>VDFB02058242.1:207486019-207625734 GCA_007258455.2 Sequoia sempervirens | reverse complement strand
GGTCCTCCATTGGAGAGGGACCCGGAGACGTAGTCCTTAGGGACGAACTCCGTTATCAATTGTGGTTTCGTCTCTCTTTCTTTCTCAGTTCATTATCTTGGCATTTATTTCATGTTATGTTCATTTGTTCATTTGAGCATTTAATTATGTAATCATTTATCTTAAGCGTTGTAATAATTGATCTTTTACTTTACGCATTTTGTAAGCAATTAGTCCTAGATCCTATATAGATCAATATATATGCATTAATATATATAAATTCATACACGTGGGTATGCCATTACATATCCACACTATATACATATATGTATGTGTTTATATACATACACATACACACACACACACACACATATAAATAAATACATATTATACTGCTTCACTAAAGATTATACATTTTATACCATTATTTATACTTGTTGGCTTTATTTTGGGTATTCTATTTCAAACATCAAAAAAAAAACTTTTTGCCCTGGGCAGGGACTCTAGCTCCTTTAGAGCTCTGGTTTAAACATGGCATGTTTTAACATTTAAAGGACATAGATTTCTTAAAAAAATTACATGTTGAAGAGATTAACTATCAAATTTGTCCCCTTCAAGTTCCACTCAACAAATACAAGGCATGATTACTTGTTTCAGTTGATAGATTTCCCAAGACTTTAGTAAATCGAGATAAAAAAACAAAAAAACAAAACAAAACAAAATCTCTAAGAATTTATTTATTTTCTAGCATTTCTATTGATGATCATGAATAAATACATTTTTTAAAAAGAGGGGTAAAAACTTTATTGAAAATCAAGAAAGAGCATTACAAAAACCCAAAGGGCCAAAGCCCCAGGAACCAACAAGAACCAACCAAACAAAGCAAGAACCAACATCAACCTAAGCCATAATCAGTTTTATCTTCAGCAAGAATCCTTTCCAAATCATGACGGAGCTCAGGGGAGATTTGTGCCCACTCATCAATCTTCCAACCATCAACATGCTCGGAAGCCCACTTGGCCAAACAATCTGCCACTCTATTCCACTCCCTCGAAATATGGACGAAAGACACCATCTCCATCAAAGAGCTAATCTGAAGGACCTGTTGCACCATCTTAGCCAATTACCAGCTCACCTCAGACACTCTCTGTTCATTGATCAAATTAACCAAAACTTGTGAATCAGATTCACAAATAACCTTGTGCCACCCCAAAGCATAAGCTCTTTCCAAAGCATAGAGGATCGCCAAACCTTCCATAAGGTTGACAGTCTACATCCCTTCATGAGCAGAAAATAAGAAAATCACAGAGCCCGAACAATCCCTACCAATACCACCAATCCCAGCAGGCCCAGGATTGCCTCTTGAGGAGCCATCAGTGTTAATCTTCAAAATTCCAAACGGAGGGGGCAGCCATCTTCCCACCCTTTGAACTTTCTTTTTCATCCTCCTTCCATGCCTGACACAAGCATATGCCAAAGACAAACCCTGAATCCCCAGTCTATCCACCATCTCAGTATCCCCTTTCACCAAAGGGAACACCACTTCACACTTAGCCTCCATTGTCTCCTGAATCATACCCAAAATTCTTTGCCAAACTTGTTGTAATAGCATCTTTTCACCCTGAAAAATTCTACGATTCCGTTCCAACTAGATCTGCCATAGAATGAAGGTTGGCCCAACATACCACACATCCTGCAAGAAAGAGGCCAAGGCAGGAGGCCTACCCAAGCTACTCCAAAGATCCACCAGGGAGGACGCATGAACACATGGGCTTTTCCAAATACCCCACCAAGAGTGCCAAAGTTGCAGTGTAAAGGGACAACGAAAAAAAAATGAGAAGAATCCTCCTCCCCCACTTCACACAAAACACAGATGGAAGGGCCCTGGAACCCCCTCTTCCTAATATTATCCCAAGTCAAGCATCTATTCCACGCCAGAGTCCAAATAAAGCAATTGCACTTTGGCCAAGAAAACTTGCTCCACACATTCTTCCACCAGTGAACCTCCACAACATCCAACCTATGGGATAACAACCCCTGGTATCCAGAAGAAACAGAATAGAAACCCTTAGGGTTAGGAGACCAAGCCAAAACATCCTCATCCTAGAGAGAACTACAACGTCTACTAACAAGGATATTCTAAAGCTCAGCAAACTCCCCCTCCATACCAGCAATAGGCCACTCCTTAGGGTTCTTCCATCTCGCCACCTCCAACTGACCATGGGACGAAAAGGCTTTAAAGTCACTCACCCTCGACCAACCAACCTAAAGGAACCTCTAGCTAAGATTCAGCAAATTAGGAAACTGAGAAACAATGGGAGGAAAGTTGTCCCAAGAATCAGACCAAAATTGCACCTTCGTGCCTCTTTTCCATATCCAAAATAAGCCATCCTTGATGAGCTCAGCCCCTTTCTTGAGCGTACCCCAGATCACCGAACCTTTCCCAACAAGGGGATAACGAGGAATATCCATCCTAGGGATCCCAAGGAAATACTTATGAGATAAAATCTTGGCCCAAATATGATCCTGTTCCACACACCACCGCCAATATAATTTAGCAGCCAACGCCACCCCAGACACAGATGACAACCTTAATCCAAGACCACCAAACTGCTTCGGCCTACAAACAACATCCCATCTGACAAGGCTCCATTTAGAAGATATCAAACTACCAGCCCATAAAAATTGTCTTGCTAAGGAATCTAATTCCTTAACAAAACCCATTGGAGCCACTTGAATCATACACCGATAGATGGGGAGAGCCTGCACCACCTACCTAAGAAGCTAAACACGACCAGCAAAAGATAGCCATTGGTGGGTCCAATGATTAACTTTTACACAAAATTTGTCCAGAATATTCTGCCAAGAACCCCTGGGCAGCCTTCCTACAGAAATAGGAATACCAAGGTAGATCAAAGGGAGAGTTTCAGTCTGAAATCTCAAAATATGAGCAATCCTCCTTTGAATGCGCTCCGGAGTATTGAAGAAAAAAATGCAGGACTTATCCTCATTAATCAATTGTCCCGAAGCAACAAGATAAACATCTAACACCTTGCACAAATTTGAAGCTTCCCTAATAGTAGCCAAACCCATTAAGGTAGTGTCATCCACTAACTGTAAATGAGACTGTGGAGGAAAACCCCCTCCCCACCTCCATCCTTGAATGAGACCCAACTCCACATTTCTTCTCAACAAGCGACCAAGACCTTCAGCAAGAAGAAGAAATAAGTAAGGGGAGAGGGGGTCTCCCTGCCGCAAAACCTCAAGAAGCACCAAAAAGGTCAGAATGCTCGCCATTGATAAGTACAGAGAAGGAGACCAAGGTAACATAACTCATAACCCACTGAATCCAATCTTCCCCAAAACCAAAAGCACCAAGCACCTTCCGAAGGAAGGACCACCGAACTCTGTCATAAGCCTTAGCCATATCAAGCTTAATGAACATCACCTTATCTTTGGAGATAGCCATTGAGTGAATGGTCTCAGTTGCAATAACAACCCCATCCAAAATTTTCCTTCCCGCCACAAAACCACTTTGTTCTTCAGAGATCAACACTTTAAGCCATTTTTTCAACCTATCAGCAATCAATTTAGAGATAATTTTATAAATCACATTGCAAAGTGAAATAGGGCAGAATTGACTTAACCTATCTGCCCCATCACACTTGGGGATGATAGCAAGGAAGGTAGAATTCAAAGCACGTAACATTTGCTTATTCTTCTGTGACTCTTGAACAACTGCCAATAAATCCAACTTGATAATATCCCAGAGTTCTTGAAAGAATTCAATCGGGAAGCCATCAGGACCAGGAGCTTTCCCCTTTTTCATCTGGAACACAATCCCCTCCAGCTCTTCCAATGAAATGTCACTCATAAGATGCTCCTTCATCTCCCTAGAGACCAAAGGAGGAATACAAGAAAGAACCTGAGCTTCCTTAGGCGACCCCCCCTGCGAGTCCTCCCTGAATAGGGAAGCAAAAAACCGCATAGCTTCACTCGAGATTTCCTGAAAAGAGGAAAGGTGCTCCCCCCTATCAGTCACTAAGTACTGGAATAGCATTGCCATGTCTCCTAGCTTTCACCGAATTGAAAAAGAAAGCAGTATTCTTATCTCCTTCCTGCAGCCACTCGATTCGAGCCTTTTGTTTCCAAAAAACTTCCTCCCGCAACTCACACTCCTCCAGCACCTTCAAGGCCCTGGCCTCCTCCCGAAGCAAATCCTCAGTCACCCCATCCTCTCTGATCATCCTCGTAATACTATCCAACTTTGCCTGAGCAACACTCTTATCATGGAAAATGTTTCCAAAGCACCAACGATTCCAGCGTTTAAGCTGGTACTTGACAAATTGCAATAACTTAGCAAAAGTATACATTGCCGTACCAAAAGGGGGTCTACCATTCCTCCACCAATCAGCAACACGGTCGTGCAAAGATAGGTCACGCAACCACATAAGCTGAAACTTGAAAGAAGGGGACCGGGGCTTACGAGCAGTATTAAGGGAAAGCTTGATAGGCCAATGATCTGAGCCCCTCCAATCTAGAATTTCAGAGCTAGAGGACCACAAACCACCAACCCAGTAACAGGAAACCAGAAAACGATCCAGACGCTCCGCAATGCAACTCTCCCCAACCCTTCGATTGTTCCAAGTAAACTGGCCATTGGAGGGCTTGATGTCCACAAGGTTTAAGGCTGAGATATTATCCTGAAGAAGCAGCGCAGAAGCCTCCAATCTAGCAATACCACCCCGCTTCTCAGCAAGCTCAGAGATAGCATTAAAATCCCCAACCATAATCCATGGAGAATAAGGAGCCATACTACGGACAAACCTGATATGGGACCACAAAAGATGCTTCCCCTGAATCTCTATAGGCGCATAGATATTCGAGAAGAGAATAGACTCCCCTATCTCAGAACAAGAGGCAATCATAGATAAAGAAGACTTAAAGGACATCCACCAAAGAGGGCGGACCTTACGAGGGTTCCAAAGACAAGCCACACCCCCAACAGATCCTTGAGCCCCAATACATTGGCACTCGCCACTCCCCCACAACTTAGGCACCAACCCCAACATACACTCAACAGATAACTTGGTCTCCTGTAGGAAAAGCACATCAGGAGAATGACTTCTAATCAAAGCACGAACAACTTTTTGTCTAGGGCCACTGTTCAAGCCCCTTACATTCCAAGATAAAACAATCATTTCAAGGGGTTTGAAAAATGAGAATCCAGAGTTTTTACTGACCCTGACTCCACCAAAGTCTTCCCTGTTATCTTAATCTTTTCCAAATCCTTCTTCCTACCAATCTTGGAGGACTTCTCCCCCACCCCTTTCTTTGGATCCTTTTGATGGAGACCCAAAAGAGAAGGAGATTTGCTATTCTTAACCATTTCAGAACCTGCTTTCACCACAAGAGGAGATCCATCCCCCACATCCTTCTTCCCTTCTGCATTAAGGACTGACTCCATCTGAACTGCCAGCTGAAGGTCAGTGTCCATTTGCAAAGTGCCTGCATCCTGCATATCCTGAGTAGCTTCCGACAAAAGACCCTCCTGCCCTGAAACCAAAGCACCCTGATTCAGATTCACTAAGCCCAGATTCACTTCCTGCTAGCTGAGATAATCAAGAATCTCAAATCTATTAAAAGTGTCTTCATCCTCTCTCTCCATCAAGGTTCTCTTTTGACCTCGGTTCCTGTTACGAGTCTTGACAGGAACGAAACCATCTACACCAACCACATCACCCGGAATGGGATCCTTCTCCTTGTCAACCCTAAGAGGGTTGTGAGGGGGTAGAGAAGACTGGGGTTCTGAAGGCCTAGCCCTTGGACATCGACGAAACAGGTGTCCATATTCATGACAGAGATGACAACAAAAAGGAAGAGTTTCATAGTCCAATTGCTGCACCCAAGAATAAGGACCCACACACATATCCATAGAATTTGGTGTTGGCTTACTTAAATCAATTTCAACACAAATGCGAGCAAAATTCATCACCTTTTTAACCTGATTCTATTGCGCCAATCCAACCGGTTTTCCAAGCATCGAGGCCAACAGGTGCAGAACATCATCCCCCCAACATTCCACAAGAAAACGAGGGAGCCGAACCCACACCAGAACGCGAGTTGGAATTTCCTTCGGAGGGTCAAAACCCGCATGCCAAGGTTTAATGAACAACCCAATCTGGTTATGAAAATAGGGGCCTCCTTTAAAGACCCTAATACGATTCGCCATGCAATTAAAAGTTACCATGAAATAGTTATTTGCTAGCAATATGATCTCCATCTCGCCTTCTGACATCCAAGTCCGTTGAGCCCATGACTCCAAAAACTGGAGCGAGACACACATCCCCATAAACTTGCACAATAAAGAGTGACCCGAATAATAATCAATGTCTTCCGCAATCATCTCCAATGGGATAACCAACTTTGGTCTCTCTTTACATCGTTCAAGACATCCATTGATCTTGGTAATGCGGGAACCACCAGAGGGTCCCATTCTACCAACTCCTGATTCAGGAGAAAACAAATTATTGTCAAAGATCTTCGCATCTTGGGAAGATGATTTAGCACCCACCACTGAGCAAAAGTCCATTGTGGGCAAAACCCCAGACGATTTGCTAATAGCCATTCAAACTGAAGGGCCCGAGATGGGCATACAAACCAGAACTCCAATGTAGGAAGTGGGGACAATAGCCCCACTCACCAAACGCACCCTACACACCCAAAAATAAAGCACCCGACACCCACCCCAACTGGACGCACCAAAACAAAGTAGAAAGGGCGCAAGAGGTCACCCACACGCCACAGAAAAAAAGCCCAAGCAATAAGGAAAAGGGAAGGCTCGAAGGCAGGCACTGCCAACATCGACGTAGCCCCACCACAGGGACCTGGGCAGAACAAAAAGTGCAAAAAAGGTAAACAAACCCCCAAAGAAAGAAAAATGGCCCCCACGCGACAAGCCAACAACACCCCCACCCAATGCGAACACCCACTGGTTCATAACGGGCTAGGGCACGCATGTTCTAGCTCGCCGGGCGAAGAAATGTGTTCGCCATCAACAATCTAATAAATACATATTTTAAACTCATTTAAAAAATATGTTTTTCTAATAGATAAATATTTTCAATGCCACTTCCAATTGTGAATGATAGCTACTCAAGAATTACAATGGAAAAATTTTCATCTAATAAAGTTCTACATAGATATGATTAGTTCATGGAATTCACATTGTGCAAATGGTATACATCTTATTTACGAGAGGACAACTTTATAGAGGAGGAATCTATATTTATTATTTTTATTAGGTAAGCAAGGTTTTGAAAGGGCATCAAACTTTGTACAAGAAAAAGATAGAGTATGAAGCAAAACCATGGAGCAACTAACACCTAAAAGGGACAACAAAAGACAACAAAAGAAATAGCAAAACTAGAAGACCGTCCAACCCACCCAAAGTCAAGGTGGCTTAGAAATGCATCTTGACCAATATGGATTAGAAATGCAACACAAAATCAATCACTCTCTCATTAGGACCTTGTTTAAAATAGATTAAGTTATTAAAATTTACTTGTAAGCCTATATTGAGAGGTACGAGTAAAAAATAAAGGTTTACACTAATTGATTAAGTATCCTAATGGAATTGTGTGGGATATAATAAAATTACCCAAATGCATGTTACTTGAGTGTATGATGGAATGATCTAGACAATATATAGTCATCATAAATATAATACATACAATTAGCCAAAATTAGTAAAATGAAATCATTCGTTATAAGTATGTATTTTTTATATAATAATTACAAATAATTAAAGGGAATGAGGCCAACACCAACTTTATATTTAAAAATATAAGGAAATGGAAGGAGGATGGTCCATTTGAGGCTATGATTAAGTATTATAAAAGAACTAACAGTGTTATTAAAAATTTGCTCAAATAGATTCAAATAAGCCTCAATAATATACTTGGAGAAATTGTCATGAAGTTTTCTTGAGAAAAATGAGTCTTTTTAAAAATATATATCTTTCATCTAACCTTCACATTTTCCTTCCCCTTTTTTATAGCATGTTCATATTGATATGGAAGCTACCCTTTTATATCACTTATTATTTCACCATCTTATCTCTCTCAGCCTTGTGTATACCTCTCAATGATCTTCCTTTCAAGTTAAACATTTCTTGCCTATAAAAATAATATTTCTTTAATTGTATTTTAGCAAGACTAAACCTTAATAGAAAAAATGGATTAGTTATTAGGTGAAAACTATCAACTATTATACCTTATTTCTTAAAAATTGTCATAGAAGAGCTATAGTAAAATATTAAAAGCTTGAAAAATATCTCAAATGACAAAATTTTCATGCCCAAATCCTCCTAGACAGTAACCCCCTTAGTATTCTCTTGACTAACCAATTACTCACACAAAACATTTTATTTAAAAATTGGTTGCTTACAAGAGTAAAGGAGCTCAAATGTGGGTACATATTTAGTAGATTGAAGATGAAGATAAGGGATTGAAATTATTATTTCATTATTTACAACATAAACATTAAAAAACCACATTTCAATCATTAAATTTACTAATGGATATTCTTATAATCCTAATATGTTCAATAATTTACTTTCATTAACCACTATAAGAATTTATTCAATGATTATTTACCTAAAGATCACACCACACCCATTTTAGAGGAGATCATTATTGGCCACATCCCTCACAAAATTGATCCCAATTATATTCATTTTCTTAATCAACACCTTTTAATGGAATAAATTAATAAGGAAATGTACTACATGGGTATGAAAGAGAGTCTTAGATTGGATGGCCTTCCAATTAAAAACATCTAGGAATTATTCATCTTTATCTACTTGCAAGGCACTGTGAATAGCTCGTCATGAGCTATTATCAGACAAGGCTTGATCAAGTTCATTCCTAAGGGAAAATAAGAAGACACAATGAATTCTTGGTAATCCCTTAGTATACTTAACACTTCCTATTATCAAATACTTGGTGAAAAGAGTAAATCATATTAGCTAGGGAATCATGTGTCCCTAATATCTAGATCCCTAAGTGGTCAATTTATTCTAGACAACATGGTACACACTTAGGAGACATGGCCTCAACAAGCTAATGAAGATGATATTTTAATAAAACTATATTTTAAGAATATTATAATCACATATGTAGGCCTTTCATACTTTAGATGAAATAATGGTTAGGATTCAATCCTAGAATTTATGACCATGTCAAAATGTTGTTTATGGATCATGTTGATACTAGGTTACCAACCAATGACTGATTCTCCTCGAATTTCTCCTCCAAAACTCTATTTTCCAAGGATATCTTCCTACCCTACTCATTTATGTTCTTACTATTGATGCTCTCAAGTACCTCTTCTAGCATGCTCTTTTTATCAATCTTATATGGCATATCCCTTCCGAGAAATACTAAAACCATCAATTTGCATTTTTATGAAGATAATATGGTTTTTTTTCAAAACGTAGTTGAGGAGTTATCCAATAAATAAGATATTTTAGATCTCCATTTTGTAATCTCAAGATCTCAATTAGCAATACATAAGACTAAGTTCTTGATGACCCCTCCCAAGCCTCTCCCACCTTGAATTATTGAGGGGTGGAAAGAAGTTAAACATAGAACCATTAACAAATATATGTGCATCCCTTTTGGGATTGTTGTTTCTCTAAAATGCATTTGGAATTAGCATTTGAACAAGGTCAAAGGAAAACCCTTCTTTCAAAATAACCAAGTTTTATCCATATGTAGGCACATTTAGGTTGCTAATAAAATCCTCTAGGTGATCCAAGTTTATATTTCCTCTTATTGGCTACCCTCTAAAGCTACTATAATGAGCTAACTCAACTTATCTAGAGGTTCCTATGGGATAAAGGGGGTGACAACAAGGGAATGACTGCCACTGATTAGATTCACTTTATTATTCTAAAAGGCGAAGGGGCACATGGAATCATCAACTCATACACCTAGGGGATTTTTCTTACAACACATTGATTGTGAGCTCTATAGAAGCATATATCCATTGGAAGTAATTGTTCCACTTTCATATTTATTCTACTTTAATGAATAATCCTTGGGACATAATACAATAGTCTAACAAAATCCTTATGACTTCTTCTTTTTAACTCATAGATTTACTCCCTTTAATAGCATATGCAAAGTTTGGAAATTGGTTTCTCTACAAATTTCTAAGTTTGATCAGTCCCTTAGGCATAGACTAAGATTTTCCACCTCTTCTATTTGGTGGATTCAATTGATCAAACAAACATATTATAAACCTTTTGAAATCATTCCTAGGTCTAAAGGTATACACCTCTTTAGAAAGGGTATTCAAGTGTCCAAAGATATGTGGGATTTTTTATACTTCAATTAGAAAATTTGATAATAGCTCAAGACTTTCTTTATTCTCGATTATATTAGCCAGTGGCCTATGTTTGATCTAAATAAGCTTGTTCTACCTAGCCTTTCTATCCTAATATATCATTATGTTTTCTTAAAATACTAGAAATGGCCCAATAGATGTAATATGCACTTTTCCCCCATTAAAGTTTTTTATAAGCATATTTTGCCTTGGTTTCCTTTAAAATTTAGTATTAATGCTAAACGGATGTGTAAGTTCAACTAGACTAAATGAAATAAACTTAAGTTAGAAATATGGAAATCTACAATAGATGCTTAGTCTCAACTCATTGCACATAACTTCTTTATAGTTTATTGTTGGAGATAGTCTTGATTTATTTTTTCCACCTCCCGCTTATACCTTTTCTGCTAAGAAAGAGTTCATCAAGAATTATTCTTGGTTTTCGCATCATGCTAATAAGCCTTAGCTAACCTTCTTATGATCCTTGCTTACCCTTTCATCGTTTTCCAGGTTATAGAAGTCTACCATCCCTGGTTTGGCTATCAATGTGTTTAATAATACTTGTCATTAAGTGATTGTTAAAAAAATATGAAAGTTTTATTGTTTGGTTGTTTTCTTACATTATATCCTTCCTTAAAAGGTTGAAATGAAAATACATGGCTCTAACTTATCATTTTAGATGTCAAATTTATCTAAGGTTCTGAAGGAGTGGCTCAAGGTCAATAAGGAGTTTACAAATTAGGTCATTGGTTTGAAACTATAATTATATGATATGATTAATAAACATGATGATCATGCCTCAAAGATAGTCGTGACAACCAAGAAGTCATATTAACTATCTACTACTTCTAAGATTTTGTCTAATGAAAACAATATCAACAAAGTTGATCTATATAACATCAATAATATTCATAATATTACTAACAAATTTATAACTTATAATTTCTAAATTTAAACATCTTAACATTAATTATAAATATCACTGCTCTAACTATAAAGTGATCGATGACATTACAATTTTAAATTAATCTATTTCTATTAACTATAATATCTTATATTATTTCTTTGGATGCTATATTTCCCTCGAAGCTTCCTCCTTATTTATCACACATCGACATCGATAAATACTTATAGTTGGAAACCACCAGTTTTAAAGAAAATCTAGTCAAAAACTCGTCTTTACAGCATACGTTTGATAAAGACGTTCGTATAATTTCTTCTTTTATAGATTCGGAGATTTGAAAAAAAAAAAGAAAAAATCAATTACTTGTCCTCTCTTTACCGATAATGTTTGCCACGTTACAACCTCCTATGTGCTTTATTTAAAAGCAATCATGATCTGTCGTTTCAACTTTATTATGAGAATAAAATATTTTCATCTTTAAGCGAGTAACTTAGAATTGAAGATAAGAATGAAATATATAGTTGTCGATAAATTGATTGTACTTTGTTCAAAAGATCATTGTGCTTTGTATTTTTATTTTGGTATTTTTAATCTTTTTAATCTTGTTTGTTTTGATTATTTGAATAAGATGTTACTAATATTCACTAGATTTTTCGATTTGTTCTCGTGAAACATTTCAAATCAATTTGATAATTTAAATAAAGATATTCTAAGCAATCATTCAAATACTTGATTTGTCATCTTAAATGCAGATATAATGATAATGAAGTGCTAACTCATGATATCATAAGATGATTCCCTTTTTTCCCACAATCCTATAAAATGAATTTACGATTTGTCCTTTTATACAATCCTAGCACAAAAAATTGAAAATTCCATGCTTAAATTAGCAAGTGGTGGCTAGTAGGAAGATGGTTAGCTTGGGCCTAGGATTAAATTTTGGATTTGAAAGCTTTGAAGTAAAATATGCATTATTAATTTAAACTAAGTTTAAATTCACACCATAGGTTCAACCTGATATAAAGGATAGAAAATGAAAGATCTAGTCTAGACTCTTGGGATGCATGAAATTAGGTTCGATCAAGGCTTATCTCAACTATCAACTTTTATGCAAAAAACATGTCACTTGTACAATGTTTATTGCATTTGGGATGAATAGGTCAATGTGTGTCAAAAACAAATAGGAATTATGTTAGGTATGCATTTTCACCCTAACATTTTATGTCCACTTTTACTTACATATGGACAACTATGAATCATGCATGTCAAAGTAAGTAATTAACATGAAAGTAAATAATAGGTGCATATGTACAAATAAATATTTGTGAATACTCCTTGTAATAAATGCTTCATCTTAATACTTGCAAACAAAAAATTTCATTAACTATACAAATCTCATGTTTGAATTGTGAGAAGAGAAGCATGAGAAGGTTATTCGCTATCAATTGTTGCATCATGGATAAGCACAAGCTAGTTAACTTAGTAAAGTAATAGTTAGGCTATTTAATGGGGATAGTCTTGGATGAAGTGGGAGGAGAAGGAGATGAAGAGTGATTTACATTATATTTTAGCTCTATCTTATTGAAGTTATTATTTCAATTATTCATTTTATATGGTTTATCAAAAAACTTAGAAGAATTAGGAGTAGAAGAAGAAGCAAGACCATAAGATAATCAATTGAGTTTCTTTAACTTCATTTCATAATCTCATGGGGTAGCACAAATGTTAATGAAATTTGTATAGTGTTGAAACGAGACCTTGTCCATAATAGGTGCTTACATATTCTTCATAACAACCTATCAAATCTCAATATCTAGTAAGTAATAATGTATCATGGTTAATATGGATTGGAAGTTAAACATACAATAATTTCCCTCTCATTCAAGTCATTTTTTGCAATAACTTAGGCTAGTAAAAGTTACTTGGAATTGAATATCGACCTATAAGTAACTAACAAATACTTGTGCCAATCCATAGAAGGTTATAATGAAATCATGGGGGAGAATAAAACTAATCAAGTGCTTGGTCCTTGAGAGTATGATGGAATAACCTAGTTAGGATGCAATCATCATAAATAAGTAGAAGGTTCATATTCAACATTAAACTTGGAAAAGTGAGAGGCCGAAGAATTGGGTTGAAATTGATGAGAGAGAATGTTAAAATAAACAAGATTATGATGGAGGTCAATAGTGATCTCCTAATAATGAGAATGAAAATCATTAATTTTTTTGTTGCATTGTCCTCAAATAGGGAGGATATAAGGCATATCAAGGTCAAATGAGAGGGGGAAGGGAGGAGAAGACAATGGGGGAAATGAAGAATCATATACAAGAAAGGAAGTGAACAACATAGAAGGAATTCAACTGTAGGAGGAGGTGGAATGGAAAGTCATAGGAATAGAAACATGAAAATAAATGGAGGTGTTGGGAATGATCATATGGCTAAGGGATTGATGTAAGAGGATGTAGGACCATAACATGGTATTTGATAAAAATAAAAAGATAAGGGGAGCAAGGGTGATAGAGAAGTGTGTAAATAGTAAATTAAGGAAAAGGTAAAGAAGGTGGGACCCACATCTATAATGGGATAGGTTTATAAATATGTGGCTAGAAAGGTGGTAGCATTTAGAACTTGAGTGATAAAAAAGAAAATATGTAGATGTAGAAGTAGTACTAATGACCTTTGGTTAAGATAGGGTAGGATAAGGGCGGTTGGCTAGGTCAATGATAGACTCAAAGGATAGAAAAGGAATAGATGAGAATGCAATCAAAGTAAATTAATCCCTCAAATAGGTTCGGTGAATGAAGGAGAAGATTACAAGGGGAATTCTCATTTAGAATGTGTTTGATTCATTAAAAAACCTCCAACTTGAAGAGTGAGTGAGAAAAATATTCCATTAGGAATTACCAAAATAGAAAGTGTTGATGCCACTAAAAGTAGGGTCAAATAGATATGTAAATACCTAAAGATGAGAGGTAATCAAGCAATATTTTTACTATTTTCTTTTCACAAGATGTGTGTCATAATAAAATGCATCATCGTAGGGGTTCCTAAGGCTAGTTCTTAGTGTCTACTATTAATTTGGTTGGGTAAAATGTCAACAATAGTTCAAATGATTCCTAAACATTACCAAGGGATGGACACTAAAGTTAGTGTAAAAAATTAAGGTGAAAGTTAAAAAGTAGGCAATTTTAACCCTAGAACTTACAAATGAAGGGAAGTGTAAGAATATTTGTTAACATGTGAAGAGTATGGAAATGTGGGTTGGGAATAAAAATAAGGGAGCAAAATAGAAGGTAACTAATAGATCAAAATCAGTTTTGTGATGTTCATGTTGGTGAAATACCTTTAAATTCATTGTATCTTCTAGTTCTCAAGGGTCATGTAGAAATTTTACTTCTTCTGCTACCCTTCGGATATTATGTATTTTCCTTTATTTTAATAAAAATTATGTAGCTATGCCACCTTTATCTAAAAAAAAAAAAAACTAATAAGATAAAAATAGATGAATAGTAGATTGTGTATAAGAAAATTAAAGGTTGGTTTGGTGTTTAGTTTGGAACATTGAGTTGGTTATTTAAAATTATTTTCTTGTTTTATATGTGACAAAGGTTAAAGTGAATGAAGGTTGAATTCAATAAAATGTGAATTAAAATAAATTTCCTCCTAAATGTTGAAGTTGTGTTTTAGTTTCAATTTAGTTGTGGTGTTTAATCTAATTATCAAAAATAAAATCAACTAAATATATCAATAAATTAGCTTGGTAAAATTTAGTTGCAATCCAATATGGACCTAGAAGTGTCTAACAAAGGCTTGTACCAATTCATTGAAGTTTATAATAGTACCACACGAGATAGAAGAAAACTACTCGAGTGTTTTGTCCTTGAGTGTATGATAGAACAACCTAGCAAAGGTCCAATCATATAAATGAGATACATACAATTAGCATTAAAGGATTTAACATGGAAACCTTTTGATAAGTCGAGACAACTTATTCCAAGGGGGATAGGATGTCACATCTCCTATGGAATCATAGATTCATGTAGGGCCTATGTGGGAAACATATAAATTTAGATAGCTAAAAGACATATTAAAAACTATTAAATAAATTAAAGAAGATCTTTCAAATCAAGCATAGTCAAAGGACAAAGAATCAGAACACAATATGGACATCCATTAGTACATTTAATCAAGGGAATTCCATCGATAAGGGGGATTACAATTCCATTATGAGGAATGGAAATTCCCCTCTCAATATTTGTGGAGTGTGTAGGAAGGGATAAGGGGAGAGAAAATTTGTTAGAAAAAATGGAGGTGCAAATTGAGAGTCACAACCTTTGACAACATCCTCCCTACCTACAATGAAATGGGAGCTTTCAAATAGGTTATGAGCATCTCTCAAAGAAAAAACGATAGAGGAATTTCATTATAGAGAGTTTGCACACAAAGAAGAGATAGGAAAGAGGGAGTCATTGTAACTACTTTGGCATACATATACATAGGAGTATGGGAGCAAGGAGAGGGTGTAAAAGGTGGGACAAAATCCATGAAAAGGAATGTGAGCTCAGGGAATACCCTAATCAAAAGATATGATCATATTCAATTTGTTGAAAAGGCTTTAAAAAAATTCAAGCAAATACAATTGGGAAGTGAAAAGTTAGACACCCCAACATTTGTTGCCATCCTCCCTACTTACACCCAAGGAGAGATTTTGAATAGCCTAGGATCATCGTTTAAAGCTTAAGGATGGAAGAATTTCATTAGTCACAAAGGTAGTGCAAGAGAGGGCATGGAAGGATAAGTAGTCTTATAAGTTATGGAAAAATTAGGTAAAGGATAAACTCTCCTCCTTTATAAACATTGTTGTTGATCATGGGACTATAGATTTAAAGAAAGTACTTGAATGATTCACAAGGGGGGCATGAAGATAGCAGATGAAAGAGGAAATGATGAAATATATGGAAGGTTTAAGGACTATAGCAACAACCTTTTCAACAAAAAAATCTCTTCAAATTAGCATAATATTGTTGACCCACTCGAAACTAGTTGTGAGACATTGAGAAGACCAACAAAAGGGCATGCAAAATAGAAGAGGGATTAAGGTAAGGTAGTGTTCTTTGGATATTTTTCTATTGATTTTGATCATAAAATCCCATGTTTCATATTCTTACCTCTTTAGAGAGCTTGAACATGAAGTTAACTCCAAGGGTTTATGGTTAATTAGTGTTTTATTAATAATTATAAACCAATTACATCCCATGATTAATTTTTCCTCACTTCTTCTACTTATTTATACAATACAAATATGTACTCTTTCTCATCCTCTTTACATGATGCCCATCTAGCTTGCTCAAATTTAATTTTATTCAAATTAACTAATTATTTGGGCTATAAATACATTCTCCATCTATTCAATTTTTATGATGATGTTTGACTTGTCCTAGTGTTCACAATTATATGAGTAGTTATTTAGTGCATTTGAAGTGGCAATATTAACTAAACATATATTCCAAGTTCCTAACATCTTTAGGCAATACAATCAATGTTTACATTGGTAGGCACTTAGTTACCTTCAATAGATTTAGATATTTTTAACTTGTTTCATAGAATCCTTGTTTTTTATTATGAAATTATATGATAATATTTTTGAATTTAAGAATTGTTAAAAGTGTAATGCTACCATGTTGTATTAAATTATAATCATATCATAAGGATCACTTGGTAGATAGGTGACTAACTTTTACCTCTTGGGAAAAGTAGAGTTTTCCTCTAGTTGGTGGCAAATATTATCAAAGCTAATTTAGACATATATTTTTCCTTGAGTTCTACTTCTAAAACCTAAGGGTTATTCTTACTGATATTTTACTACATTAGAGAACACCATAATGATGGGAGGGTAAGATATTGTACATTATCATTTTTATATATATAATCATTATGAAGGGATTAGCAATCATGCTTGCTACTTATATGCTTGGTATGATATCCCGATTCTTATCATTTGATCATCGTTAAACATTATACGATAAGTCCTAAATTTTAAAATATAAATTACATGTGCAAGAAACATATTATTGCATGTTGTAGGGTGAGATTTGAATTTATACCTTACAAGGTTGAAATGAATTACCTAAAGTGGGCTATTCATGAGTAAACCTTTTGAATTTGATGCCCCTGTTTAATATATGTTCAATGTTGATATTATTGAATTACTTCAAGTATATTTGCATGAATTTAAATTGAATCTTCATGGTACAAGTTACACCCAACATCAAGTTACTATAATATACAATATTTGTTATCCTATCACAAATACAAGTACATACATGGCTATGGAAACTAGTAGAACTTGCTTGATACTCAAAAGTTTTAGAAATAGTTGTATCCTATGTAAGAAGGATCTTTTGAAGAATAACTTATGATATTAATATTCTATTCCATTGATTATGCATGGTAAGTTTTGAACCAAAAAGGGGTGGATTTATTACTATGATTTAGGAAGAGTTTTTTGTGAGGAGAACTACATACAACTTCAATCTCATTTGGAAGTAGGCATGAATTAAAAGTACAGTTAATAGTTGTAATGATGATATCTGTATATTTATGTCATTTTTTAATTAGTTTGTGTTTATCTTGAGGAGAGTGTTTTAATACATTTACACATTAATAAAGTGTATAATTTTGTGTAAATTGGGGCCTCAAGTTATAAAATTTATCTATCCACTTACACACATTTAAAAATGCTTATTTCTTACCTCATCTATATGTACACATGTCCCAATAAATTGATCATTTTCACATATTAATCATATGTATCTATGCACGTATACATATCAGTGAAGCCACAATAGTGGTTTACAATTTGATGGAGGAAGGAAAACTGAGAAAAAATGACCCCATGGCAAAAAAATTGGTATGAGGGGTTCAAATGAACCTGCAAGTTCGACTGAACTAAAGTACCAACGAGCCCATTAATTACTGGACCCACATTTCCCACCCAAAAAATAAAAGAAAAATGCATATTGAAAGGGGTTCGAATGAACCTTGGTTCTAGCGAACCCCCCTTTTCCCTGATTTCTGACCTTGTTCACAAAAAAACCTAATTTTTTTCATTTTGAAGCTCATATTGAGGTTGAAAATGGAGGAATCTTCACAAGCCCAATTGGAATAAGGTAGTCCTCGGAACTAGCTATCCAATGAATATAATTTTAATATGTTTTGGTTTTATTATGTATTTGTTTTTTTAGTTTTATTAAACATAGGTTTTTTATCAAAAATCAAGGTCTCTGTTTTGCACATGTGGAAAAAAAGCAGATTATCAAAAAAAAATTGAAAAATATGAGTGCACTAGATATTGAAGTCCTTGATCCAACAAAAATGAAAAAACTGAATTTCGATAAATACAAAAAAAGTTATGCATTATAGGGTCACACTATGACTGAATTGTAATTGGTTTGACTTCAAAACTTGATTAAAGAAAAAATATTCAATAAAAAACTAGCTAACAAATTGGAAGCACTAGATATCAGAGTCACAAATCTAAATTTGAAAGAATTAGAATTTTATCCTTCATGGAAAAAAAGTTATGCATTATACGGTGTGCGTCACTTTTTAAAAAAATTGTTTTTTGAAAAAAACTAGTTTTCGTGGGAGATGGAAAAAGAAGTGTAATCTGATTCCAAAAATTTTGAATTTTTTTTTTAGAATCTACAGACAAAATGTGACGAGACTCTAGTTTGCATCATCTTCAAATTCCTCACAGTTCAGTTGTTGTAGGTGCCCAAATGCGAAGATTTAGTTAAAAATAATAATTTCAGTGTCCAGTTTGGCCAAAAATTGTAAACCACTATTATGGGATCACCCATATATACCCATTAGTTTCCTTAATATGAAATGGTTGAGGGGTCATTCCTACTCATCTCTAGTTGTATCCCAAGCGACTCTATTATTAGTTCTTGATTTCTTTCATCTACCACAATGGTTTAGGTGACCCTACCATATATGTACAAAGGCTCTCCTTGTGGCCATCTAAAGTTGGGGCTCAATTCATATATAAGTTCCATTACATAATTGTACCTAGAGTATCTATTACGGAAATACATCATTTGGGATCCATTTACAATTTTCAAGACTTCATCTAGAGAAGGTAGGGTGTAGTTGTCTTTCTTTGAGGCTTTGTTGAGGTTTCTAAAATCAATGCACAGTCTAATTTTTCTACTTGTCTTCCTTATTGGAATAAGGATAGCCACCCAATTAGAATGTCTAATAGGGAAGATGTTTCAAGAAAAAAAACAACTCATGCATTTCTTGGAGAATAAGAGATTCCAATAGAGTGATCACTAGTCTTTTCTTCTATGTGAAGTGGTTTACATTAGGCTTGAGAGGAATGGTGCGGGTGATTATGGAGGTATCATATTTCCTCAAATCCTCAAAAATCATGCTCTCACATCATGAAAGTCATTCAAGGCATGGATAATCCCAACATTTCCTTCCTTAATATAGACCTTACCAATGAAGACATTCTTCACATTCTACTCATCCCCCATGTTATATGGAATATATTCTCCTCCTTTAGGATTGACATGGATCTTTATCTTTCCCAACGTTTCCCCATAAAATAGGCATTCTAACTATACCATGCCTTGCATAATCATGTTTTTTTTAGGTTCATTATCAATTTCTACATCCTATATTTCACCTTCATGAATGGTTTGGGATTCAAAAATGTTTGAATTAGTAATGAACTCTAGAAAATGGTGATCATCATCAAATAATTTAAAGTGAGTCACATTGTTTAACATAGAATGAATTGATGTCAACTCAACAATAAATATTTTTAGTTCTAATCCAATCAACGGTTCTAAAGTGCTAGCTATTAAAACTAAGGCATCACAAGTGTGACATTTCTTCTAAGAATCAACTAGATGTTGAAAGTATCAAATCCCACAATGAGAACCCATGCTCTATTTCAATATTTGGATAGTCTTTTGTCATGACAAGTATATTATTTTTGAACTTGCTAAACACTAGCTTAGAGTCTCCAAAGAATTACAACATTTTTTTTCTCTTTTATAGGCTAAGAGAAATCCATGAATGCATGCCTCATATTCAACTATGTATTAGTATAATGGAACTACAATCTATAAGTTGTAGGAAATTATTTACCTTAAGGATTTGTGAACTCAAATCTAGCTCCAATTCCTTGTTTAGATTTGGAACCATTAAACTTAGGGGTCTAAATATAATATTTCCTTTGTTGTTTTGGTGGAATCAAGGCTATAAATCTTCTCCTTTTGTGAAACATCTCTATAAGATGATTATTGCAATGGATATAAAGCATGATGGTGTTGTTTGATGCCCTTATCTATACATTTCACTTTGCTAACTATCATTATGCCTAAGGAAAATGTTAAATTAGGATGCTAGCAACAGAGTGAATTCTACACCAATTTGGTAACAATAAGTCCTCAAGTGCCACTCTTTTTTTCAAAAATTCATTAGGTCCTTTGTGAACTTGTAGAAAAACCCTTGAAAACTTACAATACACTCATTAAATCATTAGAAGATGATCTTCTTCTACTTGCACCAAAATTTTGGTGCTCAACATGTCTACTATATCCTAATGTGGCACTTCTATAATGCATTTAAAGGCAATACCAACCATTATTATTTCTTCTTTTCTATTCCCATAATGGCTTGGAAGTACACATTGAGCTCTCTTTTAGCATATATAATCTTTTTAGTATGGTTGTGCTCTATTAAGAGATGTTTCCCTATCAATACTCTTACTATCTAGATTGATTGGGAATACCCCTCCATGACAACAATATGTGTGAGAAGTCAATAGCCATATATCCATTCAACTTCTTAGACTAGCCCATGCTTAAAAGCAGACCATAGGAACCTGGAATTTCCATCTCTTGGATATCAATGTCATGTTACACATGCAAGTTGGAAGTCAACTACATGTGTATGTGGTTGAGTTACTAATTAGAATTAATTAAGTTTTATCCAATTGGGTAACTCTATTAGAAGATTTAACTAATGTCAATCCTATGATTTTATAAATAGATAAAGGCATAACATTGGTGGATGCACTAGACTATACTAGGTAGTTATGAATATTCTTACTGAATGTATTTAAGGTCAACAATAATGGTGGAGACTTTATTTTATCATTATAGATAACTACATGAGCAATTATAGTTTGTACAAGAGTTTTTCTTTACCTATAATTTCTTTGAATGACAACTCTTTAATTGAAGTCTCCCTAATTGGATGATTTTCCAAAGACCAGAGAATAAAATTCTTCACTTTTGAAACTTTCATTAATTGGGCCAAGGGAAGAATTACTTTAATCTTCTTAATTTATTGTGCAATAAACAATCCCAACCTAATAGAATCCATTTTCTCTAATGTTATCATGAATTTACCTTGATAAATAAAAGAAGATAGACCTAAGAAAGAAAGCACAACTACCTTAGAAGGTACTTGATTGTTCTTGGCCTTTGGATCAGGAGGTGTCTAATAGTTATAGGAGGAAGAGAGGTAGTAAATGACCCTCTTGGTTTGTTACTCATCAATTCACAATTTTTACCCCTTTGATATTTCTAGTATGCCAACACTTAATCCATATTGCTATTTTCCTCATTATCTCCTTTGAGAAGAAACCATAACTATCCATCATCATAAAAAAATCATAATCAAATGAAACTCTCATATATGTTTGATGTACTAGGCTCTTGAACTACCTCTACATTTTTAAATTATCTTTGAAAGATATCAAATGCTGCTCCAAGAAAAACAACTTTAGTGCATACACTTATATTGTCTATTCTACACCAAATATTGAGAGAAACATATGCTAAGTTGATCTCTCTAGGTGGTTTGTAGTCATTTTAACTTTTCTCATATAATGGATATTGTAATCCACCATTATTTATCAAAGATTTCCACATTTTGTTCAATTTAGGGAACTTTTTGTTTTTGTGTTGGGAATTTTTTAATTCAATATTTTTATTGAGGTAGGTAACCTCATTGGAAAAATTCCTTATTTATTTAATTCTCTTATGTCCTCTTCTTGTGTATTAGTAATAACTAAATCGTGAGAAGGTAGAAATAAATTTTGACTTCTAGATGGTGCTTCAAAAATAGCAAATCCAAGATGCAAGACCATAGCTTGAGTAGGTATTGAATGATTCAAAATAAGAACTATATTTTGGACATGGATGTGGTGAGTTAAAGTGGATATTTATCCTACAAATATGGTTAGGAATTCCTTCGATGATTAAGTTTACTAGAGGTCCATAGCTAGACTATCTCATTTCAACATTCACTTTGACTGCTTTAGCTAATTGTCTATTGTTAGGTTTTCTCTCCTATGAAACATGGTGTTGGGAAATATATCTCAACCTTGCAATTACAAAGTTCTACTATTGATAGATGAGTGTGGGGTTTGCAACAAGGTACCTTTCTATACGGTTTAGGGGGCTCATCCCTCTAGCAGGGGTTTGGGGGTTGTATGCCTCAATGAGGGTTCAAGGTCATTGACCCCCAAAAGCCACATTTTATGCATATTTTATTATTGTAAATTTGGGCAATCATAATTAGGTCTCAAATGTAATGCTAGATATTTTGTTGGATTTCCTTTCCCTAGAAGGAAACCCTATTTTATGAGAGTGTTGTATTATGGTTATTTATTCTGATATATTATGAGAGTCTGATAGTAGTCATGTTGCCTCTAAATATTTGGTTGGTGATACTCCTATGAGAAGCTTTCTCTACAATTATATTGTAATCTTTGTGATTTCTAAATAATATATTTGGAAACTTTTGGAGTGTGGGGTTTTTTTCTTGAAAGGATTCTCCCCATGTCAATCATTGTGTTGTGGTATGCATGATATTTATGTTTATTTTTGTTTAAGTTTGTATAACTTTTGTAAAGATATATAAATTTTTTCATTATCCTCCTCTCAAGATTAGTATAGGAATTTTTTATGCTACCAAAACTTCTTTACAAGTGGTATCAAATCCTAAGCACCTTTGGTTTCAATTGTGGTTCGTTGGGTTTTGTAAACTAATCCAAAATTGAGTGGGAGCTTGTGTAGAAGATACTTTGTGATCTTGTTGCAAGAATGATCAAATTACAAGTTCATCAAGGAGAATAGAGATGGATAACTTTTTTGGAAATGATTTTGAGATGTGAAATTTGAAGATGGTTAATTTATTGATAGATCAAGATCTATGGGATGTTGTTGATGAGAATGTTTCAATTCTTGTGAATCCTACTTTGGCTTCTCAATATGATGTTATGGACCATAAAGCCAAGGGTCTAATCAAATTATGCTTGGAAAATTTTATTTTAATCAATTTACATGAAGACACCATTGCACATAAACTATGGAAGAAACTTGGTGAGATGTATCAATCCAAATCTTTAGTGAAAAAAAAATTCTTGAGGCATAAATTGCATTCCTTGAGAATGGAAAAGGGTGGATGAATTACATACCACTTGGACGAATTCAATATGTTGTTAGCTCAATTGGCATCTATTGATGTCAAAATGAACAAGGAGGAGAAATGTCAAATCTTTTTTTGTTCTTTTCCCAATTTGTGGGATTTTCTTGTAATGGATATTAGGAATACTTTTATTATCTTGAAAATTGAAGATGTGGTGGGTTCTTCACTTTATGAAGAGATGAGAACGAAGGTATACATTAGTACCAAGGAGGCCCTAATGTTCATGGAATACCTAAGAAAAAGGGAACGAAGATTGGGAAGCATGATAAGTCCAAGTCTAAGGGGAGATCCAAATCTCCTAGACAATCTAAAGTTATTTCTTGGGACTGCAATAAGCTTTGACATATTTGTAAAGATTGAAAACAAGAAGAAAAAGAAAATATTTGATTCTAATTCCGAGTCTAAGAAGGACGATGGCGATGCATTCATTATAGCTTTGGCAGTCGATGCAAGTAATGATGCATGATTAATTGACTCAGGTGCATCTTTCCACATGACCACTAATAGAGAGTGGTTTTCTAAATATGAAGAATTTGATGGAGGTAAGGTGAATTTTGGTGATGATTCTTGTTTAAATATTATTAGCCATGGTAAAGTTATAATTAGGTTTCTTAATGGTAGAATAAAAAAGATTAATGGTGTGTTGCATATCCCTAGATTAGCACAAAATTTGTTATATGTGAGTAAACTAATAGATGTAAGTGTACATGTAGTATTTTTTGATGTACGATGCAAGATGGTTAGAGGTGATATGGTGATTGATAGAGGTGTAAGATATGGTAATTTGTATAAGCTTGATGTATGCACTGTTGAGTGCAATAGTACTTGTGTGAAAAGAAAGTATGTGGCTACTTCATTGGAAGAGGTGAGGGTTTCATCTTCAACAGATGGTCATGGCTTATGGGTACCCAAGGGTGTTTTTCTTCTGAATCAAGTTACCTACAAAGAAAACTATGTTATGGAACCAAAGGCTTGGCCACATTGAAGAAAAGGGTCTAAGGACCTTGAAAAATAAAAACCTTGTTGAATGGTTGTTTGATTGTAATCTTGAATTTGATTTTTGTGAGCATTGCATTTATGAAAAATAAAACTATGTCTAGTTTTACTCAAGTTCTCATAAATCTTACGGTGTATTAGATCTCATTCATTCTAATGTGTTTGGTCTTGTATATGTTCCTTCAATTGGAAAATCCATATGTATTATGTTTCATTTATTGATGATTATAGTAGGACATGGGTATATTTTCTAAAGAGTAAATCTGAATTTTTTAGTTGATTTAAAAAATTTAAAGTAATGATTGAGTTGTAGACTAGAAATAAAATAAATTGTTTAAGGACTAATAATGGTGATGAATTTTTCTCTAATTATTTTGATATATTTATAAAGATTGTGGTATTCATAGGAAAAAGACAACTCCATATTCTCCATAACAAAATTGAGTTGTAGAAAGAATGAACATTGTTGACCTTTTCCATTGATGTCAAAGAGGGAGAAATGGAACTCAAAAGCTATATCCTTTAAGGGAATAAATGGAAGCTTGGTGGGGAGAAATGAAACTAAAAATAAAGTGGTTTCTTGATCCGGACAATATTAGATATGTCTTTGTGTGTGGCTAGCATTTTTCTATTTGCCATTAATGACAAAGGGGCTGATTTTTGAACAAATATTATCATTATGTCAAAGGAGTTCATTGTTGTCAAAGAGTTTTCTAATTCCAAAGGAAGATGATCAAGATATCAATGAGAATTAAATTTAAATTGCACTGGAATATCATTTTGACTTGATGCAAAAGTATATATTGCTATCTATATTGATAAAAGAAGCTAAGGATTATTTGTAGTATCTGAAACATACAAAAAGTGAAACCCTAGGAATCACCTAGGATTTCAATGCTTCTTTCCCTAAATATTTCATTTAGAATTTTGAGGTAGTGGGGTTTGATGGATTTGGACAAGATATAGGACTGAATTATAACTTGAAAGGTGAGTCAATCCTACCCTTGACCAAACTTGGAATGGATTTAGAATTGAAATTCAATGAATTAACTAGGATAATGACGCAAATTACTATTCTAATGCAAAAACAATAGATATGGAAAGTAACAGATAGAAACAAATTGCAGAAATGGACTTAGTAGGAAACTATGCACCTATGATGTAAATTTGAGCCTAATTTTGGCAGACATAGGTGTCCTAGGTACCACTGTTCTTGTTGACCAATTTTAGATATGTTTTTTCAATCCTTGGGTGCTATATTAGAGCTTTTGTTTCCTACTTGTCATAGTGTCAAATCATTGTCAGATATTTTTGTAACTAAGTTTCTATATTTGTCTAGGGATGACCCTAATAGTGGAGGCTTACCATTTTTAGTGTAAGCATATAAGTGGTGGGGTAGAGTCATCACCACCATGATGATTGGATAAGTTATAAATCAAAACTTCTAAGCTAGATGGAAGACGATTGATTAAGTTTGTATTTTTGTAAATTATTATTTTCTTTAAAAGTAGTAACTAAGGGGTGGCTGTTACAAGTACCAACTTGAATTGTGTATTTATTTATTTATTTGAAAACCTTTGATGTTGGATTTAATTTTTTAATAAAGTATTTGGATTGTAGAATCAAGGTTCCAAACCACTCCTCAAGAATTCCAAACTAATATCAATCAAAAAATAATTTGTGACATGCAAAAGAACTAGAAGTATTGGGGTATAAAAGAAAGCCACAAAATAAAAAATTTATCAAGTTTGAATAAGTTTCAAAATTGAGTTCATTCCTCTTTGATCTTCCTAGCTATTCATACTAAAATAACATAGCAATATTTAGTTCCATCTCACACTCAAGGTCAAAGTTAACACACAACCCTAAACCCAAGTAAATGAGGACATTATTTTGTCATTCATTTAAGGAGATTATGTTCAAAAGAGTTGAGTTTTGGCTTAAAAGCATTGGTTACAAGAGAAATCATGCATATTTTATCATTTCCATATTATTTTACTTTAAATTAGGTTGTTTATAATTTGTTACTCTAAACACATCTTATCATTTTCATTTTCATTTCATTTGCATTTTAGTCATTTCCTATTCATTTAGGTTACATTTCATGGAATTAATCATTTAATTTGATCATGTAGTGTTGTTATATCTAATTATATTCATTCATTAGATTTAGTTACATCACATATCACTCTATTTACATGCATTACATATTTACCGCTTACATCCATACATAAATCAAATGCATACATAATAATCACATACCATCTATGAGAATAATACATCAACATAATATCATTAGGACTCACATAACATACATACATATCCATCATGCATCACACATGTTAGTTTGCATCACATCCACATAACATACATGTAGTTGCATCTTACATCACCACTTGTTAGTATCATGTAGCAAATTATTGCATCACATATATCATGCATTTCTAACCATACTTACATAACATCACATACATAATCCATCCATAGCATAATCCATTAATGAATAAATTAAATTATAACATCATATATATTTATTGAATCATAACATAACATGCATCATCCATCCATAATATAATCCATATCCATATCCATAAATAAAGAAATGTTAAATCATACAAATTCATATACACAAATAAATAAATGTTCATATCCATATATACATAAATGTCCACCAAATGAATAAATTTCTATAGTACAATTGATTTCAATGAATCATAATACGTATACATCTAGGATCCATGTCCTAATCAAATAAATTTAGCTGTCTATACAATATGGATCATCAAAAAATTGCCACCCTCTATGTCATGCCAAAATTGCCACCTGATATTTGCACTTGCTAGCCATTTTTTCCTAGATATAAATGTGCATGGGAGGGTGGCACTCTCCCTAATGTTGTTGGACCTCTTCCTCCACCTCCTCTAGGGGGTCCCATTGACACACTCCTCTCGAATTCTGACCATAGTGATTAAGACAAACTTTTTCTAAAGCTCTCAACCTTTGAGAAGCTCTACCTCCTCCACCTCTAGGACCACGTCCATATGTAAGTCCATATAGTACTACCTACATCATTCCCTATCTATACTAGCTACTACACCATCTCTGCTATCCCACCCCTCCCCCATAGGCCATGGAAATTCCCCACTCTTGGAGGTAGCTATCTTGGTCTCCCTATAGCCATGCTCTCTCCAAATCTCAAGAATCTTGAGGTAGTTGGAGATTGTCCTTCTCTATGGTGACTATATTTATATCCCCCTATAAGCTATCAAATTAGGCCTATAAGCTATCTTGTTCCACTATCTAGGTGGCTAGGTCATCCTGTGCCTATTGTAGCTACCTCTACAAATTTTCTACCTTGCTCACCACCTTTGCTAGTCTACTCTTCAAGTCTCTATCTCCCTCCTCTCCCACCTCCTCCTCCTCCTAGACCATAGTGGTGTAACATCCTCTAAAGGAGGCATGCTCAACATCCTCCTCTCCCCATCATCAACCTCCATGACTCTCCCCTCTCTCCATCCCCACTGGAGCTTGAAACCTCCTCCTTAACTATCTCCTCCTCACTATGCTCCCCTTGTGTCGCTTGATCTAGCTAATAGTCATCCTCCTCCTAAACCTCCTAGCCTCTCCATAGTCACCTACATCCTCCCCACTATTGCCATTCCCCTTGGTAGAACCATAAGCTCCAGCCTATGTCTCCCCCACCAGTTTGTATACCTCTATGTCACCTTGGGGTCATCAACACCTCCCTACCTATCCAAGATCACATACACCAGTATGTTCCATGAATGTGCTACTAACCTAGGGGATATTTTTATCCCCCACTCCATATTTTGCAATAGTCTCATCAAACTCTCTTGACCCTTTGGGATGTCCTAAACTACTTGAACTATCATATCACTTGATCCAGCTTGTATCTCTTAATGAGGGGTACCTCCCAATAATGGAGCATGTTGTAAGCATATAGTTATTGTAGTCCTAATACTCCTCCCAACTCTCTATCCATTGGTACAACCTCTTGTTGGAAGATAGAATTACTAAGAGGGGGGGGGGTGAATCAGTGATTCAAGAAAGTCACATACGTTTAAAATTTTAAACAAGAATATCAAATGACTATTGAAGAATAGACTTCACTTGAACTCAAATAATATTATATGCATTACAAATAAGATTAAAGATTTATTAATTGAGACTGTCTTGATAAAATTTACACATATATAAGAGCTTATAACTAAACATTTTATGCAAGATTCTTTGATTTAAAGAATGGAAAAAATGAATGACTAACATCAACAACTTTTTATGCAACTGATGACAATATTGTAATCAAGCAAATAAACCATTCACACATAGAAACATCACATAACACCAAAAATTTTCCTGAGTGGAAAAACTCTCTTGGGGAATAAAAAACCACTCAAAAAATATTTCCTTTATTCATTTAGAGCACCAACTCTTTCACATTCAAGAGCACCAACTTCACAAAAATACAAGAGCACCAACTCCACAAAATATAGGAGCACCAACCCCACAATATACAAGAGCACCAACTCCATTACAATGCATAATAATAATGATAGTGTTCTATCAATACTCTAGAAGTGCAACTTGCAGTCCTAGACTAGAAATAGAAGACTATGAATATCCTCATTAAGCACATTAAAGAATGTTGTATGAAAAAGACAACATTTTCAAGAAATGTAATAATATGATAATCACAACAAAGATATTCAATGTAATATATCTTTTGTATCAAATGTTTGATAACATCATATTCCTCTTTTCAATTACACATGATAATGCCTGAAGATTATCTTTTAAAGACCCTACAAATAATAATCTTTCTATCCAGTTTGAATAACTATAAATCAATGGGTTAAGGTTTGAAAGAGAAACCCTAAATAATCTCTCTTAGAAAACTTTATTAAACCCTCAACAAAAACAATATATTTTTTCACACTTCAAGATGAGATTCTAGAAACCCTAATGGGTTTTAAAACTAAAATCAATAATACTTAACTCTTAAGATTCCCAAACAAAATAATCCAACATCTTTTAATCCAAACCACAAAATCACACAGAGTTTTCAATACCTGATCATGGTGGAAAAAATTGAATAAAAAAACATGATGACCTATCAAGAAAATCATAATGACCCAGCTGGAAAGATGCCATCGAATCTCCTCTGACTAACTTCCACATTCGAGCTCTTAACCATTGATAGTTATCAAACCAAAAAATTATTCTTACTGCCATTTAATCAAACCAAAAAACTAGTAAAACTATCCATGCTCTCTGCCATATTCTCTTAGTGTTGGTTGTGAAAGCTTCAAGAGCTGCATTGCAGCTGAGCAAATCACCCATGGTGGCTAGGGTTCCAAACCCTTCAAAATAATATTGCCCTAAATTTATTTCTTTCAAGTCTGTCGAAGACTTTATCAAACATAATGATGTTTTGAATTCCGAAAAAAATAAAAAACACAATGATTAATAAACCATTATTATGTTTTTAAATCCGATGAAAAGTCTTCAATGCCAACAAAATCATTCCACATCATAACCAACCATTCATTGCTAATGCCAAGTCACAATAAGTGAAGTAAGTCACATGAGTGTTGAGTTCCATAAAGCCCGAAACAAACATTAGACTGAAAGCATTTAAAAAACAATATATGATCCTTAATATTATCAATATTGTCCGTACTTTTAAAAAATCTGTTCCATTGAAATTGACCAATGCTTTTATCACAAGCTTAGTATACTCGATACTCTTTAGGAGTATAAAGTAAACAATTTTTTTTATGAGAGATGTTGACCAAGGAAAGTATGGTGTAAACACCTTTCCAAATGCTCATGCCAAAGGAAGTGAACATTAAACCAATATCATTATAACCATATCAAAAAATGATGCAATGTGATCAAACACACATGCATTGTGCTCAAATACAAAATACCATGCAAGCTGGCTGATGCCATATATGATGAATTACAAAAAAATGAAGCCTTATTAGGATGAGCCCAAAACCTTATTAATATAAGTCCAACCAAATCACCTTGTAAACTTTATTGCAAAACATAAAACATTTATAATGCCAACATCACATGACCACAATGTGGCTATAGTTAGTATTCAACCTTGCAAAGTGACTTGGATAATGTCACATGTATATTTTTAAGATGACCAAGCAAGATTTGAAAAAAAAAAAACAAGTTGTCCAAAGCCTTGTAACATTTTATGCTTTATGACACCATGTATCAAATGTTGACACCCTATGTGTCTTGAAGACAATAAATAATCTTGTATGTTTTATGCAAAACATAAGATGTGCAAATATCATTTGATCTATCTGCCCAGATGAAAACACAACAATATATAAACAAATGTATACCTCAAATATATCTGCCAGTATGTGTAAGTCATTGCACATAGTGTCTATGATACATGTTTAATAAGCAAATGTCATCATGTATACCATGTCAAACATCAATTACCATATACCTGACCTATGATTTGAAATCACATGAAAAGGATAAATCTGACTTGTGGCACCCTAAAAAATGATAACAATATCAGTAACCAACATGTATCAAAAACTGAAGGATGGAAATATGAAACTTGTAATTGCATGCCATGAACCATGTGTAAAGACCATGTAAATAAACTATAATAATAATGTATCAAAACAAGCTAAGAATGCATCATGTCAACATCCACCAAGCATATCATCACATTCATATCAGCAAACCACTTTTGACATCAAGGACAAACCAAAAACAACTGAGAGCCAACACCTGTAAATGATATCCCCCTCCTCCATCTCATTTATAAAACTCTTCTAATAATCCATGCTACATACTTCCCAATATCGTAGCCTAACCCTCTAGTTGAATACCAAGGCCTCATCTATATCTCTATCTAATATATCCCCAATCGGTCGTGTGACATTGATGTGCTCCCATGTCCATATCTATAAGAGTCTAATGTAGGTGAGGCTCTTCCCCCTAGTAGCACACAATGTGTAAGTCTTGATACAATTACAACATGCAAGGACCGCACTCATATTTCCACCCTCGCTCCACCATATCCACTACCACACTTCTTAGTGTCAGGCTATAAAATTGTCTACTCCTATTGGGTAGAAATACTCTAGTTATCATCCCACACAAGTACAATGTCATCCCTAGTGCTAGCTCTCTACATAGGTTGATATCCAATGCCCTCCCTTGTGTGGGCACATCCATCATCCCAAACATCCTCTATAACAAGGTTGGTACTAACTTTACGTTTGATGCTAGTACCAATGGTCAATAGATTGGTAACCACAAAATCCTTCATACACCCTCTAGAGTCACTATCATTACCCCTATTGGGATATGGAAGGTGCTTGTCTTGGAGCTCCAAAACACTTCCAAGGCCATTAGAAATGTAATAAGACCACTGTTTTATCTATTGATTTTACCAAAGTTTTAACCCACATGTGAACAATTAAAGTTTACCAACTTATAGCAATAAAAAATTTCTTTTCTATTTCAATAAATAGATGCATATTTGAAATAATCACATTTCAAATTCTCATTGGATTTATAAAGGAACATTACATAATTCCAAGTAATGATTTCATATTACATAGTCCCATGTAATGATAACATTTTTCCAAATACAATTCTCATAAAGATACGGATACATGAATACATACACAACTTCTAAAAACTTAATGAAACAAAGTACAAATGGTCCAGATGTCCCTTCTTGGGCATACATCCTCAAATTTTTCCTGCCAAATGTATGAGGGAGAGTATCACTCAAGCTCTTTTCCTTCACTACAACAAATCCTTGTGATTAGCTCCCTTTTTTGCTCTATTTTTTGCTTCCACCCACTATTTTAATGTATTTTTCTCCATTTTTTTGAAAAAGTCGATGCTATTTATGAGGATGGCACTATTTTTGGCATTTATTGTGCCAATCAAAATAAGTAGGTGCCAATTAGCACCTAAATTAGTGCATAGATTAGCGTCAAGTTTTGCGCTAAGTTTAGCGCCTAGTTTTTGCCAAGTTTTTCATCGACATTAGTGCCTAATTTAGTGCCTACTTTAGAGCTTGTTTTAGCACCTAATTGTTTTGATCTAGCAGGGATTGGGGTTGTTCGAACAAAAAATCCCACCTCTCTCTCCCTCCCTACCTCTCCCTCTCTCTCTACTTCTCCCTCGCTCCTACCCCCTCTGTATCTCTCCTTTCCTATATACTTCTCTCTACTTATCTCCATCTATACCTCTCCCTCCCTCATTCCTCTCTCTCCCTCCCTCTCTCCCTCTCTCTCAATCTCCCAGACTTCCTCTCTCTCTCTCTCTCTCTCTCTCAAGTCTCTCCCTCCCAACCCCCTCACCCTCTCTCAAGTATCTCCCTCCCAAATCTAATCCCTCAACCCTTAATCCCTAATCCCTTAACCCTCAACCCTAAAGCCTCAACCATCAATCCTTAAACCTTCAACCCTAAAACCTCTACCCTCGACACTATGCCTTAAACCCTAATCCCTCAACCCTTAAGCCCTCAAACCTTAAACCCTTAAACCCTAAACTCTCAACCCCTAGATACCCTTAAACCCTATATCCTATACACTTAACCTTGAACATTATCCCTTAACCTTAAAACCTCCAACCTATACCCTATACCCTCAACCCTATACTTATTCCATAAATCCTCAAACCTCATCCATGTACCTTATACCCTCAACCTTAAACCCTTAACCCTAATTCATTAAACCCTTAACCCTAATTCATCGACCCTATACCTTAAACCCTAATCTCTTATCGCTCAACCCTTAAATCTTAATCCCTTAATCCCTCAACCCTTAAACCATAAATCCTTGACTCTTAAACCTTAAAGCCTTAAATCCTCAGTGCTTAAACCCTAATCCCTTAACCCTCAACTCTAAACCCTATCCCGAAAGCCTCAAACCTCAACCCTTAAACCTTAAACCCTAAACCCTCTACCTTTGACATTATACCTTAAACCCTAATCCCTCAACCCTTAACCCCTAATCCCTCAAACCTTAAACCCTCAACACCTAGATGTACCTTTAAAATCTTAAACCTTAAACCCTTAAACCCTATACCCTATACACTTAACCTTGGACACTCAACTTTGAACATTATCCCTCAACCTTAAAACCTCTTCCTTATACCCTATAACCTCAACCCTATACTTATGCCATAAACCCTCATCCTTCATCCATATGCCTTATACCCTTAAACTTAAACCCTAAACCATATCTCTTAGACACTCAACCTTGACCATTATCCCTTAACTATAAAATCTCAACCTTCTACCCCATACCCTCAACCATATACATAAGCCCTAATCCCTCAATCCTCAACCCTATACCTTAAACCATGAAACTTACACCCAAAAACTCTCATCCCTATACCCTATAACCTCACCCTTATACCCTAAACCTTGAATATTGTGCATCAACCCTATACTTAAAACCTAAACCATACACTCTCAACCCAATTCACCCTATGCCTTATACCCTCAGTCTATATTGTAAACCCTAAAATGAATATCCCAAATCCTAATCCTTACACATTACACACTTAATCTTATACACTCAACAAGATGAATATTATCCCTCAAATGTAACCTTCTACCCTCTACCCTCAACCTATTACATAATCCCTAATCCCTCAACCCTATACCTTAAACCCTAAACCCAAAAACCTCAACCCTCAACCTTATAACCTATACCCTCAGGTCCTTATATACCCTCAACCCTATACCCAATAGCCTAAACCCTAATCCCTATACCCTATACACTTAACCCTATACCCTCAACCTTGAACACTATCCCTCAACCCCCAACACTATACCTTAAACCCTAAACCCTACACCTCCAACCCTCATCCCTATACCCTATACCCTCAACCTTATAACCTAAACCCTGAACATTATCCCTCAACCCTATACTTAAAATCTAAACCCTACATTCAACCTTGTACCCTAAACCTTAAACCCTAAACCCTAAACCCTCAATCCTAAACCCAGTACCCTCAACCCTATACCCAATATTATAAACCCTAATCCCTATACCCTATACCTCAACCTTGAACATTATCCCTCAACCCTCAATCCTATACCATAAACCATAAAACCTACACTCTCAAGCCTGTTCCTAAAGCTTATAACCTCAACCCTTAACCCTATAATTAAACCCTAAACCATACATTCAACCTTGTACCCTAAACCATAAACCCTAAACCATAAATCCTAAACCCAATGCCCTCAACCCTATACCCAATATCCTAAAACCTAATACCTATATCTTATACACTTAACACTATACCCTCAACCTTAAACACTATCCCTCAACCCTCAACCCTATACTTTAAACCCTAAACCCTACACCTTCAATCCTCATCCCTATACCCTTTACCCTCAACCTTATAACCTAAACTCTAAATATTATCCCTCAACCCTATACTTAAAACCTAAACCCTACATTCAATCTTGTACCCTAAACCCTAAACCATCCATCCTAAACCCAACACCCTCAACCCTATACCCAATATTATAAACCCTAATACCTATACCCTATACACTTAACACTATACCCTCAACCTTGAACACTATCCCTCTACCCTTAACCCTACACCCTCAACCCTCATCCCTATAACCTATACCCTCAAACTTATACCATAAACCTTGAGCATTATCCCTCAACCCTATACTTAAATGGTAAACCCTACACTCTCAACCCTTAACCATATACCTTATATTCTAAACCCTATACACAATATCCTAAACCCTAATCCATGTACCCTATACACTTAACCTTATACACTCAACTGTGAACATTATCCCTCAACCCTCAACCATATACCTTAAACCCTAAACCATACACCTTCAACCCTCATACCTATACCCTATACCTCAATATTTTATCCTAAACCCTAAATATTGTCCCTCAACCATCAAACCTCAACCCTAAACCCTACATTCAACCTTGTACCCTAAACCAAAAACCCTCAACCATAAATCCAATACCCTCAACCTTATACCTAGTATCCAAAATCCTAATCCCTATACTCTATAAACTTAACCTTATACCCTCAACCATATAACTTAAACCCTAATCCCTACACCCTCAACCCTCATCCCTATACCCTATACACTTAACCCTATACCCTCAACCCTAAACATTATCCCTTAACCCTCAACCCTATACTTTAAACCGTAAACCCTACACCTTCAACCCTCATCCCTATACCCTATACCCTCAACCTCATAACCTAAACCGTAAACACTATCCCTCAACCCTATACTTAAACCCTACATCCAACTTTGTAACCTAAAACCTAAACCCTAAACCCTCAATCCTAAACCCAATACCCTCAACCCTATACCCAATATCTTAAACCCTAATCCCTATACCCTATACATTTAACCCTATACCCTCAATCCTATACCTAAAACCATAAACAATACACCCTCAACCCTCATCACTATACCCTATACCATCAACCTTATAACCTAAACCCTAAACATTATCCCTCAACCCTACATTCAACCTTATACCCTAAACCCTAAACCTTAAACCCTTAATCCTAAACCCAATATTCTAAACTTGAATCCCTATACACTATACACTTAACCCTATACCCTCAACCTTGACTACTATCCCTCAACCCTCAACCCTATACCTTAAATGCTAAATCATGTACCCTCAACCCTCATCCATTTACCTTATAACCTCAACCTTATACTCTAAACCCTAAACATTATCCCTAAACTCTATAACCTAAACCATATACTTATACTCTAAAACCTACACTCTCAACCCTTAACCCTATACCTTATACTCTTAACCCTATACCCTAAACCCTATACCTAATATCCTAAACCCTAATCCTTATACCCTATACACTTAACCATATTCCTCTCTACTCTTTATCTCACCATTCTCTCCCTTTACACTTCTCTTTATCTCCCTCTCCATCTCTACCTATCCCTCCCTCCTTCCCTCTCTCTGTCTCTCTTTAAATCTCCCACCTTCCTCCTCTCTCTCTCCCATCTTTCTCTCTCACTCTCCTTCCCTCTCTAATGCCTACACCATATAGACTTAACCTTATACCCTCAACCCTATACTTAAACCCTCAACCCTACATTAAACCTTGTAACCTAAACCCTCAACCGTAAAGCCAATACCTTCAACCCTATACTGAATATCCTAAACCCTAATCCCTATACACTATGCACTTAATATCCTAAACCCTAATGCCTATACCCTATATACTTAACCCTATACCCTCAACCCTGAACACTATCACTCAAACCTCAAACCTATACCTTAAACCCTAAACCCTACACCTTCAACCCTCATCCATATACCTTATGCCCTAAACCTTGAACATTATCCCTTAACCCTATACTTAAACCTAAACTCCACACTTTCAACCCTTAAAACTATACCTTATACCCCAAACACTACACTCTAAATCCCATACCCAATATCCTAAACCATAATCCCTATACCCTATATACTTTTACCTTATACCATCAACCCTCAAACCTCAACCCTATACTTAAACCCTCAACCCTACATTGAACCTTCTAACCTAAACCCTCAACCCTATACCAAATATCCTAAACCCTAATCCCTATACCCTATACCCTCAACCCTAATCACTATCCCTCAACCCTCAACCCTATACCTTAAACCCTCAACTCTAAACCCTCATCCCTCATCCCTATAACCTATACCCTCAACCTTATACCCAAAACCCTAAACATTATCCCTCAACCCTATAATTAAACCCTAAGCCATACATTCAACCTTGTACCCTACACCCTAATCTCCAAACCTATTACCCTCAACCCTATAACCAATATCCTAAATCCTAATCCCTATACCTTATGCACTTAACCTTATACCCTTGAAACCCTAAACGCTATCCCTCAACCCTCAACCCTATACCTTAAACCCTAAACCCTACACCCTCAACCCTCATCCCTATACCCTATACCTAAAGCATATACCGTAAACCCTATAATTAAACCCTAAACCCTACATTCAACCTTGTACCCTAAACCCTAAACCCTAAACCAAATAACCTCAACCCAATACCCAATTTACTAAACACTAATCCCTATACCCTATACACTTAACCCTATACCCCCAACCTTAAACACTATACCTCAACCCTCAACCCTATAACTTAAACCCTGAACCCTACACCTTCAACCCTCATCCCTATACCCTGTACCCTCAACCTTATAACCTAAACCTTGAAAACCATCCCTCACCCCTATACTTAAACCTTAAACCCTACTTTCAACATTGCACCCTAAACCATAAACCCTAAAACCGCAATCCTAAACCCAATAACCTCAACCTTGAACACTATCCCTCAACCCTCAACCCTATACCTTAAACCTTAAAGCTTACACCCTCAACCCTCATCCCTATACCCTATAACCTCAACCTTATACCCGAAACCCTAAATATTATCCCTTAGCCTTATACTTAAATGGTAAACCCTACACTCTCAAGCCTTAATCATATACCTTATACCATAATCACTACACCCTAAAACCTATACATAATATCCTAAACCCTAATCCCTATACCCTATAGAATTAAATTTATATCCTCAACCCTAAACATTATACCTCAACCCTCAACCCTCAAAATTATACTTAAACCCTAAACCCTACATTCAACCTTGTACTCTAAAAATCCTCAACCCTAAAACTAATATCCTCAACCCAATACCCTCAACCATATACCCAATATCATAAATGCTAATCCATACACCCTATACACTTAACCTTATACCCTCAACCCTGAACACTATCCCTCAACCCTCAACCCTATACCTTAAACCCTAAACCCTCATTCCTCATCCCTATACCCTATACCCTAAACTTTATACCTAATATCCTAAACCCTAATCTCTATACCCTATACACTTAACCCTATACCTTAAACACTAAACCTTACACCCTTAGCCCTCATAGGGGGAGAGAGAAAGAGGGGGGAGGGATTTAGGAGAGAGAGAGAGATAGGGAGGGAGGGAAAGGGGAGATAAAGATAAGTATAGAGGGAAGGAGAGGTAGAGAGACATGAGAGATAAAGAGTGGATAAGGAAGGATAGATGGAGGGAGAGGTATGGAGGGAGAGAGAGGTGTGATAGAGAGCAATAGAGAGAGTGATAGGGAATGATGGAGGGAGAGGGAGGTAGAGAGGGATAGATGAGATAGAGATAAGTAGAGAGATATATAGATAGAGGGATGGAGAGAGGGTGGGAGAGAGAGGGGATGAAGGGAAAGGTAAAGAGGGATAAGTGAGATAAAGATACGTAGAGAGAGAATGGTGAGATACAAAGGAGATAGTTACAAAGAGGGAAAGAGAGAATGGTGAGATAGTGAGGAGAGAGTGAGAGAAAAAGAGGGTGAGGGAGGAGGGAGAGAGAACACAAGAGAGAGAGAGGTAGAGGGAGGAAGAGGAGAGATATAGAGTAGATAGGTGAAAAGGTAGGGAGGGAGACATAAGTGAGATAGAGAGAGAGAAAGAGAGACAAATAGACAGATAGAGAGAGTGATGGAGGGAGAGGTAGATAGAGAGAGGGTGAGGGTATATCAAGATAATTAGAGAGGGAAGGAAAGGTAGAAAGAGAAGCAGAGAGGGAATTAGGGAGGGAGGGAGAGAAGTGAGATAGAGAGGTATTGAGAGAGTGGTAGGGAGTGATGGATGGAGAGGTAGGTAGAGAGGGATTAGGGAGATAGAGATTAGAGAGAGAAGGAGAGGGAGAGGTATGGATGGAGAGAGTGGGAGGTGAGATAGAGAGTAATAGAGAGAGAGAGTGGTAGGCTATGATGGATGGAGAGGTAGGTAGAGAGGTAGAGGGGAGATGTAGATAAGTAGAGAGGGAGGGAGATGTAGTGAGGAAGAGAGAGGTGAGATAGAGAGAAATAGAGAGTGATGGAAGGAGAAGTAGGTAGAGGGAGAGAGGAGATAAAGATAAGTAGAGAGGGAAGGAGAGGTAGAGAGAGGAGAGATGAAGAGAAGTAGAGAGGGAATGGGGGAGGGAGGGAGAGGTAGGGTGGGTGAGAAAGGTGAGATAGAAAGGTGTAGAGAAAGAGTGGTAATGTGTGATGGATGCAAAGGTAGGTAGATAGAGGTATTGGGAGATAGAGAGTAGATAGGGAAGAAGAGAGGGAGAGAGAAGTATGGAGGTAGAGAGTGAGGTGAGAGAGAGGTGAGATAGAGAGAAATAGAGAGTGGTAGGAAGTGATGGAGGGAGAGGCAGGTAGAGAGAGGGGAAAAAAGAGAAGTAGAGAGGGAAGGAGAGAGAGAGAGAGAGAGAGAGAGAAGTGAGATAGAGAGAATTAGAGGGTGAAGGAGAGTGAGAGTCAGAGAGAGGGATGGAGATAATGAGAGAGAGGTTTAGAGTGTAAGGGATAAAAATGGAGTAAGAGAGAAATAATACAACTTGATGATTGCTGAAATTTGACCTCTTTATTACAAAAAATTGACATGTTGATCATTAAAATTTGATTAAGTCTAAAAAATTGTGAGATCTTCCAAAAACTAGAATTTGCATTCTAAGTCCTAGAGATCTAAAACCACTCTCAAACATCCTGAAACTATATATATGAAATAGAAACTTAAATTTTTATTTAATGTATATAGTTTCCCTCAAAGATAACAAGAAGAAAGAAAACAAAAAAGAGAAGAAAAAAATTCAATGTAGACCAAAACGCGAGTGCGTTATAACTTATGTTTTTTCAATTCATTCAAATAATACGAGCACATTATAATGCACTCACATTTTTCCTCACTTTAGGAATCCCCAAGCCTTTGGCTTGGACTTGCTTTGGATTTCCAACCGAAAGGCTTGGAGGGCCTTCCCAATGTCCAAAGAAGTGTTTTTCCATATTCTACAAAATTTCACATTATCTCATTTGTGCTGCCTATCAAGTTTGCATGTGTTTCAAGGTCAAACAATTCGAACACCTAAGTAATGTTAGGCTCTCTCTTAGCTATCTAATGATATATTTTTTTTCACATTTTGACAATGTTAAGACTTTCATCTTTAATTTCTTTTGTTTGTGTTTATTTTTTGGCAAAAACCAGTGTTTGGTATTTTTTTCTTTATAAATTAACATAATCAAAATTTTAAATAAATTATTTTTTTAGAAACTAGACTCCATTCTACACATATTAAAAGAATTTATTTTCAATTAGTTTTCAAAATTTATAGGGGTAGCATGACCAAAATTATATTTTTAGGAAGTTTCCACTTTGAAAATTAGTAAAAAATCAAATATTCATTAAAAATTATCAGAAAAATTGGGCATAAACTACATGTTGTTAGCTAATTTCTCACTTGAGTGATTTTAAAAATACCAAAAATAGTTAACCTTTTGTGGGAGCCACAAAAGTCGCTATGTTATGTTTTTTGACAAAAAACAACACCAATTTATGTGGTTCCCTCTTTTGAACACCTTAATCTCTACCATTTAAAAAAAAATAGTAGTTTAGAAAGTAGACTTAGAGCACTATGATCCTTGTTTTTGTTGCATCTAAATTTTTTGAGTGTAACTAGCCTCAATTTCACATCCAAGGTCAATATTTCCTGATTTTAGGAAAAAAATGGCCACTTAAGACCCCTTTTTGGCCCCCTATATTTTTGCACTTACCCTTTAGTTAACAAAAAGCACTTAGTTTACTGAATAAAGAATTCCTAAGTTTAGCTTAAGTGCATGAGAATAAATTATACTAATAATCAATTAAAGATTAATTAATTATTAGCTAATGCATGATTACTCTATCAAATTTCTTAGTTCCTTGAGCCAATGAATAGATTTAGAATTAATTGAAAATGATTTGATGCAACTACACTAACGAAATGATAAGACCTAGATGATGAAATGAAATTTCCCAAAACTATAGAAATGAAACTAATAGTTTGCAGGTAGATTTGAGAAGGGTGTAGACACATGTACCTAGCATATAAATTTGGATCTGAGCATTGTAGGAGGATAGGTTTGTCTTAGGGTGAATGGGTCTTGGGAGGCTTCTGTGAAACTATTAAAAATGAAATGGTAGCCCTCTATTCTTTACTCTACTCCTATACCTAAAAATATTTGTTTACGGATTTGAATCTGTGATAAATTTGCAACAAAAAATGTTTGTTTTTTTTTGTATGGGGGTTTGCCTCGGTCAAACTCCAAGTTTGGTAATTAAAATTTGATAAATGATAAATATCTGATAAATGACTGTGTGTGATCCCAAGCCTTAGTGCATCTAAATTTGTCATGAGCTAATATGCAAAGAAACCCTACTCAAGTGTATTAGTGTATGATTCCTAAATGAAAAATGATGAATCTATCTACTTAGGGAGAAGTCATCACACCCTAAACAAATCTAAAATACAATGATACCTTGCCATAGGTTGCTAGTAGAATGAAGCTTGAAGATGGGAACATTAAAAAAAAAGTCATTATGGCATGATAAGTGTGCCTCTCAAGCTTAGAATCCATCATGTTTCACCATTGGCATCAACCTTCAATCATGAACAATGTTTGATCAAATCTGGACAAATGAGCTTGAAGACCTATAAATACAAACAAATGCTGCTCCAAGACTTCAAATTTTCTTGCTTCCTTGCTTTAGAATCTCTTTCTTGATCTCCTAGTTTTTTCTCAATCTTTATCTCTAGTTTGAAATGGTGAAAACACTAGGTTATATAGGATTCTTCTCTAATTTCATGAATATTAGAGCCTAATACCTAACATTTAAGTATGAAATTTTAATCATTAAAATACCACTAAAAACATATTAAAATTTGGGTCTTAGAACTTATGAGGGACCCATTTCGATCTTGGGCGAGTGGGTCTTGGCTCTCAAATCTAGGACATGCATATGCCTAATTACATGAGCTAATATGCAAAGAAACCCTACTCAAGTGTATTAGTGTATGATTCCTAAATGAAAAATGATGAATCTATCTACTTAGGGAGAAGTCATCACACCCTAAACAAATCTAAAATACAAGATACCTTGCCATACCACATTAAAAAAAAAGTCATTATGGCATAATCTCAAAAATTCATGGGCATCTTCAATCATGAACAATGTTTGATCAAATCTATGAGCTTGAAGACCCAAAAAATGCTGCTCCAAGATAGGTGCCACAAATGTGAAGATTTAGTTAAAAATGATAATTTCAGTGTCCTCACAAATCTAAAATGCATATGCCAAGATGGGATCACCCGGTTGCATAAATTAAATGTCGGTACTCCTTTCAAAAAAGAGGAAAATAAGGCATTGGGATGCATAATAAAGGGAAATAGGGCCTATTTAGGAAGGGTGAAAATGCATAAATGTGAGGTCACAAAAACATGTCCAAACTAAGTGTAAAATTATACCATCACCTAGAAGGGAGTACAATTTACTACTCTACATTTAACCACCACTTTAGTGGCCATATAACACTATATGCATATGCAAGCTAAAGTACTTGAAAGTAAAATATGCTTCATAATAGGATACCCATATGGATATTGTAATTCATTTGCGAATAGGGAGAATGAAGCCCCCAATGTAGTTATCTACAAAACCATAATGTTAGGAACCACATCCTGCAAAACCAATTCATTATCTATTCAAAATCATCTTAAAACATATCAAAATTCTATGAAGAATTATTTTTCAGGGTAGATATATGCCCCCTGATTCTGCTTGCTTTATGGAGGTGGAATCAAGGTGGCAATCTAACCTCGTAGAATTGCTAGGTTGAAATTCTTACGATAGGGTTATGATATCATTTATCAATAAACATTAGATGAAATCAAGGACAAAATTGTGAATCCAACCCAAAAAGTGACATCGAAAACATAGTTCTCTAGCCTCATTATGGTGATTTGAGTGAAATATACAAAAATATATATTATTATCATATACGTATAACTACAATATGAATTAGAATTCTTGTTGTCATTATGTTTGTACATACTATTCCACCCAATAGGTGGAATGATGTTTGATACGTCATCACTTGACCTCACAAATTCAACTATGAAATCTTCTCCTTCATTGACATAAAAGCTTAGTCCATTTTGAACTCCATGATCCTTTTCCAAGGTTTCAACTGAGTGCCTTCTATTGTATTTCTTTCCCAGAAGTCCAAATAAGCTCTTAAGAAGGGGATAGTTTTTTCTTTATTGAACAACCAATGTTTCCCATATTCAATTTCATACTTGTTCTCCTCCATGGTACCTTCTTTTAGAAGATTCACAAACTTGCCTCTGGACACCTCCATTGTTAATGTGACTTGCATAGAAACATTGCAAAACATGAGTCTTTTTATAGAATTAGTAAATGTCCTCTTTGCGCCTTGGAATTTTTCCTCATTTCTCACTTTCCAAATTATCCATAAAATTTCAATAGATAAAATAAGCCAAAAAAATTACAATCTTTATTCAAATTATTCACAAAATCAACAAGAATTTATTTCAAATTAATTTCACCTTTACCCCCCAACTCCCCATATCAACATAGAAAATATTCCATATTTCTTTAGCAAATAATAATAATAATAATAATAAATGCCTTATGGTTTTAGGTTTCTTGCATATGTTACAACTCTCCACACTGCATGAGTTTACTTTATAGGGACATCTCTAAAGGATAAAAAACCATTTGAAACAAGCCTTTTCAAGCACAAGAGCATTTGACCACATAAGTTTAAAGATATTTTGCCATTGCTTATCAATTAATTCCAAATTTAAGCTTTTATGAAGGTAATCAACAATGCATTCATAGCTATTTAAATAGTTATATACATATTTGGTTTTCACATTTTGCAAGATAGGCCCATCAATTACCTTTTTTATTCAAATTTAAAGAAATTATTTTAGTAACTTAATTAGTCTCAATTTTTTAATCTAGATGTATTTACTACATTATCACTTTAGTTATTGTTTACTCTCTATTAATTAAATATAAGAATATTTTATTTTTCTTCTCAATCTTAAAGTGATAAAAAGTAAATGTTAAAACAACCCCATTTAACTTGCTTGCATAAAAATCTCATATATCAAAAATTATTTTATTTTATTTATCTTATATCCTAACAAACTCAAAGTAAGGATCCCAATTTTATTGCATATGTAATTCGTGAAGTCTAGAGTTATGTTACACCTTATAACAATAAAATAGTTTCAAGTCTTTGTGTAGCACAAAGAATTTTGACCAAAATATTTTCACTCAAAAATATTAGCTTGATATAAATTTATAATCAATATTAAAATTTCTATTAATGTGTATAAAATATTTCAACCCAAACAATTTAGAACCAAGGTTGAAGCTATTTTACTCAAATATAAGCTATAAACATAAAATACACTAAAAGTTGCACATTTCATTAATTTCTATAATTATTAAAGTTCAAAACTTATGCTACCTTCACACTCCAAGTTTAGACACTGTATTTGTATGGGTCATTCCTTTTTAAAAATAAGGCACAACTCTAAATTTTCTGTCAATTATAATGGTGAAAATACATACTTTGTGCTTTTTTTCCTTTACTTTGAGTCATTTTTGACAAGTTTATTATGAATGCAATGGCTAGTATATAATAGAATGTATTGTTTTGTGGAAGTGGACAAATAACCTAATCTCATAATAAAAATGATATTTCCTTTGTCCATATTATGGTTGAGAAATCTTTCAATAGTAAATTGTGCAAATATTTGCACACCAAACAATACTTACACAAAATGATGTCAATTGAAACCATACCCCTCCTCATGCATGTGTTCTTGAAATTGGGACAAAGAAGTTTCAACCATCATAATCATCAAAACTCAAATCCTCAAATCCAATTCAAATATGTATATGTGATTCACATTTACAAATAAAAATAATAGAAAATAAAATTGAATTTATTTACAATGTATTTCTTTATGATGGTGCTTTTCATCCGAAACCCCCAAACCCCAAAGCTAATCAAGGTGACACAACAATAATCTATCATAGCTTTCTTCAATACAAAAAGAAAGTTCTTTTTTTATACATCAGGGTGTCAACTGGACAGCCCGTTTCTTGGGTATCTCCCACATCTTGGGTATATGGCGCAAGCTGGGCGAGACTAGTAGTCCCCTACGGATGAGATCCCCCGCTCACAAGAAGTCTCGCCTCTTAAACCCGAGTGCAGAGTTGACCCAATACCAATGAGAAGCAAACTCACTGCCCAAACCAACTATACTACCTATTCAGACTAATACAAAAAAAAAAAAAACTATTTTATCTTAAGAAATCTCTCATACCCTTAAAACTTCAATCTCTCTAGAATTCAGAATATCAAGATCTATAACAAACAAACTCATAACCTAAAAATTATGTAAATTCCAAAAGCTACATTCCCCTAATACCCATGTAAAAAAAACAACACACTTACAACCAGCAAAGCAAATTCTCTTCATCCCGCTGTTTCCATTGCCTCAATATCGAAACAGTTTTCGCACACCCCATATTAATACTGCGGCGGCTGCAGGTATGACTATATCTGCTAACCCTGGTGCTTCTGGTGGAGCCCGTCTCTCTGGCTCAAACCTCATATCTTCTTGTCGTGCGGAAACCGTTGGGGGCCGTCTCTCCTGCTCCGATCTCACCTCCTCTCGGCGTGAGAAAACTGGTGGAGCCCGTCTCTCCTGCGCCGATCTCACCTCCCCTCCACATGAGAAAACCGGTTGAGGCTTCTGGTATTTCTCACTCGCAGAGGGAGAAAGTGTCGCCTTTCTACTTTCTTCCTCTACCATGGATGGTGGGTTCCTCTGCATTCTTACAGGCCGCCGCCTCGTACGCCATCTTACTCTTGGAACGTAATTTTCCTTGCCCATTTGCTCTCTTAAATGGGGTTCGGGAGGTGCCCGGAACAGTGGCCTGGAATAGAGTTTCACTTCTATGTTGGAAAGCGGGGCTTCTCTGAAGAGCCACAGGCGTCTGTTGTCCTTCGACCACAGTACACCATTCTCATCTTTGGCCACCTCTATCAGTGGAAAACTGCTCGCCTGGAGTCGATTTGAGCGGAGATCACTTAGAGCGTCCCGTAGCAGAATTTCCTTTCCATTGCCAAGCTTGAAATGATCTGCAATGGAGTCCTGGGTGAACCTTAGCTGGTTCGGCCTCACCTTCACAGTTTCGTGATCCATAACAACAATGAATCTCCTCCGCTGAACTAGTTACAGAATACCTTAACAGTTTCATCTATATAAATCTAGTATTTTGATCGGACCGCTCCCTTGAATCACTGTCACATTGAATTTCCAGGTTCTTTCGCATAGTTGATTAAGCCGGTGGAGATTGGTACTCTGGCCCACTGCAAAGTTTGATTTGACAATGTTTGCATCCTCCCATTTGCGTTTGCGTTAAAGACTGACGACCGTGCTGTACCAAAAAAATTATTCAAGGACGGCCATGGTTTGTCATTTCAACAACTTTATTATGATAATAAAATATTTTTACGTTTAAGCAAGTACTTAACCTTTGTAGATAATGTAAGTTGAGATTGAAATCATTTAAATGGTTAGTACTTAGTGTATGTATTTGAAAAAATATATTTAAAATAATTTATTAACATAATTATTAACTCAAAAACATTATCTTTTGCTCTTGCTTTTACTTTTACTTTATTTTGGTAAGAATAATAATTATTGTACTTGATAATAATAACTAGTTATATTATAATATTCTAAATGGAGGATAATGATACAATAAAATAATATTTGTCTACAACAAATAAGTATCAATTACTATCTCTTGTGATGCAAGAGCACTTTGATATTTTAGCTACAAAGAAAAAAAATCACATTAAAGTGAGACTCTAGTCATAATGAAAGTGCGTTGTACATCAACTTTCATTGAGATTATTGTTTTAAAAGATGACGTGTCGTTGTAGGTCACTTGAAAAACAAAATGTATAGCCTCTAATACTTTGCATGTAGTTACTAAGTATAGCTTTAAATAATATTCATGGATAAAAGGGACCCAAATTTAATGGGCTATCTTAATAATTCTTAATATTCAAAGAAGAATTATAAACAAATAATATACAATGAGGGATATCACAATTTTATATTTTTTTAGTAGTGAAGTGAAATCTAATTAAGGCTTAGAATATAATGCTATGCCTACTTAGTTCACAACACTACTTAATCATGTATATTTTTGAGAATTTAGCAAATCAATTTCACAGAGTTTTACATACATTTTGTTGGATAATGACAACAAAATTATAAATAAAGCATAAGTTTATTGTTGGAAAAGATAAAGGAAATAAATTAGAAAAGAAAGAAAGCAAAATCTTATCTTTGGAATTATTTGGAAAATCTAAAGATTTAAAGCAAAAGATAAAACAATAAAAACAAAGTTGTTTTTTTAAAAGTTTAACATGGGTTGAAGATATTATATATATCTTGTTGCCTTGAAGGTTAAATCATATTGTAATGAATTGTAATTCAAGCGTAGTAGCTTGTAAAGGTTGTTAACAGTTTCTCTGAGAAATAAGAACACTAATACTTTGCCTCGTGGATGTTTCCTTGGCATATTGTCAAGGTTTTACCATGTAAATTTGTGTCTTGTCTATTATTTTGTTATTCCATTTTATTATATTTTGTATTTATTTGCAACTAACTTGTGCTACAATTATTTAATTTTATGGGTTTTATGTTTCCTTTTCTCTTACAAGTGGTATCAAAGTAGTTATTTTACAACATCTTTGTTATGATTTGGTGTTTTTTTGTAGCATCAAATCATAATGGTTTGAAATACAAGGTTTGAGGTGGATAAATTCAATGGGAAGAATAATTTTGAGCTATGGAAGCTCAAGATAGGTAATTTGTTAGTGCAAGAAGGATTGCACAAAGTGTTGGTAGGAAATTAAAAAAAAAATGTAAGTATGACTGATGAAGACTGGGAGGATCTAGATACAAGAGCTCTTAGCACAATTCAGTTGTGTTTAGCAAATGATGTTCTTTTCAATATTGTTGGAGAGGAAACAACAACAAAATTATGGAGTAAAATGAAGAGTCTATATGTGACAAAGTCCTTAACAAATCGAATCTACTTGAAGAGGTAGTTGTATAGTTTGTGAATGAAAGAAGGTATACAAATTGTTGTTCATTTAAATATTTTCAATACTCTTATATGTCAATTAGCTAGTATGGGTGTAAAAGTTGAACATGAAGACAAGGAAGGTACATTATTGTGTTCAATTCCCAAATCCTGGAATTACTTAGTCACTTCTATTAGCTTTAGCACAACCGACACCCTTGAATTTGATTTAATTGTGGGAGCTTTGTTATTTGAAGAGGTGCAGAGGAAATCTAACATAGAAACCTGCACATCAGAAGCAATGATGGTTAGGGGTTGATCCATAAAAAAAAGGGGAAGATTCAAAAGGTACATCTAGATCTAAGTCAAAAGGAAAAAAAGGTAAGGGAAAATATTGGTACTGCAATAAATCAAGGCATCTTTAGAAATATTGTTGGAAGAGGAAAGCAGACAATAATGACTTCAATAAAAAGGAAGCAAATTTGATTGAGACAAGTTCAAGTACAGTTGATGAAGTTTTATCTATTTATAATTCCTTACAGTATCATGAGGAATGGTTATTAGATTATGGTGCTTTTAATCACATGTGTCCACATAAGAATTGGTTTTCTTCTTACCAAGCTATTAATGGTGGTGTTGCTCTTATGGGAAATAATGTTTCTTGTAAGACTGTTGAGATTGGGAGCATTAAGAATAAAATGTTTGATGGTATTGTGAGGACATTAATAGAGGTAAGACATGTACCAAAGCTCAAAAATAATTTAATTTCCTTGGGATTTTTGGATTTTGGAGGTTATAAATTTACAAGTCAAGGTGGATCAATGAAAGTGTCCAAAGGAACTTTGGTGGTCATGAAGGCTACAAATATTAGAAACTTTTACAAGCTAGAAGGGAGAACTATAATAAATAAAGTGTCAGTGGTATCTAAGGAAGAAAATGAATCTACTCATTTATGGCATCATGATCAAGTCATATGAGTGAGAAAGGATTGAAGGTAATGTTGAACCATAAGTTGCTTCCAAATCTAATATCTTTGAGTTTACATTTCTATAAGCATTGTGTTTATGGGAAACAATCTAGATAGAAGTTTAAAGTAGGTAGTCATACAAGTAAGGGTATTCTAGATTATATTCATTTAAATTTTTGGGGACCATCCCCTATAGTTTCTTTTGGAGGATCATCATATTTTGTGACATTTACAAATTTGACTAGTCTAGAAAGGTGTGGGTAGATATATTCTTAAAAGAAAAGCTGGTGTTTTTAGCATATTTAAGTGGTTTAGAGTTTTGGTTGAAAAGAGAATTGGTAGATCAATCAAGTGTTTAAGAACAAATAATGGAGATGAGCTCACTTCTTTGAAATTTGAAAATTATTATAAGGAAGTTGGGATTGAAAGGCATAAAACCATTGCTTACACTCCTCTACAAAATGGTGTTGTTGAATGCATGAATAAGACTCTTCTACAAAGAGCAAAGAGCATGCTCAGTAATTCCAAGTTACAATAGGAGTTGTGGGTAGAAGCAGTCTCTACAACTTGTTATTTGGTAAATTAGTCACCATCAATTGCAATAGATTGTAAGATTCCTAAAGAGGTGTGGACAGGTCATTCTTATGATTATTCAAATCTAAATTTTCTTGGTTGTGATGCATATTTTCTTATTTCAAAAGATCAATGTTCTAAATTAGATCCCAAATATAAGAAATATATCTTTGTTGGTTATGGTGATGGAATTAAGGGATACAAATTGTGGGATTCTACTACCCACAAAATTATCATTAACAGATATGTATTTGATGCATCTCCTCTCATAAAATTAGACATAGTAGAAGTTGAAAATCTATAGGAGTTAGATATTAAACCAACATTTTTACATGGATATTTGGACAAGGAGAGATATATGGAACATCCAAAAAAAATTGTTCAAGATTGCAATAGGAAATTTATTTGCAAACTCAAAAAGTCATTGTATGGCCTGAAGTAGTTTCCTAGGCAATGGTACGTGAAGTTTGTTTCCTTCATGGTGACCCAAAATTTTACAAAGAGTGAGTATGACCATTGTGTTTAATTTAAAAGATTAAAAAATGGTTTATTCATTATCTTGGTATTATATGTTAACGATATGCTTGTAGCAAGAAAAATCATAGTTGAGATCAATAGTTAAAGGCTCAGATGGCTAGGACTTTTGATACATGAAGGATCTAGGAGTAGCAAAACAAATTTTGGGCATGGAAATACACAAAAACAAGGAACATGGTAAGCTTTGGTTATCACAGTAGAAGTATGTGGAGAAGATCCTCATAAGATTGAGTGTGAAAAATGTGAAACAAGTAAATATCCCTTTACCTTCTCATTTTAAGCTTTCTTCAATTTTATGTCCTAGTAATAAAGAGGAAAAGGATTATATGTCTCATGTACCATATGCTAATGTAGTAGGAAGTTTAATGTATTTGATCGTATGTACAAGACCAGATATTTCGCATGTAGTTGGTGTTGTCAATATATACATGGAAAATTTGGGAAAAGAGCATTGGGCAGTAGTGAAATGGGTGCTTTGATATCTTAGAGGAACAAGTGATTATTGTATCACCTTGATGGTTGTAGTGGTTCAGTTTTTGGTTATGTTGATTCAAATTTTGCAAGTGATTTGGACAAAAGATCTACATCAGGTTATGTCTTTACTCTTGTAGGAGGACCTATTTGTTGGATGTCAAAGCTTCAAGAAATAGTTGCTTTATCCGCTACTGAGGTAGAGTATATGGTTGTCTCACATGATTGCAAAGAGGCAATTTGGTTGAAGGATCTTTTGGGTGAGTTTAGAAAAGTGTAGGATAGGGTGATTGTATTTTGTGATAGTCAAAGTGCTATACATCTAACTAAAAATATAGCTTATCATAGTAGGACTAAGCATATTGTGATTAAAAACCATTTTGTAAGATAGGTTATTGATGGAGGTGGAGTAATTCTTTAGAAAGTTCATACACTAAAAAATTGTGTAGACATGTTTACAAAACTAGTACTGTTGGAGAAGTTAAAGTGGTGTTTGACTTCTCTTGGCTTGTAGAAAAGGTGATGAATGGGCATGGGAAAGTATCAAGTAAATTGTTGGAAAGGTGGATATTGTTGGATAATGGCAACAAATTTAGAAATAAATCAAAAGTTTATCTTTGGAAAATACAAAGGGAATAAATTAGAAATATTTAGCAAAATCTTATCTTTGGAATTATTTGGTAAAGATAAAGATTTAAAACAAGATAAAATAATAAAAATAAAGTTGGTTTTTTCTAAGTTTAACACAAGTTAAAGATATTATATATATCTTGTTGACTTGAAGGCTAAATCATATTGTAATGAATTGTAATTCAAGAGTAGCAATTGTGTGAAGGTTATTTTTAATTTCTCTGAGCAATAAGAATACCGATACTTTGCCCCATGGATGTTCCGTTGGAATATTGTCAAGGTTTCACCACGCAAATATGTGTCTTGTCTATTATTTTGTTATTCCATTTTATTATCTTCGATATTTCTTTGCATCTAACTTGTGCTGCAATTATTTAAGTTTGTGGGTTTTACATTTTTGTTTTCCCTACACATTTAACACAATCATAATGAAGGCACCCTTTATTAATAATACTTTAAAACCAATATTTCAAACTCGAAATATTCCCTTAAAAATATTTTGAATCTATTTATTCTTCCTCATCTAATTTTTCTCTATCCTATTTATTTTAATTAATGAAAATGATTTCAAAGTAATGCTATTCCATATATATATATATATATATATATATATATATAAACCTTAATATTAGAAGGTTACTTAAGTTTTAAATTATTTTCAAAATTCCCTTTAATTCTTTTTTATACTTCAAGTTTTTCTTATCTAAAATAGTAATATTTAAATAATTTTTTTAATTAACATTAATATGTTTATAAGTATTATTTAGTTGTAATTACATCTTTTACAACTAAACACTATTTATTTTAGTAGAGTATATTATTTAGAAGTTGGATTTTTAATTTTAAAAGCTAGTTTAATAGAAATCTAGACATATGTACTTAGGACAAATGGTAGTCCTTTTAGAAATGTATACTTCATGCCCCCTTTAGAATCATTTATTAATTTAACTCAAAATTAACATTACAATTTGAAGTGAAAACAATATTTACAACTACTTTCCTAGTAATTATCGAAACACTTCTAGACCTCTGAAAATAAGGAAAAAAGTTTCCCTTATGTATTTTTATACTAATAAAAATTAAATAAATAATAACTTTTTAATACCAATTTCTTAAATGTGTGTATGTATTTGATACAAAGATTTAAATTCTACATCTACTTTAACTAAATCCTTCATTCAGACTTAATCATTTATATTGGAAAAAGGTATTTGTTTTTTTGAACAATTTTTTAAAATAAGTTATTAACATTATAATAATAACTCAAAAATTTCACATCTTATTTTTGTCCTCACTTCAATTTATGTAACTACAATAATTATTGTACTTAATGATAATTATTAGTTATATTATAATAATTTCAAATGAAGGATGATGGAACAATAAACTTTGTAAATAAACTTTGTATATAGAAAATGAGTACTAGTTATTATCTCTTATGTGAAAGGCCAATTTAATATTATAGCCACAAATTAGAGGGTTTCTTTGGAGAAAATGAAATAACAAAAAGGTCATCCAATTGCTTAATTGTTGTATTATATTCAACCAAAAAATAAAGGGGGTTTAGGAGTGATTGATCCCCTTACTCAAGGGATTTTCCTCATAGCCAAATGGATTACTAGATCTTTTCATGGAGAAACCCCATGGAAATCTTATTAGGCACGAAATAGCTATAGCTAAATCATATAATTATTGGAAAGAGGTTGGGTGGAAAGATAAAATTTCCTTATGGAAAAATACTTTAAACCTCAAGCTTCTAGATAATTTCTAAGCATATGGAGAGCATGGAAAAAAGTGTCTCCTCTTATTGAATAAAAAGTTCAAGACCTTAGTCATGGGATGAGCTTCTCTACTTCATCTATTTTGTGGAAAATATTGATCTTTTTATATGAACAACCTCTTTCCATTGATTCTCATTTGCATATGCAAGACCTTATTCAAAATTGACATCACTGAATTCAAGGACATTTGGGAGTTCTGATCACTAACTTGGAAAAATGACTTGCAACTCAAACATGATTTCAACCTATCTAATTTTCTCTAATCAATGACATCCACAAGGTGCATGATACTGTCCTTCTAGATCTTCAACTGAAACTTTCTACTCCTATTTCATGTAAATTTTTAAGAACTTGGAGGTGGCTTCCAAGTTTTAATATAAAAAAATTCCCTCTGAAGTTAATCTACAATAAGCTTCTTCCACCAATCCAAATGCAACTAAGGTTAAGTTTGAAATGGAGAGTGTATTGGCCTAAATCCAATGGTTCATTTTGAGCCTTGTTGTTTGGAAATCCAAAGTTGAAGCTAAAGCACAATTTCTAGCAAGGAAGGTTATCAACAATAAAATTGTTGTGGGAGAACACCTTACCTTTCTCCTTACCCAATCATCTAGATGTCCTTTTTGCCACAAGTTAGAAACCACTAAACATTCCTTTTGGATGTGCAAGTATTCCTAGGAAATTTGGAAAATAATTTTTGCCTTGAGGGTATGTGCAGGATCATGATGGGTTTTTGTAGCGTATGTGGCTGATGACTTTTTTTACCCAAAATTGATGAAATGAAAAGGGTTTTTAAAGGATATTCTTAGCTTTCCACCAATATAAATTATGCTCTACTTTGAATTTAATAAATAATTATTATTTATTTTCTATTTGAATTACAGCTAAAGTCTTAATTGATAGGCTAATTGAAAAACATTTATAGCTTTCAAACGATATCATATTTTTTGAATCTGAAACATGCGTCACATTCTATGCTTTGCATACTATAGGATTAAAGAAAAAAGAAATGAATTTTATGAATTTTTGACCAAGTTAAGATGGTTAGACATACGAGTTTTTTTATTTTTTAAAAGTTGTAATAAAAAAATCATAATTAATTATTTACTTGGAAAAAAATTACAAAAAAATATGTATCACATTGGGACATGAGTCCTCTACTTATATCTAAAATCTTATAAAAAAATATTATCATTTTATTGTGGTTAGGGTGGTCAGACAGACACCTACTTATTTTTTCCTTGAAATTTAAGTACTACTACATTGAAATTTCAAATTTTCACCAAATAGATTTATTTATTTTTAAATAAACCTAGTAGTTTAGAAATTAAATTCAATTTGCTACAAATTCTATTCTTACATATTTTTGAAATAATATAGATAACTTATTCAAATTTTTACGTCAAGTTGCCTAACTCTGATTGTTTTGAATTTTTTGCCACTTAAGGGCCTATTTTTTCCATGATGATCTTGCACATACCCTTGATCCGTACTATATTTAATAGAAATTTAAGATGGAAAATAGTGTTGTTAGCACTACATTGTTCACAAAAATATGGTTTCAAAATCTTTTTACCAATGTATCCTTTTGTATATTTGGAAGCTTCAGTGTAAGACAATTTTATCTAATTCCTTACAACCTATGGAAGTTATTATGTATGGTTTATTCTCTAGCATTATCTTGCAATATCCAATACTTATTAGAGCTTTGAAAGAAAAAATCAGCTTCAATTCAGAGCTCAAGATTCAAATAGGTCAAGTGTAATTCCAGCTAGCAACGATGCTAAGAAACACCAAAGATCTCTTCTCACATCTATGGAAATTGTTACAGTGGAGCAATTTTTATACACTCTTGGAGAAAATTGATTATATTCTAATTTACAAGTTGCAATTTTTTTGTCACATGTAGCTATTTCATGTTGATTTTCTTTGATGTTTAATCCTTTCTTTTGTGGATTCTTTCAAGATTCTTGTCTTGAAAGTGCCTTTTGTACATTATTTTTTTACTATTTTTTTTGGTAAAAGGCAAAAAGAATGTAAATTATATTATATAAGATGAAAGTTTACAAAAAATTCTAGCTCGATAGATCTGACATGTGAGTAAATTATAAAATTTCTAGGAATGAACACTGGCTCATATAAGAAGTAATACCCTAATTACTTACAAATATACATTGATATCTACAACAAAAAAGTTACCTTGTAGCTATGACTTCACAAAATTTTTACTCCTCCATATTATAGTCTGACACAAAATTCTCATCCTAGAATTCCTGAGAATTTACATTTCTATTTTCATGTTTTGGAAACAAGGGCAATTGAAACTCATTTTCATTGTGATGCATGCAATGAGAAATTAGAAAAGATATAGAAGAATATTTGTCTTTTATTTTGTTCACCAACTAAATGACAATTTCTTCTAAATATAGCTACAAAATCCTATGAAGGTTACATGCACAATTCATTTGTAGAGCTTGTTTTGTGGCATCCTAGACTATCACAAATGCCCTTTTATGTTTTTTAAGTAACAACTTGGAAACAACCACCAACAAAACCCTTCCCCTTATTAAAATCATACAATTGCAAATTGTTTAGTAGAGTCTTATTGCCCAGATACTATAAGAAAACTACTTCATTCACTATCACTTCTAGAGACTCAAAAGATTGTAAAACATACAGTGTATTTGACACAAATATAGATAGTACCTGGGACAAAAAGATTAGCTGAGGTTCTTGAGGATGATAAATCTCTTCTCTAGTTATGGTTTGAACACATTCTACCACACTTGGATAGTAAACATTGAAAATCTATCCAAAATTTGCATTTGACAAATACTCAGTGAATGGTCGTTCCCAATTAATTTTTCCAATTAAAAAAATGATTATGTTTTTACTATTAATATATGCATTTTTCTAATAACAAAGCATATTTTTTCCACATTGGAGTGAGGATCTAGTCATAATGAATGGATGTTGTACAAGATACTTTCATGTAGGCTATATTTTATAAAATGATGTGTTGTTGTGGGTCCACTAAAAATAAAAAGTATATAGCCTCTAATACCTTGCATTTAGTTGTTAAGTATAGATTTAAATTATATTCGTGGATAAAAGGACCCTCAATTTAGCAAGTTGGCTTAATAATTGCTAATATTTGGAGAAGAATTAAAAATTAATGATATATTATGAGGGGGTGTTACAATTCTACATTCTTTAGTAGTGAAATAAAACCTAAATAAGGCTTAAAATATAATGTTATTACTATTGGGTAAATTTCATAAGCGTGTTACACTTTTGACCAATAAAATAGTTTTGGTAAAAGTTGTTTCACTGTAAATAGTTTCAAGAAAAACTATTTAGCACCTGAGTTGTAACACAAGGATTTTAAGAAAAAATCTATTTAGTTAAAATTATTAAATAACTATATTTTAATTTTAAATTGTAGAGAAGATTGAATTGACATTGATTTTTTTAACTAAAATTTTTAGGTGAAAGTGTTCTAATCAAAATACTTTTGCTTGAAACTATCTATGTAAGGCAACTTAACCATTCTTTTAAGAAAAATTCAACAAAAAATCATCTTCAATTCTAGATTTGTCTAGGCATGTGCGAGAAGTTGGATCCACAAAATGTTCAAAAAGTGGAAGTATTTTTCCTAATTTTTCAAAATTTGTCATAGTTGGACTAAAAATTTGAAGCACTTACACATTGAATCTTAAAAATGTTTAGTAATATAAAATTTAGTATCTTGAGTCTAGTTTCCAAATATGTAATTTATTCTAATACCCAACTGATAAAAAATAAATTTTAATAGGAATGTAAAAAACCACTCTTTAAAAGCCACTTTTTTAGGACCATAACATGCATGTGTATGGACACCATAATTTGACCTAAATAAAAGTATTGTTTTAATTCATTTTGGGTAAAGATGTGTAACATACTGAAGATTGATGAGCATAATTTTTTATAAATTTTTAAAAATATTTTAGTTAATTTTTTATTGGTCTTAATTGCTATTTTTGGAAACCCTCATGTATGAACACCATAATTTGACCTAAACTAATTATTTTCTAATTTTTTTCATTGTGTAGAGAATCATTTATAGATTGATGTCATATGTTTTCTTTACAAAAAAAACCAAATTAAAAGTTATTAAAAACTAAAAAAGTTAGACATTTCAAATTTATAGACCAATTTCATTAGAAATTAATAAAAAAATAGAAAAAATATCGAATCATAATTTTTTATATATATTTGAAAACTAGACATCATGATCTACAATGATTTTTAATTTCATAAACCAATTTTGAAAAAACTCATCAATCATATTGCGAAAGTGAGTTATTTCTCTTAACATTGCCTTAGTAATTTAGTTGCAAGTCCAACACTGAAGTTTGGATTACCAAACATTTCTCAAGCCTAAAACCAAAGGAAAAGGTGCCCAAGAAATTCAAACTTAATAGAATGGGTACCCGTTTTGAAACAGGTACTCGTTCTAATTTCAAATGTAATATGCCAAACATTCATTGAAGTAAATTTCCTAAGTTTTCATTGTGCAAGTAAAATAAACGATGTAATATGCCATTACAATAAAAAAAAAAAATTTCTTTATTGAGAATATATATGAACAAAGATTCTTTTCAACATACAATAAGGATTTCCATTCCATTACAATATTTCACAAAGTACAATTTTCTGATAAAGTACAAAATTGCATACATAGCTCCTTTGAGCTTTATAGCAAAAGATATAGATGGTCTAGGAATTTTCCTTTCAAAACCTTTGTCTTTTGTCTCCTGTTGAGGAGGAGAAGCATCACTCAAGTGATTTTTCACCAACCATGGAATCATATGTGATCCCCTGAACATTTATCAGTGATAGATGGCCTTACCCTTCGATGAAGGTTTTGGTTGGGTAACCCTATATGACATACTACTCTGAGTTTAGTGTTGTTCCCTACATGACTAGGATTTATAACCTATGCTAGGTAGCCCTCATGCATTTTAAATGGTCACGGTGAACTGACAGTGGAGCCTAGGGCAATCACACTACTTTGGCCAAAGTGTTCTCACTTAGTATAATCGAGTGATGGTCTACCACTCACTTACACTATATCAAGTTTTTTTTTACTTAAGGCCATTATATCTATGCTTAGGCAATCCCTCTCCATGGGCAAGCTACTCCCCATGATAACCTATCTATTAAACAACCTATGGAACACAACTCATAAAGAAAAGTACTAGTTCCCTCCCTTCACTAGACAACATTCCCGGGAGTAACCTGCTAGCCATCTAGCATAATTAAATATTTAGTTATGAGTATCCCTTAATATTTTCTATGTTTGATCATATCTAGTATAATAACAATACCTATGACAAACAGTCTCTCCTAACATGAAGTAATTACAAACATTACACAAAATAGAGTAAATAGATTCCACTTTTCTTTCAAACCAAACATTACTTTTCCCTATATTCAAGTAACTATAAAAGATTGGTTTAAACATTCAAGAAGAAAATCATTCAACACTAATACAAACAAGGGAAGAATATCCGCATTCCTGTGATAAGCTTTCCAAATAACTAGTTGCAGTCATAACACTTCCAAATCAACAACTAGCCTGGTATCAATTCTTCAACAAAGATTTAATAACCACTATCTCTTAAGTTGGTAGATACTTCTCTCAAAATAATAATAAACTCTCTCTAAAACTCAAGGCTCTCACTCACTATTCTTGACAAAATATTGCAGATAGAAAGTAGATAAAATGAAGAGACTTGCACAAGAAATAATGCATAGAAGAATGCATCCAAACAAATGAACTTACTTCTCTATTTATACAACAATTTGGTAACTACTCTGCCTATAGTTTAGGCATGATTTAGACAACAACAAGCATGCACAACAACACATTAATTTCAACTCAAAAGGTGATGAGCGTATATATATGTATAGATACGTCTACCTATGTACCATCATGTACATGTTCCTTTGTTCGTATAGTCTATCATTGGCATGCATGTGTGTGCATATACATATTCCTCATATGTTCCACATATCAATACAAGCATAGTAACAAGGAAAGAACTCTCAAGCTCAAACAAATAAACATCGCCCAATAATGCACTCAAAAGTAAACAAGACTCTTACTATTGTAGAAATATTAACTAAGGATGACTTTCCAACTTCCCACTTAATAAAATGACTCAATTATTCTACTATGGTGTGTGTAAGCTCATATAGGTTATGTTACTAGTTACCCAACCAAGACCTTCTCTTGAGTGATACTTCCCCTCCGCTTGGAGGAATTGAACATACACGAGAATCACTAACACATACCCATGACAGTCAACTATTCACAAAATATGTAGTATACATAATACATCTCCAAAGTTAAAATATCAACACAATATTCATCCAATAACATAAATGCATTCCTTCATATAATATTAAATGAGATGAAATTCATTCACAAAGCAATGATAACAAAGTGCAAGTACATTTATTCATCCACTGAATACACATTATATTCACATTTCACCGTACATAGTAATAGTAAATAGTAATTACACAATCGGGGTGTAACATACTCCCCCCTTGTGAATCATCATCCTCGATGATTTTATGTAGCAACATAAAATGAAACAAACAATCAACATATTGTTTCAAGCATTCTCAAAAGCATCTAACACATGAGGAAACTTTTGTTGAATCTCAACATAATCTTCCCAAGTGGCTGAGTCTTCTGCATACTGGTCCCACTGGACTTTGCATTGCAAAACCTCCCTATTATGCAAGCAGAGCTTACACATTTCAAGCACCTTGATGAGCTCAAGTGCTACCACTCCAGGGTCCTATACTTGTAAAGCAATCCAATCAATCACTTGATTATCACTGGGTACATACCTCTTAAGGTAATACACATGGAAGACATTATGCATTTTGGCAAGAATTGGTGGCAATGCTATTCGATAGACTATCAGATTCACTTTCTCTAGAATCTCAAAAGGTCCAACATAATGTGGGGATAACTTGGAATACTTTCCAAATTTAATGGATCTTTTGTGAGGTTTCACTCTCAATAACACTTTCTCGCCTATGGCAAAATTTTAGGGCACTCTAGATTAGCATCAACATAACTTTTCTAGTGATTGTTAGCTTCAGCCAATCTTTGGTTAACAATCTTAACTTTCTCATCCATTTTAGCCAATATCTCTAGCCCAAGACTCACTCTATCCTCAAGTCTATCCCAACTTATAGGAGTTTGATACTTTTAGCCATACAATGCTTTGAAAGGAGCCATCTTTATCGTAGAATGATAAGAATTATTGTAAGAAAAATCTATTAAGGATAAGTAGTCTTCCCACTTATATTGTTGATCCACGCAATACCTTCTCAGTAGGTCTTCCAATACTTGATTCTTCCTTTTCGTTCGTCCATCCATTTCTAGATGATATGTTGAGCTAATATTTAGCTGAGTCCCTAGTACAAAAAACAAGGCTTTCTGAAACCTAGAAGTGACTCTTACATCCCTATTTGAGATAGTCTTCTTTGGAATTCCATGCAACCTAAACACTTCTTGCACAAATTTTCTTGCTATGACAGGTACTCCATCAATTAGATTCTTGGGTATAAAATGTGTGAATTTGGTAAGCTTATCTACTACCACAAGAATGGCATTGTGCTTATTTCTCAACATAGGCATTCCTTGCACAAATTCCATACTTATGACTTGCCACTTCCTCTCTAGTATGTCATGCGGATATAACAAGCCTACAGGATAATGATGCTTTGCTTTCACCCTTTGAAATTCAAGACACCTAGCCACAAAATTAGCAACATATTCTTTCATCCCTTTCCAAAAATATAATGGCTTCACATCTACCATTATTTTGTTCACTCCAGGGTGTCCAGAGTATGGTGCTTTAGGTACTTCTTTCCATACCAAATTCCTTAACTCCTCTACATCAGGTACATACATCCTACCTTTATATCTAAGTAATCCATTAGGTTCAAAATGAAAACCCTCATACCTAGAACCTTGTGGATTATTAGCGAGTTTCTGCTTAACTTGCAAGTAGTACTCATCCTCTTTGCACTTTTGCAACACTTTTCCCTTAAAGTCGATTTGAATCAATACTATTGAAGCAATATGGCATCTTCAAATCAAGGCATCGACAACCTAATTCTCTTTCTCTTTTATATAACTAATATTGTAGTCATAGTCAGTTATTAACTCCAACCATCTTCTCTACCTAGCATTCATATTAGGTTGAGTGAAAATGTACTTTAACCCATTATGGTCAGTTTTTAATTCAAATAGTTTTCCTAACAATTATTTCCTCCACATTTGTAATGTGTGAACCATAGCTGCTAACTCTAAATCATGCGATGCATAATTTTTCTCATAAGGTTTCAAATTTATAGATTCATAAGCAATCACTTGCCCATATTGCATTAACACACCTAAACCTTCCTCGCATGAATCTGTGATAGTTGTAAAGTTACCCTCAGGATCTGGTACTTTCAAGATCAGTGCAGTTGTCAACATCTCTTTAAGTAGATCAAAGGCTTCTTGACACTTCTTAGTCCACTCAAATTTCTTCCCTTTCCTCTGTAAATAAGTAATTGGAAAATCAATCTTGGAGAAGTTCACAAAAAAATTCCTATAGTACCTAGCTAGACCCATAAAACTTCTTACCTCAGACACAGTCTTGGGTAATGGCCACTCAAGTACGACTTTGATCTTGGCTAGATCTACGGAGATTCCATCCACCAAGATCATATGCCCTAAACAATGCACTCTCCTTTGGAAGGAAGTACACTTAGATAGTTTACCATACAACTTGTGTTCACTTAACCGTTGTAGGACTATCTCTAAATGTCTATAGCGATCTTCCTCATCTTTAGAATAAATTAAGATATCATCTAGAAAAACCAAGAAAAATTTATCTAGGTAGTCCCTAAATACACTATTCATCAAATTCATAAATGCGACAAGTGCATTTGTTAACCCAAATGGTAAAATTGTGAATTCATAGTGTCCATATCTGGTTCTGAACGCAGTCTTAAAGATATCTTCATCTCTAATTCTCAACTGGTGATATCCAAATCTCAGATCTATTTTTGAGAACACAATAGCTCCTCTCATTTGATTGAAAATATCATCAATACATGGCAATGGATACTTTTCTTCACCCTAGCTTTGTTAAGCATGCAATAGTCAATGCACAAACACAAAGTGTCATCCTTCTATTTCACAAAAATGATTGGTGCTTCCAAAGGAAAAACACTTGGTCTAATCCACCCTTTTGACAACAATTCATCTAACTATGTCGTAAGCTCCTTACTAGTTGCATTTCCAAGATTTGATGAATCTTGAATTCTCTAGGTATCCCTTGGGACTTCACTTGGTTACCAAAATCATCTAGGTACTCAATGGTTTTTGCATGGAAATCTACCTTATCCCTATGTCTCCACAACCAATTCATACCTAAGATTACATCATAGGATCCTAAGGGTGTGACATATAGGTTTTCTTCTATAGAGAAACAAGGTAGCTCTATCCTAGCCTCAAACAAACATTGTTCCACATTTGCTCTTGTCTAGTTTGCATTATCTAAATCCTAGGATGTTGCTACGTGTCCAACCTTTCTAGATAATTATTTAGCTACTCTAGGTGAAATGAAATTCTCAGTTGCACTAGTATCAATAAGAACTGAAATGGGTAAACCAAACAAAATACCTAGAGTTTCAATGGAAGTTGTCTGATACTATGCTTGACAGTCATCCACTATTGCATGAATCCTTTTTTGAAACATTGCTCACTGAGTAGGTAGTGAACTATTGGAAGGCTTAGTAGGACAATCTCTAGCAAAATGGTCTCCCCCATATGTATAGCATCTCACAAATTGTAGCTTCTTCTTTGCGGGTTCTCTAGATCTACTAGCATTTCCACCATCGTTGTTGGAACCATTCCTCTTCCACTCTCTTCTTGACTCTTTTCCAATATTGTTGTTACCTTGTTCTCCTTGATTAGGTGCATTTTGCACAACCTCCACCTTCTTTGGAGTTGAATTTTCAGAAATTTCCACAACCTTCTTACAGTCTTTACTTTCCTATCGGTTGGAGACAGCCCTAAGCTTTTGCTCTTGCTTAATTGATTTTACATATACAAGATCCATAGTTGTTGGACCATGCATATCCACTTCTCCTCCAATTTGATTGTTAAGTCCCATTATGAAATTTCCTTATATAGAAATGTTCATCCTTATGGTATATAGGCACATAATGTAGAAGTAAGGTAAACTTCTCCCAATACTCATTGACCGACATATTTCCTTGCTTGAAACTCTGGAAATTCATGAGTTTTTGGTCATAGTATAGTTTGGGAAACCATCGCTTGTAGAAAATCTCAACAAATTCCACCCATGTTAGCTTCCATGATTTGATATTAAGTTCCAACTTTTTGTTCATCCACCAAGTAGAGGCTTCTCCAGCTTATTGGTATGTACCCCAAGCGGCTTTAGTGGTCTTAGTGTAATTTTGGATTTTGAAATACTTTTCCATTTGAACAAGCCACACCTCAGCTTCATCACCATTGGCGCTTCCCTCAAACTTGGGTGGAAAAATCTTCTTCATATCCTTAGAAATTTTGAAAGCCATATGCTTCTTATTTCTTTCCATAGATGGTGTTGGTGATCTTTATTTTTTGTGATCATGGGTTTCATCATGCCCATGAGAAGATTTTTCATCTTCATTCTCATTAACATGAACCTCTTTCTCAACCCTAGCTTGTGCCCTTTCTTGTTCAAGTTTATCTAACCTTGTCAAAATTTGGTCAAGCCTAGCTTCAATTCCTATTGGTCCCTACCCAACATCTTGGCTACTACCAGGATTGGTTTGTGTCCTCACCATCTTCACAAGATCAAGTTTTACCTAAATGTTTATCCATGTTTAGACTAAATTATGTTATCAACTATCCTATGGAAAAAAATAGAAATGGAATTCATATGCACTTAGATAATTCCACATAATATTAAGCACATGCTTTTGATAAACAAATAATTTTATTCATTTCATAAGGATTTCAATATCCTTTGATTACATGGAGCGACTATTTAGATAGTAGAGTGGAGAGTATCCATCATATTCACTCTCAGACACATAATGGAGTATCCTACAGACTGAGATTGTTTCTCATCTCTATCTTTTTGTTCATCCCTTAATTGTTCATACCTATCCCAAAATGGATAGTAGCCTTCAAATTTATCATCTGATACATAGTTATGAGTTTCAGTGCCCATATGGTGTTCATCAACAATATTGTCTACCCTTTTCATAGACATTTTTTCATGAGACCATTTATCATCTGGATGATCTTGAGGTACATATCCCTCAGACTCATTACTTGAGGAAATTACTATTACTTTACCATTAGAAGAACTCTAGGGTCCCTAAAGATGAATGTCAGGCTAACACTTCCTTTTGAGGGCATATCCTTGGAAAGTGATAATGACTAAGAATTTTCTAGTGAGATGGAAGGTAGATTGTTGTACATAGCCTCCATCTTCCTCTTCCTCTTCACACCACTTATTTGAGAAAGTGCATGACTAAATTTTTTGGTGTTAATCAACCTAATGACATTGTTGTAGTTGGTTCCCTCTATTGTTCTAACAATGGATTCTCTTTCCTTCTTTGCTTTGAGGTAGCACTCATTTCTGATTACTGACTTTCAAGCCATTAATTTGAGACACACCATATTGGAACAATAATTCACAACATTAGATAACATTTATGGAAAGAATGATGAGCTCATAGGTTCTATAGCTAAACCCAATAGCTCTAATACCACATGTAATATGCCAAACATTCACTAAAGTAAATTTCCTAAGTTTTCACTATGCAAGTAAAATAAACTATGTAATATGACATTAAAATAAAATAAAATAATTTTTTATTGAGAATATATATGAAAAAAGATGCTTTACAACATACAATAAGGATTTCCATTCCATTACAATATTTCACAAAGTACAATTTTTCAAGAAAGTACAAAACTACATACATAGCTCCTTCGAGCTTTATAGCAAACAATATAGATGGTCCAGGAATCTTCCTTTCAAAACCTTGGTCTTATATCGTCTACTGAGGAGGAGAAGCAACACTCAAGCACTTTTCCACCAACCACAGACTCATATGTGGTCCCCTATGCATCTATCAATGATAGATGTCCCTACCCTTCGACTAAGGTATTGGTTGGATAACCCCATACGACATACCACTTTGAGCTTAGTGTTGTGCCCTACATGACTAGGTAGCCATCATGAATTTTAAATGGACATGGTGAATTGATAGTGGAGTCTAGGGAAATCACACTACTTTGGCCAAAGTGTTCTCACTTAGTATAATCAAGTCATGGCCTGCCATTCACTTACACTATATCAAGCTCGTTTTGACTTAAGGCCATTATATCTATGCTTAGGAAATTCCTTTCCATGGAAAAGATACTCCCCAAGATAACCCATCTCTTAAACAACCTAAGGAAACACAACTCATAGAGAAAAGTACAAGTTCCCTCCTTTCATTGGACAACATTTCCAGGAGTAACCTACTAGCCATCTAGCATAATTAAATATCTAGTTATGAGTATTCCTTAAGCTTGTATGCATTTTATCATATCTAGTATAATAAAAATACCTATGAAAAAAAATATTTCCTACCCATATTTAATCATATCGAGTATAATAACAATACCTATGACAAACAATCTCTCTTATCATGGAGTAATTATAGACATTACACAAAATAGAGTAAATAAATCCCACTTGTCTTTCAAACAAAACATTACTTTTCCCTAAATGCAAGTAAATATGAAAGACTAGTTTAAACATTCAAGAAGCAAATCATTCAACACTAATACATGCAAGGGAAGAATATCCTCATGCCTGCGATAATCTTTCCAAATAACTAGCTACAATCACAACACTTCCAAGTCAACAACTAGCTTGGTATCAATCCTTCAACAAAGACTTAATAACCACTATCTCTCAAGTTGGAAAATACTTCTCTCAAAAAATAATAAACTCTCTCTAAAACTCAAGGCTCTCACTCACTGTTCTTGACAAAATATTGCAGATAGAAAGTAGATAAATTGAAGAGACTTGCACAAGAAATAATGCATAGAAGAATGCATCCAAACAAATGAACTTACTTCTCTATTTATACAACAATCTGGTAACTACTCTGCCTACAGTTTAGGCATGATTTAGACAATAGAAAGTATGCACAACAACACATCAATCTCAACTCAAAAGGTGGTGGGTGTATAAGTACATACTCAACTTAAACAGCTATAGGTTAACTTAGTTAAATGATAGCAATTAGAGGCCAATTCAAATCCCACATGATAGAATTTGGTTTGCATCTCATAATAGATATCTACAGGAAAAAGGATTCAAGGTGGTGCCAAAGCCTCCTTATTCACTCTCATAGATGGCATGATTTCCTTTTCATTTGAAGTAGTCAACATTAGATTCACAACACCAAGCCTCTATCGACTAAGTCATAGTAGGAGTCGATTCATATATTAAATCGATTGACAAAGTCATTGATAGATTTGCACGCTTTAACAGTGTTGGTCGATACATAAAAATAGAGTATAAAGAGTTTACAAAGTCCACAACTTCCATAAAAGAGGAATTGACTTATTCTATTATAACTTCATTGACTTAATGACTGCTCAATGTTTGTAGATTATAAACTCTCCTTTTGCAAACAACAAGAGTATAATGCGGCTAAAGAATATAGTCATTACTATCTCATAGTTTGACATTTGATTTAATTACAAATCAATTGATAATCATTGCTTTAGATAGTCGATCTTAGAGCAAATATCATTTAAATATAACATATATGGATTTATATACTTATATAGATATATATATGTATATGTATATGTATATGCTAATATATATATCCATACTTAACATATGTCAATAAAGCATGCATATATAATTGATATACAAATGAATACATCAAGATAGCAATCATATTGTTATATTAATATATTGGTTGTGTGTGTGTATATATATATATATATACATTCCTCTATGGACATGTATACATATGTATACATGTATCGATACATTCATATGGGCATGCCCATTTTCTAGCATATGCATATATGGATACATATATACGTATGGATATATGTATATACATTATATATATATACACACACACATTCTATTCATACACCAAATTATACACAATTACTATGGTATTGATTAGAACCTACAATCGATATATCTATATGTATACATATATATGTCATGAGATCCATAAGATAATTCCATGCACATAAGCAACTCATGCATGAGTGTGCATAGATACATCTACCTATGTACCCTCACGCACATGTTCCTTTGTTCGTATAGTCTATCATTGGAATGTATGTGTGTGCATATACATATTCCTCATATGTTCTACATATCAATACAAGCATAGTAACAAGGAAAGAACTCTCAAGCTCAAACAGATAAACATCACTAAATAATGCACTCAAAAGTAAACAAGGCTCTTACTATTGCAAACATATTAACTAGGGATGTCTTACCAACTTCCCACTTAATAACCTGACTCAATTATTCTAATGCGGTGTGTGTAAGCTTAGATAGGTTACGTTACTGGTTACCCGACCAAGACCTTCTCCTAAGTGATACTTCCCCTCCTCCTAGAGGAATTGAACATATACCTGCAATCACTAACACATGCCCACGGCAATCAGCTATTCAGAAAATATGCAGTATACATAATACATCTCCAAAGTTAAAATATCAACACAATATTGATCCAATCACATAAATGCATTCCTTCATATAATATTAAATGAGATGACATTTATTCACAAAGTAGTGATAAAAAAATGCAAGTACATTCATTCATCCACTAAATTCACATTTCACACTACATAGTAATAATAAATTGTAATTACACAATTGGGGTGTAACATCAAAATGGGTACTCATTTCAAAATAGGTACTTGTTCCTAACTTTCCTATTTGGAAAGTGGAATAGGATCCCATTCTAAATAGAATGGCTACCCATTTTAAAATGGGTACATGTTTGTATTATATTTTTTTTTTTTTTTACAAATTTGGCAAAAAATGGCTTACAATCTTTCTTCTACAACATTCTCTTTTAGCAATACAGGCCTGACGATGACATTTTCTGCAATTTTGTATTCAATGTGGTATTGTGCAATCTCTTAACATGTTACATTCTATTCAATTTCTTGAAGGAGTCAATCACAAGTTTATTATTTAGAAGTGGAATCAAGTACAAGGACTTTTCTCAAGAGGGAAAAATAAGGGTTTTTCATATATTCATATTTATTTTCTCTTTAGAGTTTGTAGAACAAAGGATCTACATATAGTTTATTTCAAAATTTCAAGGAGGTAGTAATTTGAAAATAAGTTAAAAATTATTTGTTTGTCTATCAAGAGGGTTTGGTAATCATGGGATCAAAGCAAAGACAAATAAAAAATGTAGGAAGCACATTGAACCTAAAGAAATTGAAGCAAATAGAGAGATGGAGGAAAAACAAAAAAACAGATAAAAGAACAAGGATTTGTCAAATGAAAAATATTGAATCATATAGTTCCATGACTCTTGAAGAGGAGACCATGAAGGATGGGATGAATGTAGATGATACAAATATAGAAATGGTGAATATGGAAGAAAATACAATTATAGAGATGAACCCAACTATGTCTTCAAATTTAGCTTTGAATAATATGAAAATTGTGACTATGCAAAAAACTTTGTGTATGTCTTCAAATCCACCTTTCAATGATATGAAAAATATATCTATCAAAAAAAAAATAGATATGTCTTCAAACCCAAATTTTGATGAAATTAATATTAAATATTTAAATGAAGCTAGATATACCAATAATGATATTAACTATACTAGTGAAATAATGGAAACAAAAAAAAAGAATGAAATCCCTTGTATGAATGAAAATGAGAATGAAAACTCTTGTACTGATAAAAATGAGAATGAAATCCCTTAAATATTGAAAATGAGGAGTTTCTTTGATTTGGATTCTATTTCCTCAAATTGGAGTTTTTTGTTCTCTCATACAGTCATATTATTCGATGCTCCATCCTTGTTTTCTCCAAGAATATAATGTAATTATTGTTAACCCAAAAATGGGGTTTAGGGTTTCTTCTCAATGAATGGGTTCTCTTACTAGTATCACCCATGTTTTTGTATTTTGAAATATTATACTATAGCAATTTTTAGTTCTATCATAGCCATAGCTTTTTATGTACTCTCTCTCTGCAATAAAAGTTTGTGGCTCTGCCACTTTTTTTTTTTTTAAAAGAGAGAATGAAATACCTTGCATGGATGAAAATAAGAATGAAATCCCTTGTATAGGTGAAAATGAAAAAAAAAATTGCAATTGAAAGAAATGTCTTAGATAACCTTCTTGGTAAAATTTCTTGGAGACAAATGAGAATCCATGAAAATAGATTATATAAAATGTATTTTTATAGAAAAACTAAGATTTTAATGTTAACTCATGATGCAATTGATGAAAATGTGGAAAATAAGAAAAGCAATGAAAAAATTAAGCATTTTTTAAAAACCTTAAAAGAAATATGATTTAATAAAACAAACCATATCTAGTGTTTCTAATACTATTAATTCTATAGGAAAATTTTTGATCTAAAGATACAAATGCAACACGATGTGCTATAAAAACTACTTTAATTAATATAAAATAGTGTGTACTATTGTGTGGCATATAATCTAATCTTATAATAGACATGATATTTTCCTTAGCCATATTGTGATTGAGAAACTTTTTGGTAGAAAATTATGCAATTTTTTTCACATCAAACAATACTTATACAAAATGATGTCAATGGAAACCATACCCATCTTGAAACATGTGTTATAAACATCAAGAAAAAGAAGTTTGAAACATCATAATCAACAAAGTTGAAATCCTCAAACCTAGATTCAAATCTATATATGCAATTCAAATTTACAAACGCAAAAGTTCATTCCACAATCACATAAATAGACTGAAATAATAATAAAAAAAAGTTGTGAGATAGTTGGAGTCCCTGCCTAAAGCAATATTTTGTGTTCATGTAATTGTAGATAGAAATATTCTATTCTTGGCATTATGAACTATTTTGCACAGTCATTTAATGGGCAGGAAAAACATGACTTATGGCCCATGAATTAGGTACAAAATGAAGAATAGACAAGTTGATATGATATTTACAGCCTGTGATTTATGGCCCATGAATCAAGTACAAAATGGGAAAAAGATAAGTTGATATGATATGTTGCAGCCAACAATTTTTTAAGCTTTTCTAATTCATCTAGCAAATCAGAGTCCTTATAATTGTCTAGGAAAGTATACAAATTTGGATCATTAAGAGTTTCCATTTGGGCCCTGTGCATGCAAACTCCATTTAAGTTGGATTAGGCACACATAAATTTTCACTACAAGCTATGATGATAATATGCAGGAGAAAAACATGAAAAATGTGAACACTCTCCATAGTTCCTAATTTATTTCCAAGAAACAAATTTAATGGTAAACAAAAGAACCAAAAGAGGACTTGTTAATAACACATAATAAAAATGCTAGACATTATCAGATGATTTGTTGCATGGAATTGCAATACTTGCAAAACTACATCTAAAATTTTTAGACAATGAATCGGTCCAAATGTAAATACAAGGTCATACCTTGAACTTGCTAATAGCACGTAAATAGTCATATTCTGATATAGCTTCACGGGATGATCTTCGTCTTTTTGAAAGGAGAGCTTGTAGCTCCTATAGCTCAATCAAACCTCCATTGTCTGGCCTTGTTGCCAAATAAATATCAACAATCTGGACCTCTATCCCATTAATGTATATTAGAAAACAACTTCTTGACCCGATTAAATGGATATATATCTATTACGAAATATTAAAATAAAATTTGTCACAAATGTTGCTCAAGCAAAACAATCGAAAGCTCAAAGCAATATGGTAACATAAATTCCCACATAAAGGTGCTTTCTACATATTGCACTATAGTGACATGAGAAGTATTTCAATTGGTCCTTTATATATACATTTATTGCATTAAAGATCAAAACAATGGTTTACATAGTCATTTTCATCATTTTTATTTGAAACATTAATTTTAGTCTAATCTATGCATATGGCTAGTATGGAAAGAGTTGGAGAGAAAGATACCAAGTTCATAATAGAAGTCACCAATGCCTAGCAGTTCAACCCAAAATCCCTTGTTTGATGCAAGTGGATCCACAACAACCTTGGCACACATCTCATGAAATTGTGACCTAAAAGCAAAATTCTTCATTATATCATTATGTAATCAACAAAAAATCTAATAAAATTTCAAGATGGTGCAGATGGATAATTGCATACCTCTCAGGGGCTAAATTTTCAATCATACTTAGTGGATCTCCCACAGGCTTCTTTAGTGCATCACAAGGAGTGTGGCAAGGGGATATGCTCTCTCTCTCTTTTTTCTTTAATCATGGCTGAGGCATTGAGCATATTCATCACCAAAAAACATTCTCAAGGGTTATGGAAAGGGATCTAAATTGAAAACACAGAGTTAGCAATTACACATTCACTTTTTGCAGATGATACAAATTTATTTGGAAAAGAAACACTAGCAGAAGAAAAAAAAAATTAAATAGGTTTTAAACATACTCATCAGCATTGGGTCAAAAAATAAATGCCTCAAAATCTAAAATTTATATCCTCAACATAAGTGAGGTCATTGAGAAGAAGATTGTTGAAATTCTTGGTTTCCAAAAAGCATCCTTACCATGTTCATATCTAGGGATACCCTTCTTCTTAGGCCCAAACAAAGTAGCATATTGGGTGAAAGTAATAGAAAGACTTAAGTCAAGGATCTTGGTATGGAAGGCCAGATGGTTGTCTCTTGCTGGGAGAATTTTATTAGTTAAGGCAGTATTGTCTTCAATACCTAATTATTTTCTTGCAGTTTTAAAGGCTCCAAAATCTGTCATTGTAGAAATTGAGAAAGTGATTAGAAGTTTTATTTGGAAAGGAAATATTGATGAGTACAAGGTGCCTTTAATATCTCTTGAGGCTATGTCATGCGATAAATCTCAAGGTGGAGCGGGTATCTTAAATCTTCCAAAAATGAATAGAGCATTTGGTGCAAAACTAGCTTGAAAAATGTATGTTAACCCAAAAGCCAAATGGTGTAGAATATTGCAAGGAAAATATTTGGATAGCTTGGACCCTACAAGAATTTTTACTGTTGCTAATCCTCCAAAAGGCTCAACTATATGGAATTTTCCGATCTCATGCAGGAAGCTAATTACTACATACATTTCTTGGGAGGTAAATAATGGTCAAAGAGTCAAATTTTGGACGGATTCCTGGAATGGGTACCTTCTATTGCAAAATAATCCCAATCTACTTCAGATAATGGAAGCTTTAAAGGAAGTTTGGGGGGAATCTTTGTTGGATTATGTTCAATTGATTAAGCCTATTTTAGGTAAATTAATCTAGAAAAGAATATTAGATCCTTCTTTGACCACTCAACAGTGTAGTGTGTTACAAAAAGTGTTGAATGATAGAATGGTCTATCTCTCTTCAAAATTGGAAAAATTGTTTTAGGAACCTTCAAGGGATGGTAACTACATGGTCAAACAAGGTTTTAAGGCTTTAAGTCAGAACTCAGGAGACCTATTTACCCAAAGGGCCTATTCTTTTTGTTTGGATAGTAAAGTCATACCCAAGGTAGGTAGTTTTGCATGGTTGGCATTGAGGAAATGAATATTAACTAGTGATCAGTTAGCTAAACTAAAAATTGCTAACTCATTCATGTACCTATTGTGTAATGAGGGGATTGAGGAGGTAGATCACTTATTTGTGAGATTCAAGTTTGTGCAACAAAGCTGGGAGTTTGTTCTTAACAAGCTTAATTTTTGTACCCCTTTGCCAAACTCTCTATGGGACTTGTTTTAAAGTTGGCCAATTCTTTTCAAAGCTTCTTTCTTTGCATGTATATAGAGATTGGTCCCAACTCTAGTTATATGGAACCTTTGGTGGGAGAGAAATTTGTGCATTTTTAGGAAAGTAACCTCTTCAATTGATGTTGTAAATGTAAAAAATTAGAAAGTGATCTATGAAGTAGTAAATGCAAGCGTTCAAGAGCATAAAGACATTAGCTCATCTTTCACTAACTGGGATAATTGTATCCTACAATTGGAAGTAATTAAAATTTCCTTTCCCAGACAGTCTTTTGTAGCCAAAGGTAGAGAAGTGCAATAGGAAACATGTCAAATGGAAGGCTCCCCAGGTTGGATTCACAAATTTGAACTTTGATGGTGCTTCAAAAGGGAACCTAGGAGAATTAGGGGTGAGTATTTATTTGTGTGATTCAAGGGGTAAGGTAATAGCATTAAGCTTGAAATATCTTTTTAGAGGTTCTAATAATTTAGCTAAATCAAAAGCATTGTTGATAGGGTTGGAAATGGCTTGAATTTGGGTGTTAAAAACCTACATATCAAAAGAGATTCATTATTGATAGTCAATGCTTGCAAAGAAAAGAACATTCAAAATTGGAGTCTCCACTATGTTCTTCAACGAGTATGGGATTTGCTTTGTAAATTTCAGAACTATCATATCGCACACACGTATAGAGAAGGAAACAATTTAGCTGATTATTTAGCCAATATGGGAAGTAACAAGCAAGAAATATCTATATTACATGATCTCTCTCCATTCTCAGATTTTCCACAGTTAGTTCAAATTTCTAAACAAGATGCCCATGATTTGCATGAAGGGATAATTTCTTAAGTGGATCAGAACTTCAAAGGCATAGGTGGTGTTTTGATATATTGAACTTTTGAATACAAAACTTGAAAAGCATGGGTGGTGTTTGATATATTAAATTGTCGGCTAGGATTGGACAATCATTGTTGGATTTGGAATTACACCATCTAAAAATTCCCTTCTTGTCTAATGATTCTTTCATGCCAAGTAAGTCACCTAGTGGTGTTTTGTGCTAGCATAACCTGAATTGTTCCAACAAAGGATGTGATATGCATATGTCTTTGGCGATGGGACACAACATGTCATTCATCACCAAATCTTGCCACCTCTCCTACAAATAATGGTTTTTCTTAACGTTTTGTTTTGCAGGTGCTTACAGCTACATCTAAGTACTTGGGATTTATTTCAAACTGTAGATTGGAGTGATTTCACATGAGCTCACATGATGTGAGTGAACCATTTCATTTAATGGGTTCTATTTTGTATGAATTAAAATTCTACCATCCGAAAAATGAGAAATACCTTTATCAAACCTTTTTGGGCTTTATAAAGTACATTTTTTATTAGTTTTATTACTTTGTCTGCTATCGGCTTCAAGTTTTCTCTGGCGGTGATGTGTGCAGTTATAACATCAGTTGTGTGCTGCAAAGTGGCAGAATGGCTTTTCGCCCTTGCAATTTTAGGATTAAATGCACTATTCAACCATGGTAACGCTCGTTTGAAGATAATATTTCTCATGAGGACCTTTGTTTGATCTTCAAAGTGGATTGTTTGAGGGTTGAGGAGTCTGTGAGGTCGGTGCTTGGTGTGGAGGTTACCAACCCCAGGGCTCATCGACTAATCTTCCCTTCCTAGGTGTTGTTTGTGTTTCTATCTAATATTATGGATTTACTTTAGTCTTTAAAGGAGTTAGAGACAATTATAGAAAAAGTTGTCAATCCTCAGTTTCTTGACAATAATACTCTCTTAAATGATGTGCAAGAATATAATTTGTTTAATGGGGAAGGGTATTTTGGAGGTATGTTCCCTAAAGAATATGTTAACCAACATCTGGGTTTTGAAGAAATTTTTGAAGCTATTAGGATGGCCTTGTAGTATAGGAATGATCATTTTCTTTTAAAGCTCTTAAGGAAGAATTGTAGAAGGGTTTTTGTCTCCATGGACATTGATATCAAAGAAAAATATTATGTTGTGTCTCATCTTTTGTGATCATGTGTGATGAGCCTAGTTTATGGTCTAATTTTTGGGTAGAATTTATGATTTGTTTGTTGAAGTTATCATGGACCTTGACGTTAAGTGTTGATATTTTTATGATATTTCCTCAAAACTATAGACATTGGGCCTAATCTTATTTCTACAAATCTTTAATGACATTGGAATGCTATATGCACTATCTATATTAATTCTACATGTGATTAATGAATGTTCTTTAAGGTAGTTATAGATATGCAATTATTGTGCGTGCTAACATTGCCATGTAGATATAATTTGAAGATACTAAATTGAGAAAGACACCACCAGTTGGGCATGCACCATAACGTGCAACAAGGGAATTGTTCAAAGGTCAAAGGAGGACAATGACAGGAGATTCCCCATGCAAATCAAATGTAACCACCTTGTAGTGGAATTTAATGCTCTTGAGCAAGTATTGACATTATTGTTTTACTAAATCTGTAGACATGTCTAACCAAATTCCATGCACGCATAACCACCTCTCCATTTTCTCTGCTTTCCCTAAATTGGCGTCCTCCTAGTTCATGGAGTTGAGTGCCTTGCTTAGTTGGTAGTATAAATAAGGATCAAATGCTCCTTTTAAAAAGGTTGCATGATATGATATTGTACTTGCATTCTTAGTTTTCAGTGATACAATTATGCTACTCTTTTGTATTCATGTTTCCTGGTGAATAAAATAAAGTTTTGAGTTTGAGCATTTGAGTTTTCATTAGTAGTATAGGATAATCATCCAAGGGGGCCCACTTGGTGAGAAATATTTCCTTAGCTTAGTTTAGCCTAGTTGTTACTTTCTATTAAATAATTAGTTAAGAATCTGGCAATGATTGTTCCTGCAACCACTAGAATTCCATTCTATGACTGTTCCTGCAGCCAAAGTAGACATAGTAGTTTTCTGTTTGTTGTTTAGATTTTCATTTTTGTAATGAATTTCAAGCTTAGTATGGTTGTTGGTTAATGTTCATCATTTATGTTATTCCTTTCCAAGAAATTTACTTTCAACATTGCATATTTCTTAGTTGTAGAATGAAAATGGCTACTTTGAGTTCCTAGTGCACATACTATGCTAGCCCATTTTAGATTCACGTCCCTGAGTTGACAAGTTAAATGCACCTTCATGATGATTGAATGGATGCTTAGTTTAGATGTCCAATCTTTGAATCACAGTTGTAAGAGCTTATTTGTTAAATCATTGTAGGAGGCCAACATTTTTGGCACTGTTATCAGGGATGGTGTCAAACTAGGGAGTTCCTTGGAGTCATTGGTAGTTTTTCTTGTTGTAGTATTTCTAAATTTTTTTCTTAGTATACCCTCATTTAGGAAGTAATGACCCCCCTTATTCTTTACCAATTCTTTGTGTGAGCTGGCTAATAGCAAGTTGATATCGCATGCATAGAGGAAGGAGAAGGGATGCTTATGGGAGATTCCTTCCTAACAATCCTAATCCATTCTATCTAGTTGAATATTAGAACCTACCAAGAGAAGAAGAAGAAGATCCACACCCCTTTGTTGATGCATTTCCTGATCTGACTAGCTCTAAAGTTTCCTTTGAAGACCAAAATTAGTTTGAGAACCCCTTTTCTTTGGAACTACATCAAGCAGGCATGGGTGATGCAAATAGAAACAAACCTCACTAACCAGTTTTTCCTTTCCCCATTTCCCATCATAATGAAGTTGAAAACATAAAAAATATCCTTGCTTCAACACTCCCCAAGTTTTATGGACTTGTCACAAAAGATCTTGATACCTTCTTTTTTGAGTTTGACATACTCTGTAGGAGTTATGACTATACCACCGATGCCCATAGGCTTAAGCTATTTCCTACCACTCTAAAAGAAGCTGCATTAAGATGGTTCATGAGCCTAGGCAGAGATGCTATGGAAACCTGGGAGGACATGAAGACAAAATTCCTTTAGGAATACAAGGAGTATTGCAGGGGTAGTGATATGAGAGGAGGTGACATTTTTAGGATGCAACAAAAGGAAGATGAGATCCTAGAGGATTATATTGCAAGGTTTCTATTTTTCCTACAAAAATATCCACACCATACACTTAATGAAGAATCACAAAAGTTGATTTTCTTGAGAGGAATCTTTGGCAGCTGTGTTGATGCCTTGGACTTGATGGGAGGAGTCAATAAAATATGTCAGAACTACTCTAGGGAAGCCTCAAAGAAAGGGAGAGCTTACCAATCTTCCATGGGTAAGTCATCTACCAATGGAGTTTCAAGAATGAAGATTACTCATTTGCTAGAAAAAATTAAGCAAGACATTATAAACAATCTAGCTACTTAGTTGGATACACTTTAGGCCAATAAGAAGCAAGAGGAGGCAGAGGCAATGTTGGCAGAGTATTGCCCCCATTGTAGACAAAAGAAGGATTGTAGATGCAAGATTGTAGCTAATATTGAAGGCAAACAGATTGCACCTAAGTTCAAGCCAATTTGGATTGAAGAAGATCAAGTCTATTATGTTGCACAAAGGAGCCCTTGGGATCCAAGACAAGGTATGCCACTAGATCCACTCTCTTATGTTGGGCCATATTTCAATTCCTATTCATCTGGTAACTAATGGCAGCCCCCATATCCATCCAGCTATGGAGGATATCCACCATAGCCTTGGGGTAAACCTCCAAATGTTTGGCCCAATCCTCAAAACTCTCCACCCTAGTGGTAACAACCTCAAGGGAGTTGGTAGCAATTTCAAGGGAATTGGAAGCCACCTCCACACTAATTCATTTGACTACAAAATTCGACAAATTTTTTTGACGAAATATTTATAATTTGATGTATTGTCGAGTGCTTGTGAAATTTGAAGTGTGATTTTTATTTTTTTTAAATTTTATCCCCGAAGTTCGTTGAAATTTTGACAAACATGTTCATCAAAATTTCAACAAAAATGGAAAATTAGAAATAAATGAAATTGTGGCTGACATGAATAAAAGTGAGTTCGCTTATTTATTGCGACATTGTTTTGCTATACTTGCGAATTTTTTGTACTTGCATATTTTTTGTACTTGCAAATTTTCTCTACTTGCGACAAAAAGTGGAGAACTAAGGATGATTTTCTTGGGAAAAATAAAAAAAATTCAAGAAGATATCACTCGGTTGAGGGTAGTCATTGTCTTTTTCCAGAATTCAGTTGTGAAGTCACATTTGTATTTCCAGGTTTGAAAATCATATTTTAAAGCAACATCTCATCATATTTCATTTTTAGACTTGTGAATTTTGAGAATTTGATTTCCATATTTTGTTGTGCAAGTTCAATATAATAATTTTAGGAGTCTAATGGTTGAAAATCATAGTAAAATCAGAATTTAATAAGTTCTGGAATTAGCATTTTAAAGTTTTTTTTGGGTTGATCATTAACTTTAGACTATCTTCTCTTTTGTAGGGGTGGTTGCATGCCAAATTTTTTTGGTGCAAAATATCAGAATTATTAGATTTTGTTCCTGTTTATGATTAAAATTTATTAGAGTTTGAGTTTGATTTCTTTTGAAGATCTAAATATTCAAGCTTGGTAAAGAAAAATCATGTCAGATAATATTAGTCGAGAACAAATTGAACAAACAATTGCTCGATTGTGGGATATATTGAAAAGAAAGGGTGATGGGAAATGTTATTGTCCTTGCAATAATTACAAGGGCTTAAAGACAAGAAGAATTTTAATCACAACAATGAAGAAACATTGTAGGAAACATGGTCACATTGAAGGGGGGCATGATTATTGTCCATCGGTAAGTTGTTCATTATATGTCTTTATATTGATTGAATTTGTAAATGTTTATATCGTTTTAACATTTTATATATATATAAAATCACTTGATCATGATCATGGTTTATTTGTATCAATCATTATTATAAAGGTTGGGTGCCCTAGGGCACAAGATATGGATTATCACACCCCGAAGAATGTAGTTTTGCAAGGGAAGGAACATGGAGCTGTGAATATTGAAGAGGAAGTTAATGATCCTATGGAAGAAGATGAGCATGCACTAGAAAACATAGTTGAAGATGATGGTACAAATACATTGATCCATGACACATTTAGTGGCACAACTGATGATGATGATCGATTAGATGACTTTGATAATGCTCATGATTTACCTGTACTTGAGAAGGCATACGATCCCCTTTATGAAGGCTCCCAAACAACTCTTCCCTTTGCTATATTGTTGCTGGTGAACTTCAAGGTTATGAATGGTTTATCCAATATAGCAATCTCACAGATGTAAGGTATGCCATATATGTCATCTTTTTTCATCTATTTTAATTGTTGTTAGTTCATCACTAGTAAATAAAAGATGAAATATGTACCATTAATACTCTTTATATTAACAAATTATTTTTGTTGTAGATTGATTGGTGAATTTTTGTTACCACCATCAAATATTTTACCTCGCTCATACCGATATTTATCTAGCATTATGAAAGATATTGGAATGGAGTATCAAACAATAGATGCATGTCCCAATGATCATATTATATATCATAAACAACATGAATTTGCAATAGAATGCACAGAATGCCATTTCAGTAGATATCAAACAAACCAACTAACAAAAAAGGTGCCTCACAAGGTTCTTCGTTATATTCCCATTATTCCACATATGCAACGATTATTTAGGTATGAAATATTAGCACAATTTATGGATTACCATGCATGAAATAGAAGTGGAGATGACATTATTCGAATGCCTGCAAATGGTTATGCATTTAGGGACATGGAGGAAAAATGGCCACACTTTAAAGAACCTCATAATCTCAGACTTTCATTGGCAGTGGACGGTGTCAATCCATTTGGAGAGCTAAGATCTATTTACTTGGTGTGGCCTATTTTTGTTATCAATAATAACATTCCTCCATGGATGTCAATAAAAAGGGAGCACATAATATTGTCAATGATTGTTCCAGGTATTTGTTTACATCAATTTTCTTTAACGTAGTAGCATCTCATTTGTTGCATAATGACGTATATTTTTTTCATTTAATAGTCATGTATATCAATTTAACTATATTGTAGTAAAATGGTTATAATAATTATGTAATGTTTATGTTTAGTCAACTAGTTAAGTATCAAGTTAAAGATATGAATGTATATATTGAGCCTCTTATTGACGAATTACTGAAGTTATGGAATGGCGTCACCATGTATGACATCTCTAGACCAATAAGACAAAGAAAATTTCAATTCCATGCAATGCTTGTATGGACAATTCATGATGCCCTTGAGCTAACACATTTTTGTGGTATGTTATAACGTTTGACTGCACTTTAACGATATTTAATTTTATGAAGTAGATATCATGCATGTTTTTAAAATAATATATTCATTATATATAATTATAAAAATTGTCATATTTAATTTAATTATATGTGATCTTGCAAGTCTTCAAACAAAGGGAAAATTTGCATATCGAATTTGTGGTCCAAAGATGAAATCTCATCGTTCAACAAGTTTAGGAAAGCTATAGGCACTTCCTCCATAGAAATCATAAGTATTGAGCATATGAAAAACATCTTTTCAATGGGAAAGAAGAGACTACGTGAAAACCATGAAGAATGACACCTCGCCTATAGAAGTTGGAATATAATAGAATTAATCGTCAAGGTTATACATCAGATCAAATTGTTTATCTATCATATATGATATGTTTGGAATTTATATTTTTTATTGCGTTTTGTTTGCTCATGTTGTAATTGACAATGATTTTCATTGTTAATTTGTTTAACTTATATGCTTTATGAAGGTCATCAAGGCATTAATGGCCAGCTTCCACAGGGAATGAAAAGTTATCCCAGACAATTTAGTAGGTTTCCCTACTATGAGCAACTACAAATTGTGCATTTGTTTGATACAATGCATATCAGAAATAATATAATAGAAACGTTAGGAAAAATATTGGATGGAAGGCATGACAAAGAAAAAATTGTCAAAATTTGTAGTGACATTCAAGAAGTCAATCATGTAATGAAAAATGTCATTCAATTAAATAGCGATGGAGACCAAATTAATATAAGCACCCTTCCTTGGTTATTAACGGAGCAACAAAGCAATGCTATAAAAGAAGTCATACGAAAAAATTGATTTCCCACAAGATTGATGCAAACATAAACAATATCATAACAAAGAAAGGTGAATTTGGGTAAGGGATGAAAACGCATGATTGGAATACCTTCATTAAGGTAATTATTCTGGTATATTATATATATATATATATATATATATATATATATATATATATATATATTTGTTTACTACATGTACTTTTCAATGTATTATGTTTACTAATTTTGGAAAAATAATGAAAATATCATTTTATAATTATTGCAGTACATTCTACCTCTCTCCTAGACAACTTCAACAACAATGTCAAGCAAGTTATATATGATCTTGGAAAATACATGAGGTAAGTAGTGATATGTGTTCAATTCATTGTATAGATCGTATAATTGTCATTTTTTTTACTTGTTATGTGATATATTGTATATTTTTGTTAAATATCGTTAATATATTTGCACCTTGAATCACTTGTAGATGGCTGTCATCTAAATAAATTCATAAAGAAGTGTTGGTGTAATTAAAGTCTTGTACCTAGTTCATTCATTACTAGGGGACTTATTTACACATGTTAAGTTTACTTAGGTCATAGGAAGGAATCTTTCTAGAAGATGTTAGTTGTCATTAGTTGTTGTCTTATCCTTTGATAACTACTACATGTGAACCTAGGTAAGTGCGATTAGTTGTCTCATGTCATATGATTAAGACACTTGTCATAATCCTATGACATCTTGCATCTCACCTTGGCTATATAACCAAGGGGTCTTTCTCATTTGTAAACAACAATCATATCATTTGCATTGAATATAGTCTATTCTTGTCATATTATATTCTCTCTTTTGTGCTTTCAATTTGGTCTCTAAGTCTTGGCATCCATAGCCAATTCTAACATGGTATCAGAGCAGATTGGGTGCCATTGGAGAGTCTTTTTCTGAAGAGAGTTCTTAGATTTGGGGGAGTTTCATTTTTGGCTCTTTGTTGTAGGTTCATATTGGAGCTTGTTGGTGCAAATCTAAGCTCACCATTGCGTCCGAAAGGTTCGATAAAGTTAATTTTTCCTTTTGTTTTGTCCAAATCGAACATATGAGGCCAAATCTATGAGGGTTTGAAGCTGAAGAGTGGTTGCTAGATCCAAAAGGTAGTTACATTTTTGGAGCATTTGGGGTCAAATCCAACCCTGCCATCGCGTCTAGAAGGGCCAAAAACCCTAAGATCGACTATCAATTCATCCAAATTGGAGCAGTTGTCCGATGAGGAAAATTTTTTTTCCCAAAGAGTCGTATGGCCCCCAAGTCATCATTAATGCGTCGGGTATGATTTGCAAAAAATCATTATTTCAGTTGAAATTTTTTTGAAATTTTTTTAGGAAAAAATTAAATAATACCGATTGGTATTTTTCCTAAAATTTGTATTGAAAAATCATATAAAAAAATCAAAATTGTTTATAAAGTCTGCGTCAGGCTTGCACAGTAGACTAGGGTACAAATAGTACCCACTCTATGCACTGTACCCATGCGGGCCACATGTTCCATGCGACATTCTTTCATTAACCAAAAGTGGGCCCCCTCCAGCGTACCATCAACTGGTGGTGATAAAAAAAATCCCAACTGGTCAATTCAGAAGATTTTGGTGCCCAACATCTTCCGTACTAGCGGTAAGAAGAGGGAATATTCCATCAAGGGAAGAAGATTGTGACAATTCTCAGTTTGACGGTTTTCCTCACATGGGGTTTTTACCTTCTTATTCATCATTGAGAGCATTTCTTTTTTGTATTTCATCTCTCTTTTGGGGAGGAGTTTTGTCCCACTAGGTTTTCTCCTTTTCTCCATTTGTGAGAGATTGCATTAATTGCATTTCATTTGCATTGCATATGTACAAGGGTACCTAACATGGCCTAGTAGTCAGGACCCATTCTTGCATCTTTGTGTCATAATAATTTGCTACTCCCTAAGCTGCACTTAAGGGGGGATGTTGGTGTAATTAAAGTCTTGTACCTAGTTCATTCATTACTAGGGGACTTATTTACACATGTTAAGTTTACTTAGGTCATAGGAAGGAATCATTCTAGAAGATGTTAGTTGTCATTAGTTGTTATCTTATCATTTGACAACTACTACATGTGAACCTAGGTAAGTGTGACTAGTTGTCTCATGTCATATGATTAAGACACTTATCATAATCCTATGACATCTTGCATCTCACCTTGGCTATATAACCAAGGGGTCTCTCTCATTTGTAAACAACAATCATATCATTGACATTGAATAAAGTCTATTCTTGTCATATTCTATTCTCTCTTTTGTGCTTTCCATTTGGTCTCTAGGTCTTGAAATCCATAGCCAATTCTAACAAGAAGATATAAATTATTGGAAGAGAAAAATTATTTGTCTAATGTGTGAAATGAAAAAGTGTCTACCTTCAACATTTTTCAATGCACAAGAATACTACCTCATACACCAAGTTGAGGAGATTGATTTGTGTGGACCTGTACACACAAGGTCAATGTGGATGGTTGAGAGGAACTTGAAATTTTTGAAGGCTTTGGTTAGACAAAGAGCACATCTTGAGGGTTCTATGGTGGAGGGATATATGGTATACCAGACCATGGTGTATATTTCTGAATATCTTCCTAAGTTTGGAGTAAAGATCCATGTAGATCGCATTTGGGATCCTAACTCCATTAACAAATTAAAAGAGGAGTACCTAATGGGGAAAGTTATATTGAAGAAAGTGAGAGGTAATTATAATACATTTTTCATTTGGTTTTTATACATATTGTACTTATTTAATTATAATACAACTCTCAAAGCCTGACAAACAACATAAATCAGATTTCACACTTTGACTCCTTGAAATCCTTGTAGCAGTGCAAACCTACTAGTTTTTCCCAATAACTCAAAACTTTCCCAAAATTCTAGACAAAAACTTGATGGTTTTAGACACCCATTTTGGTGTTATTAAGCATACTTCAAGGGAAAGTACAAGTCCTTTGGACCAAATCACCAAAATCACCCTTTCTAGGTTGTGTTGATTAGGCTAATTAGGCCTATTTTGCAAACTAGTCTTTAAATTTGTCATATGCCCATGAAATATTGGGGAAGAAATTTGTATTCCTCTAAACCTCCAAATCCACAAAAATATTCCATTTGTATGACCAGATTCTTGCCAAACCCAAAAACCATTATTTTAGGCCAAAATCATGAGGGTTTATTCAATCTCATACTTCCACGACCTCCCAAACCTCAAAACCAACTCAAACACAACCCATTAGGTCTGAAAATGGGTAAAATTTTATAAAATCATATCTCCCATATATATTTTGTTGAAACCTAGGCTTGAACCTCTCATTTCACATGTTTTTCTTAACTAATTGATGTAGACCTGGGAGGCTCAACTCAACCAACCTATCAACCTTCCTTTAAGAGGCTTCCAAAAAGTTTAGAATGACCATTTTAAACAATCCAAATAACTCTCAAAGCCTGAAAAACAACATAAGTTGGATTTCACACTTTGACTCCTTGAATCCTTATAGTAGTGCAAACCTACTAGTTTTTCCCCAAAACTCAAAACATTCCCCAAAAAATAGGCAAAAAATTGATGGTTTTAGACACCCATTTTTGTGTTATTAAACATACTTCAAGGGAAAGTACAATTCCTTTGAACCAAATCACCAAAATCACCCTTTCTAAGTTGTGTTGATTAGGCTAATTAGGCCTATTTTACAAAGCAACTAGTCTTTAAACTTTTCATATACCTATGAAATCTTGGAGAAACAACTTTTATGCCTCAAAACCTCCAAATCCACAAAAATATTCCACTTGTATGACCAGATTCTTGCCAAACCCAAAAACCCTTGTTTTAGGCCAAAATCATGAGGGTTTATTCAATCTCGTACTTCTATGACCTCCTAGACCTCAAAACCAACTCAGACACAACCCATTAGGTCTAAACATGGGTGAAAAATCATAAAATCATATCTCTCATACATATTTTGTTGAAACCTAGGCTTGAACCTCTCATTTCACATATTTTTCTTCACAAAACGCTTGAGGACAACAACTATACCTTCTTTATTTCTTATCCTATGAGTGTTTACAATGATCACTTTATGCCTTTTTAAGGCCTTTACACCTCAACTACTAAACAACCACCTCTACAACTAACTTTTTAATCTTTTATGATCACATGAAACATAAAACACACTAATTTCAATGTTGTTAACATCACTATTGAAATGTTTTAATTTTTTGAACTTTCAAATGTATTGAAACTCCTAGAACACCTATAAGACCATGCTAGTGGATTGATAATAGCCTTATTATTTACATAACACTAACCTTGCACCCCTTTCCATGTAAATTCGCCAATTTTCCTTAAAAAGGCTACAAAACTCTTTAGTGCAAGACTCAAACTCATAATTCATAATTTCATTTTTTTTTATACAGTTGGTCAAGAGTGGGATGCACTACATTTGTACATTGCAAAAAATATTGATTGGATGACGATATGGATTGAACGATTCCAACAATATGGTCATGCATTAACATGGGAAGGTGTGGCTTCATTGGTTAAAGAAGCTCATCATAATGAAAATTCGAATGTTACACCAAGGGAAATTGATTTAGCATATGGCTTAAGAGATAAACAGGTACATATAAATATATTAATCACCCATATTATTTAACTATTTTCAATTATATTGATGTATATATATGTTGAGATTTTTTTCTTTGCATACATTCGGCCAAGAATAAATATGTTTATCAACTGACAATATTGCAATAGCTTTTTCATGTTTGATATATTGCAGGTGAAACACCACAAGGCTATGTGGTGTAATGGTCATAAATTTCAAATCAAAAAGTTGGATGACATGAAGAAAATTTTTGATTCTGAGATAACTGTAGTCTTTTAGGTGACTAATGTTTCATCTAGAAGTGACATACATCCATAAGTCTTAGAAAATTGATATTATGGGATTTTGGATGATATATTTGAGTGTGACTTTAAGTCCTTTAAATTAGTTTTGTTTATCATCCTATGGTACAAGCTACGATTGAATAAAATGATCCTAAGAGAACTGTTATTGAACATGATAATGGATTTACCATGGTTAATACAAGGTCAATCGAGCAAGTTGGAAATCAACCCTATGTTCTTCCAAGCCAATGTGAGCAGGTATTTTACTTAGAGGTTCTAGGTAAATCGGGTTGGTCATTTGTTGTTAGAAATGATCCAAGAGGAAGGTCAGTAAAGTATAATGTGGTGGAAGAAGAAGATACCAAAGAACTAGAAGATGATGTAGATGATGATTAGGATCAACAGTTAGTCGATGATGTTCTTGACGAAGATGTCAAAGAGGAGGAACTAGATCATGATGATGTAGGAGTTAATGTTCATGAAGATGATATCTTTTTGGATGATGACATTATTGAAACTGATATCAATGGTGATGATGATGATATGACCAATCCTTACAATGTCAAATCTAGATCGTATGATACAGACAAAGACTTGGATGAAGAAGATCAATGACATTGAAATGTATGAGTTATACAATTGTATTATCTATTTTATATTCATTTCTTGATAGAATTATATTTGACTTATATGGTTACATAATTAATTCATGATGTTTTTAATTTTTATGCCATTACATAATTAATTCATGATGTACTTTTTAATGCTTAATTTTAATTCATAATGTTAAAACTATTGTAGTTCTCCTAGAAATTTCCATATGATCATAATGAATAGTTTTTTGGGAAATTTCATGAAAGATGAAACATTGATCGTAGTAGTGAAATAATTGCAAAGTCGTTTAGATTTTTTAGACCAATCACCCTTCACAATGTCATTTTTAGATCATCTCCAATTTGATTACTAGGACACATAAGGTTGGATTTGATTGGCTTATCTTGGAGGAACATTGTGGATTTGTGTAATGTGAGAAAATTTTGGATGGGGTAGTTGCTATTGCTAAGGTGGATCACTCCTTTCTGCAATAGCCATACACTTATGATTTGGTCTAGTGTTCTTTTCTTTAGAAAATTCCTATTTCCTTTTTGATAGGTTATGATTTGATCAGGTGGGTTATGAAGCACTTATTTCAAGTAATTTATGTCTATTTTAATTTTTAATTTATTAAATTCAAACACATCCAAAATTATGTCCCGTGCTTTAATTGATTATTACGTTATTTAATTATAAACTCAAATGACACCTCCAATTTAACTAACATCTAATTTTAAGATATTAAACAAATATGATTTATGAAAGAAGTATATTGGCATGAAATTAAATATGATTTGTATTCCAATGTAAAAAGTACAAAGAATGGAAACAATTCTTTCAACACAAACTATTATGTAGTAGTCAATTAAAATGAAAAAGCTTACTCTAAATTAGTTAGGATACACAACTAAGAAAATGATCTAAATAGTCTAATAATTTGACCATTAGCATATAGCAATTTCTATAGAGTTTTAGATCTCTTCCATTTCAAAAACACAAAACAATATTAGGCAGATAATCAAACATCTTTCATTTCTATAGTGACTTATTTATCCTAGAGAAACTAAGTATATAGTATACAAAGAAAATGAACAAACCCACAACTACCCCTATTTTGAAGGAGTTTAGTTTTCTCCCCTTCTTGATCTCCCTAATATTGTCTAATTATTTTAAAGAGACCATAAAACACTATTTTTAGAAGGCTTGACATTAGAGAGATAGAGAAGAGGGGGAGAGAGGGAGAGATAGGTTGAAGAGGAAGAGAGAGAAGAGATGGAGATAGATAGGTAGAAAAGGGAGAGAAAGGAGAGGGGGAGAGGAAGAGCGATATGTAGAAAGGGAGAGAGAAGAAGATAGGGGAGAGAGGAAGAGGGAGATACATAGAAAGGGGGTGAGTTTAGTTCTCTCTTTCTCTTCCCATATATCTCCATCTCCCTTTTTCTTCCCATATATCTCCATCTCTCTTTCTCTTCGACCCATATATCTTTATCTCTCTCTCTCACCATCCCACTCTATAATCTCTCTATATCACCCCCTTTCTATGTCTCTCCCTTTGCCTCTATATATATTGAGCTATCTCTCCCTCTCTCCCTTATATTCTTCTCTGTCCCTTTCTACATATCACTCAAGACCATCAAACATTATTTTTAGAAGGCTTGACATTAAAGAGATAGAGAAGAGGGGGAGAGAGGGAGAGATAGGTTGAAGAGGAAGAGAGAGAAGAGATGGAGATAGATAGGTAGAAAAGGGAGAGAAATGAGAGGGGTGAGGGAGAGAAATATGTAGAAAGAGAGAGAGAATAAGATAGGGGAGAGAGGGAGAGATAGCTCAATATATATAGAGGGAGAGGGAGAGACATAGAAAGGAGGTGATATAGAGAGATTATAGAGGGGGATGGTGAGAGAGAGATAGATAGAGATATATGGGTAGAAGAGAAAGAGAGACAAAGATATATGGGAAGAGAAAGGAAGAGAGGTGGAGATAGAGAGTCGATGGATAGGGGGGATATATAGGGAGGGAGAGATGGTGAGAGATAGAGAAGGGGAGATAGCTAAGAGAGGGAGGGAGAGAAAGAGATATTGATAGGTAGAGGAGGAGAGATAGAGAAGAGGGGGAGAGGGAGAGATAGGTTAAAGAGGAAGAGAGAGAAAGGGGGAGAGGGAGAGATAGCTCAATAGATAGAGGGGGGAAGAGGGAGTGACAGATAGCGGGAGATATAGAGAGATAATTATATTAATTATATTATAATAATTATAATATTATATTAATATTATAAATTTAGCTAATATTATATTAATTATATATAATTTATTATGTAAAATTTAACATGGCACCACAATTTTCATTTTAATTGACATAATCTAAAAACCTAGCTCGTTAAGAGAAGTGAGTTGCGCTAGCGGAGGAAAGGTTATAGGAAGCCCACAAATTGAGCTTGCTTGGCTAAAAAAATTGGAATTTTTGTGATTTGTTTTGCCATGAAGGCCTCTACATCTCGTTCATCACCAAAATGGTTCATATATTTCATCTGAAATTATGAATCATAGTGCTATAGGGTTTTTGATTTGATTTGGTTTCCTAATACTACTCTTTGTGATTGTATTTTTTATATTTGTCTTCAATGCAAGTGGTGCAAACCATAACTAAATGCTTTCAATCACTTTGCAACTCCATTATTGGTGACTCTATTGTTTGCTTGTGAAAATCACAAGTTGGAATGCATATCTGTTGTTTGAAAGTGAGAATCATAGTTCACCACCTTGTCTATGCTACAACATTTGGGTCCCAAACTAGACATCATCCTTTTTCACAATCACACAAGCTACCCTATTGCAAGGAGAACACATACATGTCTATGCTATGACATTTTACATACATGTTCGACCAAATAATTTTATCAAATAGTTCACCGCCTTGCTGCTATGGGCTAAAATCCTAAAACAAGTGCTTTTGAACAAGCTATGGGAAAAAATCTATCAAAGCATAATAGCAATATCATAGACAAGGTAATGAACTGTTTGGAAAAATGCCTCAAAGAATTGTGGTCTCATGTTGATGGAATGTCATGACAAATGCCTATGGCTATGGATTGCCATGCCATTCCATCTTCACGAGACTACATTTCTTTGAGGAATTTTTTCAAACAGTTCATTGCCTTGCTATGCTACGACATTTTTCATACATGACTACCAAAGCATTTTAACAAACAACTTAAACTCTTTCAATATTTCTAAGGAAATCTCTTGGGCATATTTTTATTACCTAGAATTATCCTTGAAACAAAACAAGAAGAGCAAGCTCATTGTTGAAAAAAGGCATATATGCAAGGATACCAACATATGCCTCACTAGAATGAGAGTCCTCCAATTTTTCAAGAATCTCATCTAAAGTATCAAATTCATTCTAGTAAATTTTTCTATTGTCTATTTTATTATTTCCTACACAATCAAGGATGAAATTCTATTAGCTACAAGTTTATTAATATTCTTAAGAATTTTTGGGCCATGCCTTCTTTGATGACCATCCATTTTACATAGAAAACAAGCATTCAAACCTCTCAAAACTTCAATATCATGTTTAGTTTGATTATCACTCAATTGAAAGCACAAGATATGTAGAATACACATTAGATTTGAGAGATATAAAAACCCTAGAGTTAAGATGGGGAAGAGTAGACCTTGTTTCTTCCACTTCCAAAACATTACCCAAAGATTCAAGGACTTGAGGGATAAAAGTTCACATCTAAGTAGATATATTTTAAAATTCTAGCCACCTTAACATATAATTGGCTAAAGCATTACATAGGGTAGAATCAAGGGTTTGAAGATGGACCTAAAAACAAAATTTCCCATAATCTAAAACTCTTTCTTTTAAAAATCTTGATTACATACCATGATTTTTGAAGAAGAAAGTGAATAAATATTTATGTATCATTCTATAGAAAGAAACATAGATGCCCATAAAACTTGGGAAACCACAAACACAAAAATCTAGAAATAAACATGACACACAAAAATATAAGTTCAAAGAATCACACCAATGACTCTTTGTGATTGTATTTTGTATAGTTGTCTTCAATGCTGGTGGGACAAACCATAACTCAGTGCTTTCAATCACTTTGCAACTCCATTATTGGTGACTTTGTTGTTTTCTTGTGAGAATCACAAGTTGGAATGCATGTCTATTGTTTGCAAGTGAGAATCACAGTTCAATTCCTTGTCTATGCTACGAAATTTTTCATACATGTCTACCAAAGCATTTGATCGAACAGTTCATTGCCTTGTTGCTATGGGCTAAAAGCCTAAAACAAGTGCTTTTTAACAAGCTATGGGAATTTTTTTATCAAAGCATAATAGCAATAGCATAGACAAGGTATTGAATTGTTTGTAAAAATGCCTCAAAGAATTGTGATCTCATGGTGATGGAATGTCATGATGAATGCCTATGGCTATGGATTGTCATGGCATTCCATCTTCATGAGACTACATTTCTTTGAGGCATTTTTTCAAACAGTTCATTGCCTTGCTATGCTATGAAATTTTTCATACATGACTACCAAAGCATTTTAACAAACAACTTAAACTCTTTCAATCTTTCTAAGGCAAGCTCTTGGGCATATTTTTATTACCTAGAATTATCCTTGAAAGAAAACAAGAAGAGCAAGCTCATTGTTGACAAAAGGCATATATGCAAGGATACCAACATATGCCTCACTAGAATGAGAGTCCTCCAATTTTTCAAGAATCTTATCTAAAGTATCAAAATCATTCTCATAAATTTTTCTATTGTCTATTTTATTATTTCCTATACAATCAAGGATGAAATTCTATTAGCTACAAGTTTATTAATATTCTTACGAATTTTTGGGCCATGCCTTCTTTGATGACCATCCATTTTACATAGAAAACAAGCATTCAAACCTCTCAAAACTTCAATATCATGTTTAGTTTGATTATCACTCAATTTAAAGCACAAAATATGTAGAATACACTCATTAGATTTGAGAGATATAAAAACCCTAGAGTTAAGATGGGGAAGAGTAGACCTTGTTTCTTCCACTTCCAAAACATTACCCAAAGATTCAAGGACTTGAGGGATAAAAGTTCACATCTAAGTAGAGATATTTTAAAATTCTAGCCACCTTAACATATAATTGGCTAAAGCATTACATAGGGTAGAATCAAGGGTTTGAAGATGGACCTAAAAACAAAATTTCCCATAATCTAAAACTCTTTATTTTAAAAATCTTGATTACATACCATGATTTTTGAAGAAGAAAGTGAATAAATATTCATGTATCATTCTATAGAAAGAAACATAGATGCCCATAAAACTTGGGAAACCACAAACACAAAAATCTAGAAATAAACATGACACACAAAAATATAAGTTCAAAGAATCACACCAATGACTCTTTGTGATTGTATTTTGTATAATTATCTTCAATGCTGGTGGGACAAACCATAACTCAGTGCTTTCAATCACTTTGCAACTCCATTATTGGTGACTTTGTTGTTTGCTTGTGAGAATCACAAGTTTGAATGCATGTCTATTGTTTGCAAGTGAGAATCACAGTTCAACACCTTGTCTATGCTACAACATTTTTCATACATGTCTACCAAATAATTTTATCAAACAATTCACTGCCTTGATGCTATGGGCTAAAAGCCTAAAACAAGTGCTTTTGAAAAAGCTATGGGGAAATATTTATCAAAGCATAATAGCAATAGCATAGACAAGGTAGTGAATTGTTTGGAAAAATGCCTCAAAGAATTGTGGTCTCATGGTGATGGAATGCCATGACGAATGCCTATGGCTATGGATTGTCATGGCATTCCATCTTCATGAGACTACATTTATTTGAGGCATTTTTTCAAACAGTTCATTGCCTTGCTATGCTATGACATTTTTCATACATGACTACCAAACCATTTTATCAAACAATTCACTGCCTTAATGCTATGGCTAAAAGCCTAAAATAGGTGCTTTCGAACAAGCTATGGATGCTTGGAAAAAAAATATCTAAGCATAATTGTAAGCAATAGCATAGACAAGGCAATAAAATGTTTGAAAAAATGCCTCAATGGTGATGGAATGCCATGACAAGTCATATACAAGGCAATGAACTATTTGAAAAAATGCCTCAAAGAAATGTGGTCTCATGGTGATGGAATGCCTCAAAGAAATGTGGTCTCATGGTGATGGAATTCCTCAAAGAAATGTGGTCTTATGGTTCTGGCATAGAGAACTACAACATTGATGCAACCACTCATCCTACCTTAAAACATACCAAAAGTCTCCTACCAATTAGACATATGAAGATTTAAGATGGCTTAAACAATTTTTATTGCCAAAACATAAATTTATGATGACTTAACCAGTCCTAGCACACACTCCCTCCCCATTAACCACTTAGACATATGGAGTTTATTAGTGGACAGATGAACCACTTCACACGTGCACCTGAATTATGTCTATTAGTGTTCTAGGGATGCAATGATAGCTTAATCATAATGTCACCTTGGGATCACATCACCATGAAAGAAATTCATCCAACATCCTTATGAGTACAGGTACCACCAAATAGGTATTTGTTAGATCTATCTTCCTCGAGTGAGGGGAATTCAGGAGGAGAAGAGGAAAGCGAGACATGCAGTAGGTCTAAAAGAGGGAGATCAACTAGAGGTCAAAAGCTTAGAAGAAATTCAGTAAACGCATGGAATTTTTTCTTGTTGAAGGTGGGTCATGTTCCTATGATGATGAGAGCATAGGAAACCTCGAGGTGACCTTGAGGTACAAAAACTATGGAAACAATGGGTACCCAAGGAACTTCCTCCAATAAACACTAATTTTTGTGTCAATAAGAGGACAGATCACATAGTACCATTGCCATTACATGGTTTGGGCCTATTTTGCATGGATGGAATAAAGGTCTATTATGACAAAGTTACTAAATTGATGGAGTATGTCAAATCCTATTACAGTTACAAAGATTGGATGCAACTGGTTCAATATACATGAAGTATGCATAGGTATGCACTGTCAAAAAATTATATACAACTAAAAGATAAGGATCAAAATAAAGGAGTGGCTATGTACATTAATGGAAGGCCAAAAGCATCAAGGAATATTGCAAGGTTTATAAATAGTACATGACTCGGGTCAACAAATAAGCAACCCAATTGCATATTTGAGGCGCATGAGGGAAACCATGTATTTGTATGAGTTGCTAATTGATTACAATTTGAATCACTTAGATATAAACACAATTACTATGGGGGTGGTACGTACTATATACCATTTTACCCAACCTCCAATTAATGACTCCAATATACCATTTTATTATTATATTTTTTTTCGTAAGTCTATTGGTTTCATTTTGGTAATATTTTTTTATATTTAATTTTTGTCACAGTAGGATATTGATTGTACGGGGAAGGCTCCGACCCAGACCACAGATCGTGATGCATCTTCAGGCGCTTCTACCCGACAGGTTTTCCCCATTGTTATTGTACAAATTAGATACTAGAAAAATGTTTTATTATTATGTTTTTTTCATAAGTTTATTGGGTTAATTTCGATAATGTTTTTAATATTCTTGTTGTAGTTGACTGATTAGGGAAAGGCACCAATAGTAGAGGAGAGCATCCATAGGGTTGAGGTATAGTCACTGTTATTGGATGATGACATCACATATTCAACAAAACCTCTCAATATGATAAGGAAGACACAAAAGATATGCAATGAAGAAATCCTTTAATTGTTATTCATAGTGCCTCAAATAGATGAGATAAGAGAGAGGGTTAAAATATTGACTGAGAGAGTAAAAAACTTGCAAGTAAGTTGTCATGAGGTCTTTAATTATAAGTTCATTCATGGTTTTATAATTTGTACTCTTTTATGTCATGAACTAAATGTGTTGTTTTTACAGGATTTTTTGCATCCTCATGATGCTGTTACACATGATCAGGGTACAACAGGTGTTGCCCACATAGTAGGGGTGGGTACAAGTGTCCATCTTGATCTTCCTGCACATACATTAGATCATCCAACCCCATCATCCGTGCCTATAGTTTCGACTGAAATGTCGACAACACAGCATGCAGGGATCAGGTAGTAATCATGATGTAGAGGCCACTAGTAGTGGTGATATTTTAGCAGCATTTCTTGGATCTTCCCATATTACTAGTACAGAAACATTGTCGGTCACATTTGTGGTGACCGAGGATTTCATTCCCATAAAGATAGAGAAGGTCCCAGGTAATTTAAAATGTTTTAATTATTATTATATATAATCCAATTGAAATTTACTTATTAATGACTCTTTTTAGACTAATGATCCCATGATCATTTTGCAGGAAATGATGTTTTGAATAAAGATCTAGGTGATATAACATTGGATCTATTTGAGCCCACCATACGTACATGGTGGAATTCCCAATATCAAGATTTAAAGGATGAGTTCATTAATCGTTTAGTTGTGTTGTTCAGTGATAAAACATTCAACCGAACCATGGTCCTTAAGAAAGCTAGTACATATCTAAAGTATGTGAGGAACCAATATAGGTCACATTTAGAGAAGAAAAAAAAGTACGAGCATCCCCCTATGATTCCAGAGAGGGAGTGGAAGGACCTTGTGTTGGATGGAAAGGAGAAGGCTAAAAAGAAAAAAGGAAAGACACCACTAGACCAAGGAAGGTATGTGATACTATCAACAATGTAATTATATACTGATTACTCTTTCTTTTTACATAATCTAATGTATTTCAAACTTTTCATAGGTTGCCCGACACATCAAGGCAACAAAGGCAAGTTTAAAAAAATATGAGCAACACAAACTTGGCTCTGGTGGTTATATGAAATTAGCCACAAGAATTGTAAGTATCAATAAATGAAATATTGCATCTGAATAAGAAATTGCAAAAAAAATTGGTTTTATCACACCATAGAAGCAAAATTCATGATCTTATGCAAAAATGTGGGGCTTTGAATTCAACAGAGCACCCACAAAAGACGAAATGGAGATTTTCTTCTAGCATGGCTATGAAGCCATGGTTGAACGCCTAAGAGTCTTGACTGGGAAAACACAATCTTCCACTACATCTGACACGCAGGTAAATATACTCAATAAAGTTTATTTAAAATTGAATACTTGTGCAATCTATTCAATATTAATTTCCACTACACATGACATTGGAATGCATCCTAGTGAGGGTGGAGCACAACTTGTAGATGGTCATGGTGTACATCCCGGTACTGGATGTATTTGTGTGCTATACAAAATGAAATATGGATTAATACAATTAAACATCTTAAATTGTAATTGGTGTATTAATTAATGTAACCTTTCGTGTTTCAACTTTAGAGCATGTGGAGCGTAATCAACATGTTGAGCATGATCAAGCTAGAGAAGATCAGGAACATGATGTGGCCCCATCATGTAAAGAGGACCACTCTAATGTTCTTTTAAACATATTTAATTACAATTGGTGTATTAATTAATGTAACCTTTGGTGTTTCAACTCCAGATCAGGATTTAGAGGGTTTTCAACATGTTGAGCATGAGGCTATAAGACAAGATCAAGAACATGATGTTGCCCCATCAGGTAAAGAGCACCACTCTAATGTTCTTTTAATTAATAAAATACTTGTAACAATAATAACAAAACATATCAATTTAACATTTCTTTGTTATTGCAACAAACCCCCCTGTTGCAGCAACCTCCACATTGTGATTAGTACATGACTAGGCGTACATTAAGATCATGAGCAGAGTGAAGAACAACTAAAGGGGGGATGGATGAATTAGAAATTGATACTCCACTTCAGCTTTTTTTAGCTTCAAAAAAGAAACAAAAAAAGTGATTGTAATCATATTATGACAACCATATTTTTGATGATATGTAAAAACTGAATGAATGAATGTTATATGTTAATGAATGAATTTTGTATGTTATTAATGGTTGAATGAATGATTAATGTTATATGATCGGGTATGGGGAATTGAGAGTGATGTGAGGGGGGGGGGGGGAATGAGCTTCCACCGTCACGTGGTTGGACCTATTAAGTAGAGAATATTAAACTATTCTCGAAACAAAGAGAAGTTCAATCCAACTACATCCAAGTATCTTCTTAATTCCTCTATCTTTCATCAATCTCTTTACTATTTGAACCTCGTACATATGTTTTACATGAAGAACCCATTATTGTGAAATGTGCCTAGTTGAGTAAATTGAATCCATGCTCTACATCATAATTTATGTAACACCCGCCACGAAACCCTAGAGAGTGTCACACACATAACAAAAGTGAACATTTTTTCTTCTTCTTAAAAGTTTAATTAAACAACTAAAGTAAACTACACTAACACACACATTCTCTAAGGTGAGTGAAAATGCTTCCTTGCAACACCCATTACTAACAAAAGTTACTAAGTAATATTTATTATTCATGAATTAAAGATCATACATCCAATAACATTAAAATACATCATTCAAGTTATAAAGTACAATAACGATTCATTCACACATTGCATTTATTCAATATTACAATTACAATTCTCATTTCCAAATGAGATAGTTTATACAAAAGTGTTACAATTACAAATTACAAAGATTCTCCTCGAATACAATTGAGGGGTGATACAAATTACAAGGTATCCAATAGATATAAGTGAGAACATGAAAAAATTGCAAATCTTCTTGTACACATGAGCTCTCCATCAAGAAGTACCCCCCATCACGAACAAGAACTAGGGACCCAATGGTATAAGGTGCATGTTCCACCCAACCAAGTGGCACCTGAAGGACCACCCCTTGTGCTAGGAGATAGTAAAAGAGCTTCCTAGGAAAAACCTACAACCTCTAGACACAAGAAATTTACAATACTAAACTACACAAGTTCAAAACTAAAAAAATGGTTACAATGCTTCTAGATAACAATGATTAACTACACCATGCAACAAACTGACTAATGGTTGTCATAGGAGGAGTGTCATCACAAAGTTGCATGGGTTACCTTGGAAAATCTTCTTAGGCTCTGACCCCCATCTTGGGTTACCTTGGTGACCTCTTACGAAACTTGGCCCCACATGCAATCCAATGCAGAATCGATAATCTCTCATAGAGACAAGATTCTGATCTTTCCATTCTAGGCCTTCTCATCTCATCCCAAGTCTTTACTAGCCCTTGAGTCCATGAGTGAGGCATTAACAAAATTTAAGTGTTTAAACTACCCTTTTCCCTTAACATATGCATTAAGTTATCATTGATTAATCTAACTCTTCATGAGTTACCCAGACACCACTTTGTGTGTTGACTTCCATGAAAACCCACTCCCCTATTAACAACCTAAGCAACTAATGCCACTAACATTGGGTAAAGCAGGTGCACCTAACCAATTACAATTACCAACTAAATAATAATTATACGACACAACTTGTTCACATAACTAGGTCCAATTGAAACAAATCCCATGCACTACCCAAGTTAAATGATAACAAATCACATGAGACACAACATCATCTCAAGAAAACACATATGGAAGTCTTACATAAACAAATAACTCAACTTGCCCAACAACAAGAATGAGAGATAAACTAACTTGAGGATTTCCTAAATCCAAGTAAAGCAATAACATATTGCATGTAATCAATCAGAATAATTTATAATTCTATTATAAATTAAAAAAAGAAACTAAGACTTAGCATTTAACTTCAATTTTCCCAATTTCACTAATGATATAAATCAATTTTATTTTTTAAATAAAATCTTTTATCATGACTTGTGTGCATTTCTTAAAAAAAACCACATATTAATCTTTTAAATAAAAACACATTTAATCATAAATTAATTCTCATTTCATATGTTTAAATTTATATTTATCTAATCATTTAAACATAATCTATAATTTTCTAATTAAATATGCAAATAAAATATACACATATATATATATATATATTATATATTAAAAATTATATATAAAATATGTATAATATATATATATATATATTTAATTTTTTTTTTGTAAAACATATAAATATATATAATATTATATATATTATTAATAATATATATATAATTTATATTATAAAAAAAATATATTTTTTAAAAACAATACATACACCTAGGTAGGGGATGTAGGGTCAAACCCTACTGTTGAGCGGCTGCTACATAGCCTCCCCATGGTGGGGTGCACTGTGGTGGGAAGTGCAGCTGCCTCCACAATGGCCTCCCCATGGGGGTGGCTGTGGGGGTAGCTCCCCTAGCCCAAAAAAAAAAACATTAATTTTTATTTTTTTTAAATTCTCAGATGCAGCCATTTCACTGTATGACGAATTTCTATAAATTTTTAATATAAATTTTTAAAATAAATTGTTATGGGCAGTCCACAACATAGATGCAATTATATATATTTATATATAAATATACTAAATATCTCAGAATATTGCTCAGGAAGAGCAAATTTAACCTAATGTTTTCGTACAAGAGAATATTTCAATTTTAACAGAGGACTGTAAATATTTCACAAATTCAACAGAAGAATTCCATTTGCACAAATTTAAATAGAGATTATCTAAATATTCTACTGTTTGAATTTTCTGTTGCTTTCTCTTTCAATTTTCTGCAGTTGAAATTTGTTTCCCTACAAAGGATCTAAGAATTTCTCAATTTTTCTACAGAGATTTTTGAAAATTCTTAGCAAGTTTTACAAACATCTTCAAAATTAAAAATCAAAGCTTCTAAACAATAAAGCAATAAAAAACTAGTTTTTGAAGTCTAAAGAAATAAAATTTGAAGTTAAGCTTCCCTGCAAAATTTTTCAAAACCTCTCAGCAAGTTTTACAAACATCTTCAAAATTAAAAATCAAAGCTTCTAAACAATAAAGCAATAAAAAACCAGTTTTTTGAAGTCTAAAGAAATAAAATTTGAAGTTGAGCTTCCCTGCAAAATCCAATCTTCCAGAACCTCTTCCAAAATCTCCACTTCCAGACCAAATGTGAAATTATAGAGCCAAATCTTTCTCCACTTTAATAGCCCAAATTTCTCCAAAAATAAAATATCCTCCCATTAATTTTTCAACACTTAGTCAAAAAATTTCAAATTATCTCTTTCAACCACCATAGTTATTACCTCTTATGCATTCAAAATTATTTTTGCTTTTAAATAATTTAAAACCCAATTTAATTTTCAAATAAATTAAATCACTTAATCTATGCACTTTACAAAACAACTTTAATTATTTAATTTATTTAATCAACAAATTTAATTTAATTAATTAATTTATCCATTTAATAAAATAAATTTAATCAATAGATTAAATTACCTTACCAATTGAATAAAATCAAATTAACTAAATTAAATAACAATTTTAATCTAAAATACATAAATTAACATTTACAACCACTTAACATTAATTTTCACATATAATTTTGACCAATAATAAATTATCAAAACATAAAAAATGATATGACTCAACAACTAACAAGACACAAACTGACGACACACTATGACAGGGTTTGTGGTTTGACAAAGCCACTCTGTTACTATCTCCCTATCAAAATAACCATTAGGAAAGTGGACACGCTCAAACTTGTGAAGCCAGGTGGAGACAATGTCCTGTACCTGCATTCTTGCAACCAAGATGAATGTCGTACATGGATAAAACATAATAGTCACACCGTGAAGAGAAATTGTAGAATCATAGGGCTCTCGCAAGTGAGTGATGTAATCCCATCCCCTTCACCAATACAGTCACATCAAGACTGACGAAATTAAAACATTATTAATCAATAGATGAGCATATATCAATATCAACAAGTATGCTAATCAAAAGAATAACATAAAACATAACCATCTGTATAGTGCATCATCACATCAAAATATAACACCATTATCGCTCCAATGTCAGCGATCATAAAACCATAACAAATATCTGAGTCTATCAAAATAAACACTATCTAACAGCATAGCAAACCAAAGGGGTGCTACAATTTCAAGTTGTTTCCATTCTAATGTTCTAAGTTTAGTTTGTTTGTATGGCTTTATATGAATACCACATTATGTTATGTGTGGATTTGGTTTCAAAGCTCCGTTTCTTTTATTTTTAGTGGTGACATAACTCTAAAATTTGACTTTTTGTGCAGAACAGGATAGTGGAAAAACTAGCATCTATGAAGGATTTAGAGGTTCGATTGAGATAGATACACAGATATTTGGATCTTGTTATTGATGGGAGGCTTCCACTTAACCATGAAATTTTGTACCATCTGTAGGTATGCAAAAATTTCTCTACTTACATTCATTCAACTTATTGTCTTCCTTACCAAAATCTACCCTTGTTAAGCCACAACCATAACTAGTTGATGCAGAGTCAAGGTGGAGGAGACTCAAACAAATCAGATTTCAGTAGAGGAAAAAGGAAAACCATTTTATAAAGAAACCATGGAGTGTAGATAAAAGTTTAAAAGGGCAGTCAAGTATGAATAAAATTATGGATAGTGAAACATGTACTTCCCTCAATATATTGAAATAAAGGATAGTCATAAGTCCTTATGACTATCATAAAGGGCATTTAGATGTAACAAAATAAAATTCTTTCCATTTCTTATTCTCCATGTCTCATATTAATAGGACTAGAGGATTTATTTCCAATTTCTCGTATAGGAGAATACACCTATGGCTCAGATGCATTCTTTTGTATAAATTGGAAGGTATAAGATGTAGAAAATGCATATATATATTACTTCCTTTACTTGAATTCTACACCTTGATGGATGGATGAGTTTTCTTTTAGATTCTATACTTACTAAATTATCTGTTCCAGTAATTTTGGAATGCCCAAAAGGATATTCATTCCAAACGGTCTAAAGAGGGGAAGAAGTATGTGTTAATTTTGGTCATAGGTAGAAGGCAATGAAGCAAGAAGGACAATCAAAGGCATTCTAATGATAGTCAAGCCACAATGTACATGGAAGAGTGGGCAATACTTTCAAATGAGTAGTCCTAAGTTCACATGGAACAAAGGATATAACCTTGAAATATACCATACGGGAAGTCAAGTTCAAAGAGATCATTGTCATAGGTATGCAAATCATAGAGGATCACTACAATTCAAGAGGATCATAGTCATAAAAAGATCATAGCTAGCTATATGAAAATTGAGTACAGTTTAAAAGCCATGAGGATAGTCTTACATAAGGGAGGCATAAAATAGTTGAAAACAATCATTATGAGCATCTAGAATGCAAGAAAAGGAGGCACAAACAAATACAATATAAAACATTCCAAGGGTAGTCATGTATTAAGGAGAGACAATTATGGTTCATGGTTAGGTAGGGTCTTGGAGAAAGCTTATTTAAGAACAAAGTCAAAGGAACAATCAATGTATAACTAAGTTATAAGGGTAGTTTGGAGGAATTTTTAGAAGATTGTTATAAAGGATTTTTACTATACCATTATACAAAGACTTGGAAAACATTTAATGTGACTCTCAGTCATATTGAAACAAATCCCATAATTTTTAGGCTAAAGAATATCAAATGAACTATGATAGTGACTTTGAATCCTTGAGAAACAAAGAAGACAATCACTATAAAGGCTCAAATAGGTTGTTTTGAGGAATATATTAAATTGACAAGAGCTTGGGGCAGTCACCTTTGTATGTATAGTCCACCATATGCATAAACCGGTGATTTATGATAATAGGTAAGGTTCCTACATGGTTGACAGAGGACAACACCTTAAAAAAGGACACTACCATATGATTGGTAAATATTTAAAGTGCTTAAACAAAGGAATTGTGAACAACACCATGACTGTGATCATTGAAATCCAAATGGACAATTTTGAAGGAGGTAGAGGGATATAAAGCATGATAGTCATACCTTGAAAATGACAGTGTTTGACTATCAAGGGCAGTAAGAGTAAATGAAGCTTGATGTAAACATTGTTATGATGGTCAAGCATAAGCTATTTATGAACTTTTATAAGTTAAATGGAAAGAGTAATTCATGACACCTTGCAAGGGAAAAAGTACACAAAGGACAATAGGTTCTTGGCATTATGAGGGTAGTATTTTTAACGAATACATGGAAGACCTTCAAATGGTAGCTATCAAGGATAATGTTAAAGGATAATTAAAGGTTTCCAAGAGAGAGGTTTATATTTATGAATGACCTTACAAAGTTGACATGGAAAATGCCATGAGTAAAAAATATGACCAACAAAATTCTATGACAAGCCTATTAGATACATAGATAGCTAAAGGAGCATGCTGAGGGAAGAATTCATGGAAAAATCACGATAATTACAGTCACCTTGAATACAACCCACCATGTACATAATAAAGATAGAGCCAAGGCCAAGGAGTTCACCTGGACAGTTAAAGGGACAACATTGAGTATAGAGTTATCAATGTGACAGTCATGAAGGGCTAGACCTTTTGCTTATCAAATTCATTCCATCATTGTGTAGAGTGCCATGGACAAAAGGGCAACAAGTTTGTTAAGGCATAATCACTAAGTAACAATAGACAATATAGATAGGATAGTCATAATGATAGATGGGAAATCCATTTGTCAAAAGGGTAGACATCATTAGCATATCCTGATGTGTGAATGTCTACATGACACATGGTCTTGCTCATGAGTTGTAGTCTTAGTCCCATGTTGTCATCCCAAAAGTTATGAATATGAAATTCAATGTCTACAAGGATTAACTAGTGTATATATGAATGACAAATGGAAATGGAGTTCCCTCCTTCCTTGTGCCAACTACAAAAGCTACACATTACATAAGCATACAATAGAAATAAGGTGAATGAAAAGTAAAGAATGAGTTTCAAATAGTCACCTCAAATGTTGGAATGGAGATGAAACCACGTAGATATCACAAATGCAAAATAATTGTTTGGAGAAAAGTCAAGATGACCAATTTTGGAAAGTGTGGCTTGCTTAGGAAGCCCAAAATGTTGAAGGTTGCTTCATAATCACACAAAAAGCTTCAAAGAATAGAGTTACTTGAAAATAGTATAATCCTTGAAATTTTTGTGATGCTTGAAACAAACATATTAAGTAATAAAAAACTATATGAGTAGCAATATTGAATAACATAAAACTTGCAATATAGATGCATTAAAAAAATATAGCCTACACACAAGCATTAGAAACTCACATATAGTTTAATACATAGACGACATATACATAAAAGGAACATAAACAAATGAAACACACAAGAAACATACATAGACATGAAGAAGACAAATAAAATCTAGCATTTTCTAATGTGCTTTGTTGTTAAAAAGTAGGAAGTAATAGTCCCAACACGCTCTCTTATTAGGAAAAATGTGGGGTAACTATGCAATGCCTTTATGAATTATAACCACTAACATGATCTATAATTATGTGACATAGAAAGGAGCATAAAAGTAGCTACTATGAGTTACATGTATTAGTGTATCTTGCTACTAGGCGGCTCATTTTGCAAATACAATAGTAGGAATGGCATGGGACTAGTGTGCTTTGTTGCTTAGGTAATTTTGATAAGGACAACGCTTTAAAGGATACTACTATATGCTTGGTAGATATTTTAAGTGCTTAAACAAAGGAATTGTGAACAACACCATGACTGTGATAATTGAAATAAAGTTATGAACATGATGATCTATGATGTAGATACTTTTAAAAAAAAAATTGCACAATTTCGTCAAAATTTCAATGAAAACCACCGAAGAAATACAAAAAATTATAACATAATTGTTTTACCTCTGATGAAAGATAGAAGTGCCTAAACATCGACATTTCAACAAAAGTTTCTGACAAATAAAAATCTTGTCACAATTTTGACGAACACTTGTGGCTTTGACAACTGCCAAAATTAGGTCAATATTTCGATGTTTTTAGAGTCTGTTGAAAGTTCAACAAAAAAATTTGACAAAAATTGTTTCAATGTTTCGTCGATATTCCAAAAATCTTCTATCAAAAATTCAACAAATGTTCATAAAAAATTGGACCCAAATACTATAGCGCTAGGAAATTGGCAACAAACAAATCAATGGAAGGGAGGACAACAATGGCCTACCCAGACAACCAGTTACATGTATCCACCTTCTCAGCCCCAACAGCCTGCCAATTCAAGCTCAAATGCACCTAAACCTACTCAACTACCAATTCAGCCCACACCCAATCCAAATAACAAACCACAGTAGCATCCTGTATACTCTGTTGATTCAAATCAATTCCCCACATATGATGTGAGTGTAAGTGACATCCACTTTCATTCAAGAACTACTTTACCAACCCCTTCCAAGCCCATTATCACTGAGCTTCTTGCATAAGAGGAAGGGGAACCTCTGAATGATCCTATTCAGCCAAGTGCACCTAAAAATATTGAACTAGTTCAAGTCAAGAAAATTGAACAAGAACCACCATTTCCTTAGAGATTGAAAGTTTCTAAGAAGAAGGAAGAAAAGGAAGACACATCCTTTGACATCTTGGATCAGCTAAAGCATATATGTGTCTAGATACCCCTATTTTAGGCCATAAAGGATGTCTCAATCTATGGCTAGGAAATCAAAGAAGCATGCCTCAAGAAGACAGGTAGGAAGAAGAAAGACTCCACTACAATTTATGTGGTGGGATAGCTAGCTAACATCATGCTTGGGAAAGTGACTATCCCTAAGTATAATGACCCAGGTAGTCTTATGGTAGTAGTTGTTGTAAATAGGATTCAAATAAAGAATGCTCTGATTGATTTAGGGGAAACAATAAATGTAATGACCAAGGAAATCTTGTAGCAACTAAATGTTGCAAGCATTAGATCTACTCATACTATCCTTCAACTTGCTGATAGTTCTACTATTAAGGCTGATGGTATAGTGGAGGACCTTGTGGTAATTAGTACCCAATGAACTTCATGATTCTTTCTCCTAAAGCTACACTAGGTGGGTATCCCATTATTCTTGGAAGGCCATGGTTAGCAATTGCAGACACATATATTGGATGATGGTCAGGTGACATGACCATTTCTGATGGGAAGAGTACCAAAAATTTTGTTCTTTATCCTCCTGCTCAGCCATCCCATGATGAGGATAATCTTGTGTGGCCACATGTTGGTGAAGAGGCCGAGGAAGTTAATTCTATTGCACAACTTATGATGTTAGGTGAAAGCTCCTTCATGCAGCTTCAAGATGAAGATGAAGTATTGCTTAACATTATTCAAAACCATTGTGAAGTGGAGGAAGCATCATCTTCTCATTCTTCTACTCCAATTAAGACAATTCTGCCTACTCTTCTTGTAGCCACTATTCCTACAAACATTCTTCCTACAACCACTCTTCCTGTAGCCCCGATTCCTACAGATAGAATTCTTGCAACAACAGGTATGTCCCATGCATTTCTTCCATGTGAAATCAAGGTACCATGTGTCAATGAAGTATCTATGATAGAGTCAACCAAACAAGTACAGGTGTCAGAAGGAAAGTATGTATATATTAACAACAAACTGTGTGAAGAAAAACAATTGTTATTGGAAAACTTATTGAGGACTCATCAACATGCATTTGCATGGGACTATCATGAAATGAAGGGCTTGGATCCTAATCTTTGCACTCACAAAATTTACATAAGAGATTATTGCACCCCAATGAGGCAGCCACAAAGAAGAATTAACCCTGCATTGAGAGAAATTGTCAAAGGAGAACTACAAAAATTACTAGATGCAAGATTTATCTACCCCATTTCAGATACCTAGTGGGTGTCTCCATTAGTAATTATGCCTAAAAAAGGAGCGAAATGGTGAGTTTGTGTTGATTACAGGGAACTTAATGCTACCACCAAAAAGAACCATTTTCCCTTACCTTTCATAGATCAAGTTTTGGACTCACTTGCAAGAAAACAATACTTTTCTTTTCTAGATGGATTCAATAGCTACAACCAGATCCAAATTGCACCAAAGGACTAGGAAAAGACCACCTTTACCTATCCATGGGGGACCTATTCTTACTCAGTACTCCCATTCGGCTTATGCAATGAACCTGCAACTTTTTAGAGGGCAGCCATTAGCATATTTTTTAGACATTTCTCATGATTGCATGAAAATTTATATGGATGATTTCACCACCTATGGTGATGATTTCAATGAAGCATTGGAGAATCTCAAGAAATTCCTATAGAGATGTGAAGATCACAATATCTCTTCAAATAGTGAAATGTACTTCATGATGATGCAGGAAGGTGTAGTTCTTGGACACTACATCTCTCACAAAGGAATTCAAGTAGATCCTGCAAAGATTGAAGTAATCACAAATCTTCCCACACCTACAAACCAGAAGGATGTTAGGATTTTCTTGGGCTATGCAAGATATTATAGGCATTTCATCAAGGATTTTAGCAAAATAACAGCACCATTGTATCCCCTCCTCACTAAAGATGTTGAATTCCAATGGACTAAAGATTGTGACAAGGCATTTTCTGATTTGAAGGTAGCCTTGACTCATGCTCCTGTACTCAAAGGACCTAATTGGGAGCTTCCTTTCCACATCCATATAGATGCACCAGATTATGCCATAGGAGAAGTCTTAGGATAGAAAGAAGGAGCTATTGAAAATTCCATTTATTTTGTCAGCAAAAATTTGTAAGAAGCCAAATTCAACTTTACAATGATAGAGAAAGAAATGCTTGTAGTGATCAATGCCCTAAAAAAAATTAGGCATTACATAACATGATACCAAATCTTTGTGCACATTGATTATGTAGCCATTGGATATCTCATGAATAAACCTCTGATCATAGGTAGACTAGCAAGATGGTTATTGTTGATGCAAGAGTTTGACATAACTATTGTGGATAAACTAGGGAAAGCCACTGTTGTTGCAGATTTTCTCTCAAGGATGACTACATCAGAAGATAATCAATCCATAGATGACTCTTTTCTTGATGAGCATCTATTCTCCATCAATGTGCAAACACCCTGGTATGCTAACATAGCTAACTATCTAGTCACAGGTAGAGTTCCTCCTCACTTCTCTCTAAAAGAGGGAAGGGCACTCATTGAAAAATCTTTTTCCTTTCTCATGGATTGTTGGATGTTTGTTTTATACTGTACTAGACCATGTCATGAGGAGATGTTTGAGGGAAGATGAAACATATAACATTTTGCATGCATGCCACAATGAACCATGTGGAGGACATCTTGTAGCCAAGAGGACAATAATAAATTTTTTGAACACATGATACTACTAGCCAACACTCCACAAAGATGTAGAAAGGTATACTAGAAAATGTGATAGATGCCAAAGAATGGGCAGACCAACCAGATTTGATGAGATGTCACTTTTCCCTTAGGTAGTAATCACTCCCTTTGACAAGTGGGGATTGGATTTCGTAGGACCCATTGACCCTCCATCAAATGGTAAGTATTATATTCTAGTATGCACTGATTATGTAACTAAATGGGTAGAAGTTAAGGCCATGAAGCATGCAAGAGATAACAAAGTTGCAAAATTTATTTATGGGGATATTTTCACAAGGTATGGAGTTCCAAGAGAGCTAGTGACTGATCAAGGGACTCAATTCACACCAACCCTTGTTGCAACACTAGTTAATGAGTACAACATAAGACATAGGAAGTCTACTCCTTATCACCCCCAAGCCAATGGTCAAGTTGAGGTGACCAACAGATAAATTGAAGTTATTCTAACCAAAACCATAGCTATCCACAGAAAGGACTGGGAAAAAAGATTACCACAAGTTGTTTGGGCCTACAAAACTACTTGGAAAACAATTGCAGGATTCATTCCATTTGAGGAGTTGTATGGAAAAACAACCATGATGCCCATTGAATTTGAACATAAGAATCTTAGGACTACAGTAGATTTGGGGATGGATATCTTTGAGGCACAAAGAGAAAGAATCCTACAGCTGAATACTTTGGATGGGATGAGGAGAGTAGCCTTGCATCACATGGAGGTAGTACAAAATCAGAGAATCAGGTGGCATGATAAATTTATCAAGGACAAGAAATTCCAACTAGGAGACTGGGCATTGCTTTATGATTCCAAACATTAGGACAATGCTGGAAAATTATATACAAGATGGCTAGGACCATATGAGATTGTTGAAGTATTCCCTAATGGTGTTGTTCAACTCACTACTATCGACCTAGTCAGATTCAAGTTGCTTGTCAATGGTCATCACCTTAGATTATATCACAAGCCAAATTTTGAGGAGTTCCTACAACAATTCACTCAGCATGCTACACCCAAGCTTCTTGTAGATGAAGGAAGTGGACATAGTGTCCCTCCTTATGGCTAATTAAGGTATGCACTTGTCATAATAAAGACTTCCACTTCCGTGGGAGTCCATTTCTTCACCCATCCACCCATCCACCCATCCATTTCCACCTTTCTCTCTCCTCCATCACATCACTTCATTCCACTCCACCTCATTCCACCTCATTTTCATTAATTTCTCAACTTATTTCCTAAAAAGGTGAACGATACTTTCTCTACAATCTTTGCAATGAATCCTCCACACATTTAGGTATGTGTGCATTAATTGGTATATCTTAATTATCTTTTAGTGCATTCATTTAATTGTTGTACATTAATATGGGCATTCACCAAAGCATGACATTATTCCCTATCCCTATCAAATCATCATTTCACATGTGAAGACACATGCCCAAATTTAGGTTGGGGGGGAGGAAAAGATGTGAATACTTTTCCCACATGTCAATCCATGCTAGTCTACATCAGAAAAATTTAAATTGAGTCGATTTGAAATCTGAGTGAGAGGACGACTTGCATATGTGAAGTGACACCAACTGTTGCTGCCACTTCTCTCCATCATAGCTTTCCTTTATTACTCCTTCCTTGCCATTATTAACCTTGTCACAATCTCAAGCTGTAAACAAAAGGAAAAAAGGGAAAATTCGGTTGACATTGGCATTGGAAATTTAGCAAGTGTTGGAGGAAGGTGAATTTGGTTCTTAGATGAGAATTGTAGGAAGGAAACCATAGAGTGATTGTTTGCTTGCAGAGAATGGGAGGTAGGTTAATTTGAAATGAACCCATAGTGCACGATGTATTACTGTGAGATGCACCCTACCTAGCTGAATTCAAGAACTATGGCTAGTTAGATTATTTCATGAAGCTGGATGGTTTTGATGAAGGAATTGCACTAGAATTCACCCAGACATTGTCTAAAGGGAAAGCCACTGTAAAAAGGTTGGAAGTATTGGCTACCTAAGAAATAATTATAGAAGTTATAGGGTTACCTGCTGACAGTGAAGATTACCTTGTTTCTAGAGATGCCAAGACGACCAAGGTCAAATTTACAAAATAGAGTGACCCTCCATTGATCATAGATAAAAAAGGGGTGAAGATAATGTCTCTACCTGAGCAATGGAAGAAGATAGTTGTTTATGTCATAAAACATATCACTTGTGAAGGATGCCAATCAAATCTATATTTCTTGCATTTTAAACTCTTGAATCACATGAAGCATGGGAGGAGGATGAATGTGTCAAACGTGCTATGCAACCTTCTTTCAATCATGGTAGTCAAGACTTAGAATGGTAGGGACAATTATGTTTCCCACCATTGTTTGATTAAATTGCTAGTTGAGAAGTCTTTGCATGATGTATCTAGAATGACCTGGGAAGAATTCATAAAAAATTGATCAAATTAGACTTAAGAACTTACAACCTAGGGTTTTACCTCAACCCTGTAGGTCTAGTAGGAGATTGAGCACAGCTAAAGCCACTCTTGGTGCTTCAACCTCTAGCGCAGGCCCTAGTGAAAAACCTCCTACAGCAGAAGAAACCATAGAAATCAACTCTTTTGGGATAGAACACTTAGACAAAGAAAGTTCTCCTCCAAATTCTAATGATGATATTCCACTTGGCATCCCAATGAAAACTAGGCCATAGAAAAGAGAGGCAAAAATAAGAAAAGGAAAATCCAAGAAGCAACCAATAGAAAAAGAAATACCAAGCTCTAGGAAGTGGAAGGCTAAAACTGTTCATCCTGCAACCCAAGAAAAACATGAGAGCCCTCCTAGAAAATCAAGACTAGCTAGGCCAGCCTTTGGTATGCCTCCGCAGGAAATCCCTAAGTCTAAAGAAATATCATAGGGGGACATAGAAGCTCCAATGGGGTAGGTAAATATTGAGGAAGAGGATGTATTTAAGATGATAACAAACATAACATTGGAAGATTTTGTTGACATTACAGAACAAGTGGAGAATCAAGGGTATGAGAAAAATCAGGATTTCTTGCAACAAGAGATCCTATAGCAAGATTCCCTGCAACAACAACAAAAACAAGAACAATCGATACCTCTACAACCACAATTGACAAGACAGCCTAAATCCTTGTAGTTAGTACTATATGGAGAGCAAGCATCAGTGCTAGGGAAATTGCATAAACCCCCTAATTTCTCAATGCACATGGTATCTATGCATTTATGGAAAGAGATGCAAAGAATAGAAGAAGAATGGAAGGAGGAGAAGCATAGATTGAAGAAGGAAATTCAAAAGAAAGATAAGGAGATTCAAGAGAAAGATGCAGAGATTGCCACCTTGAAGAAGAATGTGGATGATATGGCAGCCTTAGTACCATAGATTTTAGAGTGTAGGGCCCCTCCAAGGGTCTATGCTCTACATTTGAAGGAGAAATATCTTTCTTTTAAGCTGGGAAGAATTGTCTCAGGTTTGAACCCTTTATTGAAATTCCTGTTGAAATTTTCAATGCTTATCAAATTGCTTCCCCTGAAATGGAGAATTTGATGTGTGAGTTTTATTTGCATAATTATGTTGTGACTCAAGACCATGGTTGGAATCCACTACTGTATGTTGGAGATGTCCAATTGAGGGCATTTATGTCTTGGGTACAAAATGAGATTAGTTGGGGACAACAATATGGGGCTTATAAGCAATTGGAGTCCAACATCCCTCTGCCCATTAGGGATGAATCAAGGAATCCAAGGGACATTTACAAGAAATGACACATAATGGTTTTTAGGTCTAGCTATGGTAATAGGATTACTCCTTAGATAGAAGTAGTCTATAGTGAGTATGATGTAAAGGAAAAAGCAAAAGAGGAAACCATGAAGAGATACCTTTCACAAAGATGGAACAACCTAACTGATGAGCTAAAAAAGGCTGAGCCTCATTCCATCCAGAACTATGTTGCAACACTTAAGAGAATTGACTGATACATACAGGTTGGAAGAACAAAGGGATGATTTTGGCTTCCCTTGACTTTTCAGCCACCCCTCCTAATGTGGCCCATACCAAACTTCAAGTTTTACAACTATGATATTGTTGCAGAGAGACAAAGATGGAGTAGATTGTGAGGATTCTATTGGGACCCTAATTCATGGACAACAAACACTGATGTAGGGCAGTTGTCAGTTGAAAATTTTAGAGCATTGACCAAGCAGAAGAACAAACCTTCCCCTGCTGGAAGACCAATAAGACCTTAGGTTGGGGGAAGTGATGAGCCTAGTTTATGGTTTAATTTTTGGGTAGAATTTATGATTTGTTTGTTGAATTTATCATGGACCTTGATGTTAAGTGTTGATATTTCTACAAATCTTTAATGACATTGGCATGTTATATGGACTATCTATACTGATTATGCATGTGATTAATGAATGTTCTTTAAGGTAGTTATAGATATGCAATTTTGTGCATTCTAACATTTCCATGCATATATAATTTGAAGATACTAAATTGAGAGACACTACTAGCTGGATATGCACCATAACGTCCAACAAGGGAACCGTTCAAAGGTCAAAGGAGGACGATGACAAGAGATTCCCCATTTCAATTGAATGTAGCCACCTTGTAGTGGACTTTAATGGTGTTGAGAAAGTATTGGTTTTACTATTGTGCTAAATCTATGGACACATCTGACCAAATTCCATGTGCACATAACTGCCTCTCCATTTTCTCTACTTTCCCTAAATTGGTGTCCTCCCAGTTCATGGAGTTGACCATCTTGCTTAGTTGGTAGTATAAATAAAGATCAGATGATCCGTTTTTAGAAGGTTGTTCAATCTAATATTGTACTTGCATTCTTAGTTTTCAATGATACAGTTATGCTACTCTTTTGTACTCATCTTTCCTAATGAATAAAATAAAGTTCTAAGTTTGAGCATCTGAGTTTTCGTTAGTAGTAGAGGATACTCATCCAAGGGGGGCCACTTGGTTAGCAATCTATCCTTATCTTAGTTTAGCCTAGTTGTTACTTTCTGTTCAAGAATTAGTTAAGAATCCAACGTTGACTATTCCTACAACCACTAGAATTCCATTCTATGACTATTCCTGCAGCCAAAGCAGAGTAGTTTTCTGTTTGTTGTTCAAATTTTCATTTCTTTCATGCATTTCAAGCTTATTATGGTTGTTGGTTGATGTTCAACATTTATGTTATTCCTTTCCAAGCAATTTACTTTCAACATTGCATCTTTTTTAGCTGTAGAATGAAAATGGCTACTTTGAGTTCCCAGTGCAAATACTATGTTGACCCATTTCAAGTTCACGTCCCTGGGTTGACAAGTTAAATGCACCTTCATGATTATTGAATGGCTATTAAGTTTAGATGTCTAATCTCTGAATCATAGTTGTAAGAGCTTAGTTGTTAAATCATTGTAGGAGGCCAACAATGTGCCTCACTTACCATTTAATTATTCTCTTGTTGGGTTGAAGCAAAAAATGTCATATGTTCTAGGTATTGAAGAATTTGTGGGAAGGAAAGGACAAGCTTTTGCTGAGATCTCCAAAGCTGTGAACTAAGGTTTGATAACAAGGGTACAAATTGACAATGTTGAACAAACAGAGAAGGTGCAGGTTCCAATTGGTACTTTTGATTTCTTTTCCAAAGAATTGGTTCCACTTAGACCTTCTGAAGCCCAGGATGAGAACTCAGTTTGTGTAGAATGCATGGAAGAATAGTAGCTGCTCCTAAGCCTTGTTAGTTGCATTTTGATGAAGATGAATTTTGCTAATCCAATGTCAGTATTGCAAGTGGTCTTCTGAGCATGTGCAAGAGATTTTTTTTGGCTCAAATATTGAATAGTATATCAATCTTTATCTTGAACTTCCTCATTTGGGCTATTTTGTATTATTTGGAACATTTTCATATGTTTCCACTTGTTTGGAGATATGTATAAGACATTTGAGAAGGATGCATAGAAAAATCAATATGATATTTTACTCTTTTATTATATATTAATATAATTATAGGCCCCTAGGCCTTTTATCAAAAAAGAATCCAATAAAATTCTAGTTGTAGTTATTTCTTCTTAAGTGAAATTCCAAGGGAAAAAGTCAAATCCTGCCAAAGTGACATCAAAGACAAGTCATATCAAATCTTTAAGCTACTCCTCTTATTGCATTTGTATGGCCCATGACCAACAAACTAAATAATTCCCCAGTGTTTTATGATTAAATTATCCTAGACTACTTTTATAAGCATTCTAGATACAATCAATAACTGTTCTCACTTCTCATAGTCAATGCATATGACAATTACAACAATTTATTATTTGATAAATTTTTCAGATCTTTCTCAAAATTTTGGCAATGTCATAATAATCATGAAACAACTTGCTAAGATTGGACAAACAATAGAATAGTGGAAAATAAAGCATCTCCATCTACAACCAAAATCCTAGTCTATGAAAAAAAGAACAAACAATGAAAATAGTTTGTATACCTTTTGTTTACGAGTAAATTATTCAAGTTGTGTCCTAAAAGTAGAAAGTTGCTCCTTGAAAAGATCAATTTGTATTTTAGCTACATTATCTCCAAGTAACTTGTATTGATCTTGTAGATTAGAAAAATATAAATGATTAGAGGTCAGGAATCCATATTGTTGCATAAATCACTTCTAATTGGGATAATCTTCAAAACAAAGAATATGGCCAGTGTCTTCAGTTAAAAACCCTTTGTACATGACATGTAAATAGAAAAGACATAGATGAGATGCAACAACATTTTGAAGCCCTAATATTCCTAGTTGATGCCTCATATTTGACCCCTAACTCAAAAAAGTCAAGGTAGATTCAATAAATTTGGGTGCTTTCAAAAACATACAATAACTAAAATGCATCCACAAATGAAAATTATCTGGTAAGAAAATGGTAAACTTTGAGGCAAGAGTTAATATATAAAACATTAACAGGATGACATCTTTAGCTTCCATTCAAGAGTATACATGAAGCTCTTGAAACTTAATGTGCTTCCCTAATCCAAACTCAAAAGACACATCAAAACACAATGTAATGAATAGGAGAACCATGTTTAGGTACCAAATAAAGGTCAGTGATTTAGCAACCTTATTACCATACTTTTGTAGGCTTATTACCATATACATTGAACAGTTTCAAAAATCATCTTGAGCTCACCCCATCAGCAACAAGAAGCTGAAATTTAAACAATAACTATAATAACAATTCATTGATTCCCTAAACATTTGATAGAATGATAATCATATAAATAATGTAAAGCATGATTTATATTGAGAGATGCCAAAAGAAGTAATGTGGTATCATGCGTAATCTAGAGGTGCAATTAACAAAAAAATCAAAAAATAATGTTATCATTTGATTGACTTCAAAAACTAAGGGTTCCAAAACCTAAACAGTTTCATTTGACAATCCAAGAGAAAATTGGTTTGGCTCTATAGGATGAGCTACAACAACAAGTGGGTATGCACATAGCTACATAACATATAAATATCCGACATGAGATCTACATATTTGAAACAAACATATAATTACTTCCTATAGCAAGTGAAATTATCCATGAGACAAAATCATGTTCTACAAATAAAAATTTAACATAAATCCTATGCTAGTGAGATTAATTACAAATTCAATCATGGCTTCAAAAATTTGCATAATATAATGAAATAGCAATTTGATTTATAGAATGCAGTGAGAAAAATAAACAACTTGCAAATATCTATGGATGTAAGAGAATCCACATAGTCCAGTGTAGTAAGGGATTATAAAGATAATACATATGATTAGTAATAATATTAAGTTGCAACAGATTACATATGTTAAGGCACAAAACTAAAATGTTTAATATTTAGAATTAATCTTCATACTTTACTATCACTCCTCTTAGACAAGTACAACTAAATGAAAAATATATAGTTATGGGAAAAGGGGAGGAGTCCAAATTTTCTTCAAGAATCCAAGAATCTTATGAGATAGATTTCATGTTTAGTGGTGACAATTTTTTTGTAACAAAATTTGTTATAATGGTTTGAGTGTCTTTACATTGATCCTAAAAAAAATGCCAAACTCAATGACTCAAAATTTAATTCATGTTACCAAAAGAAAGGTAGGTTTACACACACACAAGGGTCCAAAGTTGATTGACACAAATGCACAAGTTGTTAACTAGGTCTAGGACAAGTAGATTTGTAGAATTAACAACCTTTCAATTATTTTGTAATATCTTCATAAAAAATATTATATCTTTGTAACCTTCTGCACATTTTGTAAATCTAAACATACATCAATATTAGTGTAAAATATTTGTCTACAAATTTTATTTTTTTGTGTGTACAATAATCAGATATATCAATAAGTTGTGTTGTATAAAAATTCCAGGAAAGTTTGGTGCACATTAGAAATACCCTACCAATATAAGGTGGCCTATAACAAACATGGGCCAAGGCTATGGTGCAAAAATTTAGGGCATAGTGGACTATGACACATGTTAAGTTTTGGGTGAAGCCACAATAATGATTTACAATTTGATGGAGGAAGGAAAATTCATTTTTTTGTATTTGCACTAGGTAAGGGGGTTCATTCGAACTAGCATGTTCGACCGAACCCTTTAGGATGTTTAGTTGAACCATAGGGTTCGATCAAACTTCCAGTTCAAGTGAACCCCTCATAAGTCAACGGGAAAATAATATTTTAAGGGGTTCGATCAAACCCCTTGAAATAGGGCTTTTTAAAAACTTTCCTGTCATTTTGAACTAACACTTTTTCCTCTGCTTGCGGTGAACACAAACTGAATAAAGTGTGTGGTGAACAGTGAACTCCCAACCCGACAAAGCTTCAACATGCACCACCTTGCCACAATATATCAACCTTGACCTCCATAGTGCACCTAGTTGGTTATCTTTGTTGGAACTCTTTGATTTCAAATTGCATTTGTTTGAAAATTTGTAAACCCTAAATGTGATAAAACAAATCCATTTTGTGCATATCATTTTATCACAACATTCCATGAGACCAAAGTTATCATGTGGGTTTCCTTTAAAATGAAACAAATTTAATATAGCATGTGGGTTTTCTTTAAAATGAAACAAATTTAATATACCCTGTTTCAAAGCTCCCAAACAAATTTAATATACCATTTTTCAAAGCTCCCATTTTGGCACACAGAGGGTGAAGGTTGTGGAATTTGGCTTTACACCTACTAATTGCACTTGCTTGAAAGTTTTTAAAGCCTTTTCAACAAAGTCATTTTCTCTACAATTTGGCTTTATAGTTTCCAATTGCATTTGCTTGAAAGTTTCTAAAGTCTTTTAAACAAACCCATACATTGCAAAATTTGGTTTTACAACTGCCAATTGCATTTGCTTGAAAGTTTCTAAAGCCTTTTAAACAAACCCATTTTGCAAAATTTGGCTTTACAGTTGCCAGTTGCATTTGATTGAAAGTTTCTAAAGCCTTTTAAACAAACCCATTTGCTCCAAAATTTGGCTTTATAGCTACCAATTGCATTTGCTTGAAAGTTTCTAAAGCCTTTTAAACAAACCCAAACTTGCTCTGCAAAATTTGGCTTTACAACTTCCAATTGCATTTGCTTGAAAGTTTCTCAAGCCTTTTCAACAGTGGAATAATATAATTCAAATGAGTGACTAGCTTCTTGTTGATGAAATTATGAGTTTTTCCTAAATCTATCAATATCGTTAGTTTTTATCTCATGCAAAATATAAAAATCAAAATTTAGAGTTTAGTTTCTAGTTGTTAGGAGATTAGTGCTAATTTTTAGTAAATATTTTTATTTTTCCACTTCACATTGAGATTTTGATAATATTCCGCAACACTTTACTTTTGGCATATTCATCCCTAAATTATTGTTATAATTCCTCAAAAATGGATCCATACACACACACTCAAGATTAATTTATGGCAACATTGAAGAACTTGTTAGGTACACATATGACTTCCTCAAATATACATAAAATATCTCTCTTGATCTAAATAAAGGTCTTGGATAAGGAAAGAAGGCTTAAGTCCAAAGGAAAGACCCTTACAAAGTCACAAAAACCATTTAAAGAACATAAAGAAGACTTGTCTGTTATTTTAAATAAATATGCACAAAGAGGAAATTAGCCAAAAAGCTTAAGGATCCATTCAATTGTGATAATCATATTATTTAACAAACATGAAAATAACATAAAAAATAATAACATCATTATTTTTTGAAGAAAGGTAGAGTTAGGAAAGGAATAAAATATCACAAGAGAACTATCTCAAGTAAAATTTAAAATCCAAGGAGATTTGATATGTTGATAGAACACCCTTTCCAATATTCTCACAAGCTTTACCAAATCCTTCTCAATCCAAACCCTCTTGGTTTCTTTCACTCCCCTCTTCTCAAGATCCTCCAATTATATAATTATCAAATCACAAAAGAGGAAACCCCTCTTCTTAACCTTGCATTGTGGCTAAATAAGTTGAATCTAATATATATTGCTAGATCTAATGGATTTTTAACATGTTGAACCATTTATTCAAAGAAAAGAAGAGAGTCCACCTTGAGTAAATACTTGGTAAGTTTTAACTTATAAAATGTGATAACTCTTAGATATTTTCCTCACCAAAATATCTCTCCAAATTTAAATCTAAATGTGCATCCAAAAAAATGCAAATTCATAACTAAATTTAATTCAAAAAGTGGGCCATCTATGGCCTTCTATAAACTTCTCGAAGATGTCATTCCCATAAATGATAAATTAAAAGTTAAGTTATGACCTGCACCAAAATGACATGAAATTATCTTTCTAAGATGTCATATTTGCATAAATCCCTCAAAGAATTTTTTAAACTAATTTTAAACACTCAAGCAAATACATACATATGAATATAAGTTTCATTTATAAATTCTTGGAATATATCAATCCATCACAATTAAAATCTTAGAAATCACGCATAATATTTTTTATGTATTCACAAAGCCACCTAGGGTCTCATAAGACTTGAGTAGGTGAATACTAATATGCATATATCTAATGGTGGGGTAAATGGAGGAGGATTAGGAGTAAGTTCATATATATCTATTACTTATTTTACAATCCAATATATTGGTTAGAGAGGTTGCATTGAATAGAAGAAGTGAAGATAAGGTCTATTAAAATATGACTCACCATCTTCTCTATTCTTAGGATTTTGGAGTATATCAAAATATCCAACCTATATTTCATTGTCAATCTCAACCAATCTTTGCTTCATCTTCCAAATCATCCATACAATCCTCCCTGAAATATTCAATATGTGAAACATAATTATGAGGAAGATACTTATAATCCTTGACATAGCTTTTTGTATCAAAGGATAATATGGTTCTATAATTTTAAACTATTTACAATTTTGAAATCAAAATAAAATCAATTATCTATTTAATCTCAATTTAATCGTAATTTTAAGGAAAACATAAATTACTTGAATCTTTTTAACCCATCTCTCATTAGATTCTACTTACTCTAACTCAAATTTAAAAAACAACATTAAAATCCACATAAGAAATTTCAAAGACATAATATTATTACAATATTATTTAAAAATCTAATTGTAATGAATGTTATAGTAATAAATATTCAAATTTTAAATCTATGAAAACATAACCAAATGATCCTTAGTAAATTCATATATCATTTGTGATGAGAATGTTGAACATTATCATTTTTTAGGCCAATCTTAGGAACTAATTCACCATTGTTAAAATGATCCTTAGTTTATTCATTGTTTTTTTCAAGATTATAAAATTTTACAATTTCTATTAAACCAAACTCAAAATAATGCTATAGATTAAGATTCTTGTCTTTATCCTACATTTGGGTCATGTTTAATTAGATTTACTGTCATATTTAGAAGTTGTATTTTGTTATTATATATTTTTTTAACATATATAGAATGTATGGTTGGATTAGTAAGATGTTTATAGAAATAATACAATATGAAGTCAAAATTTATTAGATTGATTCTTAATAAATTAGGAATAATGATTAAATATATAGTTTTATACAATCTATATAAGTATAAATAGTTTGATGGTAGAAACTTTATGCATATAAAAATATAGTAAATGTCTAATTATTTTGCTTTCCAATATATAAATTTTCAATGTGCTTGGCTATGTAATTGCGATGATTCACTCATAATGTCATGATAAAAAATTAGTACATCAAAGAAACATTTCAAAGACATCAAGCTACCATTCTACATAACTCTCATGGAAATAAGAAAATTATTTTATTTTAACTAAATATTGTGTGTTCTCTATCTTGAATTACCAGTTAATTTTGAATTATATACTTATAATTTAAAATAAAAACATCCTTTGTAGCATAGAATAGATAGGTTAATTAATGAAATTAAATATACTTTTTTTTAAGAAAAATTTACAAGTATGGAACTCATATGAGAAATTGATTAAGACAACTCTGTGTGAGAATTAAGATGAGAATAATATATACCTTCTTTCAAGAATTAATATTAGATTAATACTTGGCTCATATTTTTTAATCACACTAGAAACCAACAATGGAAGATTGAGAGTCTCAACTAAGAATTCCACCTTATAAATCACATTCATACTAGAAGCCAACAACTAAATACCAAATTTCATAAATAGAGTTCATGTGTTATATATCATGCCTTTGAGGGGTCCACAAGTACCATGATCCTTTTGAAATCCTTCTCCATTTAAATGCACATCCATTCCAAGACCATTGGGAGGTGGGTATCCCAAGTTACTTAATTTCTTGTAGGAATTTAATTTCAAGAGGACATTGTGACAAGTTGGCATGTAAGATAAGGAAACCCATAAAATTCATGAAATGGAGTATTTGGAATAGGTGTGTAGACCATTTGTAACTAAATTCAAGTGTTAAATTAATGGAAAAAGATAAATATTAAGAAAGAACTAAAAGAAGGATCCAAACCATAAAGGAAAACAAAATATTAACTTAAAACCTTAAGGTCAAAACAAGAGTTGACATAAAATTAGACAAAATGTTAGTAGGACGAATGAACAAAAAATTTGAAGATACCCATGGTAGATGACACCAAACAAAGAAATCACATATTCTTCATCTACGATACCTAATATTTCATACAAATGATCTTATTCCAGGTGAAATATAGGTTTTCAATATAATGACATGACAAGAATATCACCTTAGTAGTTTTTGACATCTTTAATCTTGTCATAAGTCACAAATTCACAAAATCACAAAATTTCTCAAAAAATTAATAATTTAGGTAATTGATAGTTGATTTGAGATGTGACCTTATTATATTTACTAAAACTTAAATTATGCTATCAATTTAATCATTCAAGTAGGTGGAAGTGAAGGGTATTAATGTTGATTCAATTTTAAATTTTTAAAAGTTTAGTATTTTGATTAATCACTAATTCAATTTATATTGGTGGAAGATTTGAGGTAATAGAAAAAATATGTACAAAGATTAAATCTTCATTTTCTCCTATTCTTTCATTATTATTTTTTTGTACTAGGGTTAAATCTTCATCTAGGTTTGTTGTGTACTTATAAGAAACTTTTGTTCCTTAGTATCATGTTCTTGTACACTGTATGGTAACTTTCATGATAAATATTATGTGCATCCTCCTATCAAATTTTATTTATGGATATGAGAAAGTTTATTTCTAATTTTTTGGTCTCCTCATCAAAATATTGCTTCAATAATTTAGAAATTATATTTACAAGTTTATCATCTCTCTCATTTTCTTCTCTTATTTGTACCTTCAATAATGACTAAATTGATTTTACATGACCACCAATGTTAAGTAATGATGCTTTCCATTTATTACTAGTTCTAGGAAATAAATCTTAGATGCAACCTTTAACAAGGATTTTTAAGTCTTTAATGACACATTTTGTACTAGAGTGCACACTTATAAATTTAAAATTTAGAACTGTTTTAGATTATGTTTTGTGTGCAATCTAGTAATTTGAATGTTTTGATTATTAAAAAATATGATAGATGTTGAATTTTTTTTTGTTAATGGTATGAAAATATTATTAATGATTAGATGAATTATTAGAACTGTTTTAGATTTCTATTCCCAAGATCTAGATACATTATTTACCAAGGTCTCATTACTCCTTTAGGTGTACATACATATATAACATGGAAAATGTAGATGTTCCACCTCTAGAATCTTTGTTTGAAAATACCACTAATGAGATTAAGAAATTGAGAGACTCATTAGCAAAGGGTGCAAACCCAGGGATATATTCTGAAGTATGCATGTCAATATTCCATAGTCTAGAAAAACTAAGAGATGAACTTGGACAGACTAGTGCATATTCCCTTGATATAGTAGTTGTCATTCTTTCCCGCATGCGAGAAAAAGTACATGGTGATGTTCTCTTTAAACAAATACATGATGTTGTGACCAAAGAAATGATATAAACCACTTGTTTTCCATTTTATCAAAATCAATGTAAGGTGAGGGGATACTAGATCACCAGATGTGTGGATCGTGCTATGGCCCCATTGATCTACTCGAGATTTCTCGTAGCACATGGTCAATATCCAAAAAATGACCAAATTCCATTATATTTTGTTCAACAGTTGTATGTTAAGGTCCATTTAGGCCTCAAAGTCAACTACCTAGACTTTCCACATATGCTAGTCAGGGGCATGGTGGGATTGTCGATAGGGCCACCTATCGTTGAGAAGATAGACCAGCCCTAGTGTTCAGGGTATTGGTTAGTGATTGGTCTCCTACTCTCACCCTAGCTTTGGCCCCCTTAGCAGATGAGGTTGGCATTGCTTCCCAAAAGGAAGAAATTAACGCTCTAGGTGACATTACAGATGCCACCACTAGGATATCTACTAATCATGTAGGTCAGTATTTGATGTCTAGATGTTCATGATCCACACTATTTCCATCATAGTGGACCAACATGGATTTGTATACAACGGTGAGCATCCCTACTCCCACATAGCTCGACAGACTTTAAGGAGATATGGCATGCATGACTCTACATTGTTTGGCTGAGGACCTCTTGGAGGAATATGCCTTCATCACATCAAACTATGGGATCAATATAGAGGGGGTCAAAGATCATTTGGCACATGGAGTTCGTCCACATCCAGGATCCCATCACTCTCAACCCAACACTAGTGCACATCGGGATCCACCTACAAATCATTCAGCTACTGCCAAAACTATGGGTTTTACTGACATGTTGATTGGTCTTGGTTCATCATCACTGATGCCATCACTCTCAACCCAACACTAGTGCACATCAGGATCCACCTATAGATCATTCGGCTACTGCATAGAATATGGGTTATACTGAGATGTTGATTAGTCTTGGTTTGTCATCCATGATGCCATCTCACCTGCATAGTCCTCTTCACTTATCATTTATGGCACAACAGGGGACATATTAGATGGATGTAGATGTTGACTCATCACTTGACTGTTTAGTTCATATGGTGGAGATGTAGTGGACTTAGGTCATCTAATATCAGATGATGTGCATGTATGTGTGCATGTGCATGTTTCAATTCTGTTTTTAATTCTTTTTTAAATTTTAGTTTTAACTAGATATTCATGTATTGATATACATGTATATATATATATATATATATATATATATATATATATATTGCAGGTGGACATACCTCATGTCACTCCTAGCCTTTCTCTAGATTAGGTACATCGACATGACTTTGTGGATGATTCTGATGCTAGTGGACATGTGAGCTTTAAATTTTTATATATACATGTGTATATGTAGATGCATATGTATGCATAGATCTAGATAGATATTTAAAAAATATAAGTACATTCTTAAAAATAACTTTCATAAAATTTATTTAATATATTATATGTATTTAACACATTGTATACACAATTTTATTTGTAGAGCTCAACACATCCATCAGAGCAGGGTTCTCATTTAGATGGTTGTTCAACTAGGAGTCGATATTCATATTAGGCCCTGCACTAGATTTATGACCTTTACTACATGTATTTTCTTATATGATGATCTCTAGAATTCGACATTTGATGATCTCTAACTTACATTTTCTTATATGATATACATTTGATCTCTAACATAAATTTTCTTATTTGATGACCTCTTTGCTTATAACATGTTTATGTTTATACATTGAATCTATTTACATGTATTCATGTGTTTGCATATGTTTAAATGTTTATATGACATACATACATTTGCTTATTTGATGACCTCTTTGCTTATAACATGTTATGTTTATACATTGAATCTATTTACATGTATGTATGTATTTTCTTATGTTTATATGATATGCATGCTTATATCTAGTAGAATTTTAGGAGAAGACTATTTAATTTTAGCCAAAAATAAATATTGCACATTGAAATAAGTTTTGTTGACGTTGAACCCACAAACAAAGACCATCAAAATGGTCCCAAATGTTATTATAGAATCCCCTAGAGTTATGAAATTTTATGTTAGTTCATTTTATCACAACATCCCATTTGATCCTATATTCCCAAAGATAATGAAATGAATTCCACTTTATAATTAAGTTCATTCGTGTTGATCACAATAAATATTTTGCACACACACCCCTTGAATTTTATAGTAAGCAATAAAAAATTATAAAATAAGAACAAATAAAGTGCATCACTTTGTGGTACACAAAACTCATATTTTTTAAAAATGACTTAAGCAACATGAACCATTGACGAGTTGAGAACAAAATATAATTATAAAGAAGAGGTAGGAACATTCCTTTTATAATTATATCATCCTTCAAACACTTTCCCTCTAAGTTATAAAATTTTATGTTAAATTATTTCATAAATAATCTCTTAATCTACACCATTATTTAACATGATCGTGCTTTCCTACAACTGGATATAAAATTATGGATTTTTAAAGAAATTTAATGCATAATTTGCTAGTTTCAACTTAGGATAGGAAAATTTTATTCTTTGAAACATTAAGAAAATTCAATTCAAATTATACCTCTATGTGGTTAAATCATTGTTCTACCCTCTCGACATCTCCTATAAATGAAAATATCTCAACTATTGATTTAGAACCACCAAGGTGTGTTTGGTTAACTAGAATGACCATGGAAATTTTCCTCTACTATATATTGAGTTGTTCCCTTACTTTTCAATGAGCATAACTTATCTAAGAGACACTTTATTAAAAACTATGTTATCTCATTGGTTGAGATAATCTTGCAAGTTTGGTATCAAGCTTGAGGAATATTATCTTTTTGACAAGGAACAAAATTCTAAAATTACTCTATGTTGCATACATATTCATTAAATAACAACAAAATCCTCAATGAAATAACTTGTTTGATTACCTCTTGATTCATTCAAATACAATCATATAAATACAAACTTATTTTTCATTATTCCATATCAAATTGTAAGATTAATTAGCATTTATATCACTTGGAGTACAAATTTTGGAGAAGATATTTTTGCACATTTATCAAGGAGGCAAATATTGGAGAAGACAACTTTCATTTTTATCAATCAAGGAAAATTTTGGAGGAGAATTTAAATAAGTTGGTAGAGGATTTGTTTTGAGTCATCTTTAACTTGAAGAAGAAAATGGGACAACAAAGAAAAAGAAAAAAATTGTCTCAACGAAAATTGTCAAAAGAAGAAGAACAAAAGAGGCATGAACAAAACTTGGAAAATTATCATAGAAAGAAACAAGGTACACGCTTGTTTCTTCTCTCTCTCTCTCTCTCTCTCAAGTGTGTGTTTAGGAATTTTATTAACACCTCAATTTTTTTTCCTTATAAATATATTTCCAATTATGAAAACCATGTTAGATTTAACTTGGAAACTTTAATACTAAAAAATAGTCATCTTGCATAGACATTACCTAAATTCCTTATCATCTATTTCCAATTGATTTTTTTCCATGGAATTCTTAAGTTCAAGAATCTTTGATTTTATTTGTTTCAACTCCACTTAAATAGCTCATAGTCTCTCACTTTCTTTGCTTGCATGTAAATTCAAACAACAAGCAGGAAATTCTCAAGCTGAAGTCGAGCCAAATCTAGATATTGGATCAAATGAATCCACTAAAGAACACATGGACCTTGAAGATAGGGAGGAGACCCAAGTTCAAACAATGCTTGTTGGAGAGGGGTCAGGATCACTTCCTTCTACTGGTATGGACGAGCATATATAAAACTAGTTGAAACTTCTCACTTATAGCATCATGTCTTATCACTTTGTTTGCTTGCATACATAAACTTCACTTATATATAGCATCATCTCTCACTTTCTTTGCAAAATATTTTGTGACATGTAGAAAGGGCTCAACAAGTAGGAAGTTCTCATGTTGATTAATTAATTCAATTCCATTAACTAACTAGAATATTTACCCTCCTTTTAAATTTATCAAATCAAATATCTCTTTTCCATAAATTAACCAAATATAAATATATGCATTTATCCACATTCAATATCAATATAAATCGTAAATATACCAATATAAATCTACTTATTATCATCATCTTTTTAACAATACACGAGTTGGAGAATACAGAGCAACACATTTATAATTATTAAAGAACTACAAAACTCTATTCGATAATAATTAAATTCTCATTTAACACAACAAATTTCCCTTGAACGATCAATTACATTTTAATTATATGTTCAAAATAATATCAATTACATGATTGGACACTATGCAATCAAAATCAACCCAATAACTAATTATGCATTTTAATACAAATGAATTATTTTTAATTTTAAAGTGATATTGTCACTAACATATTAAATAGGCTTACTGGTTATCTTTTGACATCATAGGAAAAACATTCAACCCAACAACAATACACCCAATAAATCAATATAAATTTATATATATATGGGTATGTGCAGGATCATCATGGAAAAAATAGGCCCTTAAGTGGCAAAAAAATTAGAAAAATCAGAGTTAGGCAACTTGACGTAAAAATTTGAATAAGTTATCTATATTATTTCAAAAATATGTAAGAATAGAATCTGTAGCAAATTGAATGTAGTTTCTAAACTACCAGGTTTGTTTAAAAAATAAATAAATTATTTGGTGAAAATTTGAAATTTCAATGCAACAGTACTTAAATTTTAGGGGAAAAATAAGGTGTTTGTCTGACCACCCTAACCACAATAAAATGATAATATTTTTTTATAATATTTTAGATATAAGTAGAGGATTTGTGTCTCGATGTGATGCATATTTTTTGTAATTTTTTCCAAGTAAATAATTAATTATGATTTTTTTATTACAACTTTTAAAAAATATAAAAAACTTGTGTGTCTAACCACCTTAACTTTGTCAAAACTTCATGAAATTCAATTTTTCCTTTTTTAATCCTATAGTATGTGAAACATAGAATGTGACACATGTTTTGGATTCAAAAAATGTGATACCATTTGAAAGCTATAGATTTTTTTCAATCAGCCTATCAATCAGGACTTTAGTCATAATTTGAGTAGAAAATGAATAATAATTACTTATTAAATTCAAAGTAAAGCATGATTTATATTGGTGGAAAGTTGAGAATCTCCTTTAAAAACCCTTTTCGTTTCATCAATTTTTGGTAAAAAAAGATCATCAGTCACATACCCATCATATTGCCACTTTTTGGCCCATCATGATCCTGCACATACCCATATATTATCATTTTCTTTAACATTATACCCAAGCTGAAGACTACAAAAGCAAAATGTATATAAAATATAAAGTCAACTAAAGAGGCGCAGATAAAATCAAAATTAATAAAATCAAAATTTATTTTAATTTGTTGTTGTGTATAACATAATAGGACATATCTAGCTTGTTGTTATATTTTATTATTATTATTATTATTAAACTAGTTGGTATTAAATTACAGCATACACAAATATATATAACCTAACGCATATATATTTAGCAGGTAAGGCAATTATTCAGGCAAGGTGTTGGGTACCACACACATAAGCCAACTAATTTCTCTATAACAAAACAAATGCTAAGCCTCTAAAAAGTTCAACCCAGGAAGACACAAGATGACTAAAATATAAGAAGGCATGTAAATACATGAAAATTGAAAATACAATGTTCATCAATCCTCTAAAAAAATCAAGTTCAAGACATTACAAATCTGGGCTCCCTAAGGGAAAATGGCTGCCTAACCAAATGACAACCTATAACACTTTAATTTTAAAAGGAAACAAGACAATTAAATGGGTTTGGATTAGAGCATATACTCTTAAATCAAAAGCATAAAGAATTGATATGGAGAGTACAAGGGTGCAGTTGGCAACAAATCACAAAAATCACCAATACGTAAGCTTAGCGCTGGAAGTAAAGGCACATGCCATGACTAACCTAAGCCAAAGACACCATTCTATACGACAACAAGGAAAATGAAGGATGCCAAGGCAATGACATACTAAGGTCCAAGCAATAACTGGAAAGAATTCTAACACTTCCAAACGATACAATAAAAAAATATCACTTTTATGATATGATTGAAATTCAAGAAATTCTATCGAAGTCTAATTAATCAAAAAGCATCACACATTGGACAGATCAAATTACAAATGAGGAGCATGCAAAACAAATTTCCAGCTCTAAATTTCTAAAACGAATTACATACAACAAAATATTGATGACCAACTTGGAATTGCAATTGAAGATGGAGATGTTGAGCTGAGTTAATCCCTATGTTGCAGAATCCAAATCCATTCTCTAGCAAAACAATAGCTTCTTCAAAATTCTTTGGGCTATAATATTTTTTAAACTTTTTATGGAGAAAGATTACCTAGCCACCCAAAAACAATTCCCATCTTAATTAAAGAAACGTCTTTAGTTTTTGAAAAACAAAACCAATACAAATGGAAAGTGTCCAATTATTTTTTCAATTTCTAAGTGTGCATGCACATGCACTCGTCATTTTCTCTTTTCTTGATTTTCCACCTGTTGGTAAATCCTTACGCTTTTATTTAATTTAGAAACCTAACTCTCTCTGCAATTACTTGATTAAAAACTAAGGGTAATAATTTTCACCTTTAATTATTATTTTACCGTTTAAACATTAAATCGCACTATTTAATTTAACAAATCATAATTGTTAACCACAATTAATTTTATAAACGTATTTATTTTAATTACTTTTTGAAAATTAAAGTTATCTCAAAATTTCCATTTAAAATATCCAATTTAATATTTTATTCAATACTTCATTATCCATTATATTTAAATTTTTAAAAATAAACATTATTAAAAAATACATTAATATTCTATTATATTTCATTTAATTATTCATAACTGAATCATTGTAGCATAACTAATTAATTCAATAATTAATTAACGACATTCTTCTAATAATCTAATTTAATTATTAACTAATCAACAACATTCACTTAATAATTGATAATTTAATTAAATCACATAATACTTGCAAACTTCGAACACTAACACATTACGTGAATGACATTTAAAACTTGACACACCAAGAACAACAACTATATCATTAAATTAAAATAATGTTAATCAAGAAATTAAAATAAATGACTTAAAATAGAATTATACCAAAATAGAAATGGGATTGCAAACAGACCACATCGTCAAACACAATGACGAGGTGACAGACTAGAACAGGGGACTTTCTTGTCAACTCCAGTTTCCACATCATACCCATGGGGTTTATAAGGCATGCTCAAACCTGACAATGCATGTGGAGTCGATGCCCAGTACCTACATCTTGCATCAAACCAACATCAAGCAATTTATATATATCCAGTCACAAGCACACCATAAGAGGAAGTTGCAATGTATCAAGGTGCTTGTGAACAAGCGATGCTACACCGTCCCCTCACCAAACTCCAAATAGTAATGCATTATCATAAATATCATGAATTGAACATTAATCAATTTACACAACATAATACTACATCTAGATGATAAGTATAACCAAATAAAGATGAACACCATGCATGCATCATTATATCATCAACATCATAAAACAGTATCATGAGCATCCAAGCAAACTAAACTGCCAACCACACAAGCCAAACTGGTGAAACAATCACCATAATAGTCTCAAGTCCACAACAAAACATGAGAGGAGTATCAGAACAATGATAGCAACACAAGAGGCATTACAAGTGGTGCAACAATTTGGAGCATAGTGGAGTGTGACACATGTTACGTTTTAATAGATATTAAGAATGGGGATTATAGTTGCAATAGAGTGAAACCCATATTTAGATCAGTTTTGTAGGGATGGTTAGTAGGCCAATAGAGATACAATCTACGAGCATAAATTTTGGAGGGTATGTTGACTCTATTAATGAAGAAATAGACATACAACTTCACAATAAATTTTGTCAATTCATTGACCTCTTTGAACATCTCAATAAAAGTGAATTTGTTTCCAACATGTTCTTTACTCTAAGGCTTTATTTGCACTTTTCATTTTGAACAAAGAAAGTGAGGCCCATAGAATGATAGGACTTGAATAATTCCAGTGTGTTATGAAAGTCAAAGGCAACATGAATATATGGAAAATAAGAAACTCGCATATGCTTTAGCGTTTTTAAAAGAAATGAACCAAATTTAAACAAAAAAATTTAAACTACTAAAAGTGAATTTAATAAAAGGAATAATCTTTTTACAATGCCTGCAAACAGGGATGGGATACTTAAGAACCTAGCTATGGTCTTTCTTAAAATCTCAAGAGCTAAAAGTATATCTCCAAAACATCCTAGAAGTATTTCTTATTATATCAGGTTCATTGAGCCGTTGTGGTTTCTCTTAATTACATAGCACTGGAACCACTCACAATTCTATTAATCCTATGAATCTCCCACCATAGAATGGCTTCTACAAATTCTTATAAGAGATATAAATTATTAAAAAATATGCTTTAAAAAATGATCAAATCTCAAGCAGATGAGAAGAATTTTTATTTTCTTTCACTTATGGGTGGAGCATAGTAGTTGCCAGGTATTAAGCCAAATTCCATAACATTTTCCAACATCCTCCTTACCTATATTGAAGTGAGCACTTTGACACAGGGTATGGATATCAATGAAAGCATAATGGAAGGGGGTTTTCATTAGATATTATAGTTGGGAATTCCCTGGTAGACACTATGCAAAAAGTGGACATGTAGAGAAGGGAGTAGACTATTTGATAGAATGCCATGACTACACACTATGCAGTAGAAACTGTGAGTAAGAAAGGAGAATTCCATCACCATGGAACCATATTTCTTTGAGGAATTTTTCCAAACAGTTCATTGCCTTGTCTATGATACCACATCTTCATAGATGTCTACCAAATAATTTTATCAAACAGGTCATTGCCTCGCTGCTATGGCTAAAAGCCTAAAATAGGTGCTTTCAAACAAGCCATGGATGCTTGGACAAAATCTATCAAAGCATAACAATAAGCACCTGTTTTAGGATTTTAGCAACAACCTGAAAAATATTAGAAACCCATGAATGGATAGCACTTCAACCCAAACCAAAATCAATGCCTAAAGAATCTACTTATCTGTTGTTTCCCTTGGAACAAGCCACATCAATTGCTTTCATGAATGCCACCTTCCCACTAGAACCCTCATGGTGAAGACACGTCCATAGCCTGAAAACGTTAGGAACTGATGAAAAAATTTCTCATGTTCATCTTTGATTGGTAACAAGAACAATTCACAAATGGAAAAACAAAAAACCATTGGCAAAAATCTGAATTGCCAATCAGAATATTGCAAAAATCAAGAGAAATTCCACTTTACTGATGAAATTCAAGCAAGCCTTAGGATAAAATCTTAATGATGTTTTCGAGAAATGAATTAATAAGGAAAAGCGATCAGCAAAAACATTAGTCTCCACCTATAGATAAACATGGACTAATATTCTTTTTAATTTAACTATAATTTATTTATTTATAATGGTGCTTTTCATCCCAAGCCCCAAAGCTAGTGAAGGTGTAAGAGAACACTAATATATCAATATAATAAGAAAATTAAACATCTCATGCTCTTAGAAATTCAAGGTTTCTCTTGAATACAAAACATCAAGGTAGCAAATAATCTAAGCTTATAATAGACATGATATTTGCCTTGTCCATACTGGCTTTGAGAAACTTTTTGGTAGCAAATTGTGCAACTATTTTCACATCAAACAATACTTACACAAAATGGTGTTAATTGAAACCATACCCATCTTGAAACATGTATTACAACGTTAAGACAAAGAAGTTCCAAACATCATAATCAACAAAGTTCAAATCCTCAACCTAAATTCAAATCTATATATAGAATTCAAATTTACAAATGCAAAAATTCATTCCACAATCACATAAATAGACAAAAAAAATGAAAATTAAATTTTTAATTTAATTATAATTTATTTATTTACAATGGTGTTTTTCATCCAAGCCCCAAAGCTAGTGAAGGTGCGAGAGAATAATAATCTATCAATATCCAAAAAAATGAAAAAAAGTCTTAAGTAACGTCTCATGCTCTTAGAAATTCAAGATGTCTCTTGAATACAAAACATCTAAGGTCTATAATAACCAACTTTTTTTTTGGATACAAAAGGGGTGTCCTCGCAATGCAACCCAACAACCCGTATTTTGAGTACCTAGGGCGAGTTGGGACTAGTTACTTGAGAGTGAGATCCCCCACCCGCAAAAAATCTCACTTCTTAAATTCAAAAGCGGAGTCAAATCCGACACCAATAAGCAGCAAACCCACTACCCAAACCAACTCTGCTTACAACTAGAAATTGTGAATTCCACTTTCCCCTCGCCTAGCTAATACCAACACTCACAAGGAAATCCTCTTTGTCGCTCTGTTTCGGTTGCCTCAAACTCCAAACATTTTACGCACACCCCATATTAATGCAGTTACGGTCGCAGCCGCGCAGGCTACGAATACCTCTTCTAACTCGGCCGTTTCCGAGTTGGTAGCCGGCCTCCCTCGCTCAGACCTCACATCTCCTTGGCGTGAGGAAACTGGTGGAGCCCGTCCCTCCTGCTCTCATCTCACCTCCTCTCTGCGTGACGAAATAGGTGGAGCCCATCTCTCCTGCTCCGATCTTCATGAGGAAACTGGTGGAGCCCATCTCTTCTGGTGCGATCTCGCCTCCTCTCGGGGGGAGGAAACTGGTGGAGCACGTCTCTCCTGCTCCGACCTCACCTCCTCTTGACATGAGAAAACCTTTGGGGGCTTGTGGTGTTTCTCACTCACAAAGGGATAAGGCGCCACCTTTTTACTTTCTTCTGCTTTAGATGATGGGTTCCTTTGTGTTCTTACAGGCCGCTTCTTACGCCATCTTACTTTTGGAAAGTAATCTTTCCTGCCCATTCGCTCTCTTAAATGGGGTTGGGAAGGTGCCCTGAACAGTGGTCTGGAATAGAGATTCACTTCTATGATGGAACACGAGCTTTTCTAAAGAGCCACAGGCGTCTGGTGTCATTCGACCACAGTACACCATCCTCATCTTTGGCAACGTTCATCAGAGGAAAATTGCTAGCATGGAGTCGATTTGAGCGGAGGTCACTTAAAGCGTCCCTTAGATGAAATTCCTTTCCATTGCCAATTCTGACATGATCTGCAATGGAGTCCTAAGTGAACCTTAGCTGCTTAGGCCTCACCTTCACAGTTTCGTGATCCATAACAACAATGAATATTCTCCTGTTGAACGAGTTACAGAACACCTACAAACTTCGAATGACCTTGGTTTTCTCTATATAAATCAAGTACTTGGTCGCAGCGCTCCCTTAATTCACTATTACATTGAATTTGCAGCTGCTTTAACAGGATTGATCAGAGAATAAGGTGGTGGAGATTGGTACGAGGAGCCCCACTACAAAGTTTGATTTGCAATGTTTGCTTCAAGGAGAGCGACGCCGGTGCTGTACCAAAAAAATTATTCAAAGATGATAATGATTTCTCATTTCAACTTTACTATGATCATTAAATATTTTTACCTTTAAGCAAGTAACCTTAAGATTGAAATCATTTAAATGGTTAGGGGAGAGGAGTTAGAATAGTTGTTATAGCATTTGTCGATTTAATGTTCAATATTTTCAACAATATTGGACAAATAGTTGTGGCATTAAAGTTGTTAGTGTTGATGATGACTACCCATAATTGAATAAAATGTATTCAAGTTAGATCTAAAAAGCAACAAATCATGTGATGCCACATCAAGCACCAATAAAACATGATTTAGTGCACACCTATTGGTCTCTTTTTTGGGGGCTTTTTTGGACACCTTGCAAAAAATATGTTGATGTGGCATCATATTTGATGATGTGGCCCTAAAACCTTAGTTATAAGCAAGGAGTTTGCTAAGTAAGTTGTTGTAAAAAATTTGGAGTGATTTGGAATTTTCTACATAAGATTTTGAAAAGTGCAAAGTTAGGGTGCTCAACTGCATAATCTTCTCCCCCATTAGTATCTCTACTTATCAAATTATAATTTTTATTTAAAATAAATATTTAAATTTTAAAAAAATAATAATAATTAGCATTAAGATTAACTAAAAACAAAATCACCTTTTATTTTTGTTTTCACTTCAATTTATTCAACAATAACAATTATTTTACTTGATAATAATTACTAGTCATATTATAATATTCTAAATGAAAGATGATGATACAATAAACTTTACAAATAATATTTTTCATAATGTAAATAATATTTGTTTGTAAAAAATGAGTATTAAGTACTTACCTCTTATGATGCAAGTCTACTTTAATATTTCACGCACAACAAATCACAAATTTTCCACTTTAGAGTGACAATCTAGTCATCATGAGTCCATGTTGTAAAAATTCTATAAATTCTAACATCTTGATCTAGTTATTAAAAGTATAAGTTTAAAATATAGTCACGAATAAAATACCCTAAATTAATGGGCCAAATTAATAATTGTTAATATTTGAAGAAGATTAATAAACAAATAGTGTACTATGAGAGGATGTCAGAATTCTAAGTTCTTCAGTATAATTAAGACAAAATATATTGAGCTACGGCTACTCTATAATTGCTTCAATTACTTTAATCGATATTGTAACTCTTATATAATTGACTAAGATAGAAGGTTGATGAACAAAATTTTGATAAAGTTCTCACACTTTAGGGTTACTCTATGTTGTACTCATTGCATATCAATCTTGTGTATATTCTTTCCTTCAATGATTTCATCTCTATTTTCCATGTTTCTTTCATGTTACATCTTATTGAACAAGTGTAACCATAAAATCCATCTATTTAAGATATTGTAATAGTGTTTTAAAGGTTGATAGTTAAGTGGACATATTGATATTCATTATTTGTGATCACTAAAAATAAATTGGACTAGATGATCTATATGAAAGTTTAGAAAAGTAACAATTAAGAGATAAATCAAGATATAGCTTGAAAAGACCTAGCCTTCATAACAAACTCAATGCATTAATCTCAATAATATGATTATAATAAATACAAATTTTAATTACTCTTAATAAGATATATGGGACATCCAAACTCACTACATAATGAGGTGTTCCTCACCAATTCAATAACCCTAATCCATGTACATTTTTATAGGTAGATCACTATAGGAAACCACTATGGGGTATAAATCAATTGGCATAAAACCATGAGCCAACTAAATACTTTGAAAATATGTAAAATATAAATATATTCTTAATAGTTCTAGATCAGTGTATTCGTAAGGAGTATAAAATATGTAAAATATATATAACATAATCATAACAATCACAAGGGTAAATGCATGGAAATAAAAGAAAAAAAGAAGTTAGAAGTGTCCATTTTTCTTAGAAATTGGTTAAACCTAAACTTTGACAAGTAATTTGAGATGTGTACACTCAAAAATTAAATATATGATAAAACAAGAATTGTAGTACTCTAAATTTAGTTTTTAATTATTTATTTTAAATGGCTAAGGTTAAGAGAGTAAAATGTTGATCACACAAAATTGATCTTATTTTCATCACTAAAACATAATATAGTATTTGATGTGAGTCCTCTATTTTTAATTTCTTGACTTATTTGTTAAAATTCATTTGTAGAAATATAACCAAGAGTGAATAATAAAAGTTATATTATTTTTTAATGATTTTTTGAATTGGATGCATCTTAAAAATTACATCACTAAGCATGTACATCACATAAATTATAAAAAATAATATTTGGATAAGTGCATCAAATTTTATTAAAAAAAAATCAATGCATATGTATTGAGTAATATAAAGACGCCTCAAAGAATAAAAATAAATACTTTAACTTATTCAAAATATTTTTAAAAATATTTATTTAGAAGCTAAGAAGTAACTGGGTATGTGCAGGATCATGATGGGCCAAAAAGTGGCAATATTATGGGTATTTGTAGGGTATGTGGCTAACGACTTTTTTTTTACCCAAAATTGATGAAACAAAAAGGGTTTTTAGAGGAGATTCTTATATTTCCACCAATATCAATTATGATTTAATTTGAATTTAATAAATAATTATTATTCATTTTCTATTAGAATTATGACTAAAGTCATGATCAATAGGCTTATTGAAAAATATCTATAACTTTGAAACGATATCACATTTTTTGAATCTGAAACATGTGTCACATTCTATGCTTCACATACTATAGGATTAAAAAATAAAAAAATAAATTTCATGAAGTTTTGACCAAGTTAAAGTGGTCGACATACAATTTTTATATATTTTAAAGTTGTAATAAAAATTCATAATTAATTATTTACTTGGAAAAAATTACAAAAAAATATGCATCACATCTGACATGCCCTCTACTTATATAAAATATTCTAAAAAAAATATTATCATTTTATTATGGTTAGGTGGTCGATAGACACCTACTTCTTATTTTTCCTGAAATTTAAGTATCGCTGCATTGAAATTTCAAATTTTCACCAAATAGATTTTATTTATTTTAATAAACCTAGTAGTTTAGAAACTACATTCAATTTTCTACAGATTATATTTTTACATATTTTTGAAATAATATAGATAACTTATTCAAATTCTTTTACATCAAGTTTCCTAACACTCTTTTTTTTATTTTTCGCCACTTAAGGGCCTGTTTTTTCCTTGATGATTCTGCACATACCTAACTCATTGCTTTTGTGGTGGTTTCATCAATATTTTGTTATAAAATGAATGAATCTATAACAATGTTAAAAGTTTTAAACTATTAAAAATTAAATCTTTGTGAGGTATCATAGAGGTCTAATCCTTAGGTTTGGTCACCCATGCCTAAAATGGTGGGACCAAATTTTGAATAAATAATGTGCTCACATTGTGTTCATCACCTGCAAGATGAATGAGAAAAAATGTGATAACCCTTATTGTAGTCGCATTTATAATTTTGTACATGCTTTGTAAATTGTGATTTGTTCTTTCTCTCTCATTTATCTGTCTCTATTTATCTCTCCCTCCCTCTATCTCTATCTATCTTTCCCTGTCTATCTCTATATTCATCTCTTTATCTCTCCTCCCTGTATCTCTCTATCTCTCTCTATGTATTCATCTCTTCCTTTCTCTCTCCCTCTCTTTCCCCTCTCTACCACTCTCCAACTCAATCTCTCTCTATATATCACTTCATCTCTCTATCTCTCCCTTCTCTCTCTCTGTAATCACCCTCTATTCTTCCCTCTCTATCACTGTCTATCTAAATATCTCCATCTCTACCTCTCTTCCCCAATCTATTTATTTATCCATCTCTTTATCCCTCTCTCTATATCTCTTCTCTTCCTTTCTCTTTCCATCTCTATAAATCTATATCTTTCCCTCTCTCTCCCTCTATCTATTGTCCAATTTCTTTCTCTATCTCTGCCTCTCTCCCTATATCTCTATCACTAGATATCTATCCCTCCCTATCTCCCTCTATCTATCCTTATCTATATCTCTTTGTTGGGAAAAGGTGTATTGTACACCTTACATAATGATTATTATGTAAATGGCGCGCTCTGCTCTGAAAATTTTCGTAACTCCTACAACCTTTACGAGCTCTGAATTAGATTGTGGCATACTATTATCTAATATAGGCCATGGCTTAGTTGGTTCTGTGGGGGTCTCGCCAGTTCCTGCTTTCCCTAATGTGGATTTGTGGGCTCCTCCTACCATGCATGTGCCCTTGGAGGATGAGAAATTTGGTTCTCTGTTGGCCTCACAATGCTTGATGGATGTTGGTGGTAAGTAGGCAAAAATTTACCCTTCTCCCTCAATAGCGACTAGCACTTCGAATAGGGGTTTTGGATGTGCATTTGGGGGTGGCTCAAAGATGAGTTTTATGGCTACCCTAGTTAGGCACCCCCCTTCTCAATGAAGCATTCTCCATGAGGTGGAGGGTAACACAAGATTGGGGGTTTCTAGAGCATCTCCTCCCATGCATAAATCCAATACCATTTTATCTTTTGGTGGTGCTCTTATGATCCCTCCCTTTGTTGTTCAACACTCGGCCTCGGCTCTAGAGATCTACCTTGATGATTTTTCCTGTGATAGAGAAGAATTTATGGTCGAACATGCACTCATTTGTCAATTTATGAAGGTTTGGCCTAAACTCTGTGACCTTCATTCTTGGATTGATGCAAACTGGAAAGATTATCTCGAAAATGAAACTAGCATATACCCATGTATGAAGGGGTTCTTTATTTTAGAATTTGAATTTGTGGAAGACAAAGAATTGGTGCTCAACACCAGCCCATGGTTTTTCCATGACAATTTTTTATGCATGAAGCCCTAGTTTCCCTCATTTGATCCACATACAGAGACTTTTGCAACAGCTTTTTATGGATTTTTTTGCCATAACTCCCATTGTAGTTCTGGGAAATTGGTTGCCTAAAGGTGATTGGCAATGGATTGGGGAAATATCAAGGCCTCTCAAATGAGACACTCAACTATGAAAATTTGGCATTT
>VDFB02058242.1:207467434-207485919 GCA_007258455.2 Sequoia sempervirens | reverse complement strand
CTTTTGTACTCATCTTTCCTAATGAATAAAATAAAGTTCTAAGTTTGAGCATCTGAGTTTTCGTTAGTAGTAGAGGATACTCATCCAAGGGGGGCCACTTGGTTAGCAATCTATCCTTATCTTAGTTTAGCCTAGTTGTTACTTTCTGTTCAAGAATTAGTTAAGAATCCAACGTTGACTATTCCTACAACCACTAGAATTCCATTCTATGACTATTCCTGCAGCCAAAGCAGAGTAGTTTTCTGTTTGTTGTTCAAATTTTCATTTCTTTCATGCATTTCAAGCTTATTATGGTTGTTGGTTGATGTTCAACATTTATGTTATTCCTTTCCAAGCAATTTACTTTCAACATTGCATCTTTTTTAGCTGTAGAATGAAAATGGCTACTTTGAGTTCCCAGTGCAAATACTATGTTGACCCATTTCAAGTTCACGTCCCTGGGTTGACAAGTTAAATGCACCTTCATGATTATTGAATGGCTATTAAGTTTAGATGTCTAATCTCTGAATCATAGTTGTAAGAGCTTAGTTGTTAAATCATTGTAGGAGGCCAACAATGTGCCTCACTTACCATTTAATTATTCTCTTGTTGGGTTGAAGCAAAAAATGTCATATGTTCTAGGTATTGAAGAATTTGTGGGAAGGAAAGGACAAGCTTTTGCTGAGATCTCCAAAGCTGTGAACTAAGGTTTGATAACAAGGGTACAAATTGACAATGTTGAACAAACAGAGAAGGTGCAGGTTCCAATTGGTACTTTTGATTTCTTTTCCAAAGAATTGGTTCCACTTAGACCTTCTGAAGCCCAGGATGAGAACTCAGTTTGTGTAGAATGCATGGAAGAATAGTAGCTGCTCCTAAGCCTTGTTAGTTGCATTTTGATGAAGATGAATTTTGCTAATCCAATGTCAGTATTGCAAGTGGTCTTCTGAGCATGTGCAAGAGATTTTTTTTGGCTCAAATATTGAATAGTATATCAATCTTTATCTTGAACTTCCTCATTTGGGCTATTTTGTATTATTTGGAACATTTTCATATGTTTCCACTTGTTTGGAGATATGTATAAGACATTTGAGAAGGATGCATAGAAAAATCAATATGATATTTTACTCTTTTATTATATATTAATATAATTATAGGCCCCTAGGCCTTTTATCAAAAAAGAATCCAATAAAATTCTAGTTGTAGTTATTTCTTCTTAAGTGAAATTCCAAGGGAAAAAGTCAAATCCTGCCAAAGTGACATCAAAGACAAGTCATATCAAATCTTTAAGCTACTCCTCTTATTGCATTTGTATGGCCCATGACCAACAAACTAAATAATTCCCCAGTGTTTTATGATTAAATTATCCTAGACTACTTTTATAAGCATTCTAGATACAATCAATAACTGTTCTCACTTCTCATAGTCAATGCATATGACAATTACAACAATTTATTATTTGATAAATTTTTCAGATCTTTCTCAAAATTTTGGCAATGTCATAATAATCATGAAACAACTTGCTAAGATTGGACAAACAATAGAATAGTGGAAAATAAAGCATCTCCATCTACAACCAAAATCCTAGTCTATGAAAAAAAGAACAAACAATGAAAATAGTTTGTATACCTTTTGTTTACGAGTAAATTATTCAAGTTGTGTCCTAAAAGTAGAAAGTTGCTCCTTGAAAAGATCAATTTGTATTTTAGCTACATTATCTCCAAGTAACTTGTATTGATCTTGTAGATTAGAAAAATATAAATGATTAGAGGTCAGGAATCCATATTGTTGCATAAATCACTTCTAATTGGGATAATCTTCAAAACAAAGAATATGGCCAGTGTCTTCAGTTAAAAACCCTTTGTACATGACATGTAAATAGAAAAGACATAGATGAGATGCAACAACATTTTGAAGCCCTAATATTCCTAGTTGATGCCTCATATTTGACCCCTAACTCAAAAAAGTCAAGGTAGATTCAATAAATTTGGGTGCTTTCAAAAACATACAATAACTAAAATGCATCCACAAATGAAAATTATCTGGTAAGAAAATGGTAAACTTTGAGGCAAGAGTTAATATATAAAACATTAACAGGATGACATCTTTAGCTTCCATTCAAGAGTATACATGAAGCTCTTGAAACTTAATGTGCTTCCCTAATCCAAACTCAAAAGACACATCAAAACACAATGTAATGAATAGGAGAACCATGTTTAGGTACCAAATAAAGGTCAGTGATTTAGCAACCTTATTACCATACTTTTGTAGGCTTATTACCATATACATTGAACAGTTTCAAAAATCATCTTGAGCTCACCCCATCAGCAACAAGAAGCTGAAATTTAAACAATAACTATAATAACAATTCATTGATTCCCTAAACATTTGATAGAATGATAATCATATAAATAATGTAAAGCATGATTTATATTGAGAGATGCCAAAAGAAGTAATGTGGTATCATGCGTAATCTAGAGGTGCAATTAACAAAAAAATCAAAAAATAATGTTATCATTTGATTGACTTCAAAAACTAAGGGTTCCAAAACCTAAACAGTTTCATTTGACAATCCAAGAGAAAATTGGTTTGGCTCTATAGGATGAGCTACAACAACAAGTGGGTATGCACATAGCTACATAACATATAAATATCCGACATGAGATCTACATATTTGAAACAAACATATAATTACTTCCTATAGCAAGTGAAATTATCCATGAGACAAAATCATGTTCTACAAATAAAAATTTAACATAAATCCTATGCTAGTGAGATTAATTACAAATTCAATCATGGCTTCAAAAATTTGCATAATATAATGAAATAGCAATTTGATTTATAGAATGCAGTGAGAAAAATAAACAACTTGCAAATATCTATGGATGTAAGAGAATCCACATAGTCCAGTGTAGTAAGGGATTATAAAGATAATACATATGATTAGTAATAATATTAAGTTGCAACAGATTACATATGTTAAGGCACAAAACTAAAATGTTTAATATTTAGAATTAATCTTCATACTTTACTATCACTCCTCTTAGACAAGTACAACTAAATGAAAAATATATAGTTATGGGAAAAGGGGAGGAGTCCAAATTTTCTTCAAGAATCCAAGAATCTTATGAGATAGATTTCATGTTTAGTGGTGACAATTTTTTTGTAACAAAATTTGTTATAATGGTTTGAGTGTCTTTACATTGATCCTAAAAAAAATGCCAAACTCAATGACTCAAAATTTAATTCATGTTACCAAAAGAAAGGTAGGTTTACACACACACAAGGGTCCAAAGTTGATTGACACAAATGCACAAGTTGTTAACTAGGTCTAGGACAAGTAGATTTGTAGAATTAACAACCTTTCAATTATTTTGTAATATCTTCATAAAAAATATTATATCTTTGTAACCTTCTGCACATTTTGTAAATCTAAACATACATCAATATTAGTGTAAAATATTTGTCTACAAATTTTATTTTTTTGTGTGTACAATAATCAGATATATCAATAAGTTGTGTTGTATAAAAATTCCAGGAAAGTTTGGTGCACATTAGAAATACCCTACCAATATAAGGTGGCCTATAACAAACATGGGCCAAGGCTATGGTGCAAAAATTTAGGGCATAGTGGACTATGACACATGTTAAGTTTTGGGTGAAGCCACAATAATGATTTACAATTTGATGGAGGAAGGAAAATTCATTTTTTTGTATTTGCACTAGGTAAGGGGGTTCATTCGAACTAGCATGTTCGACCGAACCCTTTAGGATGTTTAGTTGAACCATAGGGTTCGATCAAACTTCCAGTTCAAGTGAACCCCTCATAAGTCAACGGGAAAATAATATTTTAAGGGGTTCGATCAAACCCCTTGAAATAGGGCTTTTTAAAAACTTTCCTGTCATTTTGAACTAACACTTTTTCCTCTGCTTGCGGTGAACACAAACTGAATAAAGTGTGTGGTGAACAGTGAACTCCCAACCCGACAAAGCTTCAACATGCACCACCTTGCCACAATATATCAACCTTGACCTCCATAGTGCACCTAGTTGGTTATCTTTGTTGGAACTCTTTGATTTCAAATTGCATTTGTTTGAAAATTTGTAAACCCTAAATGTGATAAAACAAATCCATTTTGTGCATATCATTTTATCACAACATTCCATGAGACCAAAGTTATCATGTGGGTTTCCTTTAAAATGAAACAAATTTAATATAGCATGTGGGTTTTCTTTAAAATGAAACAAATTTAATATACCCTGTTTCAAAGCTCCCAAACAAATTTAATATACCATTTTTCAAAGCTCCCATTTTGGCACACAGAGGGTGAAGGTTGTGGAATTTGGCTTTACACCTACTAATTGCACTTGCTTGAAAGTTTTTAAAGCCTTTTCAACAAAGTCATTTTCTCTACAATTTGGCTTTATAGTTTCCAATTGCATTTGCTTGAAAGTTTCTAAAGTCTTTTAAACAAACCCATACATTGCAAAATTTGGTTTTACAACTGCCAATTGCATTTGCTTGAAAGTTTCTAAAGCCTTTTAAACAAACCCATTTTGCAAAATTTGGCTTTACAGTTGCCAGTTGCATTTGATTGAAAGTTTCTAAAGCCTTTTAAACAAACCCATTTGCTCCAAAATTTGGCTTTATAGCTACCAATTGCATTTGCTTGAAAGTTTCTAAAGCCTTTTAAACAAACCCAAACTTGCTCTGCAAAATTTGGCTTTACAACTTCCAATTGCATTTGCTTGAAAGTTTCTCAAGCCTTTTCAACAGTGGAATAATATAATTCAAATGAGTGACTAGCTTCTTGTTGATGAAATTATGAGTTTTTCCTAAATCTATCAATATCGTTAGTTTTTATCTCATGCAAAATATAAAAATCAAAATTTAGAGTTTAGTTTCTAGTTGTTAGGAGATTAGTGCTAATTTTTAGTAAATATTTTTATTTTTCCACTTCACATTGAGATTTTGATAATATTCCGCAACACTTTACTTTTGGCATATTCATCCCTAAATTATTGTTATAATTCCTCAAAAATGGATCCATACACACACACTCAAGATTAATTTATGGCAACATTGAAGAACTTGTTAGGTACACATATGACTTCCTCAAATATACATAAAATATCTCTCTTGATCTAAATAAAGGTCTTGGATAAGGAAAGAAGGCTTAAGTCCAAAGGAAAGACCCTTACAAAGTCACAAAAACCATTTAAAGAACATAAAGAAGACTTGTCTGTTATTTTAAATAAATATGCACAAAGAGGAAATTAGCCAAAAAGCTTAAGGATCCATTCAATTGTGATAATCATATTATTTAACAAACATGAAAATAACATAAAAAATAATAACATCATTATTTTTTGAAGAAAGGTAGAGTTAGGAAAGGAATAAAATATCACAAGAGAACTATCTCAAGTAAAATTTAAAATCCAAGGAGATTTGATATGTTGATAGAACACCCTTTCCAATATTCTCACAAGCTTTACCAAATCCTTCTCAATCCAAACCCTCTTGGTTTCTTTCACTCCCCTCTTCTCAAGATCCTCCAATTATATAATTATCAAATCACAAAAGAGGAAACCCCTCTTCTTAACCTTGCATTGTGGCTAAATAAGTTGAATCTAATATATATTGCTAGATCTAATGGATTTTTAACATGTTGAACCATTTATTCAAAGAAAAGAAGAGAGTCCACCTTGAGTAAATACTTGGTAAGTTTTAACTTATAAAATGTGATAACTCTTAGATATTTTCCTCACCAAAATATCTCTCCAAATTTAAATCTAAATGTGCATCCAAAAAAATGCAAATTCATAACTAAATTTAATTCAAAAAGTGGGCCATCTATGGCCTTCTATAAACTTCTCGAAGATGTCATTCCCATAAATGATAAATTAAAAGTTAAGTTATGACCTGCACCAAAATGACATGAAATTATCTTTCTAAGATGTCATATTTGCATAAATCCCTCAAAGAATTTTTTAAACTAATTTTAAACACTCAAGCAAATACATACATATGAATATAAGTTTCATTTATAAATTCTTGGAATATATCAATCCATCACAATTAAAATCTTAGAAATCACGCATAATATTTTTTATGTATTCACAAAGCCACCTAGGGTCTCATAAGACTTGAGTAGGTGAATACTAATATGCATATATCTAATGGTGGGGTAAATGGAGGAGGATTAGGAGTAAGTTCATATATATCTATTACTTATTTTACAATCCAATATATTGGTTAGAGAGGTTGCATTGAATAGAAGAAGTGAAGATAAGGTCTATTAAAATATGACTCACCATCTTCTCTATTCTTAGGATTTTGGAGTATATCAAAATATCCAACCTATATTTCATTGTCAATCTCAACCAATCTTTGCTTCATCTTCCAAATCATCCATACAATCCTCCCTGAAATATTCAATATGTGAAACATAATTATGAGGAAGATACTTATAATCCTTGACATAGCTTTTTGTATCAAAGGATAATATGGTTCTATAATTTTAAACTATTTACAATTTTGAAATCAAAATAAAATCAATTATCTATTTAATCTCAATTTAATCGTAATTTTAAGGAAAACATAAATTACTTGAATCTTTTTAACCCATCTCTCATTAGATTCTACTTACTTTAACTTAAATTTAAAAACAACATTAAAATCCACATAACAAATTTCAAAGACATAATATTATTACAATATTATTTAAAAATCTAATTGTAATGAATGTTATAGTAATAAATATTCAAATTGTAAATCTATGAAAACATAACCAAATGATCCGTAAATTCATATGTCATTTGTGATGAGAATGTTGAATATTATCATTTTTTAGGCCAATCTTAGGCACTAATTCACCATTGTTAAAACGATCCTTAGTTTATTCATTGGTTTTTTCAAGATTATAAAATTTTACAATTTCTATTAAACCAAACTCAAAATAATGGTATAGATTAAGATTCTTGTCTTTATCCTACATTTGGGCCATGTTTGATTAGATTTACTATCATATTTAGAAGTTGTATTTTGTTATTATATATTTTTTAACATATATAAAATGTATGGTTGGATTAGTAAGATGTTTATAGCAAGTATACAATATGAAGTCAAACTTTATTAGATTGATTCTTAATAAATTAGGAATAATGATTAAATATATAGTTTTATACAATCTATAAGTATAAATAGTTTGATGGTAGAAACTTTATGCATATAAAAATATAATAAATGTCTAATTATCTTTCTTTCCAATCTATAAATTTTCAATGTGCTTGGCTATATAATTGAGATGATTCACTCATAATGTAATGATAAAAATTTAGTACATCAAAGAAATATTTCCAAGACATCAAGCTACCATTCTACATAACTCTCATGGAAATAAGAATATTATTTTATTTTAACTAAATATTGTGTGTACTCTATCTTGAATTACTAGTTAATTTTGAATTATATACTTATAATTTAAAATAAAAACATCCTTTGTAGCATAGAATAGATAGGTTAATTAATGAATTAAAATATGTTTTTATATTAAGAAAAATTTACAAGTATGGAACTCATATGAGAAATTGATTAAGACAACTCTGTGTGAGAATGAAGATGAGAATAATATATACCTTCTTTCAAGAATTAATATTAGATTAATACTTGGCTCATATTTTTTGATCACACTAGAAACCAACAATGGAAGATTGAGAGTCTCAAGAATTCCACCTTATAAATCACATTCATACTAGAAGCCAACAACTAAATACCAAATTTCATAAATAGAGTTCATGTGTTATATATCATGCCTTTGAGGGGTCCACAAGTACCATGATCCTTTTAAAATCCTTCTCCATTTAAATGCACATCCATTCCAAGACCAATGGGAGGTGGGTATCCCAAGTTCCTTAATTTCTTGTAGGAATTTAATTTCAAGAGGACATTGTGACAAGTTGGCATGTAAGATAAGGTAAACCCATAAAATTCATGAAATGGAATATTTGGAATAGGTGTGTAGACCATTTGTAACTAAATTCAAGTGTTAAATTAATGGAAAAAGATAAATATTAAGAACTAAAATGAGGATCCAAACCATAAAGGAAAATAAAATATTAACTTAAAACCTTAAGGTCAAAACAAGAGTTGACATAAAATTAGACAAAATGTTAGTAGGAGGAATGAACAAAAAATTTGAAGATACCCATGGCAGATGACACCAAACAAAGAAATCACATTTTCTTTATCTACGATACCTAATATTCCATACAAATGATCTTATTCCAGGTGAAATATGAGTTTTCAATATAATGACATGACAAGAATATCACCTTAGTAGTTTTTGACATCTTTATTCGTCATAAGTCACAAATTCACAAAATCACACAATTTCTCAAAAAGTTAATAATTTAGGTAATTGATAGTTGATTTGAGATGTGACCTCATTATATTCACTAAAACTTAAATTATGCTATCAATTTAATCATTCATGTAGGTGGAAGTGAAGGGTATTAATGTTTATTCAATTTTCATTTTTTAAAAGTTTAGTATTTTGATTAATCACTAATTCAATTTATATTGGTGGAAGATTTGAGGTAATAGAAAAAATATGTACAAAGATTAAATCTTCATTTTCTCCTATTCTTTCATTATTATTTTTTTTGTACTAGGGTTAAATCTTCATCTAGGTTTGTTGTGTACTTATAAGAAATTTTTGTTCCTTAGTATCATGTTCTTGTACACTCTATGGTAACTTTCATGATAAATATTATGTGCATGTCCCTTCCTCCTATCAAATTTTCTTTATGGATATAAGAAAGTTTATTTCTAATTTTTTGGTTTCCTCATCAAAATATTGCTTCAATAATTTATAAATTATATTTACAAGTTTATCATCTCTCTCATTTTCTTCTCTTATTTGTACCTTCAATAATGACTAAATTGATTTTACATGACCACCAATGCTAAGTAATGATGCTTTCCATTTATTACTAGTTCTAGGAAATAAATCTTAGATGCAACCTTTATCAAGGATTTTTAAGTCTTTAATGGCACATTTTGTACTAGAGTGCACACTTGTAAATTTAAAATTTAGAACTATTTTAGATTATATTTTGTGTGCAATCTAGTAATTTGAATGTTTTGATTATTAAAAATTATGATAGATGTTGATTTTTTTTTTTGTTAATGGTATGAAAATATTATTGATGATTAGATGAATTACTAGAACTGTTTTAGATTTATATTCCCAAGATCTAGATACATTATTTACCAAGGTCTCATTACTCCTTTAGGTGTATATACATATATAACATGGAAAATGCGGATGTTCCACCTCCAGAATCTTTGTTTGCAAATACCACTAATGAGATTAAGAAATTGAGAGACTCATTAGCAGAGGGTGCAAGCCCAGGGATATATTCTGAAGTATGCATGTCAATATTACATAGTCTAGAATTTAACTAGGAGATAAACTTGGACATACTAGTGTATATTCCCCTGATAGAGTAGTTGTCATTCTTTCCCGCATACGAGAATAAGTACATGGTGAGGTTCCCTTTAAACAAATATAGGATGTTGTGACCAAAGAAATGATAAAAACCACTTGTTTTCCATTTTATCAACATCAACGTAAGGTGAGGGGATACTAGGTCACCAGATGTGTGGATTGTGCTATGGCCCTATTGATCTACTCGAGATTTCTCGTAGCACATGGTCAATATCCAAAAAATGACCAAATTCCATTATATTTTGTTCAACAGTTGTATGTTGAGGTCCATTTGGGCCTCAAAGTCAACTACCTAGACTTTCCAACATATGCTGGTCAAGGGCATGGTGGGATTACCGATAGGCCCACCTATTGTTGAGCAGATGGACCAACCCCAATGTTCAGGTATTGGTTAGCGATAGGTCTCCTACTCTCACCCTAGCTTTGGCCCCCTTAGCATATGAGATTGGCATTGCTTCCCGAAAGGAAGAAATTAGCACTCTAGGTGACATTGTAGCTGCCACCACTAGGATATCTAATGATCATGTAGGTCAGTATTTGATGTCTAGATGTTCATGATCCACACCATTTCCCTCACATTGGACCAGCATGGGTTTGTATACAATGGCGAGCATCCCTACTCCCACATAGCTCGACAAACTTTCAAGAGATATGGCGCGCATGACTCTACATTGTTTGGCTGAGGACCTCTTGGAGGTATATGCCTTCATCACATCAAACTATGGGATCAATATAGATGGGGTCAAAGATCATTTGGGACACGGAGTTCATCCACATCCATGATCCCATCACTCTCAACCCAACACTAGTGCACATTGGAATCCACCTACAAATCATTCAGCTGCTGCACAGACTATGGGTTTTATTGAGATGTTGATTGGTCTTGGTTCGTCATTGCTGATGCCATCACTCTCAACCCAACACTAGTGCACATTGAGATCCACCTATAGATCATTCGGCTACTGCATAGACTATGGGTTATACTAAGATGTTAATTGGTCTCCGTTCGTCATCAATGATGCCATCTCACCTGCATAGTCCTCTTCACTTATCATTTATGGCATGACAGGGGACAAATCAAATGGATGTAGATGTTGACTCATCACTTGACTGTTTGGTTCATATGGTGGAGACGTAGAGGAATTAGGTCATCCGATATTAGATGATGTTCATGTATGTGTGCATGTGCATGTTTCAATTCTTTTTTTAATTATTTTTAAATTTTAGTTTTAACTAGATATTCATGTATTGATATATATGTATATATATTGCAGGCAAACATACCTCATGTCACTCCTAGCCTTGCTCTAGATCGTGTACATCAACATGACTCTCTGGATGATTCTGCTGCTAGTGGACATGTGAGTTTTAAATTTATATATATACACATTTATATGTACATGCATATGTATGCATAGATCTAGATAGATATTTAAAAAATACAACTACATTCTTAAAAATAACTTTCATAAAATTTATTTAATATATTATATGTATTTAACACATTGTATACACAATTTTATTTGTAGGGCTCAACACATCCATCAGAGCAGGGTTCTCATTCAGATGGTTGTTCAACTAGGAGTCGATATTCATATTAAGCCCTGCACTAGATTTATGACCTTTACTACATGTATTTGCTTATATGATGATCTCTAGAATTCGACATTTGATGATCTCTAACTTACATTTTCTTATATGATATACATTTGATCTCTAACATAAATTTGCTTATTTTATGACCTCTTTGCTTATAACATGTTTGTGTTTATACATTGAATCTATTTACATGTACGTATGTGTTTGCATATGTTTAAATGTTTATATGACATACATACATTTTATTATTTGATGACCTCTTTGCTTATAACATGTTATGTTTATACATTGAATCTATTTACATGTATGTATGTGTTTTCTTATGTTTGTATGATATGCATGCTTATCTCTAGTAGAATTTTAGGAGAAGAATATTTCATTTTAGTCAAAAATAAATATTGCGCATTGAAATAATTTTTGTTGACATTGAACCCACAAACAAAGACCATCAAAATGGTCCCAAATGTTATTATAGAATCCCCTAGAGTTGTGAAATTTTAGTTCATTTTATCACAACATCCCATTTGATCCTATATTCCAAAAGATAATGAAATGAATTCCACTTTATAATTAAGTTCATTTGTGTTGATCACAATAAATATTTTACACATACACCCCTTGAATTTTATAGTAAGCAATAAAAAATTATAAAATAAATTACTCCCAAGCAAGTAAACTAATGATACTTTATAAATGAGTGTATTTACAAGCCTATTTATTAATGCACATGTATGCTCTACTAGTTTTAAAATTTGATAAAAATGATGAAATTAAAGTATTCATACAAAATAAGAACAAATAAAGTGCATCACTTTGCGGTACACAAAACTCATATTTTTAAAAAATGACTTAAGCAACATGAACCATTGAGGAGTTGAGAACAAAATATAAATATAAAGAAGAGGTAGGAACATTCCTTTTATAATTCTATCATCCTTCAAAAACTTTCCCTCTAAGTTATAAAATTTTATGTTAAATTATTTCATAAATAATCTCTTAATCTACACCATTATTTAACATGATCGTGCTTTCCTACAACTAGATATAAAATTATAGATTTTTAAAGAAATTTAATGCATAATTTGCTAGTTTCAACTTAGGATAGGAAAATTTTATTCTTTGAAACATTAAGAAAATTCAATTCAAATTATACCTCTATGTGCTCAAATCATTGTTCTACCCTCTCGACATCTCCTACAAATGAAAATATATCAACTATTGATTTAGAACCACCAAGGTGTGTTTGGTTAACTAGAATGACCATGGAAATTTTCCTCTACTATATATTGAGTTGTTCCCTTACTTTGCAATGAGCATAACTTATCTAAGAGACACTTTATTAAACACTATGTTATCTCATTGGTTGAGATAATCTTGCACCTTTGGTATCAAGCTTGAGGAATATTATCTTTTTGACAAGGAACAAAATTCTAAAGTTACTCTATGTTGCATACATATACATTAAATAACAACAAACTCCTCAAAGAAATAACTTGTTTGATTACCACTTGATTCATTTAAATACAAGCATATAAATACAAACTTATTTTTCATTATTCCATATCAAATTGTAAGATTAATTCACATTTATATCACTTGGAGCACAAATTTTGGAGAAGAGATTTTTGCACATTTATCAAGGCAAATATTGGAGAAGACAACTTTCATTTTTATCAATCAAGGAAAATTTTGGAGGAGAATTTAAATAAGTTGGTAGAGGATTTGTTTTGAGTCATCTTTAACTTGAAGAAGAAAATGGGACAACAAAGAAAAAGAAAAAATGTGTCTCAACGAAAATTGTCAAAAGAAGAAAAACAAAAGAGGTGTGAACAAAACTTGGAAAATTATCATAGAAAGAAACAAGGTACATGCTTGTTTCTTCTCTCTCTCTCTCTCTCTCAAGTGTGTGTTTAGGACTTTTATTAACACCTCATTTTTTTTCCCTTATAAATATATTTCCAATTATGAAAACCATGTTAGATTTAACTTGGAAACTTTAATACTAAAAAATAGTCATCTTGCATAGACATTACCTAAATTCCTTATCATCTATTTCAAATTGATTTTTTTCCATGGAATTCTTAAGTTCAAGAATCTTTGATTTTATTTGTTTCAATTCCACTTAAATAGCTCATAGTCTCTCACTTTATTTGCTTGCATGTAAATTCAAACAACAAGCAGGAAATTCTCAAGCTAAAGTCGAGCCAAATCTAGATATTGGATCAAATGAATCCACTAAAGAAAACATGGACCTTGAAGATAGGGAGGAGACCCAAGTTCAAATAATGCTTGTTGGAGAGGGGTCAGGATCACTTCCTTCTACTGGTATGGATGAGCATATATAAAACTAGTTGAAACTTCTCACTTATAGAATCATGTCTTATCACTTTGTTCGCTTGCATACATAAACTTCATTTATATATAGCATCATCTCTCACTTTATTTTCAAAATATTTTGTGACATGTAGAAAGGGCTCAACAAGCAGGAAGTTCTCATGCTGAAGTCAAGCCAAATCTAGATATTGGATCAAATGAATCCATTGAAGAACACATGGACCTTGAAGATAGGGAGGATGCCCAAGTTCAAACAATGCATGTTGGAGAGGGGTCAGGATCACTTCCTTCTACTAGTATGGATGAGCATATAAAACTAGTTGAAAAGGTGAGTAAACAAAATTCTTATAGAAATTTAGATCATTTACTTGAAATGGATATGGAGAAATTGAAATGTTATGCCGACCAACCTGCAAATAAGAGAAAGAGGTCAATGACTAAATCTATAAATGGAATAATCAATGATCATTTTAGTCATCTTGAAACACTTGAAAAAACCTAATTGTTATTACATTTACTTCTTCATAATGAGCTGAAAGAGTGATTACAATTATTGGGCATACATTCAGCATCAAATAAAAAGAAACACGTGGCATTACAAAAGGATATTGTTCAAAATGTCAAAAAGGGTTTAGATTCCATTGGGAAAGGATCTCGATCAGTGGATAAGGCCACTTCAAGAAGGGTCATGTTGACATCTATTATAAATCAAGATATAGCAAGAAAAAGAAAAATGTTTGTACTTTCAGCTGAAATTGGTTATAGTAGAACCACACTAATAAAATATGAGAAAAAGAGAAAGCTTTTAGATGAGAGTTCAAAAGGAAATTGGGAAATTATGTGTAGAGCTCTCCATTCTAACAAGATTGAAGATGTTGTTAGGAACTTGATCTCAGTTTTTGGCATGATCAAACTCGTCCATTATCAAATACTAGAGATGTTATGAGACACAGGATTGGGCCTAGTATTTATGAGAATCATATCAAACATTGGATAGACATAACACAACTTGAGATGTATATGAACTTTTGTAATACATATCCTCATGTAAAGATTGGGAAAACAATGTTTGAAAGGTTAAAGCCATATTATGTGAAGATAAACAAGTTTTTTGAAATTTGTTGTTGTTATCATATTGAATTTGATCTCTACTATCAGGTGTTTTGAAATATGAGAGAAGAAAGTTGTGGTTTCAAAAATTCACCTCCTAAATAGGAAAGGTTGTTCATAAAGGCTATGTTATGTGATCATGAAAATGGACCTCAAATAAACTGCATAAAAGGAATTTGTGAAACATGTGGAAATTTGGCTAAATTTCCTTCAAGAAATGAGGATACTGACCTAACAAAGACATTAAATTGCAAGAGGTAAGTATTTTTTTTAGATAGTTTATTTGTTTTAATTTGATTATATTTTTATTTGAATTCTCTAATGTAATGTTTCATTGATTGTGTAGTTTAATACTTATTCACATATTTTACTCACACAAGTACAAGTATGTAAAGTTTCAAACAAATTTTGGGAAAGAATCCACAAGGTTGAACTATGTAGAAGAGGATATTCCTATTGGAAAATTTATGGAAGATTTTCAAAAATTGATACAACCATACATATAGCATTCTTTTTTTGCTAAGTGGCAAGCACAACAATTCCAAACATTGAGAGATACTTTCCCACTTGAAACAGTTCTATCAGTAGTTGGCTTTGCAAAAAATTAATCCTTTGTACATCGAAAGGAGATTCAATAAAAATATTACTTTTCAAAGCATATCACCATTATGGTTCATGTGTGTTATCGACATGCACAATCAGAATTGGATGGTGTTGAGAGTATAGATGAAGAACAATCCATTAAGAAAGAATATCACTTTTATATTAGTGATGATAAAGAGCATGACACGCTTTTTGTACAATATTGCTTTACAATTTGTTTTTGAGAATTTGAGAAGTAGAAGTGTAAAATTTGAAAAGCATTTTGTATGGTCAAATGGATGTGCAACACAATTCAAATATTCACGACCATTCTATGCACTTTGTAGATATCATAAAATCTACAAAATACCACATGTTTGGAGTTTTTTTGAGAGTGTACATAGAAAGGGTGAGCATGATGGATCAGGAGCTTGCATCAAACAAGCTTTAGGAAAGCATTAAATGAGTTATTTAGAAGATCGTATAGACAATGCACATGATATTGTTGAATGGTCTAAGAAACACTTTGCATCAAATGTGGTCGACACATCTTTGAGAACAAATCGACACATTCCACATAGAGTGTTTTGGGAGATACCGGGTATGTATAAATTACATTTTCAAAAATTTGAATTTATTTAAATTTAAATTGTTTATATATATGTATACATGTTTGTTCACATAAATTTGTTGTTGTACATGTATCTAGGTGTGGACAAAAGATCATTGCATGGATGCAAGAGGGTAGACAAAACAAGATCCTTCCATTGTAGTATGAGTTCAAATAGTCGCCATGGATGGACATTATACACAAGGGATTACTCTTGTTTTTGCATTGAGTGCATTGTGGGAAACTCTGATCATGCATGCAACAACCAAGAACTTGGATATGTTGGTAAATGGGATATGGTGCCACTAGTTCTTTCAGAAATATACAATGAAAATGAGGAAGAAAGATTTGAAGACATTCCTTTGATTTCAATTGATTATGACCATATTTTAGGATTGGTTAGAAAAGGTACATGTGTAAGTTTTCAATAATTTAACTATTATATATAAATATAGTTAACGATCTTTAAAGTCTAGAGGAATTTCTAATTTTTTAAGATTTTTTTGTGTAAATTTGGTGTACAAGAGATGTTTTTGCAGTCATAGCAGATCTTGGAAACACAAAAGGTGTTAGCTATTATTTATTGCATTGCATGAAAGAGAGGAATAAGCTAACACAACCTAAAATAAGTGATGGAATGTTATTTCCCATAGGCGAGTTTACATTATAAACATTAAATATATATATTTTACAAACCTTGAGCACGAAAATGTTGTACATGTTCACATGTCTTACCTTGGGTTCATGTTTACCATGCAAGTTCTATTGTAGTGCAAGGGATATATCTAAAACAAGTCAAAGTTGTTCAACATAGGATTCATTTTGTTGACTATCAACCTGATAACAAGGTATATCAGTATAGTCAGTTAATAATTGCTACCACCCTACATCTTCATGCAGTTCCACATGCATGTGGCCAAAAAAAAAGGAGACTAGATAGTGATGATCATCAAAAGAATTTACATGTTATTGAAGAGCGAGTTGAGCCAAAATGTTTGAGTTAGATTATATCTGGATGATTTTCAAGTTCACTTGTAACCCTATACATGTTCAAGTGAGAACTTATAGTAACTTATGGAATTCTTAAGTTCAAGAATCTTTTATTTCATTTGAAAGTTCAAAGTTACACTTATAGCATCATCTCTCACTTTTTTTGCTTGCATGTAAACCCATATATATGCTTTCAATACTTATTTGAAACCTAGTGAAGTTTTTTAAAATCATTTTTCCTAAATTACAATTATATACAACTTATATTGGTTTCATGGAATTCTTAAGTTCAAGAATCTTATATACAATTATACACAACTTATATTTGTTCCATGGGAAATTATGTATTTTAAAATTAAGTATTATCTAATTATAAAAATTTTGCACACATATTTAAAACATAAATGAATGCAAATAAAAAAATAAATTTTCCATCAATTTAATTTACAAAAAATACCACAAATGGAAATAGAATGTTCCCATTCAGTTGCCAAATCAATATTTAAATGACTTCTATATGATTCCCTCTCTCCCCTCTACCCTTAACCCTTAAACCCTAAACCCTTGTTCCCTCTACCCTCTATCTCTCTCCTACTCCCCCCTCTCTCTCTCAAGTCTCTCCCTCCTACCCCATCTCCCTCTTTGAAGTATCTCTCTCCCCTCTACCCTTAACCCTCTACCCTCTACTCTCTACCCTTAAGGTTTAAACCCTTAAACCCTTAAACTTTCTACCCTCTACCCTTAACCCTTAAACTTTAAAACTCTCTATCCTCTACCCTCTACCCTTACACCCTTAAACCCTATACCCTCTACCCTTAACCCTTAACCCTTAAACCCTCTACCCTCTAATCTTAACCCTATACCCTCTATCTCTCTCCCACTCCCTCTCTCTCTCTCTCTCACTCACTCCTATCTCTACCCCCTCTACCCTTAACCCTCTACATCTACCCTTAAGCCTTAAACCCTTAAACCCTCTACCCTCTATCTCTCTCTCACTCCCTTCCTCTCCCTCTCTCTTAAGTCTCTCCCTCCTACCCACTCTCCCTTGCTCAAGTCTCTCTCTCCTACCCACTCTCCCTCTCTCAAGTCTCTCTCTCACTCACTCCTATCTCTATATCCCCTCTACCCTCTACCCTCTACCCTTAATCCTTAAACCCTTAAATCCTCTCTCTCACTCACTCACTCACTCCTTCCATCTCTAGATCCCCTCTACCCTTAAAATCTCTACCCTCTAATCTTAGCCCTATACCCTCTCTCTCTCTCCCACTCCCTTCCTATCTCTCTCAAGTCTCTCCCTCCTTACCCCATGCTCCCTCTCTCTCACTCACTCCCTCTATCTCTCTCCCCTCTACCCTTAAACCTCTACTCTCTATCTCTCTCCCACTCCCTCCCTCTCTCTCTTAAGTTTCTCCCTCCTACCATCTCCCTCTCTCAAGTCTCTCTCTCTCTCTCACTCACTCATTCCTTCTATCTCGAGCTCCCCTCTACTCTCTACCCTTAACCCTTAAACCATAAATGGGTCTTAAACCCTCTACCTTCTATCTCTCTCCCACTCCCTCCCTCTCTCTCTCTCTCAAGTCTCTCCCTCCTACCCTATCCCTCTCTCAAGTCTCTCTCTCACTCACTCCTATCTCAAGCTCCCCTCTACCCTCTACCCTTAACCCTTAAACCCTAAACGGGTCTTAAACCCTCTACCCTCTATCTCTCTCCCACTCCCTCCCTCTCTCTCAAGTCTCTCCCTCCTACCCCTCTCCCTCTCTCCCCTCTCC
>VDFB02058242.1:207442788-207465696 GCA_007258455.2 Sequoia sempervirens | reverse complement strand
AATCTAAACTTCATTGGTTGAAGATTCCTAATAAGTTTTATTAGGAGTTTTCCAGTCCCTTAGGAGCAATTCCTTTCCATTGCCAATTTTGACATGATCTGCAATGGAGTCCTGAGTGAACCTTAGCTGCTTCGGCCTCACCTTCACAGTTTCGTGATCCATAGCAACAATGAATCTCCTGCTGAACGAGTTGCAGAACACCTACAAACTTTGAATGACCTTGGTTTTCTCTATATAAATCAAGTACTTGTTCGCAGCGCTCCCTTAATTCACTATTACACTGAATTTGCAGCTACTTTTGCACGATTGATCAGATAATAAGTTAGTGGAGATTGGTACGAGGAGCCCCACTACAAAGTTTGATTTACAGTGTTTGCTTTAAGGAGAATGACGCCCGTGCTTTAAGGAGAGTGACAATCTAGTCATCATGCGTCCATGTTGTACAATGGACTTTAATATAGGTTATTGTTTTATAAGATAATGTGTTGTTGTGGGTCCCCCGAAAAGCAAAGTCTATAACCTCGAACACCTTGATTTACTTATCAAGTACAAGTTTAAAATATATTATGGATAAAATGATCCTAAATTTAATGTGGCAAATTAATAATTGTTAATATTTGAAGAAGATTAATAAACAAATAATGTACAATGAGATGATTGTCTGAATTCCAGGTTCTTCAGTATAATTAAGATAGAATATATTGATCCATGGCTACTCTATAATTGCTCCTATTACTCTAAGCTATATTGTAATTCTTATATGGTTGACTAAGATAGTAGGTTGATGAATAAAATTTTGATAAAGTTCTCACATTTTAGGGTTACTCATCTAGGTTGTACTCAATGCATATCAATCTTGTGTATGCTTTCCTTGCATGATTTCATCTCTATTTTCCATGTTTCTTTCATGTTACATCTTATTGAACAAGTGTAACCATAAAATGCATCCATTTAAGATATTGTAATAGTGTTTTAAAGGTTGATAATTAAGTGGACATACTAATATTCATTATTTGTGATCACTAAAAATAAATTGGACTAGATGATCTACATGAAAGTTTAGAAAAGTAACAATTAAGAGATAAATCAAGATATAGCTTGAAAAAACCTATCCTTCATAGCAAATTTGATTGATTAATCTCAATAATATGATTATAATAAATACAAATTTTAAGTACTCTTAATAAGATATATGGGACATCCAAACTCACTACATAATGAGATGTTCCTCACCAATTCAATAACCCTAATCCATGCACATTTTTTATAGGTAGATCACTATTGGAAACCATTATGGGGTATTATAAATTAATTGGCATAAAATCATGAGCCAACTAAATACTTTGAAAATATGTAAAATATACTTAACATATTCTTAATAGTTGTAAATAAGTGTATAGTCCATAAGGAGTGTAAAATATGTAAAATATATAACATATTCATAACAATCACAAGGGTAAATGCATGAAAATAAAAGATAAAAAGAAGTCAAAAGCGTCCATTTTTTTGAAATTGGTTAAATCTTACTTTGGTTATATTTTATTGCAATTTTATCACTTTACTTTAACTAACACTTTATGTAACACTAGATTCTCACCTTCAAATTTTTAAAATAAAATAAAATATCGCTTCTAATTTTTCTTGAGCTCCATGAGATTACCATACCTCTTACTAAGATAATTCTCGAGTATGACTCTTTTGACTACAAAACAGATTCCCACTACCAATATATGTTCATGATTGTTAATCTCCTTATTAAAAAATTAAAAAAAAAAATCATAACAAAGAACTCTTTATTCAAAAAAAGAGATCGTGTAAAAGAACTTATTCATTAAAAGAAAAGATGAACAATAATCATTACGAACAGATTTATGAACAATAATCATTACGAACAGATTTAGGTAGTGAAATGAAATGAAATGAAATATTTTAATATCATGCATCAGGTCACAAAAGTCTATGAGACCCAGGAACAATACGAGACCACCAATGAAGAAAAAAGACCCTTAACAGTTTGAACAGTTTGTGATGTTTACTCAGATCAACTTTTCGACAGTGGATTTTGATTTTGCAGTGGAAATTTGTTTTGCAGTCAGTACGGCCATTAAACAATCAAGAATTTTCATAGTTTAAAAAAAGAGGAGAAAACGAGAAAAGATGACGCAATGGCTCCGGTTTTGGAGGAATTTTCTGTTCCCAAGTTTAAAGAGAATTCAAGCAAATTGTAGGCTAATAGATGGAAATCAACGGTTTGCGTACGCCATATAAGCCGTCTAAGCCATTGATGTCAAATTCAGAAACAATAAGTCATTCTAGTTGGGTCGAATACATTTTCATTACGTGCACAAAAGATTTATATAATATGATTTGTTTAGTCGCTGGGAAACGGGGGAGAGATGGACCCATTTGTGGAAGAAACACATAATCGTACAAGAAAACTGTGGAAGATGGGTCTAACTATTCGTACAAGGAAAAAATGTGGAAATTAGAGAAGATAACCAGTGACTTTAATGGAAGAAAGGTCGAAGAATGTGAGAGGAGAAGGCATTTCGAGAAATGAAAATCATAATGGCAATGTGAGAGCAACCATTTAAAAGCTGTTTATAGGAAATGTATTTTATATATTTAATATAAATTTAATTTATTATAAAAATTTGAAGTATAGTTTTTAAAATAAAAATATATAATAAAAATAATTTTATTATTTTGGTTATTGGATGGTTTTATATCAAATCTATATAACTGTTTAGTAATTCAATATGGGAATAAGAGTTTCAGTCGATTTTTTTTTAGTTAGGAGTCAATAATTGAGGGTATTTATTCTCTCAAAGTCACCTAAAGCATGATCTTCATCTCTTTTGGTGTCAAAGTCTTGCATTTAGTACAACTTCATCCCTCTTGGACTTATTCAAAATCATTCAAATTCACCAACAAACCAAATGAAATGAAATGAAATATTTTAATAACGTCCACGAGGCCACAACAACCTATGGGACCCCAGGAACAACACAAGACCACCACCGAAAAGAGAAGACCCTAAACAGCCTAAGATCTTCGCTCGAGGTTAGCTCTACGGCAGTGATCCATCGACAAAAAGAAATATCCAAATTTAAAGCAAGTTTCTAAATTAATTATAACTAGCAATCGAACCTTGGTGTGCAATGGGTAGGCTGAAGAGGTGTGTGGAAGGTCAATTAGGAAAAAATATGATTTTTTTTTGGGCATACATTTGTGTAATACATAAGGTTAATTGGTAGGTCATTTTATTATTATTATTATTATTATTATTATTATTATTATTATTATTATTATTATTATTTTTTATATAGTACATATAGTTTTATTTTTTAAAATCTATCAAAAGATCAATTAAATTATGAGATTTTTTATAAATTAATTTTATTTGATTAATATATTGAATTTTATTTTATTTATTAAATTATGAGTTTTTCTTTTTAAAGTTGATATCTACAATCTTCTATCTTATTTTATTTAGCTTATATTAAAGATAAAGCAATAATATAATTAAACCATTGTCAATGTGTTTGAAATCTAAGTAGTCAAGGATATCAAAAGAAGCATTTCCCTGGAGTATCTAGTCACTGATAGCAATATTGGTATGAATAAACCTATAGGAATCAGTTAGTTGTTGAAATAACTTTAAAAATTAAATACATAATAATGAATCATGCACGGAAATTTGTGATGCCTACACCTACAAATTACCTTTTCTTTTGATTCTCTTTTTCCAAACCCTTGTTATCATTTTTGGAGAGACTTTTTTTTATGTTTTTGGGCATTCTATTCTCATTTTGAGAAAAGAAAATTGCAGGTTTGATCTTTGGAAGAGGGTTTCAGCAGTATTAAAGTCTTCTGAGGACGAAATCCCTTGGAGGATAGTGAATTGGACGAAAACCTAGTTAATCTACCTAGGGTTTCCATTTGGGAATCATTAGTCTTCATCACAGGTTAATTTGCATTTAGAATTGATTGCAACAATGAGTTATCAGAATATAATTGCAGATTGGTGCTTCTTATCAGCAGATATCATCATTTCAATGCATTCACCAGTTGGTCATACTATTTGGGTGTCATTTTTAGTCAAACCCTTGCTAGAAATTAGGGTTTTCAGACCACTAAGGAGTAGATCAGATCTTTATTGTATATGCTTTGGTTCCAACAATTAAATATTCAATAAATTGAGCGTTGGCTTTTGAGTAAGCAAATTCTATGTAATCGGGGGTTCAATTTCATTAATTCTAAAAATTACATTTGTTGTCCTAGGAAAGTCATAATTCATAATTTTATATCAGTTATTTATGGTCCTTTAGCATCTATTTCTTTTTCGCAATTATCAAGCACAACACCTCAAAAAAATTTTAAAAAAAAACACCAAAAATCACCAAAAACTCATAAAACAACAAAAACAAACAAAAAAACAAATTCCCTATTCGCTAGTCAAAGTCAAATCATAAATCAAACTCAAAAAAATGGATCAAATTTGGGTTGGGAACCTTTCATACATTCAAAAAATATAATATTGTTTGTAAAGGTTTATATAAACTATTAGATCTTGATTAGTATGGTTTTTTCCTTGATAAAAGGGAATGCATTTTTTTGTAGATATTTGAATGTTCTTTCTTTAGAATAATGGTTGGATAATTCTAATTTCAACCTAAGTATTAGTTAATTTCATTCAAAATTATGGATTGAATTTGTTGAGACCTAGAAATTCTATAGTATTGTAACTTATGTATTACTTCATTTCATATTATCCAATTACCTAGAGTTAGGATATTTTGTGTTGAAGAGACATTCGTACATTTGAATATACTATGATTTATTTCATGTTTTTTAGTTGCATTTATTCGAAAAATTTATAATTATAGATGTTTGGATATGATAATTATTTTGATGAATCTCATGTTCAGACCATTTCCTACTTGCTAACTATAAGTTTTCCTTGTGTGGTTAGTGTGAGCATTTTCATTTCATTTTATGGATTATTTTGTTAAACTACACTAGAATTAGTTGTTTGCTAAGTCTTACTTTGTGATATGGACTTCCTTTAAAGATATCACTTTTCTAATGATAATATAATTTTTTTGGTTAAGAAAGAGGTAGTTAATTTAGAATTTAGAATACTTATGCATTCAAAAGTTACAATGGAAGTTCAAACTTTGGATCTCTCTTTACCATTCTCTTCCTCTCCCTATCTTTTATATCTTTTTATCTTCCAAAGTTTTGGAATTTTTTTCTAGTAAATTTATTAAGTGCTTTAAGGGCATTGGTAGGGACATGATCCCATGTTGTAGGAAGAACAAGAGGAATCAGAGGGCTACAACTATTCTAGGCTACATTTTTTTCCCAAATTTAACATTCATATAAGTTTATAAATATTATTTCGTTTTAACTATATCCTTTACAACTACACTATTTGTTTTAGTAGAGTACATATTATTTAGAAGTTGGATTTCTAATTTTAAAAGTTGATTTAATAGAAATCTAGGCATATGTACTTAGGATAAATGGTAGTCATTTTAGAAATGCATACTTCATGCCCCCTTTAGGATTATTTATTAATTTGACTCAAAATTAACTTTACAATTTGAAGTGAAAATAATATTTACAACTACTTTCTTGTTGAAGATATATTAGTAATTATTGACACACTTTTAGACCTTTGAAAAATGTTTCCCCTCGTATAATTAAACATTTTAAGAATCTAAATGTATTTTGATACTAATGAAAATTAAATAAATAATAACTTTTTAATACCAATCCCTTAAATGTGTGTATATATTTTATACAAAGATAAATTCTACATCTACTTTAATTAAATCCTTAATTCTGACTTAACCACTAACCTTCCAATTTTTATTGGAATTTTTTTTTTTTTTTTGAACATTTTTTTTAAAATAAGTTATTAACTTCAATTTATGCAACTACAATAATTATTGTACTTGATGATAATTACTAGCTATATTATAATAATTTCAATGAAGGATGATGGAACAATAAACTTTGTAAATAATATTTGTCTATAGAAAATGAGTACTAGTTACTATCTCTTATGATGAAAAGCCACTTTAATATTATAGCCACAAATTAGAGGGTTTCTTTGGAGAAAATGGAATAACAAAAGGGTCATCAAATTGCTTCATGGTTGTATTATATTCAACCAAAAAATAAAGGGGGTTCAGGAGTGATTGATCCCCTTACTTAAGGGATCCACCTCATAGGAAAATGGATTACCATATCTTTTCATGGAGAAGCCCCATGGAAATATCTTATTACACAAAAAATAGCTACAAATAAAGCATATAATTCTTGGAAAGAGGTTGGGTGGAAAGATAAAATCAAGTTATGGTAAAATAGTTTAAACCTCATGTTAGAATTAGGTGTTGTACACCTTGCATAATGTTTGTAATATTTTATTTATTTATTATGTGTGTGGTGCACCTAGGGGTTTTCTAGGTGAACGTGCATCACAAGGAGTTATAATGTTGGGGCCACTTTGTTGTATGTAACATTGGGACATGTAATTGTCATATGTAATTATTTAATATTGGGGAATAATAATAAAATAATAAAGTACCCAATATTAAATGTGGGGTCACATGTTGTATGGTTTTGGGCACATGGTTTATGTAATACCACTTGGTGGTTTTGTGGGAGCTTGTTTCTATAAAAACAACCACAAGGGTAGTTGTTTAAGGTTGGACAGTTTGCTGCAAGTTAGCAGGTTGAGCTTGTGCATGTGTGAGGGTTTGAAGCATGGCATGGGATGTGTGGATTCATGCTTGGTCACATGGAATGCATGGATAACTTGTGCTTCAGAAGTGTTCATGGAGTCTCTGCAGATGTATTGTAATGGGTTTTCATTGTTGAATAATACATGGAGTGTGGATGCTTTTGGAGCTGGGTTTTTCCCTCTTGAGGGTTTTCCCAGGGTATATCTTGTGTCATCTTTGATGGGTATGTTGTCTATTCTCTTGCATGTTGATGTTGAGTATTTTACTTGCATGTTTCAGATTTGGGTTATGTGGAAATTGTCATTTCATGGCTGCATAGTTTCATTACAAGTGGTATCAGAGCTTTGGTTGTGGATTGAATAACCCTAGGTTGCATGAGAGAATGAAAGACAATGGCAAGATATAGGGTTTTTGCAGGTGTTTTATTACAGATCTAAGGGTTTTATTGCAGATCTGAGGGTTTTGGGTTTGCTGTTATGATGGGTTGTTTGCAGATTTGGGGTGAGAAAATTTTGGCAAAATAGGGTTTCTTAGTCATGCATTTAAATGAGGGTTTTGGGGGTGAGTTTTCACAGATGACCTCCTAAGACAAAATGGATCTCATGGTTGGATTCAGGTTGGCCGAGAGAGAAATTTTGACATATAACATGCCCTACTTTTGTTACAGAAAAAAATACTACCTATTATTGCGTGCAGTCGACGATGCAGTCGTCTGAAGAAAAATTGAAAAAAAAATTAAAAAACAAAATTAGGAGAAAAATAAAATCCCGTGAAATTTATTTTACACCGCAAAATCAAAAACAAAAAATTAGAAAAATTTAAAAAACAAAAAAATTTAATGGAAGGGGAGGTGCTTGGGCTTGCGTACCCAATCGACGCCGCAGTACCAGCCCGTCGGTGATGCCCGGCGGTCGATTGTACCGCCGATACGGCGGCGGTGCGATCTGAAGCGTGCGACTTTAACTGGCTGTTAAGCTGACCCGCTAGGGCTTTAAAAATAAAAATTTCAATTTTTAAAAATTTTGCCATGTTTTCAAAAATCCGCCGGGTTTGTGATATATGCAGGATTTCAAATTTTTTAAAAGCCATATTGCATAATGCGTCGGGTCCGTACGCAGGGGGTGGAAGAAAATTTTCATTTTGAAAAATTAAATTAAATTTAAATAGATTTTGGAATCCGCCGCCCACCCACCACCGGAGCGCCACCACAGAGCCACCAGGAGGGCCTTTTACAGCAGTTTTTTTTCAAACGCGTATAACTTTTGCTCAGGGTGTTGGATTTTTGACTTCTTACAGTCATTGGAAAGCTGGTTCCAAGAACTACGCAGTGGTACAGGTGTTGTTCCATGATTTTGCAGTTTTGACAGTGTTTTGCTTGGTTGAAGTCAGATGTTTATTTTGAGCTTTGAGAGGGCATATCGGGTGCATACGGAGTCAGATTTTGGACTTCGAATAGTCAATGGAAAGCTTGTTCAGAGCACTTTATAGTGGATCAGGTTTGGAGATATTTTGGCATGGTTTATTTGCTGTTTTTTCTCATCTGAGCTGTTTATGGGTCTATTTGACTATGGTGTTATTATGAGCTTATGGATTGTTGGATTTGGGATATTTGATGATGGATTCATTGTATGCTCAGTTGTACATCTCAGATTATTATATTTTTGACATGGTTATCAGCATGTATGTTGCATTGTTGTATCTACAAGTTGTGCAATGTTGTAGGCGGTCTATACTTACTTGTTGCACCTATGACTTGGATATGGGTTGTCTTTGCCCATTGATATTTCAGTGTTGATGCATGATCAGTTTTAGTGGCTTGGTTTAGTCACTTGGTTTGCTGTTTTGGTTGTCATGTTGAGGAGGTGAGATGGTATTACCAGGTACATCATGATATGAGATCTATGTAGTTGACTATGATTATGCAGATATGTGGACATGGTTGGGTTGATTTGTTGGTATATTTGGTGGTGATCATGATGTCATGGATGTTTCTTGTGCATTAGAGACTTTGGCATGTTATGATGGTTTATGCAGGTGCATTGATTGGTGGTATTGGATTGGTTCCTGATTATGGTTGTGGCGGTGTATCTTCTTGGGTTTAGGAGATTGGTATCACGATGTCATGGATAGCTTGGTTACACGGTTCAGTGGGAGCTTGTGATAGTGATGGTTTGGCGGTGATGGATATGATGGTTTGGTGGTGTATCTTCTTGCTTTAGAGGATGGTTATCATGTTGTCATTGAGAGCTTGGATTCACAGGTTTTGTGTGAGCTTATGACAGTGTTGGTTTTGTGCATCATGGTGCCATGGGATTGCTCGGTATCACGGTTCAGTGGGAGCATTTGGCAATGATGTGGATCCATTGGTTATTATGGATGGTTGTCTTCAGCAGGTGATCTTTGGTGTCATGGAGGAGCTCTTGGATTCTGTGTGCTACAGTGAGAGTTCTTTGACATCAGGTGTTGGAGATGTTGAGGTATTATTTATGACTTGTTGGTTTTGACAGGTGATCCTTGGTTGTAGGATGGTTTTGTTATTATGTCATGGTATACTCTTGATTACTAGTTTAGAGTTGTGGCATGGTACATGTTATGATGATTTATTCATGTGATCTTCTTTTGAGAGGATGTGAGATCATGGTGTCATGTTTATGTTCCTGATTCTGCAGTTGGAGCTATGATTTTGATCTTGGTTGGTTCTCTTTGTATTGAGTACATTGATCATTTGCTTGGTGTTTAGCATGGATTGATCGGTTATAGGTGCTCATGGATACTTGGAGACATAGGTGAGGCTTGGTGTTCTCTTGTGGTTAGAGACATGTTATTGATATGGTTACTCTTGATGAGGTTTTAGCAGGAAGTCTGAGGGAGCCTACACCTTGGTTGGACGTGAGTTCAACATGGACCAATGAGGAGAGTGTTCTTGGTTGAGTCATGATGACTTGGATATCCTGGAGGAGCATTCTCATTCCCCACTCTTGGTTTACTCGGCGGTTCACTTGAGAGGTATTGCCCATTATTCTTTCAGGTGCATTATGTTTATGCTTTGTCTTCTCATGGATATGGATCTTGAGCCATGGATATTTGGTTTCTGGAGGGTTCATTTGAGGAGTGTTGGCATGTTTATCTCCTTGTACATGTTGAGTTTAGGAGATGGTTTATTGGGTTGATTTCCTTGGTTTAGGAATGATTACTTTGAGTTTGATCTTCTTGTTTTGAGATGCTTACATCCATGTTAGTTACATATGTTATCTTTGATCTTGGTGATTGGATGGATGGATGTGGTTATGGATTTTGTTATGGGGTATTATGGAGGAGATCATACTTGACACAGTTGGCATTTAGAGGTGTGTGTAGGAGGACATGCTACAGGTGTTTGGTTTGCAGGTTTTGCTTATCATTGTGGATGTTCCTTGGTACTACATGTTTACTTCTATGAGATGTTGGTAGTAGACTTAGTATGCCTTTGTGATGGTGCCTTTTTTGGGATGTTAACGAAGCGACGCGTTGAATGCGCTCATTCTAGGTTTGCATTCATCTTGACATTGCCCATGCAGTGGGAGCTCTTGGATGTGTATGTCATGCTTTGACAGGTTTGCACATGGAGTTTTTATTGTGGTTTATGGGTGGATATGTTGTTGGCATGAGTTTACTATGATATGTATACCTTGGAGGTATGGATAGTTGGATGTGTTGGCATTTGTTGTGGGTGTCATTTCAGCTATGGTGATTTATTCTTGACAGCTACTGGTGCATATTGGATTCAGTGTTTGTGTTTTGAGATATCAGGTTGAGGCAGGTTTATGCTTCTTTGTGACAGTTAGTGTGACATCTCTTTGGATGTGTTCTTATCTTAGTGCAGTTGGCATGGTGGAGGATGGGAGCATTCATGGATGAGATGGTGGTCACCTTGGTTCTTGTTACAGGTATCTTGATGGAGCACATGGAGCACTTGGATTCCTGGATGGTACATGTTGCCTATGGAGTTTTTTGTTACCCCCTTATGCAATGTATACAACAAGTGGGAGATTGTTAGAATTAGGTGTTGTACACCTTGCATAATGTTTGTAATATTTTATTTATTTATTATGTGTGTGGTGCACCTAGGGGTTTTCTAGGTGAATGTGCATCACAAGGAGTTATAATGTTGGGGCCACTTTGTTGTATGTAACATTGGGACATAATTGTAAAATGTAATTATTTAATATTGGGGAATAATAATAAAAATAATAAAGTACCCAATATTAAATGTGGGGTCACATGATGTAGTATTTTTGGGCACATGGTTTATGTAATACCACTTGGTGGTTTTGTGGGAGCTTGTTTCTATAAAAGCAACCACAAGGGTAGTTGTTTAGGGTTAGAGATTTATTGCAGTTAGCAGGTTGAGCTTGTGCATGTGTGAGGGTTTGAAGCATGGCATGGGATGTGTGGATTCATGCTTGGTCACATGGAATGCATGGATAGCTTGTGCTTCAGAAGTGTTCATGGAGTCTCTAAGATGTATTGTAATGGGTTTTCATTTTTGAATAATACATGGAGTGTGGATGCTTTTGGAAATTTGGGTTTTTCCCTCTTGAGGGTTTTCAGTATATCTTTGTGTCATCTTTGATGGGTATGTTGTCTATTCTCTTGCATGTTGATGTTGAGTATTTTGCTTGCATGTTTTGATTTGGGTTATGTGGAAATTGTCATTCTATGGTGCATAGTTTCCTTACAAGCCTTAGGGATCAAATTAACAAGAATTTGTGTAGGATTGCCTATATAAACAAGCTTCTAAACCCTAATTCATTATTCATTCATCATTCATTATCCATCTCAAGTTAAGTAAGCTAGGGTTAGGAACTTCAAGACTTTACAAGATCAATTCTAAGGCATTCAAGGGCTAATTCTTCATCCATTGTTGTAGAAATTCAAGATCAATCATCATGGCAAGTTTTTAATTGTAGTACTTCACATTCATGCTTCATTACATTGTTTCATAATTTTTGTTTAATTACCTAAAAGGAGTTTGACAAACAAAAATCCCTATCCTCTAACAATCAACAAGTTTTCCCCTCTTTAATGTGTGATTGTAGGTTTGCAGATTGAAGAAAAATGCCAAAAGTGATAAAATTACAAATGTTGTCAAAGTTGTCATGAAAATTTGTCAAAAATCATAGAAAATTAGATATAGAGGAAAATATCCATCCAATTTGCATGAAATTAGTGGGAAAGTGCTTATTTCATCTATCTTTAGAGGCTTGCAAAGTTTCAGTTTGAGATTCCACTCCTGGGACACTTTTCAACAAAATGGGACTCATCTCCCAGTAGTGGCGTGTGAGTCCCAATGTACCTATTTTTTAGATATTTCTGTAGATTTGGACACCAATTTGGTTGAAATAGGCTCTGGTGCAATTTTCCAGATCTAGGACTAATTCACCCAAAATGGCATATGAGTCCCAGTAGGTCACAATTTCATAATTTTAGAAATATTTCTAGTCTTCAACACATTTCCAAGTGCACACTTTCTACTTCATAGCTTTTCGTTTTTCTTTATTTGCATTTCTAAGTTATTTTCTAGGTCTTTTTGTATTTCACACTGTGTTTTCGAACATCTTGCATTTCATAAGTTTTGCATTTGATAGTTAATATATTTTATCAGTTTTCAGCCTTAAGAATAATATCCTTTGATAGATATCAATATCTCTTGTATTGGAATCTCAAGGATTTGTTCTTGAGTGTGAACTTTATGAAATCAGATTCCTCTTCCTTCATTCCCCTTTTAGGTGTGGATAAAGGAGGTTGTGCATTCCATTTCCATAGTCCACATTTTGGTGAACTTGAATTACAAATACCTTCTTTTCTGATTTGGATTCCATCATCATCCCAGAATTATCTTGCATTAAGTTTGCATTAGGGTTTGCATTGATTAATTTGCATTCCAAGGTTTCAAATTTTGCATTAGTGAAAGTGCATATAGGTTGCATTTTTGCATCTCAAATCATTAAAAATTTATGAAATTATGTATTTTCATCTTAGGTCTGCATCGTATAGCACAAAAAACAAACAAATCACTAAAAAAAATATGAAAATTCTGAAAAAAAATCCCCACCAGGACTCATTCGCCACTTTGGGTGAATCAATCCCTTTGCACCCCTGTAATAGCCTCTTATAGCACTAAAAACCTTTTTTTTTCACTTATATTTTCTGCCATTAACTATCTTTATCAGTTGGTTGAGCTTCTGTTACATGCATTTCATTAGATCTAGCTTAAATTAGCTCATTTCATGCACAAGTTAATTTCAAATTTGCATTCTCACATTGTTACATAGAATAATCAGTCAATTGTCATCCTTAAAATATGAAAAATTGCATTCCTCTTTTGCATGTTTGCTTTAGCATGGTTACATTTCAAGTTTGTAGAATAATCATTACATCATGTTTACTTTACAAAAATCTATAGTTATCATACTTCATGTTCTATTTTTAGATCTTATTGCGTGTTGTAAGAAAGTTTTGTTAAGTGCATATGACTATGAGGTCCTTTCCCCTCTCTTTTTGTTTGCCATTGATCCCTCTCCTAGTATCCCTTCTGCGAGAGAGGTTAGTCTAGTGAATGAAACCTTGGATAATCATAACAATCACATTTGTTCTTCTCCTATTATCTCTCCTACTTGTGAAGAAGATATTATAGTGTTAGAAGAACCAATTGATGAGAGTTTTGAAAACCCAAGTTGTTTCTCTCTTCTTACCTCTCCTATTAGACAAAACATTAATAAAAAAGAGGACATGACAATAAGTAATCATGACAATCACACAACACAACAATATACCATTGAAACCTACCTATGTTCATCTCCTAACATCTTCTCCTCTTGTGATAGTGATGAGGATATGTTAGTGTTAGATAAGAAAATATGCAAGATCTATGATAACCCTCTTTATGATCATTTCCCTACCTATCCTATTTTGCAAGACATTATGGGCCAAAGGAATGAACTCATAAATGATCATGATAATCATACTTTTTCTTCTCCTAGTATCTCTCATAGTTATGAAGACTATGCTTTGATGTTGGAAAACACAATGGATGAGATTCATGAGAATATTGTCCTCTAGACCACTGAAGAATATTGTGACCAACTGAAGATAGCAAACATCATAAACCGGCCACAACTAAAAATAGAAAGATGCCAACCACTGCAACTGCCACCATTGCTACAAATAACACTTACTAAAAATAGCATACTACTAAAAATAGTGACTCCAAACACATTTTGAGCACGAACCAGACAGTTGTCGCAACTTACTAAAAATAGCAAGTCTAGAAAAGGTTGTCAGATGCATATACATGTCATACCATTGCGAAGCTCTTTGAAAACCTAAAAAGAATCCATAAACCAATCCTGCTTGCAAACTCCTGATTGAAATGCATGTCACATCTCTCCAAAGCTTTATGAAAACTTAGAAAGTTCCAAAAAACACACTGCCAAACTCCTACATGCAAACCCTTGAATCCACAAAAGAAGTCTCCTAGAAAATAGGAAACCCTAATTCTGCCTCTGACTAGCCTATGGGCATCCAAAAATATGCTAACAGTCACTAGAAAGTGTAGTGCTAAAAATGGGGACATTACATATGATTTGAAAATAATGCAATGTGTAATAGAGTTCTTTCTTACACCAAGAACATCCTTTTTGGTTTGTTGGTCATGTGGGTTGTCCTCTATGGTTGTGAAGTTTGGAGGAATAACATGTCTACCCACAAGTGGCAGCAAATGGAAAGAATCCAAAAAACATTTAATTACTAGTAGTCTCACGACAAATCAACAATCACCTATGAGATCCTTTTGGTTGAAGCGAGTATGTTTCCAATGGAAGCGTTAGCAATAATTCATTTTCTAAGTTATTTAAAAAAGGTTGATAACATGGATAAGCATCGCTGACCCAAGTTGGTTGTTGAAGAAGAATTAAAACATAGGAACAATAATTGGATGAAGCAAAACAACAAGTGGTTGAGGAAGTGGGACATTAAACTGCATGTATGTACTATGTCCTAACAATTTCAAAGAGATAATAAGGTTTGTGTTAGAAAAGTTCAAGACTACCATGCAGACAAATTTTAGATTGGTCGTAAAAAAGTGCACTATGTTAAAGAGTTCAACCCCAAGTGGGAGCATGATGAAAAATCTTACTTGAGGATTGCAATTAAAGGAAAAACTAAAATATTAGTTGCTTGGTTGGGGACTAGCTCCCATCATCTTAGATGTGAGATGAGTAGATGGACGGCCCCTGAGGAAGAATGGGAAAAAAAAAACTTGCATTTTGTTCAATAAAGGGGTGGTTGAAACCAAGCAACACTTCATCCTAGAATGTGCAGCATATGAGGATATCTGTATTCAATTTGAAAACAATATGAAGGTGGGTAGTTTGAATGAGCTATTTGAGGAGGCAAGACTTCACAAAATGACAAGCTTTTTGATCAAGATTCATAAAAGAAGAGTCGACATCGAAAGAAAATTGAAAACGTGTTAATGGTGGTTACCTATGTCCCTTAGACCATTTGGTCCCGTGGATGTCATTAAAATTCTTTCATTCATTCTTGATTCCTAAATATGCTCTAGATCTTAGATGATATAATAATGAATTAAGAGTTGTCTTATTATACAACATTTTAGCATATACAAATTAACATTAACGTCTAATAAAAAAAGATTGGACTTAGATACAAATTTAAATTTGAGTTTGATAGTTTTCAAAAATTTCTACTTCGGTGAGCTCCTTCATGTCGGTGAGACTTCCTTATATCGGCAAGACCTTATGTCGATGTCAAACCTTCTCGGTGAGGCCTTTTCTAATCGCGGAAACATCTTAGCGACCTAACCCTCCTTTTGGCGAACTGGGATCCAGTTGGGGTGACTCTCATGTGTCGGCGAGACATTATTGCGAAGGGGAAACCCTTCGGAAAAACCTTTAACAGTCTGGGAGATTTCTTCCTGAAATGAATCTGTCTTGCCAAACTCAAATTTCATATTGGTGAGACCCTCAAGCTTTGGCCAGACCTCTTGGCACACATCCTTCTTCTCGCCGAGATGTATATCTTTATCAGTGGTCGGCAAGACTTAAGGGACTCAGCAAGACCATACACTGAAGAAGACAACTCCTGTCGAAGTGTTTACCCGATGTGATTAGTCAGTGAGACCCAAAGAAGTCACCAAGACTTCACCCTGAAGGAAAAAACTCTCATTGATATGCATATCCTTTTGTCACTGGGACAATGATCAAGTGCTGCCGATAGGAACCTACAGGTGAATTCCACTCGCCGTGACATTCCTGGGGTCTTGCCGATAAACAACACAGAAGCTTATTTAACCAAATGCATTATGGGTTGGGGAGACCTTGATAATCTCATGCCGATAGGATCCCAAAGTGAAACATTCAAGCTTGATGGAACCCCTGCTAGTCAGCAAGACATTTGGAAGGTCTTGCTGACTTTCTCCTTAGAGGATTTTCATGCTGAACCTGAACAATGCAGGCTTCCAAACTAAGTTCCCTGTAGCCTAGCATCAACTTCATGACCTTTTTCCTAGTGTGAATGCTCCATTTGGCCTTCTCGAACCTCTGTCACATGATTTATCCTGCCTGATTGAGCCTGTGGGTGAAAATTAGGTAACATTTCTAGTGAACTTTGTTGGATGTTTTTCTACTAAACATGGAAAAATAGTAGCCAAAAATTATCCATTAGGCATGGAGTCGTTAGGAAGCTCAAAAAAATTAAAACATGAACTTTGCACATAGCTCAAACGTGTTCGAGATGATTTCATAGGTCATAACAGATTGTCCAAACCTCAAGAAATAGGAGAAACTAAAAAGGAAATAATTACTGTGTGAAAACACCACTTAGGAAAAGGAAAAACATCTAAACTAAAGTGCAAAAGCACTTATTGGAAACATAAACCTAAACTAATATGTACAATAGAGGAACTCCATCAGACTTGAAAACAAGGTTTGAGGTGTATCCCATTAACTGGGATAGGAAGCAATTCCCCTTCTATTGTGACCAGTTGGTAAGCATTGTGCTCCTTACAATCTCTAATAATAAATGGACCTGTCCACATGTTATCAAACTTGGTGTGATGGCCTGGCCTACTTTTCAAAACATCCCATTTCAGCACGAAATCTCCCACCTTGAAAAATTTTCTTGTATCCTTCTTGTCAAATGTTCTTTTCATTTGGAGCTGATGATACTCCAAAGCTTTTATTACTTTGTCCCTTGATTCTTTGAGCTCCATGAGCTCTGCGTACCTCACATACATTGGATCTTGTCCCTCAAACATCTCTAAGTAGTGAACAATTTCTAGAACTAGAAGCTCTACAGATAGAGGTAACCTGGCCTCCTTGCCATAGACTAACATGTATGGTGAATTACCAATAGACCTCTTAGGAGTCACTTTTTCTCCCCAAAGTGCATACTTTAATCTAATGTGCTAGGTCCTTTGATTATCCTCCATTGTTCTTTTGATAATCCTCATGAGATTTTTATTTGTGCTTTTAGCTAAACCATTACCCTAAGGGTAATAATTTGAGGGTGTAGTCAAATGAATGCTATGTTTAACAACCCAATCAATTAATCTTAATCCCACAAATGCAAAACCATTATCAGATATGATAGAGTCAGGAACTCTAAATCTGGTGACTATATCCTCATAAAAGCTCAAAACTGAAGACTCTTTTGCTTCTTTCAAAGCTATTGCTTATGTCCATCGTGTGAAATATTTTGTAGCAGTCAACACCCACTTGTGACCAGCACGGGATGGTGGGTTAATCAGGCCAATAAAATCAATGCCCCATCTCATGAAGGGTTGCTCCACTTGAATTGGATGTAGAGGCATAGCGGGCAATTTTTCTTTTCTTGCAAACAAGGCACATTTGATACACTTTCTTGACCAAGCATACGCATCCTTAAATAAGTTGGGCCAGTAGTAACCAGCTCTCATGATTTTCTAAGTAGTTGTCCTTGGAGTAAAATGACCCCCTGTGGCTCCATCGTGAAACTCATGAAGTACCTTTTCAATCTGATCACTGTGAATACACCTTAATAGAACACCATTTAGATCCCTTTTAAAAAGAACATTATTTACCAACATGTATGGTATGGACTGCAGTCTGAAGTATCTTCATTTAGCTTTGTCCAAAACTAGTGGACACTCGCCAGTTTGTAAAAAATGGGCCATGTCTTGAACCCAATTAATTGCTATCACATGCACATCATCTTGAGAAACCTGAGAATCATTTGTATTAGCAAAAATAGTATCCTTTTCTAATTCATTTTCACTGATTGACCCTGCAGCAAGCTATTCACAAAGACCTTTACCTCTAACCAATTTGGTAATCTTGATATCCACATCATATTCCATGACCTTAGTGATCCACCCTGTCCTTTTTTCATTCAGATCTTTATTCAACAAAAACTCCTTGACACTTGAATGTACTACCAAAATATGAATCTTATTGTTTGACAATAGAGGCTTAAACTTCTTTAGGCTTCTGATCACAACAAGAACATGCTTCTCAACAAAGGTATACCTCTCTTCATAATCAATAAGTACTTGGCTAAAGAAAGCTATGGGCTGTTCTAAGTTATCACTATTTTTCTGAACTAGCATAGCGGAGATTGAACTACTGCTACCAAAAGAATACAAAAAGAAGTCCTTAGAGAAATCTAGATTTACCAATGTTAGAGCAGATGCTAAAGCCTCCTTGATTTCTTCAAAACTATGCTTTGCCTCTTTTGTCCAACTAAAAGTTGCATTCTTTTTGAGCATGGCAGTCAAAGGTTGTAGCAAATTTGCAACATTAGGAATAAATCTTCTTAGAAAGTTGATTCTTCCTAAAAAGATCTGCAATCCTTTCTTGTGATTGGGTAATGGCAGTTCAAGTATAGCTTTGACTCTTTTTGGATCAATGGTAACTCCATCCTTTGATACTATATGGCCTAACAGTCTACCTTCATGAACTGCAAAAATACTTTTGTAGGATTGAGGGATATCCCAAACTCCCTGTATTTCTCAAAAACTTGCTTGAGAGGTGACAAATGTTCATCTATAGTTTTTGAATATACAATTATATCATCTAAATAAACCCGCAAAATTTTTTGGATTAAACTCTGAAATTCCATATCCATGGCACACTGAAAGGTGGCACTAGCGTTAGATAAACCAGAAGGCATCCTCTTGTAAGCCATAGTACCCCATTTTGTTGTAAATGTTGTTTTATACTGATCCTCCTCTTTGACTAGAATCTAGTTATAACCAAAATACCCATCCAGAAGAGAAAATCTTTTTGAACTAGCAACATCTTGGAGAATTTGTTCCATAGACGGTAAGGGATAATGATCTTTCAAAGATGCTCTATTAAGGTCTCTAAAATCTACACATAGTCTTATCTCACCGCTTTTCTTCCTAACTGGTACAAGGTTAGAAACCCATGAAGTGTGCTTAATAGGAAAGATGATAACCCCCTCAACTAGTTTGGTCAGCTCTTTAATCATTAAGGGCTCAAGCTTAGGATTCAACGGCCTTTGTTTCTATCTAACAAGCTTGACACCAAATTCTAACTCAATTGTATGTTGTGCAATATGAGGATCAAACCCTCTTAAATCAAAATATTGCCAAGCAAAAACATCATGATATTCTTGGAATAAAACAATGAAAGCTCTCTTATCCTTAGCCGAACAAATTTTACCTAATTTAAGGAGCTTACCTTTAAAGATTTCCACTTCTTCATAATGATCTTCCTTGATTTGAATGCAAACTTTATTCTTCTTAAGCTAATCATCAGAATTGAATATGGATTCCAAGGTAACCATCCCTTTGGGAAGTTTATTGGTCTTCAGCTGTATCACTTGATCGTCATACTATTGTTTGACTTTTTCCTGGTTTACTACAGAAAATTGACCCTCTTGGAGCAGAAAGGTCACTATTTTTTCATCACTTTCAAATACTTGCCAGTTAATGTTGTTGTCAAGAATTGACGGCCTGATAACCACCTTGACATACTGCTATATTTTATCCCTTTTAATATCGCCTGGGATATCAAAATGTGCTCCAATTGCTACAAGTCTGTCAGCATGTTAATTCTGATTCCTTGGGATAGATACTAAGTTAAAGGCATCAAATTCCTCAATCATATTCCACACTCTATTTCTATAAGACTTTAGTGTGTCATTTTTAGCAACATTTACCCTCCTAACCTGATTGACTATCAATTCACTATCTCCAGAGACTCTCAAATAGTCAATTCCTCTTTTCCTTGCCCATTGAAGGCCTTGAACAAGGCCCTCATACTCAACACTATTATTAGAACATGCAAAAGCAAAATGGAAAGCTGAAAAGTACTTATCACCTTGTGGAGAAATCAAAATTGCACCTCCACTTGCCCCATTCTTTCTCCTAGAACCATCAAAGAACATCCCCCAAAGTCCACCTTGTTGTTACAACAACTGATCTAAATCCTTTTCAAGGTTTGGAATTTCTGTGACAGGCTCAAGTATGACATAGTTACCCATACCAACATCTTGAATAAGGTCTTCTAGACTATCTAACACATTTTCAACTGCCCATTCATGTAGAAGCACATCAAGAACAACTTCTTCTTGAAGTTCTTGAGCAGCAGCCAACTCACTGTCAGTGAAAACGACACAATTTGTGTCTGTAGCAATAGGAGCAACATTGTCGGGACTTGGGTTATATGGCTCAATGTGATCCTTAGCCAACCTTTCAGATTTAATGGTAACCTTAGTTCCATATCTAGTTCTAAACAAAATATGTGACCAACCAGCTGACACATAACCACCTATCTTGGCTGTAAAGTCTCTTGATAAGCACAAAGAAAAGAAAGGTGGAAGGTCTATGACACAAATGTCTTGGGGAACTAAAAAATTAGGACAAGCATGATAATGCCTAGTGTATTAATGGAGGTATCATCCAATTGGATTACTCCTTTCTCTAAAGGCTGATACTTTAGCCCAAGCTTGTCAGCAATCTACTTTGGCATCACAGAGCTACTAGCTCCACTGTCTACCATATAGTTATGAACTAACTTATCACCAATGATCACTGACACGTAAAAGGGAGGTGGTTTGACTTCTTTTCCTGCGTCCTTGCTGGGTTGTTTATCATTTTCTTGAGGATTATTTATCAAAATAGTCTTAACTTGACCTATTGGAGACTCAGATTCATCAGACATTTTCAAACTTGTCAAGGCTGACTATAACATATCCTTTTGACCTGGGATGACTAATGAATCCCACATAGACATCGTTACATTTGTCCTTTTCATACTATCAAGAATGTTAAAGGGTACTATTGGGTTTACCTTATGATGTACCTTTACGCCAGCAAGATCAGCTTGCAAGCGTGGCTACTCCTTCAGTGGGAGTTGTTGATTTCCTTACAAACCACTAGTCACTTGAGATGTAGATGGTTCAACAGTTGATGCCTTTCCTTTGTCGGCTACATGATGAAGCTCAAAAGCTCTTTTCTTTGCCCTAGTGTTAGCTGCAACTGAGGAATTATCTACATTCAATCTACATAATTCTTCACCTTGCCAGTTGAGTAGGGTAGCATCATTTGCAAACTGATCTTGGTGTTGTGGAGATGGCTCATTAAGTGCATGTTGTTGTGAGCTTGATGCATTTTGTACCATCAGTGCTTGATTGATGAGTCCATTTGAGCAAGTGGCTTGATTGTGAGGCTGGTTGCAAGGGTAACACCATTCATAATTTGCTACCAAGTTATTTTGAATAGGGACAAGATCCTTAGCTGCACTAACAGGTGCTGGAGCATATGCCTGAAAAGGTCTTGTGTTCAAATTCTATCTTGGGCCCTAGTAATTGCCTTGGTAAGCTTATCTACTAACTTGATATGCTTGTTGCTTGCCTGGATTCTATTGTTGATAAGGCCTACTATATGATTGCTACTTCTCTAAGCTTACAAGCTTGTTACCAAAAGACTGCAATAGACTTTTGATTTCCTGTAACTCATTTGGAGAACCTGAAGCAACATTTTCTTGTGTTACAACTGGAACAGGTGGCAAAGGCACAAAAGGTGGTATCTGTAGAGGAATATAGGCATTGGTGGCCTAGGAGCTAGTTTACCAGCCTGTATTAGGTTGTTTTCAGCTCTGATTGCTATTTCAAAAGAATCTGGTAGAGAAAACCCTCCCATTGATTGTATCATAACAGCTATACCATTGTTAAGAGCCCTCAAAAAGTACAAAAATGCATACTCTAGAGGTGGCCTCACCATTGCAAGGATTCTATCCCAGGTTCTTTGAAATTTGAAATTGAAATCATTCATCTGCTCCTGAGGGGCCCTCTTAATTGTAGTTAATTGTTCCAATAGAGACAAGTTATCGGACCTGTCCTGAAATTGTTTATGCAACTTGTCTCCAAATTCATCCCAAGTTGCAATTGAACTGACTGCTAAACTCCTATACCATTGCATAACTCTTCCTTTCAACGAAGCAGCTAGCAGTCTCACTGCAACATCCTCTTGGGTTATGTGATGGACTTCGCATAACGAAGCTACATCTCGCATGTGTTCAATCGGGGTAGTTTTCTCTTCCTCTGTGAAAGTTGGCAGACTCTTCAAGGCTGCTATTGGAATGCCATTGTTCTGTGCCAAATTCAAGGGGCTCCCTCCATTAAAAGCAACAAAGGGTTGATTTTTTGGAGTGGCCATTGGAGGTGGCTGAGGTGGGTTTACTGTTACTCTAGATGAAACTAAAGACGAGACAGCAATGTGTGATCCCACATATGGAGGAGTGGATTGAGTTCTTCTAGAATAGATAATTATTATTTCTCGCCTTTCTGTTGTTCTGCCTTGTCTTCTTGGTGGTGACAGCTGTAGATATTTGAAAGGACCTGAGCTGCTCCTTGTCTGAACTCTTCTCATAAACTGTAGAAGGTGTTGATTCTGAAGTTCTTTCTCTCTACGGAGTTGCCAAGTATGCACAATTGACTTCTATAAAGTTTGGAACCTGCTGGTTGTGTACCAAACCAGCAATATCACATGGAAATAGTCCCACCGGGTGTGCCAGAAATTGTTCTCCTAGAAATGCACCCTATGCACAATGATGAAGCTGAGCTTTCTAGAGAAACATGGGATCAC
>VDFB02058242.1:207394299-207442688 GCA_007258455.2 Sequoia sempervirens | reverse complement strand
GAGTCAAAATCAATAGTGGCACATTATAATGGGCTCACGTTATGGCTTGGTGTGATGATCATGAGACTCGGCCACAACGCGCTCACATTATGAGCTTTCAAAACTTTTTTAAAAATTTGGCCACAAATTGGTTACCCATCTTTTTGCACCCGCCCTAGGAAGGGATACCATAAGATAAATAATAGAATTTCACTAGCTTCATTCCATAACCTTGTAAGCTAGCATGAAGGTTTGTGATATTTGTATATTTTTTAAATGATGCCTTGTGCATAATAGGTTCCTACAATTTTTCCATGAAACCCTACTAAATCTCAATATTTGGTAAGAGTAATGCATCTTGACCAATATGGATTAGAAATGTAACACAAAATCAATTACTCTCTCATTAGGGCCCTGTTTAAAATAGATTAAGTTAGTAAAATTTACTTGTAAGCCTATATTGAGAGGTACAAGTAAAAAACAAAGGTTTACACTAATTGATTGAATATCCTAATGGAATTGTGTGGGATATAATAAAGTTACCCAAATGCATGTTACTTGAGTGTATGATGGAACAATCTAGACAATATATAGTCATCATAAATATAATACATACAATTAGCCAAAATTAGTGACATGTAATCATTCATATAAGTATGTCTTTTTTATATAATAATTACAAATAATTAAAGGCAAGGAGGCCAACACCAAATTTATATTTAATAATATAAGGAAATGGAAGGAGGATGATCCATTTGAGGCTATGATTACGTATTATAAAAGAACTAACAATATTATTAAAAATTTGCTCAAATAGATTCAAATAAGCCTCAATAATATACTTGGAGAAATTGTCATGAAGTTTTCTTGAGAAAAATGAGTCTTTTGAAAAAATTCTATCTTTCATCTAACCTTCACATTTTCCTTCCCCTTTTTTGTAGCATGTTCATATTGATATGGAAGCTACCCTTTTATATCACCTATTATTTCACCATCTTATCTCTCTCAACCTTGTCTATACCTCTCAATGATCTTCCTTTCAAGTTAAACATTTCTTGCCTATAAAAATAATATTTCTTTAATTGTATTTTAGCTACCTATAATGTCAATACTAAACCTCAATAGGGAAAATGGATTAGTTATTAGGTGAAAACTATCAACTATTATACCTTATTTCTTAAAAATTGTCATAGAAGAGCTATAGTAAAATATTAAAAGCTCGAAAAATATCTCAAATGACAAAATTTTCATGCCCAAATCCTCCTAGACAGTAACCCCCTTAGTATTCTCTTGACTAACCAATTACTCACATAGAACATTTTATTTAAAAATTGGTTCTTACAAGAGTAAAGGAGCTCAAATGTGGGTACATATTTAGTAGATTGAAGATGAAGATTATAAGGGATTGAAATTATTATTTCATTATTTACAACATAAACATTAAAAAATCATATTTCAATCATTAAATTTACTAATGGATATTCTTATAATCCTAATATGTTCAATAATTTACTTTCATTAACCACTATAAGTAGTTATTCAATGATTATTTACCTAAAGATCACACCACCCCCATTTTAGAGGAGAGATCCATATTATATTCATTTTCTTAATCAACACCTTTTAATGGAAGAAATTAATAAGGAAATGTACTACATGGGTATGAAAGAGAGTCTTAGATTGGATGGCCTTCCAATTGAAAACATCTAGGAATTATTCCTCTTTATCTACTTGCAAGGAACTATGAATAGCTCATCATGAGCTATTATCAAACAAGGCTTGATCAAGTTCATTCCTAAGGGAAAAGAAGAAGACACAATTAATTCTTGGTAATCCCTTAGTATACTTAATACTTCCTATTATTAAATACTTGGTGAAAAGAGTAAAGCATATTAGCTAGGGAATCATGTGACATCCCTAATATCTAGATCCCTAAGTGGTCAATTTATTCTAGAAAACATGGTACTTACTTAGGAGACATGGCCTCAACAAACTAATCAAGATGATATTTTAATAAAACTATATTTTAAGAATATTATAATCACATTTGTAGGCCCTTCACACTTTATATGAAATAATGGTTAGGATTCAATCCTAGAATTTATGACCATGCTAGAATGTTGTTTATGGATGTTGATGATAGGTTACCAACCAATGGCTCATTCTCGAATTTCTCCTCCAAAACTCTATTTTCCAAGGATATCTTCCTACCCTACTCATTAATGTTCTTACTATTGATGCTCTCAAGTACCTCTTCTAGCATGCTCTTTTTATCAATATTATTGTGGTATATCCCTTCCTAGAAATACTAAAACCATCAATTTGCATTTTTATGAAGATAATATGGTTTTTTTTTTTCAAAACGTAGTTGAGGAGTTATCCAATAAATAAGATATTTTAGATCTCCATTGTGTAGTCTCAAGATCTCAATTAGCAATACATAAGACTAAGTTCTTGATGACCCCTCGCAAGCCTCTCCCACCTTGAATTATTGAGGGGTGGAAAGAAGTGTTACCTGATTTTTAGCTTTCAGCTGAAATCAGGTTTAGTGTTTATTCTTTTTGTGTTGTTTGTTAAACATTTAAAAGATAAACCATAGTTTGCTAAGTTCAATATGCATGAAAACAATTGTCAAATGAAACAGATTACATTTTTCATTCTAATGTTGCATTTACAACAAATGAGAAAAGAGAATCATATGTGTATGAATGTAATCTTTATTGATAATCATGAAGTGTACATGTCCTCACAAGCCAAGGGACTAACTTTACTTATTCAATGAAAATAAAGAAATAATTTATACATGAATAAGTAAAACAAAATGTGCATATAAGAGTGGAGACCCGTCATTGTCTGAGAATGACTGGTTTTGAAGTTTCCCTCTTGCCCTGTTGCTGCTGCCCCAAACTTCTTGTGTCCTTCCTAGCTTTGTAGTGCTCCTAGCTCCTGCATATGGCAATCACAATGACATTAGAGCAATGCTCTAAGAAATGAAAGATCTTAAACCTTACATGAACACCTACCTATGCATGTATAAATTGATCCATAAGTGCATTAAATAAGCATGCAAATGTTGGATGTCCTGGAAAAAAATGAAGTCATCAAACACATCCAAAATATGCATATATTTTTCTAACTTGTTTGCTTCATGTGCAGATTTAGGACAAGTCTTGTTACTATTATGATTCAATTAAATACAACATGTAGGGTAAATGTGGCTGCCACGAGGGTAGAGCTCAGCATGCTTTGAGAGAAATAGGAAATTGAACAACTTGATCAAAGATATACTTGTTATTGATGCATTAAATAAATATGGAATCACACCAATTGATCAACTTTCATTATCAGATTCAAAAGATGCATCAAGTTCAATTATGCATCTCTTAAATAATGAGGGAGAAATCCAGAGTATTGTCACTTCCCTCTCACCTTAACACTATTGGACAACCACACATCACATAGGATGGTAAGCTTTCAGGTCACCGACATAGGTGACATGTGTCTGCCCACTAGGATCAAAGTGAGGAGACAATATTAATTATGGCACATGATTGAAAGGGTAAACAACTGTTGTGGAAATCAAGTAGTAGACATGTGGGGAAGCAAGCATTGTTATGGAATCCATGAAGGTTGGGATAGAAAAATGCATGCTACATGTCAATGCAAGGACATCATTAGTGGATATGCCCATAATCTTTCATTCAAGGGTTTTGGTCATCATAAATGATCCAACATAGATCATGATTGCATGCCAGAAAGTAGGAACCCAAGTTTAGAATGGTAAGAACCAATGCCCCGAGAACAAGTTCCATCATCCTACAACAATGTTCATTGGGGAATGCCCTGTACAAAGTCCTTGTTCTGTTTGGATGGAGCAGTTAGCCCCAAATGTGAGAACTTTATAAATGAGAGAAGATGCAAATGGAGTGAATTAGGAACTCAACATGTAGGATACTATGTTCAGAGTCAAGATTTTGGTGATGAAAAAACAATTTCAAAACCTAAGGAAGGGTCTTCAGATATATATAAGAAAAAAGATAAAATTATGCAGGTACAAAAACCAACTTTGATACTGGTAAAACTAAAGACCAAGAAGATCAAGATCTGTGGCTAGAACTTAGCTTAAAATATTTTCAAAGATCAGAACTAAAGGCCAGCCTTTGATTTGGCTCAAAACTGTCATTATCCACTTACAACTACTAGAGAACCAGAATGTACAGTACTGGAAGTGAGTATTTTAAGTTCATCGGGTATCATCAAAAGGATAGAGTATGGTACTCTTAAAGGGAAATGTCAAATGTAGGAGGTTCTTCACAATGACAAACCCACTTTGGGGTTTTAGTTTTCAAAGACATTCTATAGGAAAAGAAGTGTATTTACAAAACCCAATTTAGATGCTCACATAAAAACATATTTTTTCTACAAATTGGAGCTTTCAAATTATACCCACACTGTACAATGGCATTGAATCATTTTTCAACAAAGTATGAGTTTTTCTTTCTCAAATTAAGAAGACCCATCTGGATTTATCATGAGAGGCTAATGCAGAAGCATTAAACAATGGAAAAAAGAATAGGAGTGACAAATGAAAACCCATTTCATGCATTATTACAGGTCGTGGCCAAGTAGATCTTTGTTTTTGCAAAATATGGAAGACCCGCCTAGGGTTTTTAAATGAAATACAACATTGCTACAAATTGAAGGAAAAGGAAGGTATAGCACAAAACCCACTTGTATTTCTACAAAAGAATCTGAGTTTCTTCAAAAAATCAAAAAAACCCCACATAGGTTCTTTTGCAAAAAATTGCAAATACAAAAATATAGGTGCTACAAGAAACCCACTTAGGGGTTTTGCAATTAGAATGCAAAAAGGAACAGAAATACAAAGGAGACCCATTTTTAAAAATGGAGGCTGAGCTCACAAGACAACTTTTTTTCTACATATCAAAAACCCATCTAGATTGATAAGAAATTTGCTAATACAGAGGAAAATTGAAAAGACATTATGGGGCTTTCAAGTTAAGCAAAGCTACATATAAAAATACCCTATTTTTTGTCCATGGTTGCGGCCAAGAAACATTTTTCTTCATGAAAGCAATAGGTAAACAATATGGAGTGTCTTCATTAGCGAATGCAAAAAGGAAACAAGCATTTCATTCTTTATCTTCAAGCTGGAAACAAATATGAGTCATTTTTTTCTCACAAATCTACAAGAATGGAGTTGCTAAAAGCTTACCAGAGCTTTTTATTTTTTCTTCTTCAACCTAAAAGCATTTTAATGGCCTTATTCGAGCTTCATAGCCCCCTCATGGTGGTTGTTTGGTGAAGTGAAGCAACAACAGAAAGAGAAAATTGAAACAAATGATCAGAAATATGTCCATGGTCACAGCTTGTAGCTAAAAAATGGCTTTCAAATGGTGGTAAAATGCAAATTTTGTGCAACAAAAACCATTTACTTGTTGTTCGATGTGTTTCCCTCATGAAATCACCACAAAACCAATGTCAAAATCTCCATTTTTCTGTGTTTACTCAAACCCTACGGCGGCAACATCAATTTTCCACAATGTTCAACGACAAAATGATGGTGTTTTTCACATCTTTTATCTTTTGATGATTAGGGTTTGACCCTATTCGATGGCGATGGGATTTTTCTTCCCATATTTTAAAAATGAAACATGTGCTAATGCATAATGGGGGTCAAAACTTATGTTTATTGACTTAGGCATTTTATGCCTTAAGTTTTTTTTCCCCTTGTTTCAAAACATTGCCAAGACCTTCAAACAACAAAAACATATGGAGTGTGACAGGTTATGTTTATATGCCTTTGATTTTTGATCATGCATCATGTGCCTTGGAGAATATGCTTTCCAAGAAGTGTGGAGGTCGGCCATATTGGCTAAGTTTTTTGAGCTTTTATGTTGCCTTGCAAATCTAAGTATTGACCATATGTAGCCTTACAATGCAAAATGAGAAGAGGTGAGATGACCATGTGCCTTATTGACCTTATTAATGCTTTTAAAAGCATTTTTTGCATTTCACTATTTCTTTTGCTTTTGTTTCAAAACATTAAAATATCATTTAAGTGATTTTGATAATCACTTTGATATTTTCACTTGCAAATGAAATGTAATTCATATTGATGGTGGGCCCCCTTATTTTGTGCTTTGAAATGTAAAACGACTTGATTAAGTGATGTATTATGAATTACTTAATCAAGATTATTATTTTTAATTCCTTTTAGAGTCTTGTGTTTTCAAAACACACATATTGCATGAGTCAAAGATGGGAGATAGAATGATTAAACTACAGGCATGAGGAGAGTTTGGAGGTGAGGTATTTGACTGTTTTAGATGAACATGTGTTATTTTGGAGGCTGTTTTGTCATACTTTTAGCATGACTATGGTCTTGGCTTGACCCTGGACTATTTGGAGGACTTTTTGGAGTGATTTTAGAAGGTTCTTTTTTGGCCTCATTGTTGCATCCAACCAGAACCTTCTAGATGGACATGTGTGAGGGGTTTTTGGTGGGTTTTTTGCTTAAGTATGTTCATTTTGAGCATTTTGAGCTAGTTCTTTCTTTCCAACAGCAGGATAGCTTTGTTTCTTGGAGCTATTTTTCATGGAGTAGTATTGTAACTTAGATGGACTTATGATATAGTAAGCACTTTGAATTAATAAAGTAGAGCATTTTAACCTTCTCATTTCATGTTTTTCATGTATGTTGTTAATGATTGATCAGTTTGTCTTGTGAAAATCTATCTTTCCTTGCAAACTTGTCTCATGTCTAGGCATCTGTTTAGCAAAAGATGTATGTTTACAGGTTATAAGATGTGTTGTTTAGTAGTGTTGTTAGTGGTGAAACCTCTATTTTCCTTCTAAAAGCATTGTTTATGGACCTCCTTATAAATTATTTATGTAAACTGCATTGGAAAGTGAGTTGTGTGAATTAGGTTTTATGATATTAATTTGAATGTGATAGGTTGTTCACAAGTCTAAGTTGTTTTGGTGCATCACCTTAGGTATTTTCAGTATTAGGTTTATTTTCATGCAATTCTTACCCTTTACCTCAAAGATTAGTAGTTAGGTGACATCAAAAGGGGGAGTCGGCCCATAATTCAGAGGTCTATTTTTGAATAGGATACCCACAACCTGAAAGCAATCCCATGTTACATCCAAATCTATTGAGTTGATTCACAACTTGGCATTAGGGTGCAAATTTGGATCACTAACAAGAAGTTAAACATAGAACTATTAACAAATATATGTGCATCCTTTTTGGGATTGTTGTTTCTCTAAAATACATTTGGAATTAACATTTGAACAAGGTCAAAGGAAAACCCTTCTTTCAAAATAACCAAGTTTTATCCATATGTAGGCACATTTAGGTTGCTAATAAAATCCTCTAGGTGATCCAAGTTTATATTTCCTCTTATTAGCTACCCTCTAAAGCTACTATAATGAGCTAACTCAACTTATCTAGAGATTCCTATGGGATAAAGGGGGTGACAAGAAGGGAATGACTACCACTGATTAGATTCACTTTATTATTCTAAAAGGTGAAGGGGGACTTGGAATCATCAACGCATACACCTAGGGATTTTTCTTATGGCACATTGATTGTGAGCTCTATAGAAGCATATATCCATTGGAAGTAATTGTTCCACTTTCATATTTATTCTACTTTAATGAATAATCCTTAGGAAATAATACAATAGTTTGATAAAATCCTTATAACTCCTTATTTTTAACTCATAGATTTACTCCCTTTAATAGCATATGCAAAGTTTGGCAATTGGTCTCTCTACAAATTTCTAAGTTTGATTAGTCCCTTAAGCATAGACTAAGATTTTCCAACTCTTCTATTTGGTGGAATCAATTGATCAAACCAACATATTATAAACCTTTTGAAATCATTCCTAGGTCTAAAGGTATACAACTCTTTAGAAAGGGTATTCAAGTGTCCAAAGATATGTGGGATTTTTTATACTTCAAGTAGAAATTTTGATAATAGCTCAAGACTTTCTTTATTCTCAATTATATTAGCAAGTGGCCTATGTTTGATCTACATAAGCTTGTTCTACCTAGCCTTTCTATCCTACAATCCATAATATATCATTTTGTTTTCTTAAAATACTAGAAATGGCCCAATAGATGTAATATGCACTTTTCCCCGATTAAATTTTTTTATAAGCATCTTTTGCCCTGGTTTCCTTTAAAATTTAGTATTAGTGCTAAATGGATGTGTAAGTTCAACTAGACTAAATGAAATAAACTTAAGTTAGAAATATGGAAATCTACAATAGATGCTTAGTCTCAACTCATTTCACATAACTTCTTTATAGTTTCTTGTTGGGTATAGTTTTGATTTCTTTTTTCCACCTCCCACTTATACCTTTTGTGCTAAGAAAGAGTTCATCAAGAATTATTCTTGGTTTTTGCATCATGCTAATAAGCCTTGGCTAACCTTCTTATGATCCTTGCTTACCCTTTAATAGTTTTTTAGGTTATAGAAGTCTACCATCGTTGGTTTGGCTATCAATGTGTTTAATAATACTTGTCATTAAGTGATTGTTAAAAAAATATGAAAGTTCTATTGTTTGGTTGTTTTCTTACATTATATCCTTTCGTAAAAGGTTGAAATGAATAAACATGGCTCTAACTTATCATTTTAGATGTCAAATTTATCTAAGGTTCTGAAGGAGCGGCTCAAGGTCAATAAGGAGTTTACAAATTATGTCATTTGTTTGAAACTATAATTATATGATATGATTAATAAACATGATGATCATGCCTTAAAGATAGTCGTGACAACCAAGAAGTCATATTAACTATCTACTACTTCTCAGATTTTGTCTATTGAAAACAATATCAACAAAATTGATCTATATAACATCAATAATATTCATAATATTACTAACAAATTTATAACTTATAATTTCTAAATTTAAACAGCTTAACATCACTACTGTAACTATAAAGTGATCGATGACATTACAATTTTAAATTAATCTATTTCTATTAACTATAATATCTTATATTATTTCTTTGGATGCTATATTTCCCTTGAAGCTTCCTCCTTATTTATCACACACGGACATCGATAAATACTTATAGTTGGAAACAACCAGTTTTAAAGAAAATCTAGTCAAAAACTCAATCTTTACAACATACGTTTGATAAAGACGTTCGTATAATTTATTCTTTTATAGATTCGGAGATTTTAAAAGAAAAGAAAAAATCAATTACTTGTCCTCTCTTTACCGATAATGTTTGCCACGTTACAACGTCCTATGTGCTTTATTTAAAAGCAATCATGATCTGTCGTTTCAACTTTGTTATGAGAATAAAATATTTTCACCTTTAAGCGAGTAACTTAGAATTGAAGATAAGAATGAAATATTAGTTGTTGATAAATTGATTGTACTTTGTTCAAAAGATCATTGTGCTTGTATTTTTATCTTGGTATTTTTAATCTTTTTAATCTTGTTGTTTTGATTATTTGAATAGGATGTTATTAATATTCATAGATTTTTCGATTTGTTCTCGTGAAACATTTCAAATCAATTTGATAATTTAAATAAGATATTCTAAGTAATCATTCAAATACTTGATTTGTCATCTTAAATGCAGATGTAATGATAATGAAGTGCTAACTCGTGATATCATAAGATGATTCTCTTTTTTCCCACAATCCTATAAAATGAATTTACGATTTGTCCTTTTATACAACACCCTAGCACAAAAAATTGAAAATTTCATGCTTAAATTAGCGAGTGGTCTCTAGTAGGAAGATGGTTAGCTTGGGCCTAGGATTAAATTTTGGATTTGAAAGCTTTGAAGTAAAATATACATTATTAATTTAAACTAAGTTTAAATTCACACCATAGGTTCAACCTGATATAAAGGATAGAAAATGAAAGATCTAGTCTAGACTCTTGGGATGCATGAAATTAGGTTCAATCAAGGCTTATCTCAACTATCAACTTTTATGCAAAAAACATGTCACTTGTACAATGTTTATTGCATTTGGGATGAATAGGTCAATGTGTGTCAAAAACAAATAGGAATTATGCTAGGTATGCACTTTCACCCTAACATTTTATGTCCACTTTTACTTACATATGAACAACTATGAATCATGCATGTCAAAGTAAGTAATTAACATGAAATTAAATAATAGGTGCATATGTACAAATAAATATTTGTGAATACTCCTTGTAATAAATGCTTCATCTTAATACTTGCAAACACAAAATTTCATTAACTGTACAAATATCATGTTTGAATTGTGAGAAGAGAAGCACAAGAAGGTTATTCACTGTCAATTGTTGCATCACGTATAAGCACAAATTGGTTAACTTAGTAAAGTAATAGTCAGGTTATTTAATGGGGATAGTCTTGGATGAAGTGGGAGGAGAAGGAGATGAAGAGTGTTTTACATTATATTTTAGCTCTATCTTATTGAAGTTATTATTTCAATTATTCATTTTATATGGTTTATCAAAAAACTTAGAAGAATTAGGAGTAGAAGAAGCAAGACCATAAGATAATCAATTCAGTTTCTTTAACTTCATTTCATAATCTCATGGGGTAGCACAAATGTTAATGAAATTTGTATAGTGTTGAAACGAGACCTTGTCCATAATAGGTGCTTACAACCTATCAAATCTCAATATCTAGCAAGTAATAATGTATCATGGCTAATATGGATTGGAAGTGAAGCATACAATAACTTCCCTCCCATTCAAGTCATTTTTTGCAATAACTTAGGCTAGTAAAAGTTTACTTGGAATTGAATATCAACCTATAAGTAACTAACAAATGCTTGTGCCAATCCATAGAAGGTTATAATGAAATCATGGGAGAGAATAAAACTAATCAAGTGCTTGGTCCTTGAGAGTATGATGGGATAACCTAGTTAGGATGCAATCATCACAAATAAGTAGAAGGTTCATATTCAACATTAAACTTGGAAAAGTGAGAGGTCGAAGAATTGGGTTGAAATTGATGAGAGAGAATGTTAAAATAAACGAGATTATGATGGAGGTCAATAGTGATCTCCTAATAATGAGAACATAAATCATTAGTTTTTTTGTTGCATTGTCCTCAAATAGGGAGGATATAAGGCATATCAAGGTCAAATGATAGGGGGAAGGGAGGAGAAGACAATTAGGGAAATGAAGAATCATATACAAGAAAGGAAGTGAACAACATAGAAGGAATTAAAGTGTAGGAGGAGGTGGAATGGAAAGTCATAGGAATAGAAACATGAAAATAAATGGAGGTGTTGGGAATGATGATATGGCTAAGGAATTAATGTAAGAGGATGTAGGACCATAACATGGTATTTGATGAAAATAAAAAGATAAGGAGAGCAAGGGTGATAGACAAGTGTGTAAATAGTAAATTAAGGAAAAGTTAAAGAAGGTGGGACCCACATCTATAATGGGATAGGGTTATAAATATGCGGCTAGAAAGGTGGTAGCATTTAGAACTTGAGTGATAAAAAAGAAAATGTGTAGATGTAGAAGTAGTACCAATGACCTTATGTTAAGATAGGGTAGGATAAGGACGATTGGCTAGGTCAATGATAGACTCAAAGGATAGAAAAGGAATAGATGAGAATACAATCAAAGTAGATTAATCCCTCAAATAGGTTGTATGAATGACCAGCTGAGAAGATTACAAGGGGAATTCTCATTTAGAATGTGTTTGATACATTAAAAAACCTCCAACTTGAAGAGTGAGTGAGAAAAATATTCCATTAGGCATTACCAAAAGAGAAAGTGTTGATGCCACTAAAAGTAGGGTCAAATAGATATTTAAATACCTAAAGATGAGAGGTAATCAAGCAATATTTTTACTATTTTCTTTTCATAAGATATGTGTCATAATAAAATGCATCATCATAGGGGTTCCTAAGGCTAGTTCTTAGTGTCTACTATTAATTTGGTTGGGTAAAATGCCAATAGTAGTTCAAATGATTCATAAACATTGCCAAGGGATGGACACTAAAGTTAGTGCAAAAATCTAAGGTGAAAGTTAAAAAGTAGGCAATTTTAACCCTAGAACTTACAAATGAAGGGAAATGTAAGAATATTTGGTAACATGTGAAGAGTATGGTAACGTGGGTTGGGAATAAAAATAAGGGAGGAAAGTAGAAGGTAACTAATACATCAAAATCAATTTTGTAATGTTCATGTTGGTGAAATACCTTTAAATTCATTGTATCTTCTGGTTCTCAGGGGTCATGCAAAAATTTTACTTCTTCTACTACCCTTCGGATATTATGTATTTTCCTTTATTTTAATAAAAATTATGTGGCTATGCCACTATCTAAAAAAAAACCTAATAGATCAAAATAGATGAATAGTAGATTGAGTATAAGAGAACTAAAGGCTGGTTTGGTGTTTAGTTTGGAACATTGAGTTGATTATTTAAAATTATTTTTTATAGGTGACAAAGGTTAAAGTGAATGAAGGTTGAATTCAATAAAATGTAAATTAAAATAAATTTCCTCCTAAATGTTGAAGTTGTTTTTTAGTTTCAATTTAGTTGTGGTGTTTAATCTAATTATCAAAAATAAAATCAACTAAATATATCAATAAATTAGCCTGGTAAAATTTAGTTGCAATCCAATATGGACCTAGAAGTGTCTATCAAAGGCTTGTACCAATTCATTGAAGTTTATAATATTACCACATGGGATAGAAGAAAACTACTCGAGTGTTTTGTCCTTGAGTGTATGATAGAACAAACTAGCAAAGGTTCAATCATATAAATGCGATCCATACAATTAGCATTAAAGAATTTAACATGGAAACCTTTTGATAAGTCAAGACAACTTATTCCAAGGGGGATAGGATGTCACATCTCTTGTGGGATCATAGATTCATGTAGGGCCTATGTGGGAAACATATAAATTTAGATAGCTAAAAGACATATTAAAAACTATTAAATAAATTAAAGATCTTTCAAATCAAGCATAGTCAAAGGACAAAGAATCAGAACACGATATGGACATCCATTAGTACATTTAATCAAGGGAATTCCATTGATAAGGGAGACTAAAATTCCATTATGAGGAATGGAAATTCCCCTCTCAATATTTGTGGAGTGTGTAGGAAGGGATAAGGGGAGATAAATTTTGTTAGAAAAAATGGAGGTGCAAATTGAGAGTCACAACCTTTGACAACATCCTCCCTACCTACAATGAAATGGGAGATTTCAAATAGGTTATGAGCATCTCTCAAAGAAAAAAGGACAAAAGAATTTCATTATAGAGAGTGTGCACACAAAGAAAAGATAGGAAAGAGAGAGTCATTGTGACTACTTTGGTAGACATATACGTAGGAGTATGGGAGCAAGGAGAGGGCATAAAAGGTGGGACAAAATACATGAAAAGGAATGTGAGCTCAAGGAATACCCTAATGAAAAGATATGCTCATATTCAATTTGTTGAAAAGGCTTTAAAAAAAATCAAGCAAATACAATTGGGAGGTGAAAAGTTAGACACCCCAACCTTTGTTGCCATCCTCCCTACCTACACCCAAGGAGAGATTTTGAATAGCCTAGGATCATCGTTTAAAGCTTAACGATGGAAGAATTTCATTAGACACAAAGGTAGTGCAAGAGAAGGCATGGAAGGATAAGTAGTCTTATAAGTTATGGACAAATTAGGTAAAGGATAAACTCTCCTCCTTTATAAACATTGTTTTTTTATCATGGGACTATAGATTTAAAGAAAGTACTTGAATGATTCACAAGGGGGGAATGAAGATGACAGATGAAAGAGGAAATGATGAAATTAATGGAAGGTTTGAGGACTATAGCAACAACCTTGTCAACAAAAAAATCTCTTCAAATTAGCATAATATTGTTGACCCACTCAAAACTAGTTGTGAGACATTGAGAAGACCAACAAAAGGGCATGCAAAATAGAAGAGGGATTAAGGTAAGGTAGTGTTCTTTGGATATTTTTCTATTGATTTTGATCATAAAATCCCATGTTTCATATTCTTACCTCTTTAGAGAGCTCGAACATGAAGTTAATTCCAAGGGTTTATGGTTGATTAGTGTTTTATTAATAATTATAAACCAATTACATCCCATGATTAATTTTTCTTCATTTCTTCTACTTATTTATACAATACCAAGGGTTTATGGTTGATTAGTGTTTTATTAATAATTATAAATAAATTACATCCCATGATTGATTTTTCTTCATTTCTTCTACTTATTTATACAATACAAAGATCTACTCTTTCTCATCCTCTTTACATGATGCCCATCTAGCTTGCTCAAATTTAATTTTATTCAAATTGACTAATTATTTGGGCTATACATATATTCTCCATCTATTCAATTTTTATGATGATGTTTGACTTGTCCTAGTGTTCACAAGTATATGAGTAGTTATTTAGTGCATTTGAAGTGGCAATATTAAAACTAAACATATATTCCAAGTTCCTAACATCTTTAGGCAATACAATCAATGTTTGCATTGGTAGGCACTTAGTTACCTTCAATAGATTTAAATATTTTTAACTTGTTTCATAGAATCCTTGTTTTTATTATGAAATTATATGATAATATTTTTGCATTTAATAAGTGTTAAAAGTGTAATGCTACCATGTTGTATTAAATTATAATCATATCATAAGGATCACTTGGTAGATAGGTGACTAAATTTTACCTTTTGGGAAAAGTAAAGTTTTCCTCTAGTTAGTGGCACATATTATCAAAGCTAATTTAGGCATATATTTTTCCTAGAGTTCTACTTCTAAAACCTAAGGGTTATTCTTATTGATATTTTACTACATTAGAGAGCAACATAATGATGGGAGGGTAAGATATTGTACATTATCATTGTTATATGTATAATCATTATGAAGGGATTAGCAATCATGTTTGCTACTTATATGCTTGGTATGATATACGAAGTCTTATCATTTGATCATCGTTATACATTATTCGATAAGTCCTAAATTTTAAAATATAAATTACATGTGCAAGAAACATATTATTACATGTTGTAGGGGGAGATGTGAATTTATACCTTACAAGGTTGAAATGAATTAACTAAAGTGGGGTACTCATGAGTAAACCTTTTGAAACTGATGCCCTTGTTTAATATATGTTCAATGTTGATATTATTGAATTACTTCAAGTATATTTGTGTGAATTTAAATTGAATCTTCATTGTACAAGTTACACCCAACATCAAGTTAATATAATATACAATATTTGTTATCCTATCACAAATACAAGTACATACATGGCTATGGAAACTAGTAGAACTTGCTTGATACTCAAAAGTTTTAGAAATAGTTGTATCCTATGTAAGAAGGATCTTTTGAAGAATAACTTATGATATTAATATTCTATTGCATTGATTATGCATGGTAAGTTTTGAACCAAAAAGGGGTGGATTTATTACTATGATTTAGGAAGAGTTTTTTGTGAGGAGAACTACATACAACTTCAATCTCATTTGGAAGTAGGCATGTAGGTAGTCCTTGGTTGAAGAATGGCCCTATGAGCCAAGTTTGTAGGGGAGAGTTTAGGGGATAAATCCAAGGTTTGAAGTTATTCCTAAAATTGTCTAACCTTCTCTCTTTACTATGCTTCAGCCTAATGCTAAAATTGCATTAGATAGCTATGAATGAGATAAGGAAATTTGATAACTTATAACCACTTATGATGTCAAATTTGGCTAATAGGATTGAATGTGGTGAACAATGGGTATTTTATGGGCTACAAATGGTCTAGAGTTGAATTTTACAAACGCATAATCCAATGATAGCTTGCTAACTGGTTTGATATCAAAATCAATTCTAACATGTGGGGGTCTTATAGACATGTACACATAATCTATAAAAAAATAATCACAAGGGTTCACAAGTACTAGTGAAGTGGACATAGATATGTATATCACAATCAAGTGATTCAAGAGAATACACATATTCCTATAGGTCTAGAGTTGAATTTTACAAAAACATAAGAATCACATTGAACCTATGTGAGTTCGCCTCTACTCTGTAAAAATAAATAAATACATACTTCTAAAATATCAATTCCGCTCACTTTATTCACACACTACTGACCATTTTATTTTACTCAAGTTTCAAAATTGATTTTATACCTCTTCGATCTTCCTAGCTACTGCATACTAAAATCTCATAGCAATATTTAGCTTTATCCCACACTCAAGGTCAAGTTAACACACAACCCTAAACCCAAGTAAATGAGGACATTATTATGTCATTCACTTAAGGAGATTATGTTCAAAAGAGTTGAAATTTGGCTTGAAAACATTGGTTGCAAGAGTAATCATGCATTTAGGAATAGCTAGTACAACAAAGTGGTAATCCTAACATTCTAGGCTTCTAATACATATCACAACATTATAAATGTATCCGTGAATGGCTTAAAGTGTTAGCTATATTATGGCATACATCAGGTTTCCTGCAGTCACTAAACAATTGTGGTATTTTAGGACGCATGTACCAAAATTCATACAAGATGGGTCTATGTTGTATCCTAATAGACAATGTAGCTAAAAAGTTTCCTATAGTTAATAGAAAATTTCAGCTCTATGATGGGTTACGCTAAAGTGCAATGCATGAATATTAACTTGAAAGACTTTCAAAACCTTTTTTTTTTTTGCAGAGTATAAATATACATATTCACTTTTTATTAGCATAAAGAAAGCCATATTACTCGACTCCACATATTGTTTGAAAATTCTATGGAAGGAATAAATTTGTGGATACCCTATAAACACCAAAAGATTCTCAATCAAAGGCTACATAAAATAATTGATCATACATCGTTAAGTAAATTGTTAAATAACTAAAAACTAACCATGAAAAGTTCAATGGATAGTACAAATCCTAACGCTCAACATGTTGCATGAAAATGAACCCCCTATAAAATCCTTATGAATTAGTGCATATCATGTAAATGCTACATGTATAGGGATCTCGAGCTCATTACATTATTGCATGATGTCATATGTATGTTAATCTCTGAAACAAGTAATTGTTCAAAGGAAAAGACACAAATACATAGCAATCAATGTACATTCATTTCAATTATTAAATAAAAGCACTTAAGCAAAAATTTAGAACAAAGAAGAAAGAAGAAAGATTATCAAAGTTCAGTGGCAAAAGTCCTTACTATCAAACAAGAATTTCATAAAGTTTCTGTAAATTGGTGAATAAAATAACACGTTCATGTATATTTCAGTCTCACCATGTTTAATGTGCAAACCATTAACAAGATTTCAGTCTGATTATGTCGTTTAATGTGCCAACTATTAATAAGATTCCATGCCCACATTGTTTAAATTGCAACAAATAGAAATTTTGATAAGCAAGTGTAATAGACCTACTAAAAAAAATTAGTAGTCTTTAACATAATGTATTCTAAATTTACTGATATAGTAATAGTTGAGGCAAAACACCATTGGCCAAAATAGAAGTGCCTAGAGGAGAAAGAAATTTTATATTTTATTTTGCAAAAGTTTTTAAGGAACTTAATATAAAATATAAAAATGAAAATAAGAACATTAAACAATAAATGCAAAAATGCCACACATCTTTTAATATATATGTATGAGTATCCAATGATCACATCTCATATCTTTCTTCACTTAATTTCTGTAATGAATATTTTTGCTTTTGCAGAAGATCTTTGTAAACCCAATAGTTTATTCAGAAGATGAGATCAAGGCTATTTTTTGTTAGGTGGGATGGTGGAGAAAGTGTCACCCTTTCTAATAAGGGATAATTCTGTAAAATGTAACCAAGCAAATTCAATTCCTTTTCACCAAATTCTGACATAATCACCTGCAGTTTCCTTAGTTTTTCTTCTAAAAGTGTTGGACCTTGTCCACTCACAAGCATCCATTGTCAAAAATAAGATTTTTTGTAATCCTGTATAATAAAAGTAGTGCATATATAATCTGAAATAATAACAGAATAAATAGAAAGCAAAGACAATACACAGTATTTTTGTGAAAAAAACCTTTCTAATTAAAAAATATAGCTCGATATAAATCTTCACTATTACATAAAACTCAACCATTCTCCTATACAAGAATGAATCTCTTACTTGACCCTTCAACGTGGACAGACATAAGTAGATACACCAAAGGAAACTTTATTGGTTAAATGAATCATGCAAAAGATAAACATGAATGCCTTAAAACATGGGTGAAATTTGAAAAAACCCAAAATAGCACTATAAGAATCATGCAAAAAATTAACATGAATGTTTTAAAATAAGGACAGAAATAAAAATTACCCAAAACAGAATCTAAATATTTTTTTCCCTATTGAAACAGTCAACCCCATCCTCATCCAGACGATTACAAATTATTAAATATAAGAAATATACAACACTTATCAAACATCTTGTGCCCTCACATACATAATTGTAGATTCAGATGATGCCCACGAAGAAAAAACTTCTATGCCATGCTTAAATGTGGATTTAACTGTACATAATATATAAAATGAAGCTGCCCAAAAAAGAACACTGAAATTTTGAGACATTCTACAAGATTACTTACCAGAAAGCAGTTAGCATCCATGGAGAGGTCTTCCAAGTTGGGGAAGCTATTGAGAATGTCTTTTACCAGAACTAGGTTTGTAGATAGGCCCCTACAAGAAGGCAAATTAATCTCTACGGCCATCTTCTTTAACAACATCAACTTATCCTCCCACGAGGAACTTCTTTCCAGTTTGAGGTTGAGCAATTGTGGGCAACTCAGTTTCACAATGTTGGGGCACATAAACAAGATCCTTTGACCGGAACATGTCGCACTCTTTCCTGCCTATTTCAATGCTGAGATCATTGAGAAGGGGGTAGCAAACTGTTAAATTAATTAGCCCAACACAACCAGACATTGTCAAACTCTCAAGAAACAGACTTCCAGCTAGCAGGTGTTCAAGAATGGCATCACAGAGCTCAACACTTGTAAAGGAGCAGATTTTCAGGCGGGGGAACCCATCAAAGTCGGTAGGTTTGCATTTTGTGTTGAGATTGTTGAGAATTAGAGACGTGAGATAGTGGCAGCTGAAAACAGAACTTGGCACACAACGAACTCTTGAGTTTAAGCTGATAAGAGTAAGTTGTTTAACATTTCTTAAAGCTGCATAGCTAATGCAAGCAGACATTTTCTGTAAGAAGACAGGACCCCTATTGTCAGCCTGCCCGTAATGGTCAATAAGGTGAAGCTCAAAGCTTTCCAGTTCTCCGGGATTAATGAGGATGAGCTTTTTCATAATGGAATTTATCTTGGCTTTATTTCGGAGGGATATGCTAAATTCACGAGAAAAGTTTAGGCGGGGCAGACGAGTCCAGAGCCCCCTCCACCTGGAGGAGAGCAGAGAGGAGGCAACTGCTTCCTTCAGAGGAAGTCTGGTGAGAATGTGACGGCACAAAATATCATTTGACAGTGCACTCAATCTATCTTTTCCCTCTGCCTTCAAAGCCATGGGAAGAGCTCTGCACCGGATTTGGGGTTTCAGCCTTCAATACTCCCCCTCGGGGTTTCAACCGAACCACATTAAGACTTAATCCTATCTGTACTTAAATTATTGTATATTAAAAGTACAGTTAATATTTGTAATGATGATATCAGTATATTTATTATTAATTAGTTTTGTTGTCTATCTTGACGAGAGTGTTTTAATATATTTACACATTAATAAATTGTATAATTTTGTGTAAATTGGGGCTTCAAGTTATAACATTTATCTACCCACTTACACACATTTTAATATGCTTATTCCTTACCTCATTTATATAAACGTCCCATACATCGATCTTTTTCACATATTAATCATATGTATCTATGCACACATACATATATACCCATTAGTTGTCCTAATATGAAATGGTTGAGGGGTCACTCCTACTCATCTCTAGCCCTATCCCAAGCGACTCTATTATTAGTTCTTGATTTCTTTCATCTACCACAATGGTTTAGGTGACCCTGCCATATATGTAGAAAAGGCTCTCCCTATGGCCATCTAAAGTTGGGGCTCAACTCATATATAGGTACCATTACATAATTGTACCTAGAGTATCTATCAAAGAAATACATCATTTGGGACCCATTTACAATTTGCAAGATTTCATCTAGAGAAGGCATGGGTAGTTGTCTTTCTTTGAGGCTTTGTTGAAGTTTCTAAAATCAATGCAAAGTTTAATTTCTCTACTATTCTTCCCTATTGGAATAAAGTTAGCCACCCAAGTAGAATGTCTAATAGGGAAGATGATTCAAGAAAAAATCAACTCATGCATCTTTTGGAGAATTAGAGGTTCCAAAAGAGTGATCACCATTTTTTGCTTCTATGTGAAGTATTTTACTTTAGGCTTGAGAAGAATGGTGTGGGCGATTATGGAGGTATCATATTTCCTCAAATCCTCATAAATCCATGCTATCACATCATGAAAGTCATTCAAGGCATGGATAATCCCAACATTTCCTTTCTTAATATAGACCTTACCAATGAAAACATTCTTCACATTCTACTCATACCCCATGTTATATGGAATATATTCTCCTCCTTTAGGATTGACATAGATCTTTATCTTACCCAACTTGTCCCCATCAAAAAGGAATTCCAACTATACCATCTCTTGCATAATCATGCTTGTTTCAGGTTCATTATCCCTTCATTATCAATTTCTACATCCTATATTGCACATTCGTGAATGGTTTGGGAATAAAAATTGTTTGAATTAGTAACAAACTCTAGAAAATGGCGATCATCATTGAATACTTTAAAGTGAGTCACATTGTTTAGCATAGAATGAATTGATGTCAACTCAACTAAAAATATTTTTAGTTATAATCCAATCAAGGGATCTAAAGTGCTAGCTATTAAAGCTACGGCATCAATAGTGTGATGTTTCTTCTAAGAATCAACTAGATGTTCAATGCATCAAATTCCAAAATGAGATCCCATATTCTATTCTAATATTTGGATAGTTTTTTTGTCATGACATATATATTATTCTTGAACTTGCTAAACACTAGTTTAGAGTCTCCAAAGGCTTACAACATTTTTTCTCTTTTATAGGCTAAGAGAAATCCATGAATGCATGTATCATATTCATCTATGTATTAGTATAATGGAACTGCAATCTATGAGTTGCAAGAAATTATTTACCTTAAGGATTTGTCAACTCAACTCTATCTCCAATCCCTTGTTTGGACTTGGAACCATTAAACTTAGGGGTGTAGATCTAATATTTCCTTTGTTGCTTTGGTGGAATCAATGCTATAAATCTTATCCTTTTGTGTGACATCTCTATGAGATGATTATTACAATGGATATTAAGCATGATGGTGTTGTTTGATGGGCTTATTTATACATTTCACTTTGCTAACTATCATCATGCATAAGGAAAATGTTAACTTAGGATGCTAGCAACATAGTGAATTCTACACCAATTTGGTAACAATAAGTCCTCAAGTGCCACCCTTTTTCCAAATTTTCGTTAGGTCCTCTATGAACTTGTAGAAAAACTCTTGAAAACTTACAATCCACTCATTACATCATCAAAGGATGATCCTTCTTCTACTTGCACCAAAATTTTGGTGTTCAACAACATCTCTACTATATCCTTATGTGGCACTTGTATAGTACATTTAAAGGTAATACCAACCATTAATATTTCTTCTTTTCTATTTCCATAGTGGCTTGGAAGTACACATTGGACTCTCCTTTAGCATATATAATCTTATTAGTACGGTTGTGCTCTATTAAGAGATGTTTCCTTATTAGTACTCTTACCATCTAGATTTGATTGGGAATACCCCTCCATGACAACAATATGTGTGAGAAGTCAGTAGCCACATATCCATTCAAATTTTTAGACTAGACCATGTTTAAAAGCACAATATAGGCACCTGGAATTTCCTATCACTTAGATATCAATGTCATGTTGGCACATGCAAGTTGGAAGCCAACTGCATGTGTATGTGGTTGAGTTACCTAATTAGAATTACTTAAGTTTTATCCAATTGGGTAACTCTATTAGAATGTTTGACTAATGTCAATCCTATGATTTTATAAATAGATAAAGGCATAACATTAGTGGAAGCACTAGACTACATTAGGTAGTTATGAATATTCTTACAGAATGTGTTTAAGGTTAGCAAGAATGGTGGAGACTTTATTTTATACTTATAGATAACTACATGAGAATTTATAGTTTGTACTAGAGATTTTCTTTACCTATAATTTCTTTGAATGAAAACTCTTTAGTTGAAGTCTCCCTAATTAGATGATCCTCTAAAGACTAGAGAAAAAAAATTCTTCACTTTTAACACTTTCATTAATTGGGCAAAGGGAATACTTACTTTAATCTTCTTAATTTACTATGCAATATAAGATCCCAACATAATACCATCCATTCTCTCCATGTCATGTGAATTTACTGTGATAATTAAAAGAAGATAGACCTAAGAAAGAAAGCACAACTACCTTAGAAGGTACTTGATTGTTCTTGGCCTTTAGATCAAGAGGTGTCTAATAGTTATAGGAGGAAGAGAGGTAGTAAATGGCCTTCTTGGTTTGTTACTCCTCAATTCATAATTTTTTCCCCTTTGATATGGCTAATATGCCTAAACTTCATCCATATTGCTATCTAACTCATTGTCTCCTTCAAGCGGAATACATAATTTTCCACCATCATAACAAATCATAATCAAATGAAACTCACATATATTATTGATGTACTAGGCTCTTGAACTACCTATACATTTTGGAATTATCTTTGAAAGATATCAAATGCTACTCTAAGACAAACACCTATAGTACATACACTTAAATATTATCTAGTGTACACCAAATATTGAGAGAAACATATGCTAATTTGATCTTTCTAGGTGGTCTGTAGTCATTTTAACTTTTCTCATCTAATGGATATGGTAATGTTGAATGAACAAGACAACTGAGAGGGGGGGTGAATCAATTGTATCAAATTAAAACATCAAAAACCCGCAACAGTAAACAGATCCACAAGCATTTATTAAACCCTTATTTTGTTATAGTGATTAATCATGAAATGTAAATAACAAAAATTGAAACAACACCATACACACAAGAACACTAGATTTACGTGGAAATCCTAATGAGGGAAAAACCACATTGAGGATTAGCTCACAATAATAGTAATTTTTAAAATTGGTACAAGGGCTCACTGCCAAAATAGGACACACTGTCCAATAGGGATCACAACCAAAGCTCGCTACTTAGAATATGAAAAGAAGATAGAATAGAAATGTTACATAGAGAACACTATCTCAATGCAACAAGGGATCCACCACAATTACTCCAACACTCTTGTAGCCTAGATTGAAAGATTAAGGATGCCTTCAACTCACTGCCTTCAGAAGTCCAATACTTTGAAGTTTTCACTGCTTTGCTCAAATTTGCATCTACACTTCTGCAATTAGCACCACATTCATTACTCACATCTATCTTTAGATCTTCCAACAACATCACTCTTATTTATACCATCCTCAACCTTGAAAACCTTCTCAAAGGTCGACAACACATCCTTTACATTTACAATTTCAAATTATTTTGGCACCCAAACATTCCTACGATGGATAGGAATGAAGGAAAACCATGTAAATCCTTAGTTAGGACCCAGATATGTCCTAACACACCTCAAAACGCTTCCACAAACTTTGAAATGGATTCGCATGTAGTGTTTAACACCAAGTTGGTCGATACCCATGCTAAACACCATAAAACTATTAAGTAAATGCTTCCCATTTGATCAAGATGACACACATACCACAAAAAAATCTTTTATATAATCTAGAACAATCCACAAACCACCTGAGATCCAACAAAGAATTCATCCAAACTTGCATCATGGAAGTACTTCAACCCAAAAAATCCACTTAACCTCATGACACACTAACAAATGAAAAACATGTTGTACTGCACCAAATCAAGAACAAACTTGAATTTTGAAAGATATAAACATAATCAACTTCCCAGATCTGCATAACCAGAAGCTCAACTATAAAGAAATGTGGAGCAAATAAATTTCTCACAGACCACAACATATAATACTGAATACCAATTTCACATACTAGTGAACATATCTTACTCTACAAAATGATCCAGAAACCCAAAATTTGGATATAGAAAATATTGACAACCCTGAACAACATATCATATCTACACAGGAATAGAATCAACATAGAAGAAACGTGGAGCACATCCTGGAGCACGTTCTAAACACTTGCACAACACTATTTTCACTGTTTATTAAATTTTCTCAAAAGCATTTGGAAACCAAGTACTAGAGACACCATCTTAGCACATTACTTCATTCCAAAATATCTCCAGACACTCCAACATAAATATAGCTTCATGTCCTCACCACACTTCCTCAATATCTCAACTATACATGCACACAAACTATTTCCCTCTTTTTCACAATTTTCTCAAAATTGTCGAGATCTATATCATGCAACAACCCTCATCAACACATAGTTGAAATCAATGAAAACACCAACTTGTTGACATCAATGAAAAAACCTCCATACTTGCAATAGGTAATCCATCATTGTTTGTCAAATATTTTCGTATTTTGTTCAATTTAGGGAACTTTTTTTGTGTTGGGAATTTTTTAATTCAATATTTTCATTTTTGAGATAGGTAACCTCATTGGAAAAATTCCTTATTTAGTTAATTCTCTTATTTCCTCCTCTTCTCATGCATTGGTAATAACTAAATCATGAGAAGGTAGAAATAAATTTTGACTTGTCGATGGTGCTTCAAAAATTGCAGATCCAAGACACAAGACCCTAGCTTGAGTGGGTATTGAATAATTCAAAATAAGAACTATATTTTGGAAATGGATGTGGTGAGTTAAATTAGATATTTATCCTATAAATTTGGTTAGGAATTCCTTAGGTTATTAATTTTACTAGAGGTTCATAGATAGACTATATCATTTCAATATTCACTTTGACTACTTTAGCCAAATTGTCTATTGTTAGGTTTTCTCTCTTATGAAACACAGTGTTGGGAAAGGTGTCTCAACCTTGAAATTACAAAAGGTTTACTATTGATAGGTGAGTGTGGAGGTTTCAGGGAAGTAAATTTCTATAGGTTTTAGGGGGCTCATCCCCTTGGCAAGGGTCTAGGGGCTGCACACCCCGACAAGGGTTCGAGGGTATTGACCCCCAAAAGCCACATTTTATGTAAATTTTATTATTGTAAATTTGGAAATTCATCATTAAGTCTCAAATCTAATGGTAGATATTTTGTTGGCTTGTCTTTCCCTAGAAGGAAACCTTATTATATGAGGGCATTCTATTATGGCTGTTTATTGTGATGTATTCTGAGAGTTTGATAGTGGTCATGTTGCCTCTAATCTTTGATTGGTGATAGTCCTGTGAGAAGCTTGATCTACAAGTATATTGTAATCTTCATGATTTCTAATTATTTTTTATCATGTATGTATGAGAGATAATTTTCTAAATATAATTATCTATCAAATGAAAATGATCTAAATAATATCATTAGGGGTACCCACCTAGGTTTTGTAGAGCTTAAAGTGCAAAGAAAAATGTCACCAATAAATAGTTTTTGTTTGTTGGCCAATCTCCTATTATCCTTAATCACAATACCTGGTTAATCTTTAGAGGAGGCTAAATAATCAACTAGAAACACCAATAGCTTCCAAGTGCTAGTGGTGGAATATTGCTAAAAAAATGCTAACTAAATTATTCCTTTGATAAAAGAGAGATAAAATCTAAATTTCACTTTTGAATATGAATGTTCAATTGTTTTTAAACCCATGAAATTAAATTTTTATGTTATGTACACTTTGAAATATTGTATATAACCATATATCATATGCACACCTTAATTTTCTCAATTATTGGGCTTGGATATTACAACTATGTATTAATGAAAAACTCTAGCAATTTTTATTTATTGTTGTTGTCATTCTCAACCTAGCAACAACCTTCATTTCTTAAAATTTATAATAAGATCCTCAAATATCCTTAAAAATATGCTTAAAAAAGAGAAATAAAAAGGATATCATAAACATTAACTAGTTGAAGGATTTATGTAGCTCTACCAAGGATATGGACACTTGATTGGGAGTATAGCTATGCCCTGAGCATAATCACAATAATAACGGTGTTGGGGTTATAGATTTCTAACTAGTAGCTAGGTAATATTAATGTATGAGTAGTTTAAAACATTAAACAAATTTAAATAGCTCAATTTTTAGTTTACAATGAAAACTTTTAACATACTCCAAGGAAATTAATTAATTAACATTTGCATAATTGAGTTTCTTGGATTTATAAGGTGGTGCTAATATTGAGCATGTTTTATGGTTGTTCCTTTATGCCTCTAGTATGGTCTATGAAAATTGAGATCTTGGGTCTTAACATTATTTTATCATTGAAAAAATATAGAAAATTTCTTCAATAGAGTCATTATTTATTCCATTATTTATTTTTCCTTTTGAATGCATATCTATTTTTCTTTTACAAGAATGTGGAAACCTTATTTTATTTTTATTTTTATTTTATTGTCTTGTTTCTTCCCTTGATCATAGTGAATGTCCTTCAAATTTAAATGATGGATTAATTTCATGTGATCTAAAATTTATGTTATTTACAAGTTAGGTTGTACTATTTATTGTTGAAGATTTTAAATATCTAAATGTTTGCACAAATAAAAAATTATAAGGGACTATTAGATATCCAAACCTAATATTCCAACCTTTTGAGGTCCTTTACCTTCCCACAAACTTCTATTTAGTGCTTAAATGGCCAAATTTATAAGGAATGTGATTTTATGGACTTTAAATGTGTTATCAAACATCTATTCCATTACCTAAACCACTAGATCTTGTTTAGGATGTTTTCTTCTTCTATATACAACATTTAAAAATTAATGGTTCTATTCTATTACTATTGTTTGTAAATTTGATCTAAACCACTAGATCTTGTTGAGGATTTTTTCTTCTTCTATAACGGAAATAAATTTATCTTTGTAAAGGCTTTGATGTTCTTTGTTCAAACTAAGGTTTGGATATTCTATTTCTAACCTAAAGGTTGAGAAATTTCATTCAAAATTATGTATGAAATTTGTCGAGAACCAAAGACACCAAAATATTGTAACTTATGTATTATTTTATTTCATATTTTTGAAAGGAATATAGGTGAGAAAAAGTATCTTCCTACACCAACCTAAGTAGGGGAGAGGTATACCAATTTATTTTAAAAACCTTAAATAGTTATAGCTACAAATATATGCACATTCAAAATATAAATAACATATAAACAATGCAAACCATAACACAATGATTACATGGGAAAATCCTTTCAAAAAATCCATGCTCCAAAAACCTAGCTAATTTTTATTATCACCAACAACAATAGTTAAAATACAATGTCAAATCAATGCTCTTGAGGAGTCTCACACTATAACAAGAATCTAGAGCACTTCCAATAACATATCAACATGTCAACAATCTTCAACCTGTAAGCTCAAAAATTCTCTAACACAACACCAATTTATAGATGGGAAATATGGGTGCCAAATAATTCCATGTGTCACCTCCATGATCATTGCATACATGCAACTGAATATGGAGAACATGCAAGGCGTCCAACTTCACCTACCAATGCAACTATCATAAATACTCAACATGCATGCCATTTGACATAAAATTTATAAGCCAAATTTTAGTCCTCTCAAAATGAAAGGAATAAGAATTCATGAAAAATATTCTCCTCAACATGAAAGGATCCTACAACATGCAAGACTGCCAATTTCCAATCACTCACTAGTCCTAATAAGGAAGTTGTCATAGTTGACTCTTACAACTATCATATAATGTCATGGAAAGTTGTCATAGTTTTTCATAGTGCATGACATAGCAACTTATGACATAAGCCATCAATTTAGCCATAAATATATGTCCTCCAGAGTCATGCCTACCTGCACTAAAATAATTACAACTTTCACATGTCACCTTACATGTAGGATGCCACCACACTAGTGGGTCCCACAAAGTGACAACATATTTGGTAGGAAATTAAACATTACTAAAATAAATATAACTACCTAATAAACAAATAAAAGTAAATTAAATTTTAGGAATCAGAGGTTGAGACACCTTAATAATTTTCCAATCAGGTAGTCAGTATTTATTGCACTGAAGAGACATTCATACAACTAACTATACTATGCTTTATTTTATGTTTTCTATTTATATTTATTTAAACTCTTTATTTTAGATGGTTGGATGTGATAACTATTTTAATAAATATCATATTCATTCCATTAGATATTTGCTAATTATAAGGTTTTCCTTGAGTGGATAGTAGGAGAATTTTATTTCATTTTGTGGAGTATTTTTTTAAACTACACTAGAATTAGTTGTTTGAGAAAAAAATATACACAATTTAATCCAAAAGTATACACTATTCTTAAGTCTTACTTTCTGATATGAAATTCCTCTAAAGATAGAAGTTCTCTTATGATACTATAATTTTTCTGGTTAAGTAAGATGTAGTTAATTTGGATTTCATTTCATATGCATTCAAATATTACAATGGAAGTTAAATTTCTATTAAAGTTATCCTTCTCTCCCTATCTTTTGTACTTTTTCATAATCAATGGTTAGATTAGGAACCAACATCAAAAATATTGCATATTTGATTAATACACATTGTGATACAGGAGCATCGGAGGATTAGAGCAATCCTACACACTCAAAATATTATTTACCTTTGTTATCAAATTTTGTTTTTATTTCATTTTGATTTTCTTGCTGGCATGTGGTTAATTCCTCATTTTCTCCTCTTATGACAATTCAATTTGAATTCGTTTGGAAAAGTGGTCATAGGAATTGAAGTTGCAAATTAAAAGTTAAAATATTTCACATTTCAAAAGTGCTGGGGAGCCAAAAAAAGACCAATGCCTAGGCATGTGTTTTCCAATTTCGGCCTTTTGTAACTCCCAAAATTTGAATTTGTTGGGAATTTGTGCTATAATCTTCCTAGTGCGTGGGTTGGAGTAGTTGAATGTAAGGTAGTGGAGGAAATTTTTAGCAATATATTGAAGATTTGGTAGGAAATAGAGTAACTAGAGGAATCCCATGCCCAGAGGGGAGAGGTGTTTCTACTGAGAAAGTTTTGGTTGTAGAGAGAATCACAACACCTAGGGAAGAAGGAGTTTGAACAAAAAAAAAGATTGAGGAAAAACAAGAAGAAAAGAAGGAAGATTGATAGAGACAAAATCCATGGCATCCAAGGAGGAGTGGGGAAATTTTTTATGATGATTTAATGTTGCTTGTAGCTTATTTTGGTGTCTCAAATCTGCTTTGGAATAGTTGAAGGCATTCTTTCCTGTAGGTGTGAATTTTTTGGTACTTGCTAGGAATTCTTGCTTGTAGGATTAAATTTCATTTTTCTTGTGGGTTGCCTGTAGCTTTTATTACTATTGTAGCTACATATTGGAATTAAAAATCAGATTTCTCAAATTTTTGGAAGCATATGTTTTTTATTTTAATCTCTAGTTACAAATTCTAAAATTTGAGAAATTTAGCTTGGTTACGATTTTGTGTTGCAACAATTGACAATCCTATTGGATTCTCAATTGTTGGCCTACATCAAATGGTATCAAAGCTTGTTTTTTTAATGTTGTCAGAATCTAGTTGTTGAAAGTAAGGAAAAGTGGATTTTCTGGTGATTTTGGCATTAAATAAAGTGTGTCATTGTTGTTAGAAAAACTAACATGAATGTGTATTCCTATAGATGAATGTGGGAGATTTCATTGTGTAAGTTTTTAGAGCAATTTGATGAGTTTTTCATTTTCAAAGTGAACTTTGAAAAGTAGTTTGTCAACAATTTTCAATGCATTTATGGAGTAGGGTTTGAAGAAGTTAGAAGAAAATGACACATAGAGGATGGGGTAGGGGAAGAGACCCATGAGGAGAAGAAATACAGCACTCATGGAGATGCTAAGAGGAATCACGATAAGGCTAGAAGCCATAGAGATATCACAACAGAGAGGAGTTCCTGCTGAAGATGTTAGTGGTGAGGAAGAAGAGGTTCTAGAAGTTACAGTAGGAGGAGAAGATGAAAAAGAGGATAGATTTCTACGGGTGCTATCAAATTTGGGTAGTAAGCCAAGAATGGATCCACCAAGCAATAATAGGAGTTTGAATCCAAAGGAACTCATTGACTAGATCTCAAAGATGGGTAAATATTTTGATTTGGAATCCATAGAAGATGGGAAGGAGGTAAAATATACTTGCACGAGGTTGAAAGGACATGCATCCCTATGGTGGGATCAACTGCAAATTGATAGACAAAGAAAAGGTAAGGAGAAAATAAAATCATGGGATAAAATGGTAATCAAGTTGAAATCTATTTTTTTTGCCAGTTGATTATCATATGAGTTTATTTAAGAAGTTGCAAAATTTAAAACAAAGGGATTCAAGTGTCATGAAATATACTAAAGAGTTTTAAAGGCTTGGTATACAAGTTGGACATGTTGAATATGATGAGGAAAATGTGAGAAAGGTATGTAAATGACTTACAAGATTCCATTCAAGATGAACTTAGCTTAGTCCTCTTAAGAACAATATAAGAAGCTTACCAATATGGCCAACAAACCAACAAAGGAAGAGGGCAGACAACAAGAGAAGAAGAACTAAGCTAGTCACAAGATAATTATAGTCCAAATACAAAGGATAAAGAAGATTTTCCAAGGGGAAGAGGTGAAAATTCAAGAAGAAGGGGAGATTATGGGAGAAGAAGGGGATTTTCAGGGGTATGCTTCAATTTTGGAGAGGTTGGTCATAGGGCCTTTGAGTTCTCACAAATACAAGAGATTTCAAAAAAATAAAAATTGGAAGAACATACACCACAAATGTTGAAAATGAAATGAAGCTAGTAGATCCGAGAGATAGAGAGGTCCTTATGTTGAAAAGAATGCTTTAAAAGCTAGAAAAGGAGAAACAAGATCCCATACAAAGAAGGAGTTTGTTCAAAACTATTTGCAAATCAAAGGGAAAGTATTGCACATTAATTATGGACAGCAGTAGCACAAATAACTTGGTGTCACAAGAAATGGTTGAGAAGTTAAATTTGGAGAAGATAGAGCATCCAAACCCATACAAGGTTAATTGGTTGCAAAAGAGCCATCAACTTTTGGTGAGTGAGAAATGCTTGGTAAGTTTTCAAATTGGTAATTATAGAGATCAAGTTATGTGTGATGTGATGCCTATGGATGCATGCCATATCCTTTTAGGTAGACCATGGAAATATGACCGGAAAGCTATACATGATGGTGAAGAAAACACGTGTACAATAACAAAGGATAATAATAAGTATGTCATGAACCTATTGAAGGATAAGGAAGAAGAGGTAGGAAGAAATACAAGGTTATGTATGATTTCAAGTAAATGATTTTTTAAAGAGATAAAGAATGAAGAGGAATGTTTTGATTTGGATCTTCACCATAAGGAAGTTAGGTTAACCATTTTTTCTTGATGAAGGAGTTAAAAAGGAAGAAAAAACTAGAGTTACATTGATGGAAGAAGAAAGGGATCTTATTCAAGGGGAAAGGAAAAAAGAGAAGAAAAGGGTTGTAGAGCTGAAAAATGTGTTTTTCAAGGCATAGAGGAAATCAAACATGAAGTAGAAGGGAATCGAGAGGTAAATTCTGAATATTGTGATTTCCATGATAAAGCTAATTTGCATAACATGAAAATGTATGAGAAATATGAAAATAATGTTGTAAGAAAGGAGGAGATTTCAAAGTTACTTGTTGATGTATCACATTTTGTCAACATAATTCTTGAAGTTGATTTTTGTAAAGGTGAAATGGTAAGAAAAGAAAAGGAAATAGTGAAGAGCTACAATAAGAAGACACAAATTGAAGAATGAGGTGTTATTAATGTTCTAGATATGCAGGAAGAAGAAGGTAAAAAGGAAATTGACCTAAGGGAAATGAAAATATATTTTTTGATTCATATGATGTTTATGACAATGAGCTCTATAAAGTTGTTAAGGATGAATAAAAAGAATAGAAAGATGTGGGTAGTAAACTAAAATTCATGAAAGGAATAAATAGGAGAAGAAAGTCCAAGAAAAAGAAAGGAAACCAAATTGAGGCAATATGGGTTGCAACCTCAAAACTTCAAAGGCTTGGGATTCAAAATCTAAATGAACATTCATGAGCTCTTGCTCATGAAACATTCTTTCTTACCCCGAGTGTTTGATGTAGGAGCATCCAAGGAGTAGAGAAATCTATTACACTCAAAATCTTATTTACCTTTGTTATCAAATTTTGGTTTTATTTCATTTTTTATTTTCATGCAAGAATGTGGTTGATTCCTCATTTTCTCCTCTTCCAACAATTCAATTTGAAGTAATTTGGAAAATTGGTCATAGGAGTTGAGGTTCAAAATTAAAAGAATTAAAATATTTAATATTTCAAAAGTGCCTGGGAGCCAAAAAAAGCCCCACACTCAGGCATGTGTTTACCAATTTGGGCCTTTTGTAACTCCTAAAATTTGAATTTGTTGGGCATTTGTGTTGGAATTTTCCTAGCATGTGGGTTGGAGTAGTGGAATGCAAGGTAGTGGAGGCAATTTTTAGCAAGATATTAAAGATTTGGTAGGAAAAAGAGTAACTAGAGGAATCCCATGCCTAGAGGGGAGAGGTGTTGCTACTGAGAAAGTGTTGGTTGCAAAGAGAATACTAGTGCCTAGGGAAGGAGTTTGAACATCAAAAGTATTGAGGAAAAACAAGAAGAAAAGAAGGAATATTGACAAAGAAAAAATCCATGGCATCCAAGGAGGAGTGGGGGAATTTTTTTGTGATGATTTAATGTTGCATGTAGCTGATCTTTGGTGTCCCAAACCTACTTTGGAATAGTTGAAGGCATTCTTTCCTGTAGGTGTGAAGTTTGTGGTGCTTTCCAGGCATTCTTGCCTATAGGATTGAATTTCATTTTACTTGTGGGTTGCTTGTAGCTTTTATTACTATTGTAGCTACATATTCAAATTAAAAATCAGATTTCTCAAATTGTTGGAATCATATGTTTTTAATTTTAATCTTTGGTTGCAAGTTTACATTTTGAAATTTGAGAAATTTAGCTTGGTTATGGTTTTTTGTTGCAATAATTGACAATCCTATAGGATTCTTAATTGTTAACATGTATCACATTATTTCCAATTTAGTAAAATAATTTCCAAATTAGTAATATTAGAAAATAATAGCTAGGTAGAGAATGGTGTAAATATCTTTATCTTTCAAATCTAATGTATATCTCAACATCTTATCAGAATAATTCTCTCCCTTTGTGTTAGCAACAAAACATGATGAATGATTGAGTTATCTTGTAAGCCAATACCTTATCATAAGGGACCTTAAGGTATTCATTTTTTATCTTCAAACTTGATTTCTTTTCAAGAGAGATGTGATAATCAATATCTCATGTATGTTAGCAAATATTTCAAAACACAAAACACACATTAGTAGGACCTAACACAAGAACTCCAATACACATTGCATCATCATATGAGCATGCCATTAGCATTACATCGACACTTTAAAGACATATTGTAATGATATGATTTAAAATTAATTATTGTTCTATATTTTTGAAAAAATAATAGGATTTGTGGTGTAGGAGCACCTAGGAAACACTAGGCCATTAGGAAATCTAGGATGAATTTTTGTTTTTGATATGTTACCATGAAGGTCATGTTGACCATTGAGTAGAGGAGATAGCTTAGGGATATGTTTGATCTCTAGGATAGAAATTGAGGAAGGGTGGATGAGTTTAGAAACTCATCTTACTTAGTTTACTAGAAATTGGCAAAAGTTGCAAAATGGTGCATTTTTGCAACTTTGCCACAATGTAACTGACATGTTCGACCAAGGGAAGGAATAACTACTTTTTTTGACCTATTTAGGGTGTGCCTCAACCTGAGAGCAGGGTTGGAAGCATTTTAAATTGTTTTTTTGAAGTTTGTGAATTGAAGAAAATAGTGTGTTTTGAGTGACTTTTCTGATTTTTGCTTTGAAGTGAGCTTTTAATGGATTAACCATGGCACTATGTTTTGTGTAGGATGTAGTATAGTGATTTCTCAAGCATTGTGTGCCATTTATTAGTCTTCTTTATTTAATTTGAATCACTATTTGTAAATAGTTTGTTTTCACACTGTTGCTAGTCTGACCCAGACAGTTTTGAGAAAATGGAGTATTAGTTCACTTTCCCACTGTACAAATTGTACGACCCTTTGGGAACAGTGACTAGACTCCATGTATGTACATATGGTAGGTTTTAGGGTTTTAGAAAAAATAAGAGTTTTTGGCAAAGTCTTGCCCTAAGCAAGCCAGGAAGGTGCCCGACTAGGAAGACTTAAGTGCAGAGCACATAAATTGCAGGGGTGTTAGATTCTTGTTGAATTTCCTTTTTGAGAAGACAGATTTGAGTCTTGCCAAGACCTGGTAATCAGGAGGAAAATCCATCAGACCATTTGGTGTGAGGAATACTTAGTAGTTTGAGAGTGGCCAGAAAAGGCTTAAAAACCCTAGTTTATGCCCATTTTGAAGTTGAGGCCTTGTACGGCAGATAAAGACCCAAGACCTCAAAAATATTTGAGAGGTGTTCATATGAACCAAGAACCTCAAAGAAAGATTGGGGTGTTCTTTGGAAAGTTTTGAGTAATAACTAGTTTTCTCATAGAAGGAGACCTAATTGGGGCTCCTAGGGCTAGTAGCCTTTTAAGACCTAAATGAGGGTCTGGTGAAAGCAACCAAGACATGGAGGTAGGAGGACCCTCAAGAACCAAAATTGGATGGATTGTAATGAATAGAAACACCTCCACAACCCTGCAAATCAAAATTCAAGCTTTGGAAGTATTGTAGCCTTTAGGGTTGAATTAAGGGCTAAGGTTAAAGTTGCAAGGTTGCACCAAGTCTTGACTTGGTACGAAGAAACTACGTTGATAGTTGGGTTGGCAAGGAGAAGTCAGGGGACCCTAAGAAGGTGAGGTCCTATAGGTTTCAAGTGGTGGACTGAACACACCCTAGGAGTCTTCCAAACAAGACCCAGAGCATGAAACAGTGATTGCTTCATCCAACCTCTCTGTCAATTTGACCATAGGAGAACAATACTTACCTAGAAAGCTCCTCAATAGTGTCCATTGACATCAATATTTTTTTAGATATAGATTCTAGACATAAAGGTGGGCATCTTTCTAAGATAAATTCCAATATAGTTTAGACCTATGAGAGAGGTTCAAATTTGTGTACGGTTCAATTCTATAGGAACACCAATTAGTTCTACAAGCATACAATTGAGCCATAATAACAACTATTAGCTTTATTAGTCCTAGGGAAATTTTTCTTAACATGTTTTATTTTTCTCACTTTGGTGAGTTAATTAGAGACATGATGCCATAATAAAATATTCATTGGCCTGAGAGCTAAGTGCCATTATTTTTTATTTTTTGTATTAAAGATAGTTTACAAAAAGAGATTACATGATACTAATTATAGCAAATAGCAGACCGCACAAGGTCACTACTCTATAGCTTATATAAACATTCTCATAGCCAAAAAAATATTAAATTGTTTGGTTTAGCTATCTACTCCAAATAAAAATAAACATCTAAATATATAAAAAAAATATATTATTATGATATATGTATAACTACAATATGAATTATAATTTCCTGCTGTCATTTCATCCATGCATATTCCACCCAATAGGTGGAATGATGTTTGATACGCTGCCACTTGACCTCACAAATTCAACTATAAAATCTTCTCCTTCATTGACATAAAAGCTTAGTCCATTTTGAGCTCCACAGTCCTTTTTCAAGGTTTCAGTTGAGTGCCTTCTATTTTATTTCATTTGGAAGTCCAAATAACCTCTTAAGAAGGGCATAGTTTCTACTTTATTGAACAAGCAATGTTTCCCATATTTAATTTTAGACTTGTTCTCCTCTGTGGTACCTTCTTTTAGAAGCTTCACAAACTTGCCTTTGGACACCTCCATTGTTAATGTGACATGCATAGAAAAATTGTGAAACATGAGGCTTTTTATAGAATTAGTAAGTGCCCTCTTTGTGCCTTGGAATTTTTCCTCATTTCTCGCCTTCCATATTACCCATAAAATTTTAGTAGATGAGATAAGCCAAAAAAATTACAATCTTAATTCAAATTATTCATAAAACCAACAAGAATTTATTTCAAATTAATTTCACCTTTATCCCCTCAACTCCCCATATCAACATAGAAAGTATTCCATAGTTTCGAGCCTTTGTGTGGCACAAAGAGTTTTGACCAAAATGTTTTCACTCAAAAATATTAGCTTGATATATAAATTTATAATCAATATTAAAATGTCTATTAATGTGCATAAAATGTTTCAACCCAAATAATTTAGAGCAACCAAGGTTGAAGCTATTTTACTCAAATATAAGCTATAAACATAAAATACACTAAAAGTTTCACATTTCATTAATTTCTATAATTTTTAAAATTCAAAACTTATGTCACCTTCACACTCCAAGTTCAGTGTATTTGTATTGGTCATTCATTTTTAAAAACAAGGCACAATTCTAATTTTTCTCTCGATTATAATGGCAAAATTATATACTTTGTGCTTTTCCCCTTTATTTTGAGCCATTTTTGACAAGTTTATTCCTAATGCAATGGCTAGTATATAATAGAATGCATTGTTTTGTGGAAGTGGACAAATAACCTAATCTCATAATAAAAATGATATTTCCTTTGTCCATATTATGGTTGACAAATCTTTCAATAGCAAATTGTGCAAATATTTGCACACCAAACAATACTTACACAAAATTATGTCAATTGAAACCATACCCCTCTTCATCCATGTGTTATAGAAATCAGGGCAAAGAAGTTTCAAACATCATAATATTCAAAACTCAAATCCCCAAATCCAATTCAAATATGTATACGTGATTCACATTTACAAATAAAAATAATAGAAAATAAAATCGTAATTTATTTACAATGTATTTCTTTATAATGGTGCTTTTCATCCAAAACCCCCAAACCCCAAAGCTAATGAAGGTGACACAACAATAATCTATCATAGCTTTCTTCAATACAAAAAGAAAGTTTTTTTTTTTTTATATACAACAGGGGTGTCAACCCAGCCTATATCTTGGGTATATGGGGGAGTTGGGCGAGACTAGTAGTCCCACCACCCACAAGAAATCCCACCTCTTACACCTCTGAGCGGAGTTGAACCCGAGACCAATAAAGAGCAAACACACTACCCAAGCCAACTCTACCCTAATACAAAAATATATATATATTTATCTTCAGAAATCTTTCATACCCTTAAAACTTCAATGCCTGTGGAATACAGAATATCAAGGTCTATAATAAACATACTCTTAACCTAAAAATTATGTAAATTCCAAAAGCTACATTCCCCTCAGCTACCTAATACCCATGTAAAAACAACATACTTACAACCAGAAAAGGAAATCCTCTTCATCCCTGTGTTTCCATTGCCTCAATTTCCAAACAATTTACGCACACCCCACATTAATACTGCAGCGGCTGCAGGTATGAGTATCGCTGCTAACCCTGGTGCCTCTGGTGGAGCCCGTCTCTCTCGCTCAAACCTCTGATCTCGGCGTGCGGAAACTGGTGGGGGCCGTCTCTCCTGCTCCGATCTCGCCTCCTCTCGGCGTGAGAAAACTGGTGGAGCCCGTCTCTCCTGCGCCGATCTCACCTCCCCTCCACATGAGAAAACCGGTTGAGGTCTGTGGTATTTCTCACTCGCAGAAGGAGGAAGTGTCCCCTTTTTACTTTCTTCCTCTACCATGGATGGTGGGTTCCTCTGCGTTCTTACAGGCCGCCACCTCGTACGCCATCTTACTCTTGGAACGTAATTTTCCTTGCCCATTTGCTCTCTTAAATGGGGTTCGGGAGGTGCCCGGAACAGTGGCCTGGAATAGAGTTTCACTTCTATGTTGGAAACACGGGCTTTTCTGAAGAGCCACAGGCGTCTGTTGTCATTCGACCACAGTACATCATTCTCATCTTTGGCCACCTCTATCAGTGGAAAACTGCTCGCTTGGAGACGATTTGAGCGAAGATCACTTAAAGCGTCATTTAGGAGAAATTCCTTTCCATTGCCAAGCTTGAAATGATCTGCAATGGAGTCCTGAGTGAACCTTAGCTGGTTCGGCCTCACCTTCACAGTTTCGTGATCCATAACAACAATGAATCTTCTCCGCTGAACTAGTTACAGAATACCTTCAGAGTTTCATCTATATAAATCAAGTATTTTGATCGGAGCGCTCCCTTGAATCACCGTCACATTGAATTTCCAGGTTCTTTCGCATAGTTGATTAAACCGGTGGAAATTGGTACGATGAGCCCACTGAAAAAAACCGGTCATTGGTAAGATATAAATCAAGTATTTTGATCGGAGCGCTCCCTTGAATCACTGTCACATTGAATTTCCAGGTTCTTTCGCATAGTTGATTAAACCGGTGGAAATTGGTTTGATTTGACAATGTTTGCATCCTCCCATTTGCGTTAAAGACTGACGCCCGTCCAGTTCCAAAGAAATTATTCAAAGATGGCCATGATTTGTCATTTCAATAACTTTATTATGATAATAAAATATTTTTAACGTTTAAGCAAGTACTTAACCTTTGTAGGTAGATAATGTAAGTTGAGATTGAAATCATTTAAATGGTTAGTACTTAGTGTATGTATTTGAAAAAATATATTTAAAATAATTTATTAACATTATTATTAACTCAAAAACATTATCCTTTGCTTTTGCTTTTACTTTTACTTTAGTTTAGGTAAGAACAATAATTATTGTACTTGACTTATATTATAATATTCTAAATGGAGGATAATGTTACAATAAAATAATATTTATCATAAGTATTAATTAATATCTCTTGTGATGAAAGAACACTTTGATATTTTAGCTACAACAAAGAAAAAAAATCATATTAAAATGAGACTTTAATCATACTGAATGTGCATTGTACATCAGACTTTCATTGAGATTATTGTTTTCAAAGTTGATGTGTTGATGTGGGTCCTTTGAAAAACAAAATGTATAGTCTCTAATATCTTTCATGTCAAAGTGCTCTTTCGAGTTTTGATTTGAGTGCAGCAAAGAAGACTGAAAGGGAATGCAAGAGTATTTGATTATAGAAACGAAATATAAAGGGTATATTTTGGATTAAATGTTGAATAAAATTTAAAAAAATATGGCAGTAAACATTGTTAGAAAATTAATAGTATATGTAATTTATGGCAGTAAACATTGTTAAAAAATTAATAGTATATGTAATTGTTTGTAAATGAATGTAATTTCTTAGTAAGCTTAATTCAAATTATTAGTTGTAGAAGATAGCTATTTGTGGAAGGTAAAATGATTAGAGTAGAGTTTGGATTTAGTGTTTAATAAAATTGAGGAAATATGGTACTAAACATTGTTAAAAAACTAATAGTATATGTAATTGTTTGTAAATGAATATAATTTTTTGGTAAGCTTAATTCAAATTATTACTTGTAAAAGAACTAGTTACTTATGTAAGGTAAAACAAAATCAATAGCTTGAGAATGAATATATTTACTTTGTAGTAATTGTAGATTGGTTTAGTAAAGTAATAGTAATTAGTATTTGTAGTTACTAAGGATTGTGTTTCGTAATTTACTGCATGGGTAAATAATAAATGCATTTTCAAATTAGTAGATTAGTTTAGTAAGATAATAGTAATTAGTATTTGTAGTTACTAAGGATTGTGTTTCGTAATTTACTGCATGGGTAAATAATAAATGCATTTTCAAATTAGTCAATTATTAACAGAATGAAACTAATTTTTTAAATAAAATAAAATAAAGTTATTTTTCAACAAATAGTAAGTATGGGTAAATAATTTACATGTTGATTAATACAAATTTTCTTTTTTAATATAAATTAAATCATTTGTAATACTAATTTGTATAACTATGAAATGAACATTGTGTTTTGCAAAATATTTTATACACCATGGTCAAATATTAAATGCATTTTGAAAATAGAAAATTGATTTAGTAGTGGTAGAAAGCTAATTATTGATATTGATTGAAATAAACCAATTGTTTGAGTCTATATTAAGTAGTAGTAAATAATTTTGAAAATAAGTTTTTGTAACTTATATTAAATAAAATTAACTAATTGTTTCACAATATAGTAAGTAGTACTAAATATGTGCTTGTTAGTTTGCCCAAAATTACTTATATTAAATAAAATTAATGAATTGTTTGACAATATAGTAAGTAATACTAAATATGTGGTTGTTAGTTTGCAATAGTCTTTTAAATAAAAATACTAATTTTGTTTTGAATATAAACTAAATTATTACAAAGTATCTAGGAAGAAATGTTACATGTTGATAATTTTTGTAATTGTGTACAAATTTTTGTTTACATGAATAAATTATTTTAATTATTTTTTTATAATTTCAAATTGAAATAGTGTTGAAAAAGAATATGTGAGTAAGATAAAAAAAATTCTAGTAATCAGAAAATATGTTATGATTTGACCGACATCAATGAGTTAAATTTATTGAAAGTGTTGAAAAGTTAATTTCCTTTGCAAATAGTATATTTTTTGTAACTTAAAATTTGGTAAATATTAATCAATGACAAATAGGCCATAAAAAATCAATTTAATGCAAATATTCATCGATGAGAGAAAGACCCTAAAAAATCAACTTTAGGGAAATATTAATGAATTTTAGGCTGAGGCTAGTGGTTTGAAGCATTTCCAATTCCTTGTGATCTGTAAATGATGGACAACTGTAAGTGGGAATGGTTTTCTATTCCTTGTTGCAGTGGATAGGTTCTAGGCATTAGATGTGTGTGTGGATAGTGAAAATGGCAAGGATGTTGCATGTATATGTGTAAGAATATAGATGAGGGAGAATTTTGGTCTTTGGTAAATGAATAAGATTATGGTAGATACAAGTTTTGTGATGAAAGTGGAGGCCAAAAGAATGTGATAGAGGTGAGTTATTATTGGATTGTGATGTATTAGAAATTGAATCTACAAGAACTTAGAGTATTTGGTAAAACCTAATCCAGAAGCTTGTAGAAACAGGAAGGATGTTGAAAAGTAATTGGCTTGGGAAAGTTTGTGTTAAGTGTGAATGCATTAAGTGTATTTTATTAACATTGTGTTTGCAACATGAACTATTTTTTGGGATTGGAGTGGAGACAAGGATCTGTAGAGCTGCAAAGACATCTGGTTATTGAAGGAGAGAGTGGAAGGTCAGAGTATGAGATGTTTTTGAATATTTGTTTGCAAGGAATGTTGATTGTTGAAATGTTTATTAAAATTGTAGAAATTGTTTGATTTTGTCTAAATTTTGGCCCTAGAAAAAATGTCGTTGTCAAAGTGTATGTGGACCCATATGGAAAATAGCTAGAAATAGGTAAAAAAATTGACAAGATTTTCAACAAACTATAGTGACATGGGAACAAGTACAAACAAAAGCCAGTAGTTGCATAAGATTTCATGAACCAACTATACATTTATTGATTATGTAGTGAGAAAGATATCAAGTTTTATAAACACAAAGCCAAGCCATTCACCAGAAGTGCAATTTTTTTGAGTAACAAATATGGAAAGGTGCAAGCAAGAGCTAGAAAATCCATAATGTTTTTACCAAATGAGATTAAACACAAACAAAAGCCAACACTCGTATAAGATTTCATGAATTAAGTATTCATGTACGAACATGAGATAGAGTAGGTCAAACAAAATTGCATCAAGTATCAACTTAATTGTTTATGTATGAAATATATTGTTTATGCACATCTGTATTGCATACAACAGTTATGCTATCCCTTTTTCTACAAGCAAATAAGAGAAATAGAAACACATTATAAGATCCTTGAATAAATTTCATTAGTCAATTAAGCATGACAAATTGAAATGCAATGCATGCAATCGCAAGCTGCACATAAGAAAATAGACTATTGTGCAACATATAAAGGGAAAAAATGTCAACTGCAAAATGAAAACAACAGAAAGTTGAAAGTTAGAGAACATGAGATGTAGTTATGTAGACGAAAGAACTAGTAAAAAAAGCATAAGGAAAAATAATTGTGCATAATTGTGGAAGGCTTGTCAGCAAAACAAGACATTGTGAAGGGAAACAAAAGCACACCATGGTTCTTTGCAAATATATAGTGATTAAATCCAAATTTTGTAGGTTTTACTATTAGGATAGTGCCCATGAAAGCAATGAAGCCACTGTTAATGCATTGTAAGTCTCTACAGTGGAGTGGATCTAAAATAATAATATTGTACATAACAACAATATACTAGTATTCTAATGCATCAATCAACAGATAAATTTGTTCCAAGTCTATATTTTGACATGTTCACACATAACACTCTTGCCATTCTGACCATCTATGCACTCATTTGACATCCAAAATGTGCACAACACAACAAAGCATACACAAGTATTATGATTTGTAGTTCTTCACAATTCATTTAGTACAAGGCATTGGGATTGCTTCATAGGAGTAGCCAAATAGATAAAGAATGGTTTGTAGAAATCAAAAATATGCTCATAAGTACTAAGTATATAATGTTCCCATAACACAATATATAGTTACATAGATGAAAGTAGTAACAAGGAAAAAATAGAAATAATTGTGCCAAATTGTGGCAACTTTGCTAGCAAAATGAGACATTCTGAAGAAAAAAAAAAGTAGGCAATGGATTTTTGGAAACAGTTGGTCATTAAATCCAAATTTTGCAAGCTTTGGTAGTAGGCTAGTGTCTATCAAAGCAATCAATCCACTGTTAATGCATTGTAAGTCTCTACAATGGTGTGGATCTAAAACAATATTTCTCTATATAGGAACCACATACTAGTATTCTAATGCATCAATCAATAGACAAATTTTTTCCAAGTCTATATTCTGACATGTTCACACGTAACACTCCTTCTATTCTCACCATGTGTGCATGCTTCTTAATAAGTCTACAGGAAATGCATTACATGCCAACAAGTGTACTACTCAATTTTGTTTAAGTAAATTAGGAGGATAGGGGTCTATGTATTTTGGAAAAAATTTAATAGGTAATAGGTAACAAAAGTAATAGCATATTTAATAGCAGGTAAGAAAGCTTAGGTAAACTCTTGAAAATCAAATCTAGAAAATGCAATTGTGAACATGTTCCATATTATAAACATGTAACAGTAATGTTTAATCTATTTAAACAACGATATAAGAAGCTAACGTATTGTGTCTAGCATACGATGTATGTCATAATGTGAACATGTAACAATAGAGTTTGATCTATTTAAATGATAACATAAGAAAGTAAAGTATTGTCTACACTAGTAATATAGGCAGAAGATTCAACAAGAGAAACATAAAAAAAGAAGGAATGCAGGTTCATCCAAGGGCAGATGGTCTCTTACTTGTTTCCGCTTCTTTGTCACTTGCAATAGTTTTTGTATATAATTGTAAACAATATGAGAAGTTTGAAAAGCAACAAGACTACTTGAATTAGTATTTCTTTATACCTTGTTGTGGCATATACTCTTTACTTAGTTAAGCATATAGCCTCTATGATAACATTGTTTTGATTAAGAGTGAAATGCCCTTTGGTGACAAAGTCTCGTAGTGCAAATATCACTGCTAACTTTTCCTTGATGTAGTTTTCATATTTAATGTCCTGAAGGACAAGAAAGAGTTGTCGCAACACATTGCTTCAGATTGAGCAATGGACAGTTTGCTTGTCATCTATTGTGATAATTGCCTTGGGATGAAATACATATACATAGCTCACCTCCTTGTTACAATGGTTGCAATGAGCAGTTTGTTGCTGGAGTGCACCATAAGTATTGAATTTATATTTGCAACCTGGGTAGAAACCTTCAAATGGATTCGACAGTGTGTTTGTTGCTTTTAATGTCCCTAAAACTTGAAACACATTTGAACATAGATAGTTAGCAGTAACAATTTGATAAATTATAAATGAAATTACATAAAGATTTTTGAAGAGTGACCTTAAATGTTGATTGTAGAAAAGAAACTAACTTGTCCAATGTTCTTTTGTTATTCAATTTGTAGATAAACATTGATCAACCCATGTGAAACATGTTTTTTTGATCGACACTTTTTAAGATATTTTTGAAAAGGAAAGCTAGGGTATTGTTCTTATGTATGAGTTCCTCTATTTTCAAATATTGCTTTTCATGAGTTGAACATAGCTGTAGCTACATGATAATGACAAAGTTAATGTCTCTTACAAAGAAATTTTATTAAAGAAAACAATGGCATAAAAAAATGTTACAATGGATTAGTGGCATATGCTGGTTGGACTTTTTTACCTGTGCTCTATTTGATTCTATTATACCATTTTGATATCTATCGCATACTGGCTTTCAAATTTTTTAGCACCAACAACCAAAGCACCTATTGTTCCAATTGGATACAGATTTTTTGCTGCTAGCAGCTGGCTAATAGTAGTATCTGGAATGAAATGGTAGTATGTTGAAAAGAAAGGCAGGATTTCAACAGTGCTTGTGTCTATCAATATTAGTATACAATCACAATCCCCTCTATCATAGTCTACCCTAGGAGCAATTAGAAAGCCTGATATTGAAATTCCTATTCCTAGAACTATTTTCTACTCATGTTCTTGTACAAGGTATCCATTGATATTTAGTCTAATTGTCATTTCCACTTTAAGGTCTGTGAGATCTACACGCAGAACTTCGCTTGTTCTATTGACTTTGTCCACAGTTGTTTTGTAGACAAGGACATCCCCTTGGAATGTGTCACTAGCTTTTTTTGCATTCAACTCTTCAATGGATACAGTCTTCTTGATTTTTGTTCTACAAACAACAAGAGAAATAAAAGTTATATTCAGACAATGCAAAAATGCATGTTATAGGCAAATAGGATAGACTGTTTACCATTTGTTTGTGTCTTCCTCCATTTCTTGCTTTTTCTCTTGTGGTCTTTTTTTTTGTTCCATGATTTTCTTGCAACCTAGGGATTTAGTATTGTAAAATTTATTGGAAATTCTTTTAGCGATAAATGCTTGTGTATGTTATCATGTTGAACTGATTTAACTAGTTCTTGGGACACCAAATCTACACCCTGTTTGCTAAGCTTTTCCAATTGCACTTAGCAGATTTGGACCAACATTGGAATGCTTTCAAGTTGTGAGTAACTTGTTCAAAAGTAGACCTCTGGATTGTGGGCTGACTTCCCCGTTTGATATCACTTAACTATTGAATTCATGAGATAAGGGTAAGGATTGCATGAAAATAAACCTAATGCTAAAAACCCTAAAGTGATGCACCAAAACAACCTAGACCTGTTAACAACTTATCATATCTAAATTAATATCACAAAGCTGGACTTACACAACTCACTTGATAATGCAGTTTCCATAAATATTTCATAAGAAGGTCTATAAATAATGCTATTAAAAGGAAAACAAAGATGTCACAATTAACAACACCACTAACAACACAACTTATAACCTGCAAACATACACATTCTGCTAAATAGATGCATAACATGAGACAAGCTTGCAAGGAAAGAATAGATTTCACAAAACAAAGCTGATCAATCATTAACAACATACATGAGAAAAAGGAAGTGAAGGTAAAAGTGCTCTACTTTATCAATTCAAAGTGCTTACTATATATTAGGTCTATCTGAGTTACAATGCAGCTTCATGAAAAAATCTCCAAGATAGTAGCTATCCTCCTGCTAAAAAAGAAAGAACTCCTAAACTGTTAAAAAATGAACATACTTAACCAACACCCACCAAAGCCTCCCACACATGTTCTTCCCATACCTCTGTGATCTAAGGAGTAGACCACCTGTATACTGCTCTCAACTGTCAAAACAGTCCTACAAATAGCATGCCTTCATGTTCTTGACATGACCATCACTTACAACCATTGTTTACTCTAAGATAATGCCATGCACTATACCTATCTGGATTTATATTTAAAGCTTGCTACTGCTAAGTGTCTTTGAAAGGGATAACACCTCCCCTTCTATTTGACTATCTTTATGTGTAGATGTAATTAGGTGAACCGTCTCTTTGAATCCTCCTTGATATCATGAATTTGGTGGTCCTTGTGAATGTACTTCATGATCTGTTCCTTTAAATCCATTACAAGAAATACCATCATTGTCTTAATTGGATGATCTCATCTTGTTCTCATTCATTTACCTTTATGACTGTGCGGGTATGGATTGTCAACTCTCTTGAGTTTTCCTTGTTTCTATCACGGTAGACTTGCCTTGGCGGGATCCATAACTACATTTGTAATTGTCAACGGACACTACACCGGTTGCCATCTTGCACTGAACATGAGTAAAATTTAATACTAAAGCCACTTCCTTTTGATCACAAATTCTTATGGAATTCTAATCTCATTGATGCAAATGTTTACCCTTGTCAAAGATTTTCGTGTAGCTGATGACTTTTAAATTGAATGCGACTCCTTGAGAGGTGGACAGTTGGAACAAGAGCTACACATATCCACTGCTCCACAATAAAACACTACCCTACACTGTTCTTAACATTCATGAAGCGGTTGCTTTCATTTAGAAGGATTACAATCATGCTGCTATGTCTTTCATGGAATCTCCTCTTGATTGCTATGCCCTTATCATATGGTTTTTCCCTTGGAAACCCTACTCCTGGCTGTGTATGGTGTTTGTACTTTTACTCTTGTAACCAACACTGATGTGGACTATCCTAACATGCTGTCATTTACTAGGGATCATTGGCATTGCTATTTCTCATCATGAATGTCCTATCGTATGACCCTGTTGATTGGTGATTGTCTATGCACTGACCCCTATTCATTTGATGACTGTTGATGCCTGTGCTTAGTCATTATGATAGTGAGCAGACTCATTACTATGACTGTTCTAGAATTATCGCTGAGAAATATCAATCCTATGGTCTTGCACATAAACCTTGGACCCCTTTTGACTATCTTCATTGATTTTCACATTCATTTGATTAGTATGTGTTGTTGTTGTCCTTCAATGATGATCAACATGTATTGTTGTTGTTCTTTACCCCCCTTAGGACTGTTCTTGTAGCTTGTATAAGATCACATAGAGAGCACTCTGTTGGTGTAGTGTCAGTATCTTTGATGATGCATCAAAGTTGGAAGGTCACTGTCCATATTTGGTCACAACTGACCTTTATGATTCACATTGCTTAACCACTATCCTGCAATAGGACTGCTTTCATTGAATGGTAGCAATTACTAAAGGGTTGTTGAATATCCATTTTCTCTTAATGGATGATTGAATTGTGTATACTTGACATGAGTCCTATCTTTAAGTGGCTGCTCCTATTTAAAAGTATTAGAATAGTTTGTGATCATGGCTAAGTAATTCATAAAAGTGTATCATTATACTCCATCAGAAAATCATCTTGAAACTTGGTCTATTGGCAACCCTCCTTACTTTGTGACGCTCAATCATGTTATATGATTGTGCACGAGCCTTCTAGACTGTCCTTAATTCCAGGACAACATTCTTTGTATTTCCCTCACATTCATCTAATTGTACCTCCTCATGCAATCTTCTAAAGGCATCTTTACTGTCATATGGAAGAGTCATTATTATTGACACCAATCATAGGATTGTGTAAGTGGTGGACTTATTTTTCGTTGATGGGAATCCTCCACATGGTACATTGTCATTTATCTTGATATTAGCTTGCTTTCACCACCGTGTTTGCTTCCTTCTTGCATCAAAGTGGCAACCTCCATCAGGTAAGTGCACAATGGGAAACCATCATATGAGGGTTCCATTATTGTCATAAACCCCTTATAATAACATATTCATGATATGTAGATATCTATGTCAACTATAGTTGATGTTTCTTGAATGTCTTTGCCTTTTGCTTTTCCTCAAACCATCATACATTGATTGTTAGCTAGAAAACCTATGGTCTAATGTTTGGTTCAGAAGTCCTTGAATTCAACCTTGTACAACTTAAGATTTTTTCTTTAGTTGTTGTTCTTATCTTTCATGTTCAGGATGCTTTCAATCCTGTCATGGTATCAATCTTAAGGACATCATATTCATCTAACTCATGGGGCAACAAATTGAATGGCCATGTTTCTTTGCCATGAAGATAGTTATGCTTTGTTTTGGATAATCCTCATGCTGTTGACATTGTAAGCTCCTGCAAAGGTGTCATACTTATACTTGTACCATGACCATGAGTCAACGATTACCCCTACTGTTGTTATATGTGATAAACATGCACAGT
>VDFB02058242.1:207035053-207394199 GCA_007258455.2 Sequoia sempervirens | reverse complement strand
AATTGCAAAGAATTCGCCAGAACCAGCCACATCACCCTGATGACATAATTTATAAAAATATTTGTTGAGTCACTCCCTGAATAGCAAAATTTGTTGTGTGAGTTCTTTGTTGACAATTTTCTCTTAGAAAAGTATACAAATTTCTTTATTAACTTCTTTGTGGGAGAAGTAGAATTAAGATCATTCTTGTCCACTATGAAAAATAAACTTCACTGGCAAGACACATCAAGAGAGTATGCACAGGCATAAAAGACTATAGGGTTGCAAATGAGGTACCCTCATAGGAAGCCTTTCTCTTTCAAGAAACAATTTTTGGGTGTCAAACTTAAAAAGGAAGTGCAAGTAAAATATAATAACAACCTCTGGTTGTGTCATGATCACTTTCAAGAACAAGGGCAATAATTAATAGGACCAGCATGGCATGCATGTGAAGAGATGTATACCCCTCTTCCTATGCATCTCAAGAAGAGGGAAATAATTTCACCTCTTAATATTAGATGGTCTTATGGAATAGTAGTAGCTTTGGCCAAAATTTGGGAAGAATTAAAGATTAACTAGATTGGTATGAGGTACAGACCCCCCTTGCTTCTTTCACCACCTCCTTTAGTATATACCAATCTAGACCAAAGTGAGGACAACTTTGCCAGGTGGAAACAAAGAGTCACTTTTTATCAGGGATTCTTGAGGAATCTAGAGATATTGGACACAAAGGCGGATGATGTATATGATCTTAGTGCTAAGTATGAAGAAATGAATAGGAGGAATGATGGACAGGGGACGCACCAGAGAGCAGGAGGACCTGCTTGGACTTAGGAATGGGAGGAAATGATGAGGTAAAAATAACCTCATCAACATAATGGGCTCAATATGTAAATCTAAACCTTTTAGCCTAAATTACCTCAAGGCCAATTGATTACCTTTAGGAAAAATAAGTTCTCTCTTTCTATGAATAAGCGTACAAACTTTACTTCTTGAAGTTAGGAAAATTAAGCTTACTTATGTTGATTTAATGGTTTAGTCTTGAGTATTTCGCAGGTCAACTCCACTTCCAATCACCATTCTAGTCAAAAGGGAAATGAACACGGATCTTCATACTTTTGAAAACAAGCGAGTGGGCGCCGAAATTCCAAGAGCACACATTTTGGGGTGAGTCTTTATAATTCTATTATTTTTCAGTTTCAAAATCTTTATGGCTCATGCGAGCATCTTTAATATTGTATATCATGGGCTTTAAAGTCCCTCTACTATTGGCAATCTATTAAAAGACTCTATCGACTAAAAAATAGGATTTTTGTTAGTCATTTTTCATATAAATATGTAAATGTTACAAATAAGAATAGAGAAGAAGATTATCATTATGCTGCAAATTTGTCTTTTGAGTAAAAAATACGATATGAATATGAGTTTTCCCGCCACTCTTTGAATTACTGTGTAATATGGACGCGTCTTTCGAATGAAGTAGCTTAAAGAATTTCCAATGCATGTGATCTGAGGTAGTTGTAGACACACCTGAGAACTGGCCACTCGAGGGTCATAGATAGATAGATAAGTATTCTAGTCCTTATTTTGTATTTTCTTTTAGTAGATATCAGTTGAAGTTGACATCCATTTTCATGAGTATATGTCATGTTGTCAATGTCAAGCCTGCAGGTTGTAGCTAAGTCTGTAGCTTCTGAACTTAACATTTGAATGTCTGGAGCATCTTCCTTTAGTAGATTTTGTTAAATTGTTTCATGTTAGCAGTTGGATTGTTATACATCAAATAAATGTTTCCTAATTTATTTACATGTTTTACTTCTTCAAAAATTTATGCATTCTTTAGGTTAATCGTTTCTATGCTTTCTAGTTTAGTGGTGATGTTTTTTCGATTTACAGTTCTTTGCTTTCTATTTTAAGATCATTTCCTACTTTCTAGATAGATAATTCATTGCTTTCAAGTTTAGAGGCCCTCTAGTTTAGAATCTTTATTCGGTTGATTAGCATTTAGAGAACCTGAGAGAGAGAATTGAGATATCTTCTATTGCAAATAGCCTTTGGACACTGCCCAAGCAATATAGTGATGTGATTATTCACTAAAGAGTTAGGACCTAACGACAGCTTGTCACTTACCAAAGGATATTTTTCGAAGACTCTACAAACTATCATCGTTCTATTTGCAAAACATCCTCACCCTCACTAAACATGTGTTGTTCAAAGATTTTTCTCTGAACAACATCATCCTGCATAGACCTTTCCTTCATGTTGTTCGAGGAAATTTTCTCCAAACAACACATCGATATACCATATTTGAAACATGTCGTGCAAAGAAAATACTTCGAATGACATCATCTTTAGAAAACACACCTAACACATGTAGTTTTGGGAATTTTTCCCAAACAACACTTAGCACCACCCTTGCATGATTTTCATGTACTTTAGGAAAAAATCTTTGAAGTACATAAAAATGACCTACCCCGTGTACTTTGAATAATTTTCCCCAAAGTGCATACCTTTTGCACTCACAAGTGTAGTTTAGAGAATATTCCTTGACTTGCACCAAATGGATTTTCCCTTCTCATATGCATTTCGAAGAATTTTCTTGAATTTGCACTTGTTTTATCTTACCCTCATTTACTTGAGAGAATTTTATCTGAAGTGCATGACCTTTGCACATGATATGTAGGTCAAATAATTTTCTCTGACTTACATCCTTTAACTTACCCAAAATGCAGTTCAGAGAATTTTCTCTGAACTACATCTTTTTCCTTACCCTCATATGAAGGCGAAGAATTATTCCACCTTACACCCATTTGAAATTCCCATGTAATTTGGAGAATTTCCCTTGAACTCCACACCAACACGCTTCATAAATGCATAAGAAAAAAAAATTTCCACACCTACACGACACTTGAAAATTTTCTAATAAAGGAGGATTCTGAAATTCTTTTTTGCAGTCTTTGCCAAATGTTTAATCTTTCTTCAAAGAAGAAGAACATGAAGTAAAAGTATCAAGGGGTGATTCTAATGACTTCCATGGATCTAATGTGGATCACACTGGAGACACAAAGATTGGACATGTGGATATGTTAGAATTCTTGGAAAGAGTGAACAAGCATCCTATTGCTTCAAGCATGTAGTATGTTCTTAACAGTAGCATTCATTTGGTTTCCTCTTTTCCTGTATCAGCTCAGAATCCTGAATTTTTGTTAGCAACAACCACCAATTTCAATATGAAGAGTAATAATATCACAAATATTGATGGAAAGGTAGTCATAAGGTAAGATGAATTATTTGACAATATTTTTATATGCCCTAATATTGATGACTATGTTGATCTCACCATGGAGGCATCACAAGACTAATATGACAAGAATTATGATAAGTGTAAGAAAAACTTCAACACTTGGTGGCTTAAGACTTCAAGGTCTAAAATTGGAAGATTTCCAAAGAACATATACCGAAGTGAGTTCATTGAGGAAGTGGGTGATTTGATAACTCTTCTTAGTACAGTTAAAGGACTTCCAACATCTAACACTTTTTGGGAATAGATGTATCAATATATTTATGTCATAAGGAAAGGTAATCAAAAAATATTCTAGAGAAAGAAAATCAGTGATGCAATTTGCGAACATCTTTCTAAAGTGTCAACCTCTTTGAGGTTTTACAAGACTTCATATCTAGTGTATGATGCTACTTATATGAGGCATTTTCTTGGCTTGTCTTTAGAAGGTGAGAGAAAAAAGGTTCCTACATATGAATACTATACACAAATAACTTTGAAACAAAGCATCAAATACTTTAGGAGAGTAAATGATGCTTTCTTCTATTCTTACATCTATATATTTGACAAGGAACTTGAAAAAGAAAGGGGTTTTTGATGAAGCTTGGGAGCTAGTGATAAAGTTTGGTTGCATGTTTCTACAATTTCCTACCTTCACATACATCAGGTTTGGTTGTTTTGATGGATATCCATACATACTACCAAGATATCTAAGTGATAAAATTGTACTGATGGAGTTATGTAGGCAAATAATGGTTGTACATAATAAGCAAGTAGAATCTCATAAAGTTGGTTTCAAGTTTCTACTAACCATTGGTAGTTATTCTATAACTACTCCGAGAGCCAAATCCATGCAAACTAAAATGCAATTGGTGACCATGAAGAAATATAAAAGAAGGAATTATTTTGACTACAAGGGTATGAAGATAAACTTAGAAGAAGCTACACTCATGTTCACAAGGTTGAGGATATATGCAATGAATGCAAGAGTGATGAAGATGTGAGGAAGCTAGACTTTAGTTGGCTTACCTTGGAGCAAATCAAAAACCTTCAACTTGCTGACATCCTTAAGGACATACAGGAGGAAGATGACACCATAGATCCTACATATGAGGAAAACAAAATTGTTGATAATCCCTTTCTCTAATCCAAAGGTCACAAAAGGAGATGATTTCCATAAGGGAAAGGTTCCAACATACTGTTACTAACTCTAATGTTTGGTTGGAAATAAAGGAATATAGTTGATTTTTTTTAGAATAGGATCAGAGGAAGAGGATATTGAAGGGCCTACAGGTAAAAAGGGAGAATTGAGAACCAAGGATAAATAAGATGCTCCTAATACTAGTAAGGTTCCTAAACTTGTCTTCAAAATGAAAGGAGATAAAAGTAAAGAAAAAGAGGGGACATCAACTCAGGTGGAAGAATAGGAAGCAAAAATTGCAGTTGAAGAATCATAGGAATCTCCTATTACTTCTCTACAAAAGTCACCTCAAGAGAAATATCCCTCCTCTTCTCCTATAGCTTCTACGGTACAAATTCCTAATTCTCCTATTGTTTAAAGTGTACAATATTTACCCATCATTTCTACTATTCTTGTTACTCCCGCCATGTCTGTACAATCTATTAATTCATCACCCACTAGCGAGTCAATATTTGAAAGTCCTCGTGGTAACATTGAGAATGTTTTTGGCCCTCTTTCCTCGTTTCCTAGTTTTTCTAATGTAACTTCTCAAATTCTTGACGCATTCACCCAAATGGACTTTGATAAGTTCATGTGTACTTTTGTGCCTCAAGTGTCAAGTGTGGAAATTCCTATTGCACTATCAACCCAAACTCCACCAATTTTGACCACCAATATCATAGGGTCAACCTCGACATCACAAAACTTGGTGATAGGAATAGGAGGTTCTTCCACTCTTCCTCCTTGGTTGACATCATAGACACCAAAAAGGAAGAAATAAGTCATCTCTGCAGATGGCTTTGATTTTGGCGAACTTGTTTTGACAAAGACCAAAACAACGAAGAAGGTCAAGACACTTTCCAAGGTACTTATTGACAAGTCAAATAGCAAGTATGGCGAAGTAGCATAGCCACCATCAGATAAAACTACTGAAGAAATCTAAGGTTCAGATTATGTAATTGTAAGGATTGAACTTGGAAAGGAAACACATGAAAGTGCCAAGGAGGACTTGCAAGCAACATTAGCTTCATTGGTCGAGAGATATGACAAGGACAAGATTATCAAGGATCAACTCAAGCTAAAGGTGAAATAACTCACTTTTGTCTTGTTGAAGATAATCCAATCTTCTGAGTCCATTGAACCTGTTACTACATGTGTGGATGATGTTGCAATCCAAAAGGCCGAAAGGATTAGAGTGCAAGGTAGAGTTGTTAGTACATGGATAGACAAAATAATTGAATACGAGACTCAACTATTGAAGTCTTCCATTGAGTTGATCAACAATATGGATAATGTTAAGTCACAATTGAATCAAACTCTTGATGTGTGGTCTCAGAATTTGAAGCTAGTGGAGAAGGATCTTGAGGCTTGGACTAAGTTGAGATATTTCAAGCTAGAAGTGTTGGTTGTAAATGGTTGATCCCCAAAAGAAATATGTTAATTGAATACTAAGAAGTAATGAAACATAAGAGAGATGTCATCAATGAATTGTTCAAAGATCCATAGGAAGCCCAAGAGACGATCATTGATAGAGGGTCAAATATCACCGACAATATAGGGGATATTTCATGCCAAATATTAGATGACAATTAGAAAACTCTTCCCATGGATGTAGTTGTCCAAGAATTCACTTCACTAGTTTATACTGAGATTGAATCATAAGCTTTTTCATTAGCTTCCATTGATAAAATAGTGGATTTCCAAGTGATTTTAGATGATTTGAAAATTATATTGGATAAGCACAACAAAGCACATATCAGCATAGAGGACTCCATCACATGAGTTCTAGCTATCTCCAATTATACATCAGGGCCAAATGACACTGAATTTTAGGCCACTTTGAAGAGATACGAAGATTTTCTGGAGAAAAATGTTGAAGAAGAAAACTTTCTTGTTGATACTTAGTTTATTTTCAAGTTTTCCTTTATTTATTATGTAGTTTGTAAATGACATTTTACATGTCTTTTTGTAACATGCAATTACATGTAAAAATAGCACAGCCCCAAATCAAATTGGACTTTGTTTGTAAATAAGTCAAAGTAGTTTTAGATTTCCTATTTTCAATCTTGGCTTCTCTCTATAAATAAGAGGGGGCTCTTTTTTAATTTTTATATTTTCAGTTAATGAAGTGAAACACTACCAAATTGAGGGATGTATTGAAACTTTGTTTTCAAAGTGTAAATCAAATTCAATCAATAAAAGAAGCAAGTTGTTGTCCAATCTTTGTCTTGGATCGAGCTTATGGTGTGTTGGGATTGTTCTTACATATTTCCTATTGCATTCTTGTATAATATTGAATCATGGCATGGAATTGAGTGTTTTAAGAGGTACTCTAAACCTAATTTTCTAGTCTTTGAGTTGTGTTATCATCTTTAGAAATTGTGTTTATGTTCATGTTTGGAAATAACTTGAAGACTTTGGGCTGCAAGTTATTATCTATGTTTGTTTTATCCTATTGTGGCATACGTTGAAGACTTTGGGTTGCATCATATACCACACTTTTTCCTTTCAAATCGGCATAAGAAGCAACAAAAGACTTCGTGCATTTGTGGGTTTTCTTGTCATTAACACTTGTTGGTATCATTCTAGTTATTCTTTCATTTAACTGAGTTGGATATTGGTTATTATTGCTCCAACTATTGTTTTTTGGTTCATTACATACTATAAGCATCACAAGATTGATATTTTAAAGTTTGTAAGAGAAAACATCAATTCTAAAAGAAGAGAATTAGATGATATAAAAATACCCCATGGATAGTTTTATCATAAATAAACTTAGTTAATTACTGGTTGAATTTAGTTAGTAATAAGAAGGGAGCCTCCCCTTTTTTAGAGGAGAGATTTAATCTCATCATACTATGGCTAATATAACCATTTTTTCATCATTTAGTTGATAACAAAACATTCACCCAATAATTTTTTGGTGACTCTGCTAGGGAATCAAACAAGCAACCAAAAGCCTCACACCTTTGGTTGAATTACCAACACCTTATTGTTTGTAATTATTTCTTTTGTTGTTGATCTAAATTTCTTGTCAAGTTTGCACTCTAGCAAAACAAAGTTATACACATGGTAGAAGGGCTCAAGGACTTATTGATCCTATGTTTGAATTATTACAAAAGCATAACTTTGATCTTTATCCTACACAAATGAGGTTACCTCTTCAATGTACAAGGAGTTTTCCTCCTACCAACACAAGATCTCCTATACCAAGTGAAGCTTCTAGTGCTCATAGGGTTATGTCTATCACACCACTTCAAAGATTTTTTATTCCTCCATTCAACCCAGGAAGAATGGTTTCTCAAGGTTCATGAGGAAATGCTTTTGAGCATTGAATTTGGCCACCATCACATGAACTTCCTCATGGTTCTCGAAAGAACTTTCCCAAGTTCTACGGGGAGGCCAAACAACATCCAGATGAGTAGATTTTTGTATTTTACATTGCATGCAAAGTTCTTAGAGTAGATCATGAAGATGTGTGTGTAAGGTTGTTTATTGAGACACACCAAAGAGTGGTTATTGATTAGTTTTATCATCTCTTAGCTGGAAGTATTACTAGTTGGGCTACACTTTGAACCAAATTTGAAGAGAGGTTTAAACCAATAGAAGATGCTAATGCTTTGTTGGCCCACCTCACTCAAATGAAAAAGGAACCACAAGAGACCATGCATGAGTTTGTGGCTAAGTTCAATAAATTGAAAAATAGAATTCCAGTTGTTGCTTAGCCTACAACTGAAAACTTGAAGTGTTTCTTTATCAACACTCAATTTCTTGAGGTGAGTTTTCTTCTACGAAGAGTAGCCCCAGCTAATCTTGTAGGTGCTCAAATTTTGGCTATTGAAGTAGAGGATTATCTAATCCTTGTGGGAAAAATAAGGAAAGATCCAAATAGGTTTAAAGGAAATTCCTCTTTGGCCTCACCCTCTACTAACACATAGATCTTATGGTGCAAAAGATAACTAATGAATTGCTAGCTCTCAAGAAGTAGATTTCTCAAGGTTCATTTATTCACTCCTACAAGGACATTCCAAGGAAGACATACCAAAATGATTCTAACTATCCAAATAGTGTTGCAAGGAATCAAAACCAAAACAAACTTCCTCTGCCACAAGGAAGGCTCGCGCTAGAGGCACCACCTATAAATGTGGTAGTGGGTTTTTATGAATCTAAGCAAGATAATCTTCCATAATTAGAATATTTCTTGAAATATGGTGCTAATCTCTTCATGGAGGAGGAAACAAAGATAGTTGGTGAATCTAACATCATGTTTATATAATACAAAGAAGAGGTTGAACAAGAAGAAGAGAAATGTGGTGAGGCTTATGCTATTTTCACCCGCTCTAAAAATCTGCTCAATCATCAACAAGAGGTTGATGGAACTAAGTCAAAGGATAACCCATGTTTGGTGATCACAATTGCTAAGAGGGGACTCCTTTTCTAGTTCAACCAAAGGATGTAGTGGGAAAAAAACAAGTACACCAAATTCTCTTCTTCTTTTGTATCTAGAACCAATGCACCAAATCCAAAACCCCAAAGTGAAAATCCTTCATCTTCTTTGGTGAATATTTACCCAAATTTTGATATTATTGATCATGCTAAAAAACTAAAATTCAAATTTCTAAGGTTGAGTATCTCCAAGCTAACCCTTACCAATTTGATAGACTGGCTAAGTTTGTCAAAAATAAAGGAGTTCATTTTAGTTAAGGCTCTTCTCAAAATGCACCTATTGCTCCTAAACCAAGCCCTGCACAAAGTAACCTTTTTACAACTCCTTCAACTATTCTTGGGAAAATAGAACCTTTCTATATTTCCTTACTAGTCAATGGTTATAAACTTAATAACCATGTCATTGATTCAGGTGTTTTTGATAATGTGATGCCAGCCAAAGTAGCTAATTCTTTTGGTTGTTTCTTTTCTATATGGAAACCAAGAAAGTTCCCCTCATAGGGAAAATCAATGATGCTCAATTTGCATTTGTTGCTTTCCCTGATAAGAAGATAAAGATGATGGTTCTTATAGCTGATGTCCTAGCTTCATATGGAATATTGTTGGGACGGAATTTTTGCAAAGATGTTGGTGGTGAGATCAACATGGATTGGTCTGAGTCCAAAATACCTATTAAAGGTGTTATGCAAAAACTTCTTCCAAAAAGGGAAGCTAAGTACACCGTGACAAAATCCAAGGATCCAAAAGTTTGGATTCTTTTTTATTCCTCCAAAATGAGCACCTATTTCTTGACAACTGATGAAGTTCTTGATTCATCAAACAATGATTAGAGTGAAAGTCAAGTAACTAACAATTCATCCTCTTTGAGTGAAGAGATTCCAAAATTTGAAATTGTCAACATAGGAGGTTTAAATGGCATTTAGACTTTAGAGTTTGATGGCAGTTGTTCTTCCACTTGATCTAGAGCAGGGATAGTTCACATATCCCTAAAAGGAAATATCTTCCCCTTTTCTTTCAAGTTGCAATTTGACAACACTAACAATACTATTGAATATGAGGCCTTGTTGTTAGGAATAGATGTTGCACAGAAAAAAGGAATCAAGAATCTTCATGCACAAGGCAATGCTAAATTGGTTGTTTGTCAGGTGAGAAATTTATACTAGAAAAAGAATGAACAACTAAGGCATTATTACAATCATGTTTGGGATTGCATAGAATATTTTTTATGCTTTTGACATATCAGTGATTCCAAGGGAATATAATGATAGGGCGTATTCTTTGGTTGTGTTAGGCACTCTCATGATTCCTCATAAAGACTTCCAAGGAACTAAGTATACCATTGAGTTGGTATTTTGACCCAGTGTTCCTAATAATTCTAGCCATTGAAAAATATTCAATGATGACAATCAAATTATTGCCTTTCTGGAAAAGGTGGAAAATTTCAATGATTTATATTTCGAACGAAGTGACTCTAATCCTTGAGAATCAATCGTTGAAATGGATCAGGAAGCTAGTGAGGAGATATTACAACTGAAAGGGAATAAAATTCCCAAAGGATTGGTCTCCCTAGAGAAACTTTTTAATAAGCATGATTGCTATATCAAGCGGCAACAACAATCTGAATCTGATTCATCAACGGAGGTTGATCAAATCAATCTAGGAATGGAAGGTGATCCCAAAATGGTAAATATTGGGAAATGTTGCAAGTTGGAAGAAAGGAAAAATTTTGTAACACTTTTATGGAAGTAAATTGATGTGTTTGCCTATTCATATGATGACTTGAAGTCTTTTCATCCAAAATAAGTTCAACATGAGATTCCTCTCAAGTTGAGTTCTATGCCTCATAAGCATAAACACAGGCAGTACAACCTAAAAATCTTAGGTGTCATTCTTGTTGAAATCCAAAAAAAAAGTTGAATGCTAGAATTATTTTTATTATCCATCATTCAACATGAATACCTAATCTTTTTTTAGTAAGGAAAAGGAATGGAGATATTCGCATTTGTGTGGATTTTTGTAATCTGAGTCAGTTGTCACTAAAAGATAATTACCCACTGCCAGTAATGGATCAAGCTCTACAAACAGTGATAGGTTGATAAATGTTGTCTATGTTAGACAATTTCTCAAGATATAACCAAGTAGAAGTAAGTGAAGAAGATCAGCACAAGACAACTTTCACTACTCCATGGGGCACTTTTGCATATTCAAGAATTCCTTTTGGATTGATCAATGTCAGTGCCACTTTTCAAAGGGTGATGGACCTGGCTTTCCATGATGTAATGGGTAAGTTTATTATAGTTTACCTTGATGATTTGACTATCTTTTCTAAGGATTTTTAGGATCATTTAATAATTTATAACAAGTTCTTGAAAGGTGTCAACAACATGGTATTTCCCTCAATCCTAAGAAATCCATTTTTGGGGTTACCGAAGGTAAGCTTCTTGACCACATAGTGTCTAAGGAAGGAATCAATATTGATCCTAAGAGACTCAAATCCATCCAAAATATTACCCTACCTTCAAGTAATACAATAGTACTTTCCTTCTTTGGGAAGTTAAACTTGCAAAGATTTATTCCAAATTTTACAGAGAAGACTCGTCATATTGTGGATATAATGAAAGGGAAATCAATCATTCATTGGAGTGCGGAATGGAAAGTTTCTTTCAATGACATAAAAGAGAAAATTTCTTATGCCCTAGTCTTAGTCTGCCAAGACTATATCAAAGACTTTATCATGTACAAATATGCCTCAGAGCATACTCTATTTGCCATCCTCGTGCAAAAAAATAGTGAAGGGATTGAATCCCCAATAGCTTTCATGAGTTTTCCTATAAAAAATCATGAACTCGAGTACTCGCCAATGGAGAAACATGATTTCACTGTGGTCAAAGCAGTTAAGCACTTTAGGCATTGCATTCTCAACTGGACCATATTATTGCACTAGTGTCTGATACAATGGTCAAGTCCATCTTGACTCAATGGGAATTTGGGAGTAAGAGAGGTAATTGGATTGCTAAGATCCAAGAGTATAACATGGAGATTAAGCCCACCAAGCTAGTTTGTGGGAAGGTTTTATTACAATTGATTGTTGATAACAAACCACAAGAGATATGTGAGGATGAAGAAGTGAATATCAAAGAACTTCCTACAGTCTTGTTCGTAAGTGCGATGAATGAGTGGTATTCTAACATTGCATACTTTATCACATATGGAGAGTGTCTTGAGAATTTTTCATATAAAGAGAAAAGGACAATCAAGCTTAAATCCATAAACTTTGTTCTTTGGGACAATGGTTTGTACAAGAGGAGCATTGATGAAACAATTTTGTGATGTGTGGAAAAAGCACAACAAGGAAAGTTGTTAGAATCTTTTCATATTTTAGCATGTATGGAACATTTCTCAGCTCTAATTACAACTCACAAAATTTTGAGAGCAAAGTAATACTAGCCCACACTTTTTCAAGACATGTACAATTGGGTGCGTAAGTGTGAATTGTGCCAGCAATTTGTGGGGAAACCCAAGTTAGCAGCTCTACCCCTCAAGCCAATGGTGATTGAAGAACCCTTCTAGCAATGGGGTATTGATTTCATTGGCATAGTGAATCTTCAATCAAGTGTAGCACATAGTTATGTTCTCACGGCTACCAATTATTTCACCAAGTGGGTGGAAGCCATTCCTGTAAACATATGCTACTTCAGAAGTGGTTTGTAACTTCCTCAAGGAAAATATTATCTCAAGGTTTGGTGTTCCTAACTAGATAGTAGTAGACAATGCTACTTGTTTGTAATCTCATGAGATAACAAAATTTTTTTTTGAGTATGGAATCGTTCTTGCTCACTCTTTTGACTATTACCCCTACGGGAATGGCCAAGCAGAATCAAGCAACAAGAATTTGGTTACTATAATCAAGAAGTTGGTTGATGAGAATCAAAGATTATAGCATAAGGCATTATATGATGCATTGTGGGTAGACCGTATCACCCCTAAATAGGAAATTAGCATGTCTTCATTTCAGCTCTTGTATGGTTTGAATGTTGAGATACCTATCACATTGTAGTTGCTTTAAAGTTGGTTAAGGAAATTGAGGATGAGACTTTTGATAGTTCCATTGATAAGCATGTTATTTTTCTAACTAAATTGGAGGAACAATGCATAAAGGTGGTCGATTGCATTGCAGAAAACCAAAGCCAAGTCAAGAAGTTCTTTGACAAGAAAGTGAAATCCCATGATTTCCAAATTGGAAATCAAGTTATGTTATAAGATAAGAGAAGGGAACCAAAAGAGATACATGGAAATTTTGATTCTTTGTGGAGAGGTCCTTTCATGATTCACCAAATCTCTGGTGAAAATAGTTTTCTTTTGGCATTTTAAGATGGAAAACCTTTTCTACTACCCCACAATGAACAACATCTAAAGTTGTTCACTCAGTGAAGCGACAGATAAGTTTGTAAATTTTAGTATAGTTTTGTGTTTTTCTTGTTGTTTTCTTATTTTTGTTACCTAACTCTATAGCCCAATGAATGGATGAAGGCTCTTAGAGTTCTATATTTTTTCTCCCTTCGATCGTTTCAAAGGATGATTAAAGCAAGCTCTCGAATTAGAGCCAACTATTATCCTCGAATTTTGCTTGCTCAATTCATGGGATAACCCCTATGAAACTTGTCAATTTCATAGCCCATATCCTCTAAGAACATGTATCGAGACAAATTTAGATTGCTCTTATGCATAGTCCAACCCCTTGAAAATTCATTTCGATTGGCTCGTCTTTTTGCCTTTTAAAAATTTGTAAAACTCAAATTTTTGAGAGTTAGTAATTTTTCTTCACATGTAACATCATTGAATTTTAGCATGACTATGTATGTTTGTAAGCTACATGTTGAGTGCAGTCACGGATAATTTCTCTGCAACTACACTCCTACACCCAAATGTTTGACATTAATGTTGGTTTTAGTGGTCAATTTATTAATCATTTCAACCCTTTTTATTTTCATTTTACTTTGTTCCTTCGACTGATTCATGTCTCTTGCTTCCTCTCTACTTGTTGTTGTGCTTGTGTTGAGTTTTCATCAAAATTTAACTTTTTTAGGGTTTGTAGGTATGTAAAACATTAACTAGGCTTTTGCATTATTCGTTAATGCTTTCTTTCACTATTTTCACCACTACTTCTGAAACGTTGATTAGGATTTCTTTTAGTTTTGCATTGTTTGGATTTTGTATATATTTTCATGCTTTCACCATAGGGTAGAGTTTCATTTTTTACCTACACACCCATGCTCAATGGTGTTGTTTGAAGAATTATCTCTAAATGAAATAGATGATCGATGTTGTTCGAAGATAAAACTCTAAACATCCCCATATAAACTCTCAAAACCCTTACCAAAGGATGTTGTTTGGAGACTACAAACTACCTCTGTTCCATTTGTAAAACATCCTCGCCCTCACTAAACATGTGTTCAAATATTTTTCTCTAGACAACATCATCCTGCACAGACCCTGCCTTCATTTTGTTTGGGGAAATTTTCCTTGAACAACACACCAATATACCATGTTTGAAACATGTCATGCAAAGAAAATACTCTAAATGACATCATCTTTGGACAGTGCAACTAACACATGTAGTTTGGGGAATTTTCCCCAAACGACACTTAGTACTACCCTTGCATGATTTGCATGTACTTCAAGGAAAATTCTTTTAAGTACATAAAAATGACCTACGTGCACTTTAGATAATTTTCCTTGAAGTTCATACCATTTGCACTCACAAGTGTAGGTAAGAGATTTTTCCCCAACTTGCACCAAATGGATTTTCCCTTCACATTTGCATTTCAAAGAATTTTCTCAAATTTTCACTTGTTTTATCTTACCCTCATGTACTTCAAAGAATTTTCTCTGAAGTGCATGACCTTTGCACATCATATGTAGGTCAAAGAATTTTCTTTTGACTTACATCCTTTAACCTACCCAAATTGTAGTTCAAGGCCTACAATTGCAAGATGGCTAAAGAATTGCTAGAAATCTGAAATAGATTGAATAACCCAAGGAACTTTTTAAGAGAAAATCAAAGTTACATAAATTGGAAAAACATAAGAATGCAAACTAAGACTTCGAGAGATTATGCCATTTCGATGTGAGAAAATTGCATTAAGAGCTTCCAATTTGAAAAGATACAATGCAAATATGCATGGATGGATGCAAATACAAGCTAGGTAGTGAGTTTATATAGAACTTAGGAGAGGAGGTAGGTGGAAAATCCAACCAATAGGAATTAACCACAAAACATGGAGATGGACCACCAAAAGTGGAGGATGCCACCAAAAGTGGATATGGACCACCAAAAGTGGAAAGTGGTTCCACCCTTTAAGGAAGGGGACACCACACACTTATATCCTAGTAATAAACTCACTTTATTATCCTAAGAAAGCTTAATTAAGTGTAGGAAAAACCTAGGGCTAAGAGAAAATAAATTAACCCACTAGGAAAATAAAAACCTATGCCAACACCCCCCCTTAAGCATAGCTTCGGAGGATGCAAAAGATGATGGGTCCCAACAAATGAAGCCATGTTAGGTACCCATGTACATATAAAATTCTCCTCCAAAGAAGAAGAAGCCCCATCCCATAAAAAGGAAGTACGCACCCTATAATAGAGAGAGAAATGAAGTGGAAGGACAAAGAAGCCCCTCCAAAGAGATTCAATGGTAGATGCTCGAAACTGGATGGAGAAGATAGTCCATGATCATCGAACAACATTCCTCTCCTTAAAAAGAAACAAAACCAAAGGTGTATGTGAGCTATCTCCCCACTCTTGAAAGGAAATTGTAGGAAGAAAAATCAAGATGTATTGAGTCTCTGAACTTGGCCCAAGTGTCCCCATGTCAATGCTGAAGGCTCCCACAATCAAATCAGGCGTTCTAGGCCACACTACTAAAAATGAAAACTTAGAATCTCCTAGAGATTGATGTAGAACACCATCCAAAGACTCAAGTATCTCCTCTGAAGATGTATCCTCCAAATGTTGATTCAAGGTATCCACACTCATGTCAAACTACAATGAATGATTAAGAGGGTCAAAGTGTTCCCTCACAACAACTGAAGAAAAATCAACTTCATCAAAGAGAATATGAATACACTCAATAGTGTCTCCCAAATCTACAATATGTGTCTACATAAACACGTTTGAAATACCTGTCAAGAGATCATCCCAAGCTGAATCAGGAAGACTACAGATATCCTATTGTAAGAAGTCATTGGAAGCTTTCGAAGAAGCAACTCTAAACTCTAAAGTATCAATAGTAGATGCAAGGACAAGAGAGTGGTCCTCAAAGAGAATATGTATGTCCTCAATAGTATCATCTAGATCCGAGATGAGGGACTCTACAAACAAACACAAGATGTCTAGTAGAAATTGGTCCCAATGAATTGAATTCAGAAGACATAATTGATCCTACTGCAATGAATCATTGTAGGCTCTCGAAGAAGCATCTTTGAAATCTTAATCTGTAATAGGTGATGTCAATATAATCTCAACATGAGGATGAGAAGCAAGAGAAGTCTTTGTGTCATCTGAACATTCAAGACGTGCATAATACTTAAGATCCTCTAAAGTATCATCATCATAAGGTATATTATCTACATCATCAATTGGAATGAGGCAATCTGTAATGCCCCGTCTTGTAACCTAAAGAATGATGCATTGTCTACGAAAGTGTAATAATTTTTTTTTAAATTATAAACATTTACGTAACTAATTGCAAGCATTCCCTAAGTAACGCGACGAGACACTACTTGAAAATCCCATAGATGACAATAGTATTAAACATTGCAAGTATTTAATTTACATAAACATAAAAGCTTACATTAAATAACATTTAAATTACATCATTGAAAACATAATATACATAAAAGATTCTTTCATACATTGCATTTGAAATAACATTACAATACTCATTTTCCAAATGAGGTAGATCAAATCAAAGTTTACAATTACATATTACAAATGTTCACCTCATTAACAATTGAGGAGTGATACACATACAAAGTTTCCAATGATACAAATAACAAAGTACATATATCCACATGCGAGCTCTCCATCCATGAAGTACTTGTTGCCACGAACAAGAACTGGGGACCCAACAGAGTAAGGTGCACGTTCCACCCAACCATGCGATACCCGTAGGTCCACCCCCATGCTAGGAGATAGTAATAAGGTTACCTAGACATAACCTTCAAACGCTAGAAAAAAGTAAAGCCATAGAAAATCTATACAAGTACATACTTAACTTATTGGTTACATTGCTTGCAGAATTAGGATAATCAAATATGCTAAGTTCACAAGGTTACTGTTATTTTAGGTGCAGTGTCATCACAATGTTGCATAGGTTACCCTGGTGTTTCTTCCTAGGTTCTGACCCCCAACTTGGGTTACCCTGGTAACCTCTTACGAAACCTGGCCCCACTTGCAAATTGTTGCGGAATCGAATATCTTTTAAAATAACAAGATATTGATTTACCATTCCAGGTCTTCTCAACTTATTCTCAAGACTAAACTAGCCCTTGAGACCATAAGTGAGGCTTATTAATCTAGTTAAATATTTTAAACTATCTAATGTGTTGATTTAGTTTTCATTGACTTACTAACTCTACATGAGTTACCCAGACACCACTTTGTGTGTCGGCCCTCACAAAGAGCCACTCCCCTAAAAATAACACAAGGAATCTAAGTTCACTAACTAAGGTAGGAAAAGTGCACAAGAAACAACATATAATACCCAACATAACACAACGATCATCACATCCTCTTCATAGAATCAAGTGTCCAAAAATCATACAAAAACCATGTGCACTACCCTAGTTAACTCAAAGATTGTATTTAAAACAAATAACAACTCCCACATTAAACAAACTTATCTGGAAGACTTGTAATCTAATATAATCCCAATTTTCCCAATAAAAGATAAAATACAATTTAAAGCAAATGAGGGATAATAAACATCTATTATTATGATTTACTAAATCTAGTCAATCAATAACTTGAAGTATGAAATTAATCAACTGAAACATAATTCATTTTTTTCAATTAATATGAAATTTAAAACTAACAATTGATTCCAATTCCATATTCATGCATTATAACGAATCCTCCAATTTCTTTTTTTAATGCATTTCATTACAAAAATATCTATTTAAAATTTTCATATACTTATTCATCAATATATTATATTTTAAACAAATATCCTGCTGTAGACACCTAAAAATGGTCTGGAGAATCTAATTAATTGAATACGACTTATTTGATTAATTAATTTTAAATTCTTCTACTTAGTAAATAAATAGAAATATTTATTTATATTAAGTTCATTTATTAATTCTTCTATTTTTCTCTCCTAATTAAATAAACAAAATCAAAAACTTTGTTTTATTTAATTATTATCATTTTCATCATATTATTTCTCTCTTAATTAAATAAACAAAATTAAAAACTTTGTTTTATTTAATTATTATCATTATTACTTCTATCTTAAAATTAAATACACAATTTAAATAATTTGTGTTATTTAAAATCACATTTCTTCTTAATTAAATAAAGATTGCTAAAAATCTTTTATTTAATTATCATTCTCCTTTTAATTTAATAAAACAAACCCTATAGTTTGATTTATTAAATTATTTATTCCTCATTTTGCTAAATTTAAATAAATTAAAAATATTTAAATTTATGCATAAATTTACACTATTCACTCACCAATAAAATTTATTTCTCACCAATCAAATTAATGGCACTGCCATTCACGGGAAAAGCTTCAGGGACAAACCTGCAAGAAATTCTCTCAACAACCTTCCACCCACCTTCCCTCTTATCTTGCCTGGTGTTTTCATGGGGAGAAACCATTCTCCATGATCAGCTCCTTCTTCTCATCCCATGCCTTTGGATTCTCCAGAGAAAATCACAGCCCCTCATCCCGGTTTCCTGTACAAGTGTGCTGTCGTGAAAGCTATAAATACAGCTCTTGGGCTACAAGAAAAGGATCCCAACGAATGCAATCTTACTCTGCAGGTTTCCAAAGCATTCAAGCATCCAAACCATCCAGCATTCCAGCATCCATCAAGCAGTATTCAAGCATCAAGCATTTGCAGTCATGGTTGCCATTAGAATAGAATTTGCACATTTAGATCATATTAGAGTAGAATAATTCATTTCTCATTCTCTAAGTGTCATTTTAATAGTTTAATTAGCTTACAAATCTAAGAGCTAAGTAAATTAGAGAAGTCTTTAGAGTTAGAGAGCAACAGGATAGATTTCTGAAGCTTTTTAGTTTAAATTAGTTTAAATTCATTGAGTTTTAGATACAATATCTTATTTAGAAGTGTAGATGCATAGTTTAGTTTTGTTTGTTTTGTTTAGTTGTGTCGTACAGGAATCGGCATGAAAGTTTTCGCGGGATCATGAATTTTTGCAGCGCGCCGGGGTCTGTTTCAGCGTGTCGGGTTCCTGTTCCAGCGCGCCCGGTTACTGTTCCAGCGCGCCGGGTTACTGTTCCAGCGCGTCTAGTTATTGTTCCAGCGCGCCCGGTTACTGTTCCAGCGTGCCACCTTTTCATCTTTAAAATCATTTCTTTCATCTGGATCCGACGCGTCCGCGGCCAAATTTTATTTCTGTCTTTTCGTTTGGTTAAAATTTACCAATCCTAGGATAGAAACAGTTAAAATTTACCAATCATAGGATAGAAATGGTTAAAACTTACCAATCATAGGATAGAAATGGATTAAAATTCACCAATCCTAGGATAGAAACGTCACATTTCTTTTTGCGGTTTAAAATTGAACATCATGCTTATCATAGAGCAATATCTCCATTAGAGTAAATCACTTGTCTTTTTGGGTTTTTAAAAAAGAACAAACATTTTTGCTATGTTTGGGTGATAGGTTTATGCTCTCCCCTTAACTGGGTGCATCAGAATACCAAACTCACCATTTACTTTATGCAATTTCAAGTTTTCTTAAAACCTTTAGACAGGCCTGCCGTAGTGGGAAAAAGTACTCACCCTACGGGAACGACCTGAGTGGGGACAGCCAAAAGCCATGGTATTCCAACCCACTTAAAAATTTATGTGAATTTGGGGAAACCCTCTTTCAACGGAAGTGTGCAGGAAAACCATCCCCAAAATCTTTGTTTTAAAGATTGGGAGGTCTCTCGAAGGAGTTTATCCATTTGCCGCTCCGAACGGAAACCTTATCTAAGAACCTAGAAATAGAAGCACGCCTGTCAGTTTCCAAACATTGTAATACTCGGCGGTGCAGGGGCGGGGAAGAATCTACCCTCAAGCACTCACCATATAATTGCCAAGGACTGTTTGCTCAGGGGATCCGGTATCCACTTCCGTCACTCTGAGTACGCACCTGGAAAAGAAAAAAACACGGGTGCCCTCTAGGGGGTGACATGGCTGTGTGAGTCGACGCAATTCCAAGTTGTGGGCCGTTCGAGTATATAACAATGACCTTTTGTCTCTAGGAGTGAGTCTATCTGATGTGTTTTATCTTGTTATCAAACCAATGAAAATCAAGAAGAATCATTGATTCTTAAGAACATACACTACTTGTTTAGATTCTAGGATTTTAAATACAACCATTCTATTCTTGATTGCTGTGTTTTCTATCATTAAACTCAGATAAGATCATCACAAAAATCCTTAAAATCAAAGCACTTGTGGATTTCTCATGATTCGAGATTGGGTATCCACCAAGTTTGTCAAGAAATCTCTTGCCAAACGAATCCGAAAACCAAAGAGAATACTTGCATACAAACAACTCCTAAGAAAACAACGATTTCTGTATCAAAGCAGGAAAGTTCTACTCCAACATAGGACTTTTATTCATAGGTATCACGATTTCTCTAGAGGTTATACAGACGACTACGATGTAGCTCCCTTAGATTCACAAGCATATTTCCAAAGAAGAGCTCTTAGGCAACACCATAATCACAGTCAGAGAATTCGTCCAGAATACATCCCACAACCAGCCATCCAATATGATACCAGACCAAGTGAGTTTCATAGAATAAGATAGTTTTTTCTGTCTTAAACACCTTAGGTCTCTGTTTCAGCGCGCCCGGTCTCTGTTTCAGCGCGCCCGGTCTCTGTTTCAGCGCGTCTGGTCTCTGTTTTAGCGCGCCCGGTCTCTGTTTTAGCGCGCCCTGTCTCTGTTTCAGCGTGCCCTATCTCTATTTTAGCGCGCCCGGTCTCTGTTTTAGCGCGCCCGGTCTCTGTTTTAGCGCGCCATAAAACCAGAAAAATAGAGAGTTAATAAGACATTTTGTCAGTTTGCACATATCGAATACAAGGTTTCCGTCAGTCCAAAACATTTTTTTCACAGTCCAGAACACTTAAGTCACACAAAAGGAAAGCTTTACCTCTACACCTAGATCTTGCAGCATCTTGCATAGTGTCATTATCACCAAAATCTGAGATTTTCTGTCAAAGTTTCCCTATCAAGGATTTTATCATCCTTTCATCACGAAACTAGATAAGACAAAATCAGATTTTAAATCAACAACCTTGGCACTTATCCAATCAAATCCAAGATCAAAGTCTAGAGTAAACTTTAAACGTTTGTATACCTATTTTCAGACGAGCAGCATATCAAAAACAATAAGAACAAGAAAACGAAAGAATAGCAGCCATGGCTAAAGAAAACCCTTGGGGACGATATAGCAACACTGATACTCTTATTAACTCACATGAGAAAGAAATAACTGCAGAGGAAATCGAGAAAGTTCAACAAGACCCTCATTTCCATAAATTTATGGAAAAGATGCTAGAGCAAGACATGAAAAGTATCTTCTATTATTAGCTGACAAAGGTGCTAAGCTTCCTAAAGACTTTGATGTCAATCAACTCAAGGAAACAACCACATCTAACTCAACTAATATAGAAAATCCAAATCAAATAGATGCTTTGACAAGACAAATCCAACAGTTACAATTACAGTTCCAAAATATCCAACAAGGGCCAACAAAGAGATATCTATTACAAGACATTTGCCCTTATCCATTTGACTCAAGCATTAACATGATACCATTTCCAAGATATTGTGAGTACCCAACATACAACAAATACAATGGGAGAACTGATCCGTTTGACCACGTACGGGAATTTCGAGCTATGAGCATAGAGTTCGCACACGAGGACTCTTACTTACTACGATTATTTCCAAGAAGCTTAGGAAACACTTGCATGGAGTGGTTTTCTAAATTAGAACCTGGAATTCAATCCTTTGAGGAACTAATCAATAGGTTCATAACACACTTCTCATTCAACATCCAACATGGGGTAACCTTAAAAGAACTCTACAACACCAAACAAGCAAAGGGTGAAAAGTTTCTCTCCTTTCTCCAACGATGGAGAAGGCTATTTGCTAAATACCCTAGATCTATTCCTGAAGAGGAGAAGATAGAGATGTTCATTGATAACTTAGTAGATGACATGAATTACATATTGGACTTACAATGTCCATCTACCTTTGAACAAGTTATCGAAAAGGGGCTCAAAATTGAAGAGGCTCTAATCAAAAGAGGAACAATCAAACATTTCACTGAAGGTTCAAACAATAACCATTCCTCTAACAACAACAATGAAAAGCCAAGATTTTGGCAAAAGAACAAGAATACTGATACCATAATCGATACACACGCACCTAAACCAGTATTCACCTTGACACCAACCACTACAAACAAACAAAACAATGGTTTTAATGTCAAACAAAGTAGTGATCAAGGAAATAATCAAAACAGTGGAGAAACAAAAGCCCAATCATTCCAACGACCATCCAATAAACGGAAATTCACGCCATTAGGACAATCATTGGAATCAGTCCTCAAAGAACTTTTAAACGAAAAACTCATTCAAGTGCAAGAGGCTAGAAATTGGGACCCTCAAGTCAAACCATCATGGTGGAATGACTTACATTACTGTCACTATCATCAAAATAAAGGTCACATGACTGAAAATTGTTGGCAATTAAAACATGCGGTACAAGACCTCATAGATCAAAAGAAAGTATTTGTAGAGGGCCCTCAAACAAACAAAGATCATACAACATTCAAAAATCCTCTACCCAATTATCAGAAAGGAGAATCTTCTTCCGCAAACACCAAAGGTAAAAATGTTGGTTATGTTTATGACGCAACAATCCTTTGTTTTTCTGCTGCCAAGGAGGATGAAGAGTTATACAACCAAATCAATCAGAACAACGACATTACATCTACCAATTTGGTACAACATATGGACAAATCTGAAAACCAAATCAATGTAATCACACTCAAAGGGAAACAAGAGTACCAACCGGTTAATGCCACAACAAGGGCACAATCCAAAGTTATATTGAAAGGAGCATCGATATCATCCCCATCAGTAGATCCTCCCTCCAATCAATATAATCTCATCGATCAATTGCAGAAAATACCGGCACAAATATCAATCTTGGAACTTTTGAAGATTTCCCCATCACACAAAGAGGTTCTTGAACAAGCTCTTGTATCAACTACGGTACCTAACAATCTGGATGTGTGTCAATTCCAAGCTATGGTGGGACATCTATCTGCACCTCATTGCCTTTCATTTTCCGAACATGATGATGTATCACTCACCCATCCGCATAATTCTGCCCTTCATATTGAAGTCCTTATCCATAAACATCGTGTAAAACGTGTCCTGATAGATGGAGGGGCTGGTTTAAATATTTGTACCTTAAAGCTGATTCGTGCACTAGGATACTCAGATGAAGCCATTGATACAAGAAGAAAAATCACAATCAAAGCATATGATGAAGAAGAAAGATCCTCTAAAGGATTAATCATATTACCCATTCAAGTGGGACCTATTGTCCAAAAAGTGGTTTGCCAAGTCTTAGATAGGGAATTGACATACAACATACTGTTGGGACGCCCTTGGATACATGATATGCAAGCAGTACCTTCTACCTATCATCAATGCCTGAAATTTCCCGTCAATGGACAGGAGGTAACAATCACAGCAGACTACAATGACACCCAAGCTTGTCATACATTGAAGACATCTCAGGATACATTCATACCTAACAATAGAGAAGTTGGCACAACAGATAGTGAGCAACAACAGAGCTTCATTTCAAAGTGGCTTCCAAAACAACAAAAATCACAAGAGATAAGGGTGGCACAATCTAACCCTTCAAATGTTGAAGAACAATTGGCTCCACTCTCACATCAATTCACCAAGGAAGTACAGATAAGTGACAAAGGAATAAGTGAATATGGTGTTGGACACTCATTTCATCTATCGCAAATGTTACCCTCCTTACAAACATATGGACAGCCATCTACAAACACCCACAATTCAGAACAATCTACAACAGCATTAGATGGCAGATTTGTAAAAGCTGGGAGCTTAGATGAAGAATCAGAAGATAAGGCCATACTAAATTGGCTTTATAAAGATGAAGAAGCTTCCGCTTCCACAAGTAACATCATAGAGACAAATCAATATGGAAAAGGAAAAACTATTCTGGAGAAGATGGGATATTCAGGACAGGGACCTCTTGGGTTAAGGAAACAAGGCATAACGGAACCAATCCAGCCTCTTACGCTCCAACATAAGGATAAAACTGGACTAGGATACACAGAAAAAGCAAGAGCAGAAATCACCAATAAAACTGTGGAGCGATATTCTTCAAATAAGAGATAACTCTGAAACAGATTCAAATGAGTATGAGTGGGACAACTTATCAGAGGTTTCCTATGAGGATATTCAGATTGATATTATCAAAAAGTATACTCCCGAACACGAGGAGGGTCAAAGCTCAAGCTTTAATCCTATTGTCTTTGAAACACAAAATTTTGATGACTCAAGTGAAGATGAACGGACATCGATTGAGATAAATGATGTGGAAGAAAATACCTTTGTAGGCCTCGACATAACCACAAACAACCTAGACGACATTTCCGTCCGAGCTTTCACAATCGCTGACCTCAACCCATCTAATGATTCGTTGCCTTTACTACATCCCGAGCTTATCGAATGGGAACCCCAACATCCTATTAATCTCCCTATATTTGACAATGATTCCTCCATTATTAACTACCTCTGCTGTGAAGAATATGATACTTGTTCTACTAATACTTCTTTTAATGATGCTTTTAGGCAGGAGGATGCCAAGCCTTCCAGTTGCAAAAATATGAAAGAAAAAAATGGATCTAATGGTGAAAACCATTCTATGGCAGTATTTGATCCTAAAATAGTAAAAATAAAGAACACATCTGATGGCGAAAACCTCATTGAGGCACCAAAGGATGGAAGGTTTGACATCCTCCCACAACATTACCATGAAAGATCATCAGTGTTAATAGAACCCACACAGTCTATTAATATTGGCACAGCAGAGAAAGCAAGAATACTACACCTGGCCGCATCCATGACAGATACAGAAAAGCCAGATTTTATCAAATTCTTTGAAGAACGATGCATCAATTTTGCTTGGTCATACTCTGACATGCCAGGCTTAGACACAGATCTCATTATGCATCACTTATCCTTACCAGCTAGTACTAAACCAGTAAAACAGAAGCTGAGAAAAATGCATCCACATGTTGCATTATTAGTAAAAAATGATTTGAAGAAACTACTAGATGCTGGATTCATCAGATCTATTGATTATGCAGAATGGATATCCAACATTGTACCTGTTTCAAAGCCAGATAACACCATTAGAATATGTACTAATTTTCAGGATTTAAATAAGGCATGTCCAAAGGATGATTTTCCTTTGCCAAACATAGACATGATTGTAGATCTCACAGCCGGTCATCAAATGCTATCACTCATGGATGGATTTTCAGGATACAATCAAATCAAGATAGCTCCTGAAGACCAAGAGAAGACAGCATTTACATGTCCATGGGGCACCTTTTGCTGGAACGCCATGCCTTTTGGGTTAAAGAATGCAGGAGCTACATACAGCGAGCTATGACAACAATCTTCCATGATATGATGCACACCTTCATGGAGGACTATGTGGACGATATCTTAGCCAAGTCTTACACCAGGGAAGGACATCTAGAGATATTGGCCAAAATATTTGACAGGTTGGAAAAATTCAAAGTCATATTGAATCCTAAGAAATGTGCCTTTGGAGTAACATCAAAACTCCTAGGATACATACTTACAAAGGAATTGAAGTAGATCTAGCAAAAGTCCAAGCCATTATGGAAATGCCACCTCCTAAGAATATCAGTACATTAAGATCTCTACAAGGCCGACTACAGTCCATCAGAAGATTCATCTCTCAACTGGCCGATCGGTGTCATCCATTCAACCATCTTTTGCATAAAAATGTGCCTTTTAAATGGGATGAACACCGAGAGTACTTTCAATCAAATCAAGCATTATCCGATGATAATTCACCAATCTTGTACCACCCGCTGAAGATGAAGACATTGTTGCCATATCGCAACAAATGATATTTCTTTTAGGAGCCTGCTAGCACAAGAGGATAGAGAAGGAAAGGAATAGTCAATATACTATATTAGTAGGACACTCAGTGGACATGAAGTAAATTACACCTTCATCAAAAAATCATGCTTAGTAGTAGTATGTGCAACACAACAATTGCGACACTATATGCTCACTCACACTGTCAAGCTCATTGCAAAATTCGATCCCCTTAAGTATTTACTAAGCAAAGCAGCTTTAAATGTGAAGGTTGGCGCGGGGTCATGCTCTTAGTGAGTTTACATTCCACATGTTGAAAGGCTTAGCCATCAAAGGACAAGTCATCGCCGCATCAATCAGCGTATTCCACGCATCGCATTACCATCCTATGACTACGGGAATTTCCCCGATGTATATCCTCAACTACAAACACAACCATGGCAACTCTACTTCGATGGATCCACAACATGGATCGTAAGGTGAATTTATTTGTCACACCTTGGGCAATAACTCGCTGACCATGGCTGTGTTAATTCTCCTGCACTAACAATGCTGCATTATGAAGCTTTGATCCTTGGAATAAAAGTGGCTATTGAATGGAAAATCACAGAACTACAGGTGTATGGAGACTCCCAGTTAATCATCTACCAAGTCAACAATGATTATCAAACTAAGGATGACACATTGATTTTATACAAGAGGCTGGTGGATGACCTAAGAAAATACTTCATAGAAATCAAATTTGAACAGATACCAAGATCAGAGAACAAAGCAGCAGATGCCATGGCCACAATAGCATCTCTTCTACAAATGCCTGAAATGCAAGATCATTATCGATTTATCAGAGAAATTGCGACAAACTCGCATACCAAATCCCAAATCCCAAACCATAAGCTTTTTGGATAGTGCCCAATCTTCCATTTATGGAGATATTTATACTTATCTAAAAGATAATATCTTACCGCCAGATCTTTCTCGCAACCAAAAGCACAACTTCATACGCCAATCCACCAAACATACCATTATTGCTGACACCCTTTACCGTCACCGAGGCTCGATAGTACCTTTACTGTTTAGAAGATGACTAACTGGGCTCCGCTTTTACACTTCCAGGTCCATGAAGGAATTTGTATCATCCAAGTGGGATTGTCTTCAGCCAAGAAACCTTCGCTTGGGGTATTACCGGCCACACATGGAAGAAGAATCTATCGCTTATTAAAAGATGTTCAAATGCCGATCCATGGTAATCTTTATACATGCACTAAAGACAATAGTCAGATCCATTTGCAAATCATATTAGCCTTTCTGGCTGCTAGATTTAGACTGGTGAGGGAAAATTCACCCATCATCTTAATGGACAAGTTCATTATCAAAGGAATCGGAATATTTTACAAAATGGGTGGAGGCGCTTCCTTTAACCACACCAATCGCAGCAACATCATCTTCATTCTTAATTGTCTCATCAGGATAAGGGATACCCCAAATAATCATCACGATAATGGCTGTGCCTTTCAAAACCAAGACGTCTAAGAGCTTGCGTGAAAGTTCCACATCCAACATCGCCAACCCCGGTATTACCCTCAAGGTAATGGGCAAGGTAAGCTTCAAACAAAACAATCCTAAAGATTCTCAAGAAGCATCAGAATGAAGTGGGATCGTGATTGCACGCCCCAAATTAACCCTCTTTGGGCTTACAGACTAGCATCAACACCAATAGGAGCTACACCATATGCTCTTGTCTATGGATCAAAAGCAATATTACCCATCGAGGTAGAAATTCCATCCCTTCGAGTTTCACTAAAGGGACTCATTTCAGATGAAGATTATAGGATCTCTAGACTTCAAGAATTAGAGCTACTTGATGAACGCCGACAACAAGCTGTCAATCATTTGACAGCCTATCAACAAAGGATGTCTAGGAACTATAATCATAGGGTTAAGCCTAGAGTCTTCTAGATCGGAGACTTGGTCCTACGAGAAAACCCTAGAAATCAAGCAGACAGAGAAAAGAAAGGAAAGTTTGAACTTAATCGATAGAATCTTTATGTCATCATATATTATCGTATCATGGATCAAAGAGATACCGACCGCTTCCACAATTAAGGAGATATATTGGAGGAGCCTATGAATTGTAAGATTCATCTCGCTTATTCTACACTTGAGGATATCTGAAAGTACTACTACTAAAAGTTGTCTTGATGAAAACCTGGCAAATAGGCGTCATGATGACAGAAAAGAGAAAAATACAAAAAAATAAAAAAATAAAAAAATAAAAAAAATAAAAATACAAAAGAAAATGGAAGAGGACACAATAAAAACAAGTGATGAAAACCTGGCAAACGGGCGTTACTTGTGATTTTCACCAAACTCCTCTATCTACTGGGTACAGTGTTGTTACGATTGTTTCCTTTCATATCATCTCCATCTATCAGTTGAGATTCTCACTATCCATATCATAACAGAGATACCATGTTTTACCCTAGCTTGGGGGCAACATCCTAGTGTTATCTAGTACAAGTAGACTTTCAGCTTGCATGGAAGGGTAGTCAAACATGACAACATCATGTGGCAATACATCAAAATCCAAAAACATCAGAAAATCCAAAATCCAAAAACATCAGAAAATCCAAAATCCAAAAACATCACAAAATCCAAAATCCAAAAACATCACAAAATCCAAAATCCAAAAACATCACAAAATTCAAAATCCAAAAACATCAGAAAATCCAAAATCCAAAAACATCAAAAAATTCAAAATCCAAAAACATCAGAAAATCCAAAATCCAAAAACATCAGAAAATCAAAAACACAAAAATAGAGTCTACATCAGTCGAAAGTGGAGTCTGTGTCAGTCGAACTACGTGGTCTCTGCGTGTATAACGTAGGCAAGACTAATCTTTGATCAGTCCCCGAGACCCCTAGGATAGGTCTTTTAGGTCACATCATTTGGTCAAATGTTTGGGAATATCATGCAAACATCGGCACACACAACTCAACACTGATGATCTAATCTGAATAATGATTTGAAAATACATTAAGTAGAATTTGAATTGTTGTGCTTTTCATTTTATCATTTGATTATCATTTCTTTGGAACTACTCAATGATGTATTGAACTAGAGAAGTAAGGAAGAAGAATGATGCCCTTTCTTTGTTTGTTGTTTTAGTCGTTATTATTTTGTGAATTGTCGCGGGAAGTGCTCTATCAAGTATCATGGATGACATTCCAATTCACTTAAGAAAATGATTAATTCTTGTTTGTTTACGCAAGAAATGCTCAGGTCATCATTGGTCTATCTTATACCATGATGCTTGTGTTCGCTTGCAATATCAAAAAAACATGAAAGAAATACTTAGGTCATCATTGGTCTATCTCATATCATTGATGCTTGTATTCACTTTCAACATTTTAAAATAAAGCTCAGTGATGATACAAAGCAGAATAAAATGATTATTGAAATGACACTTAGGTTTGCATTGATAAAATAGGCATTTACATGGTTAACATAGATTGCATTCATAATAATACATCTACAGAGTACGGGTGGCACAAGTTACAATGATTCATTCACAAATGATGTCATCTTTTCTTTTAAGACTGAGTATACTTGACACATGCAATTTTCATAAACAACATGCATATAAGATCATCTCTTCATCTTATCATAAATTCACAATAAAAATCTCATTTCGTGATATCATATACACGTTATGTTACACCATTCATTTATCATTACATTTACATCATCACATTATTGCATTCCATCTCATCTATCATACATCATTACATTTATCATTCATATCTATCACTTACATTTCCATACATCTTACATTTACATTTACCATTACATTTCATTTATCATTCATATCTATCACTTACATTTCCATACATCTTACATTTACATTTACCATTACATTTCATTTATCATTCATCTCTATCACTTACATTTCCATACATCTTACATTTACATTTACCATTACATTTCGTTTATCCATATATCATTACATTTCCATATATCATTGCATTTACCATTACATTTCATTTACATTTATCATCCATCATCCATTTACATTTATCATTCATATCTATCACTTACATTTCCATACATCTTCCATTTACATTTACCATTACATTTCATTTATATTTATCATCCATCATCCATTTACATTTACCATTACATTTCATTTACATTTATCATCCATCATCCATTTACATTTATCGTTCATATCTATCACTTACATTTCCATACATCTTACATTTCCATCCATCATCCATTTACATTTACCATTACATTTTGTTTACATTTACATTCATCATTACATTTCATTTATTCAACATTCATTTGCATTTCCATACATCATTACATCTCATTTACATTTCCATACATCATTCATTAACATCACATTTTATCTATCATACATTACATCTCATTAAGAAAAGAAATACATCATCAATATCATTTCACATCATCATTACTGCATCCATCACATCAATACATCATAAAATCAATGCATCCATCACATCAATACATCATAAAATCCATACATCCATTACGTCAATAAACCATAAAATCAATGAATACATCATAAAATCAATGCATCCATCACATAAAACACGTAAAATCATGTCATAGATCAATCGAACCGCTGCACATATATATCTCGTCAAGTGTCAAGTATACAATGAAGTCTGAAAAAGAATGAAAATAACATCAAGTCAAAAATGGCTGTATAAATCTCTAAATGGGTACATATAATCTCAAGTAGTACTCCCACCAGAAGGAGCAGGTCTCACACCAGTATCGGTACCACCACCAGACGTCCCGGGATCTCTCGGATCTCTCGGAAGAGGCTGTGTCACACCTCTGCTCACTGTCCTCGACCGAGTCCTCTCTGAGCGTGACTGCGCATAACTAACTCTCTGCTCTGGGGGGCATAGCTCATGGTAACGACTTCTGTAGAACTCAATCTCAGCACCGGCCCGTATGGCCTCTTGCATGTAATCCGCCACAGAGGTCCCATCTGCCACTCTCTGCAACCTCTCTACAGTCGCCTGTGCTGTCTCTGCGGTCCGTCTAATGGTGTCTCGCTCTGCAGTCAAGGTTGTGATCTGTGCCTGGGCAGTGGACAACTGTGCTCGTAATCCTGTCAAATGAGCCTGTGCGGTCGATGCTGCCTTTAGAGCCCCATCTCTCTCACTAATCAGAGATGTAATCTGAGTCTGGGCAGTGGCTAGCTGTGCCTGCGTCTATGCTAATAACCCCTACACCTGTGCTAGCTGTCCCTGCAATGTCTGCACCTGCACCTGTAAACCCGCGACCTCTGATGGATCTGCCGATGAGGAAGTAACAGCCTGCCTCTTACGAGGCGCATTGGAGGATGGCTCTGATGTACCTGCTACACTCAGTCTCCCCCCATCTACACCATCATCAGCACTACTATCATCACTGCTATCGGAGCTCTCATCACTATCAGTCTCCGAGCTGCTCTCCACATCCACATCAGTAACCTCCTCTCTCTCCCGTCTCTGACCAACCTGAACACCTCCTGCTGGTGCTACTGCTGGTGCTGCCGCTGGTACAGGTGCTAACTCATCTGGAATAGTGATCCGTGGAGGAGGGTGTAGAGCCAGATACTCTCCGTACTCAGGAGTAATGGGCACCTCGACAATATCTCGCCGAATATCCCATGCTGATGGCTGTAAAGCACGATAACCCTCAACAAGTGCCCCGTAAGGCAAGCTGGGACCCCAATCAGGAACATCTATCCGACGTCGGCCATAATGTGCTACACCCAATGGCATGCACTGCACAATGCCATACTGCCTGTACACACGACGAAACAGGAATCGCTCCAGGACCCTAGGGCTCTTCCTGATCAAATACATCGAATCAGACAAGAACCCCAACTCAATATCATCATCGTCCCAGGCATCACAATCTAAGTACGGATGCCAGGTCACTGCCTCTATATCATCAACAATCCGCCTCCAATACTCAAGCTTACCCATCATATGCTGGATAGGCCTGCCTCTATATCGAAATACATATGGCCTCGTCACTGGTCTAGCCAACACTAGTACAGGACGCGTAACAGCAATATGCTCCCATGCCCATACCTGGAGAAGGGTAGCCCCTGCCGATAAACTACTGCCACCGAGATAAACAATCCAATGCAAATCATGATATAACTGGGCAAGCATGCACATGCCCCAAGCATATCTCGTCCTATGGACCACAAGACCCTCTAACACCCGACCCCATCCAAGCGATAGACCCTTTGACCTCTTATCAGGACAAAGGAATCCACCAATAAAGCCGGCCAACACTGAAGGGAGCGGAGCATAAGCCTCATATATATCTATCCATGGGATCCACTCTCCTGCAATGTGGGGATCCTGAAAGACTCTCTGCATGGCCTCTACACCACCAACCTCCTCTGAATCATGAACCACAATCTCTCCAACAAAGGGAATACGAAGAATACGCCATACATCCTCTGGCGTCACAGTCATCTCGCCAGTAGGTAAGTGAAAGGTGTTGTGGTCACTATGCCACCGCTCTGCCAAAGCTGTCAATAGACCCCTATTGAGTCTAATATGGGGCATGTCAAGTAAAGTCGCCAAACCACAAGCAGCAATATGCTGTCTCTCATCAGGTGACAGTCTCGGTATCATATCAAAGGGCCACGGGAACTGCTCTCGCACCTGGATAACATCTAACTGCTCTTGTACTCATACAAAACAAAACATTTTAATCAGAATATCAAAAGATCATCAAATTTTCAAAAATTGTGCTTTTTCCTATCAACCTATCAAAACATCAAGGAACCCTCATCTATCAATTGGGTTCAATCATTCAGAATGCATAATTATTCCTCGCCTATCATGAGGGTAATTATTATCACTCAATAGATCTCGCTCATCATGAGATCGTTTCCCATATATTTTAGTCAAGATCAAACTAAAATAGATGGAATCAAAAACAAATCGACAAAAATCAAAACGCACAAATGATTACATCAATCTATACCAAAAGCGCTACAAAATCAACCTAATGCGCTAAAAATTCTGGCGCGCTACAAAATTCACCGAGCGCGTTACAGATCAGACCCTGTGCGCTAAAATTTATGGCGCGCTACAAAATTTCACTGAAGCGCTGCAAAACTGACCCTGCATGCTAAAACTTCTGACGCGCTGCAAAACTTACCGGACGCGCTACGCTATTGACTGGACGCGCTATAACTATGACGTGCTACAACAGAGCATGGACGCGCTACACCATGTTCACCGCGCACTAAAACTCAATAAACGTGCAAAAACACATCAAAAATATGGGTGTGAATTACGAGGACGAGTTGGGGTACATACTAGAGGACCATAATCGGCCGAACGCTGGTGACGGTGCACACGCTCAAGTCGGTGGGTGTGGTAGGGGATCGGCATCCTAAGGCTCTGAATACTCTAAGGGTCTCTATCTCAAGGTTGTCAAAGTCAATGCACAAATGACTTTTGAAAATGACCTTTGGAGCATTTATAGGCTATTTTTTGGGGATTTTATGGGATTTATTTATTTTCCTTCTGAGGAATTAATTCTTATCAATCACAAGGCCATTTTTGACAATCTTGTCGGGAGATAAATTGTTTCTTCATCAATTCATCATCAAACCATCATAAAAATTCAAAATTCTTGAAAAAATCCAAAATTCATCAATTTATCTCCCGAGGGGGCATATATCACTATCATTTCAGAATTCATCATCTAGGGCAAGTCTGGGGCATGCTTTAAAATCTTTCGTCAATTGGTAGTGAAGCAAAATTATTCTTTGAAGCACGCGTAAACACATCATTTCAAAGAGGGCAAAATGTAGACACCTAAAATGGTCTGGAGAATCTAATTAATTGAATACGACTTATTTGATTAATTAATCTTAAATTCTTCTACTTAGTAAATAAATAGAAATATTTATTTATATTAAGTTCATTTATTAATTCTTCTATTTTTCTCTCCTAATTAAATAAACAAAAATCAAAACTTATTTTATTTAATTATTATCATTTTCATCATATTATTTTCTCTCTTTAATTAAATAAACAAAATTAAAACTTTGCTTTTATTTAATTATTAATACATACATTTCTATCTTAAAATTAAATACATAATTTAAATAATTTGTGTTATTTAAATCACATTTCTTCTTAATTAAATAAAGATTGCTAAAAATCTTTTATTTAATTATCATTCTCCTTTTAATTTAATAAAACAAACCCTATAGTTTGATTTATTAAATTATTTATTCCTCATTTTGCTAAATTTAAATAAATTAAAAATATTTAAATTTATGCATAAATTTACACTATTCACTCACCAATAAAATTTATTTCTCACCAATCAAATTAATGGCACTGCCATTCATGGGAAAAGCTTCAGGGACAAACCTGCAAGAAATTCTCTCAACAACCTTCCACCCACCTTCCCTCTTATCTTGCCTGGTGTTTTCATGGGGAGAAACCATTCTCCATGATCAGCTCCTTCTTCTCATCCCATGCCTTTGGATTCTCCAGAGAAAATCACAGCCCCTCATCCCGGTTTCCTGTACAATTGTGCTGCCGTGAAAGCTATAAATACAGCTCTTGGGCTACAAGAAAAGGATCCCAACTAATGCAATCTTACTCTGCAGGTTTCCAAAGCATTCAAGCATCCAAACCATCCAGCATTCAGCATCCATCAAGCAACATTCAAGCATCAAGCATTTGCAGTCATGGCTGCCATTAGAATAGAATTTGCACATTTAATCATATTAGAGTAGAATAATTCATTTCTCATTCTCTAAGTGTCATTTTAATAGTTTAATTAGCTTACAAATCTGAGAGCTAAGTAAATTAGAGAAATCTTTAGAGTTAGAGAGCAATAGGATAGATTTCTGAAGCTTTTTAGTTTAAATTAGTTTAAATTCATTTAGTTTTAGATGCAATATCCTATGATTCCATATTGATTTAATGCATTGATAAGAGATAAATCTTTGATCAAGTTGCTCAATTTACTTTTCTTTCAAAGCATTCTGAGCTCTACCCTTGTGGGAGCCACATTTACCCCACATGCTACATTTGATTTGATAATGAAACAATAATCAAACTTATCGTAAATCTACACATGAAGCAAAAAGTTAGAAAATAAATGCATATGTTGAATGTTTTGGTTTAATGTACTTATTGATCAGTTTATACATGCATAAGTAGGTGTGTATGCAAGGATTGAATCATTCATTGCTTAGAGCCTCGTTCTAACACCATGTTTTCTTTAGATGCAGGGTGAGGAGCGCTACGGAGTTGGGAGGGATACAAGCGGTTTGGGGCAACAGTAGGGAAACTTGTAACCAGTCATTCACAGGAAATGATTGGTTCCATTCTCACATGCACATTCTCTCTTTATTTTACTTATTCATGTATAAGTTGTTTCATATTTTCATTTGAATAAGAAAGCTATTCCCTTGGTTTGTGAGGGACATATACCTTAATGATTATCAATAAAATAAATTACATTTGAATACATGAATCTCTTTCACATTTGTTGTAATGCACCATTCAAATGGAAAAAAATGTAATATGATTTTCTTTGAAAATCATTCCTTCATGCATGGCTAAACTTGCAGATTTATGGTTTATCTTTAAATGTTTAAACAACATGAAAATAACAACACTATGGTTACCTGATTTCAGCTGAAAGCTAAAAATCAGATAACACTAGCGTAGTGGAATTTTAGGAAAATAGGAAAGTGATCAATCCAATATGCCTCTGATCTATAAATATTGCATACAGTTTTCATTGAATTTGACCAGATGTCGCTAATCAATGACTTCTGTAGACTATGTGATTTGTTTAATAAAAAATGAATTGTGTTAGTTTGCATGAAATTTTCAAGTGTTGTTTTGCTTATGTTTTGCCAACACATGTTGACATCAAAGTTGCCCATAATGTATAGTATGTTTTTGTACCTTTGTATGCAATTATAGATTGTATAGTTATGATTGTTTCTTTAATAGAAGTATTGGGCCTTGCATAAATGTTACAAATATTTTAAGTTCAGTAATGTTCTATAGTATTGTGATTGTGATAGCTTCAATATTCCTAGAGCTGTGTTGTTTTTTTTATAAGAACATAAGTTTTTTGGTAAATGTTGTTATGCCATGTATTATGTTCATACCAAAGATATTAAAATCTTTAGATAATATACTAGGTTGGAAAGCTTGCACATGCACTTCTTGTAAACACAAAATGTCTGATTGCATTATGTCGCAGTCATTGACAATGTCATGTACATGTGGAGGTAATGAACGAGTGTTCAATGTGCATAGTAGAAATTATGATGCATCGTGTGTACATGTAACTTGGATATCGATTTTTCACAGTGCACTTGTTTGCAGACAATGCATCTCGTCATGTATGTTGCGCTTAACTTTGAAGTTTTTGATGATTAAATGTTTTAGAAAAAATAATGAGTCTATTGTCCTTGTCCATGATAATGTTGTGTAAGTTAAGCCATGTTTTCTTATGCTTGTTGGGTCAAAATCCAGAGCTTGCATTGTTAGTCCTTATGATCATGAATAGTTCTTGCGCATGCTAGCTGCATTGGGAATTATTTTCTAATTGTAATTTTCTTGTTTGTTGAAATTTGTTGAATAGGTTTAGTAATTCACAATATACCTAAACCCATTCCTTTTCAATGAGATTAGTATAATATTGTGCTAGTTTTGTGCATTGCTACCGGCCAATTATTGGATCAAAAATTTTAAGCCAAACAATATCAATGTCATTATTTGTTTTATATGCTTTAAAGGCTCCATTGATCCCATTGACTAGGCCATCTTGTGTATTATAGTTCCCTGCATAGATTTCAACAATAATATCTTGTTTCAAGTATATTTGAGGTAGAAGAGTGGTTGTATGGCTATAGATTCATATTGCATTATGGTTTTCCTCATACTCGTCTATTGCATGTAGCACTATCATTTCACTAGAAATGGACAACAACATTTTATGGTTATGTGCCTCTACATCAACTTTCCTATAGAACAAGTATGGAAGTGTTGGGTCTAAAGGTGCAGGATGAAAGAAAAGTTGGTTAAAATAGTCTATATCTTCATTAGTTTTTAAGCCTTTTCGTATTTTGTTAAGAATTGCAATAAAATTTTCATCCTTTTGTCTCATAGTTGTGAGCAATGGATAGCATTTTACATTGTCTCTCCAAAAATTGTAAGGCATCGATTAAGTGGCAATGGGTCTATTTTCAAATACAATGGAATCAAGTGCAGGTTGCACTTGGTAAAGATCACCATAGAAAATTGTATCAAGGTTTCCAAAGTACATTGTAGGCATTTGCATTATGTCACGTATTCGTCTATCAATGTAACATAGAAATGTTGAGCCTACTAGGGAGATCTCATCTATAAGGAGCACAGACAATTGATCGTAGTGCTTGGACATATTGTCCAATGCCTTAGATGCTAAGGGCAGAAAATATGATGTATGAAATGGTATGTGAAATGTTGAATGTAATGTGACTCCACCTAAGTTGTAAGCTGCTTTACCTATATATGTAGTTAATAAGCCTTTTGGTTTTTTTGAATTGCTATCAATTGATTTACTATAAATGTGAATTAGAGCCTAGTATATAGCTCTTTTTGTGAGATTCTTTCTAGTTCCAACTCAGTCAAGTACAAATGCAAAGGTTTGTTAATGTTATTCATCTTTTTCATTATAACATCTTTAAGAATTGCTTGTTGTTCTTTGTTCAACATTTTTCTAAGTTTGTAGTATTCATCGTTGTCAATTATCTGTGGGTGTTTAGCAATTTCAAATGCATTGTGTGACATTGTATATGGTTTTATGCATTGTATGTTTGTGTCATGCCTGAAAATTTCATCTAGAAAACCTAACAATTTTTTTTTTTTATAATTTAAATACCACCCTCATTAAATACCCGATTTAATAACACTCTTACATTTTTTATTTTATTTAATATTATTTTTACTTAAATAACAATAATATAGTATTATTAATTTTACTCTTCATATCAACATTAGATATATATTTATAATACTACCAATTCTATAACTCTAATAAAACCAACATCATTATTCATTATTCACAGGTGATGTGAAATTACTAGGTATATATATATATATATTCCATTTACTATAACTACTAATTTTACCAACCAATAATTAAATGTAATAGTCAAATATTTAAATATATGTCATGCCCATAATTTTTTCTAGAAAACTCAACCTCTTTTTTTTTTTTAACAAGAATTATGTTAGCATTGTAAAAGTCGTGCCTACATTTTACTATGGGCTAACTCAACCGACACAATTGTATCTCCACCTTTTTGTGTTATACCAATACTTCACAACTTAAAACCAAGGGGTTTATGATGTCCACAATGCTTGAAGTACTTGTTGGATTATCTTGGTATGATTATCCTTGCTAACCACTAATATAAGGCTACTACTTGCTGGAACATTTAGGCAAGGTGCCTCACAACAAGAGCACTCCTCATTTTACTTTAAAGGAGGTAACTCAATGAAAACAAATTAGTTTCCCCTCTAACAACTTCATGTGGTTTACCGAGTTGCACTTGTACGAAATCAAATATGGCTACTACCTTAATGTCAATAAAATTATCATTATGGTAATATTGATACTATACAAGTCTTCTATAATAATGTTATTGGTAATAATTCTAAATGTTAAGCCAACTTTATATTTACTAATGACATGGATAATTTTGAGATTAATATTTTCCAATAAATTTAAAACCAAAATTGATAGTACCACCCTCCCTCCTAGTTCCTTTTTATTTTTCTATTTATTAATAATCTCAAAATTACCTCTAATATAAATGTCAATATGGAAATTAACCCCTCTCAACACAATAATACCTCCCTTATATTAATGTATTATTATCTACTTAATATTAATAAAGTTTAACTAAATGAAATATTTCTATGTAAAATATTTATTTATTTAATTACCTTCTACCCGTTTATTTTTATTTTCTATTTGAAATAATTATATGACTAATATATATATATATAATTTATTAATTAAACAAAACATACCTCTTTTAAAGGAAGTAGGAATATTATTATTATTTTTTTGTGTTGAAAAAGAAACAATGAATAAAGTGATTTATAATTAAGATAGCTTTCGTGGGAAACATGGAACTCATAAAACCTTCCCCTTAGTATTAAGTTTAGTTTAAAATTTCTTTTAACTTGTTTAAAGAAGTATCCAAGGGATGTTAATAGTATGTTTTAAAATATTAATAAAATTTAATCAATAGCAACTTAAATTTCTTCCTACGTTTTCCTTTATTCATTCGTTGTTTTTGGAAAAATGAGGGATTTTAATTCTTTTATTATTTTTTTTGGCATAGGTAAAAACAATTAAGTCAATTGCATATACACAGTAAAAACAATTAAAGCATTTGTAACATATAGAAATATAGTATTACTCAAATTTTATTAACATTATAGGTCTTTTCTCTCTTTGTCTTTTATAATATTGTTTATAATGTTATCATGTACCATTTTTTAACTTTTTTTGTTTTTTTGTTTTTTTGTTTTACCTTCATATTACTCTCATATTTATCGTTAATATTAACATTAAAAATCATATTAACACACATATTTTCAAAACTACTTCCTTTAATCTCTTAATCCTAATGCTGTCCAAAATATTTATATTAATGTTATTTTATTATTGTAAATGTGATTGTGGAGTATTCTCAATTTGGTTGCTGAATTAATTACCTAAAGAATAACAAGTAGTGGTCATTATAATGTCTAGCTGCTCCCAATTTTCAAGTATCAACTTGAGAGCTAATTATCTTTACAAACCATTCTTTTATTGGAAAAAGACTTAATCAAAAATTACGTATTGTTACACCAACAAGACCGATACAATAGCAGCAAATTTCTGTTGATACAAGTTAAAAAAAACATGTTATATATACACCAATTTTCTGCCTGCCTGTATGTTGAGAGGCTACCATAAAGTGTCGAGAGGGCCATTTTAATAATCTAAAAACATCTAATACGAAAATTTGGTCATTGAACAATTTGAATATAATTTACGATGAAAAATATAGTCGTTACAATTAAATCTTAAATATGTACATTTCTCATTACTTGGGTAAATTTGATTGGTAAGAAAAGTTTCTCGTCATGTGAAGACATCTGTATTTTTCTTTTAAATATCACCAGCACCATAATGACCCCATCTCTACCATTAAAATGTCCACCAGAAGAAATTAATATTTCCTCAACCCTGCCAGACGGCTGCGCTACAGGTATGAACGTTTACCGCATAAATAGGGACTATAATGGATAACCTAGCTAGGCTGTGCATTTAGCATTAACTGGCCCTTAACTTTGAATAGACCTTGTACTCCATTTTTGGAAGGGTGTGCAACTGATAAGTCTGAAATGCTGAATCGAGCAAGGACAACTCATACTCATCCTCTCAACTTTTCTTAACTCCAACACTCAAAGCTCTAATTTATTGATATGTATTTGACCACTGAGTAAAACAGCTTCTCGATAATCATTATTCTAGACCAAATATGATGTTGGTTGTTGGAGGAGTGTAAATAATATTTAACCATTTTCATTGCAATTGAACTTATTTAACAAACATGCCAAAATTCTTGATGCTCATAATTCTTCTTAGTTTGATTTATGCTAAGAAGACTATTCTAATAATTAGATGATTGAGTCTATAGGCTGAGGGAGTTTCAGGTGTAATTTTAATGCCGCCTCCTTAAATCACAACAACGAGCCGCTTAACCTATCTATGGCGAGCTAGATTTGGCATTTCTACGCACAAGTTTCTTTTCCTTATTTATTTATTTTATTTGTTATTATCAACAGTTTAGATAAACTGGGTGTACTACCAACCTAATGATGTGGGCGTCAACAGGATTCTTCATTTCTGTGTGTTGCTGCATCTTATGAGTGGAGTTCCTAGTACAGTGAAGATATTGACATTGCAGCATAGTATCAATCAACGCCCTCAAATTTGGGAATTTAACATTGTTGGCGATTTTAATGTTAGGGTATGTTTTTATATTGCGAATTACAGGGCATAAAGGACTCCCATATGCAAGGCCCACACAGGGAAGGTTCAAGGATGCTCGTCCAGAGGATCAGCTCAAGCTCATTTTAAAGGTTGTCAACTTCTTTCTTAAGTTTGGTGCCAAGTTGTAATCAATATATTTTTTATAGAAATAGATTTTTATTTTATTTTTTTCTTATCATGGTATATAAAAAGAATCAGATATATATTTTTAAAAAAAGGCTTCTTATTTACATACATATATTATATTAATGGGAAACAGATTGCATACAACATTTGTGGTATAAAATTATATTGTGTTTCTATTAGCTCAAGCTGAGATATATGCACTTGACATATGCATTTATACATAGATTTTAATCTTTTCAATAAGTTTTGGTTTTTTTTTATCCTTTTCTTTTCTTTGTTATTTTGAGAACTTCAGAAGTTGCCTTACTAAATTGCTAACTTTCTTTACCAATAGAAGATTTAGAAATTTAACAAATCACAAATAATTCTTTAAGTGACTTTTATAGTTCAATATTGGCAGTAAAATACTAAAATGAGTACATTCATTCCCTCATGTTAATAACTTAACTACTCACTACCAACATCTCATTCTACTACAATGCCTTTGGAATGATAAACATGATAACCTCAATCCTTTTTCCCTTTATCCTTTCATAACAAGAGGATTTCTACCTCCATCATACAACATGCATTTCATAAACAAAAGGGATTTTATTACAAGTTCAACTTGGATTTTTATTTTCAAATCTTATTTATTTATTTATTTTACTATATGCTAAGCTTTCATTATCACCCAATACTTAAAAATAAAATGGATACCATGCTCAAGAATAAAGACTTGCTCTTTTCCCATTTTCTTCATGTTACAACAAAACAATAACTTTCCATATTACAACTAGTTTTAATAAACACATTGAATGACACATACTGAGTAAGGCTTGCTCTCCACCCTACCATAATGGCATCATGGAGCCTTGTGGGCTCTAGCCATACCCCCGAGCAAGGAATTTTCTTGGCTCCAAGATGATGAATGGAGTCTCTTTCAAATCTTTACAAAGGTATAAGAATAACATAGCGCCAAATTTTCATGTATCAAAGTTCTCTACTCTCTGTTTCAACCATGATCCATGCAACATACCACTTTCTTATAGAAAATAATCAAAAGGGAAAAATGGAAGTAAGGGAACTTATCTCTTCTCCTTTTTATGAAGGGATTGAACTCTTTCATCCAACATTCTTCTCCAAGCCAAGCCAAGCCAAGCCATCTTGATCACTATCTTCACAAAGAGGTGGACTCCTCTTAACATCTCATTCTTTCTACCATCTCCACTAAAGTTCTCCAAGAGGAGAAGTGGGTAACACCCTACTCATTCTTCATATCCAACTATATAGGAGTTTCAACTTGCAACCTTTTGGAGGGGGAGGTGTGGAGTGTACCTCCCTTCTTCAATGAGAGTCTTTTCTCATTAAAGAGGCAACATGCACTTGGACAACCCCAAATATTTTCACCCCTCATTCCTCTCCTCAAAATTCGTCACTCTTCATTATAAGGACTTTTCAAGAGTCAAATCATGTCCTTGGGACCCTATTGCATGCCCACTTGACCCCTACCACTAAGGTATAGACCCTAGATTGCTTATTTTTGTATCCTAACCAAGTAAATTGACCAACAACCCTCTTTAAAGACCCATTTAAAGATCCATCCGAATTTCACACTTGGATAAGGGTTCCCAACCCCTAACCCACATAATTAAATATTCTCACAAACCAAAATAAATTATACATTTAATATCAACCTTCACCTCTTAATCTATCAACATATTAACTTTATATCCTCAAGAAGATGTCATTTGATTTGATCTCAATGGTCCTCCCTTCTCATGCTAACACTGTTGCCTTCCTGAACATTACCAACACAATCATAAGTTACATTGTATATCACATTAATCTATTAGCTAAATATTTTAAACTTTAGCCATATAATAATCTATTTGAATTTCAATCAGCATTTCATAGTATACTAGTGCATTCCACCTTCATGGTAGTGACAATAGAACATAATGTCAAAATGAAATTACAAGGATTTTGCCAAAAGATCACCTTATTTATCATGTCCACAATATATCTAATCATCAATTGAAGAAAATCATATCACAAATTAGGTTTAGCATTAATCATAGGTGAAATGGGGCCTTACACAATCATCTAGATGTTTGTTTTGCCACAAGTTAGAAACCCCTAAACATTCCTTTTGGATGTGCAAGTATTCCTAGGAAATTTGGAAAATAATTTTTTCCTTGAGGGTATGTGCAGGATCATGATGGGCCAAAAAGTGGCGATATGATGGGTTTTTGTAGGGTATGTGGCTAACGACTTTTTAAATCCAAAATTGATGAAACAAAAAGGGTTTTAAAGGAGATTCTCAGCTTTCCACCAATATAAATTATGCTTTACTTTGAATTTAATAAATAATTATTATTTATTTTCTTTTTGAATTACAGATAAAGTCTTTATTGATAGGCTAATTGAAAAAAAATTATATCTTTCAAACGGTATCACATTTTTTGAATCCAAACATGTTTCACATTCTATGCTTCGCATACTATAGGATTAAAAAAAAAGAAATGAATTTTATGAAGTTTTGACCAAGTTAAGGTGGTTAGACATACAAGTTTTTTAATTTTTTAAAATTTGTAATAAAAATTCATAATTAATTATTTACTTGGAAAAAAATTACAAAAAAATATGCATCACATCAGGACATGAGTCCTCTACTTATATCTAAAATATTATAATTATTATTTTATTGTGGTTAGGGTGGTTAGATAGACACCTACTTATTTTTTCTCTGAAATTTAAGTACTACTACATTGAAATTTCAAATTTTCACCAAATAGATTTATTTATTTTTTAAATAAACCTAGTAGTTTAGAAACTACATTCAATTTGCTACAAATTCTATTCTTACATATTTTTGAAATAATATAGATAACTTATTCAAATTTTTACGTCAAGTTGCCTAACTTTGATTGTTTTGAATTTTTTGCCACTTAAGGGCCTATTTTTTCCATGATGATCCTGCACATACCCTTGATCCGTACTATATTTAATAGAAATTTAAGATGGAAAATAGTGTTGTTAGCACTGCATTGTTCACAAAAATATGGTTTCAAAATCTTTTTACCAATGTATCCTTCTGTATATTTGGAAGCTTAAGTGTAAAGCAATTTTATCTAATTCCTTACAACCTATGGAAGTTATTATGTATGGTTTATTCTCTAGCATTATCTTGCAATATCCAATAATTATTAGAGCCTTGAAAGAAAAAAATAGCTTCAATTTAGAGCTCAAGATTCAAATAGGTCAAGTGCAATTCCAGCTAGCAACGATGCTAAGAAACACCAAAGATCTCTTCTCACATCTATGGAAATTGTTACAGTGTAGCAATTTTTATACACTCTTGGAGAAAATTGATTATATTCTAATTTACAAGTTGCAATTTTTTTGTCACATGTAGCTATTTCATGTTGATTTTCTTTGATGTTGAATCCTTTCTTTTATGGATTCTTTCAAGATTCTTGTCTTGAAAGTGCCTTTTGTACATTATTTTTTTACTTTTTTTTTTGGTAAAAGGAAAAAAGCATGTAAATTATATTATATAAGATGAAAGTTTACAAAAATTCCAACTCGATAGATTTGACATGTGAGTAAATTACAAAATTTATAGGAATGAACACTGGCTCATATAAGAAGTAATACCCTAATTACTTACAAATATACATTGATATCTACAACAAAAAAGTTACCTTGTAGCTATGACTTCACAAAATTTTTAATCCTCCGTATAGTCTGACACCAAATTCTCATCCTAGCATTCTTGAGAATTTACATTTCTATTTTCATGTTCTGGAAGCAAGGGCAATGGAAACTCATTTTCATTGTGATGCATGCAATGAGAAATTAGAAAAGATATAGAAGAATATTTTTCTTTTATTTTATTCGCCAACTAAATGACAATTTCTTCTAAATGTAGCTGCAAAATCCTATGAAGGTTACATGCACAATTCATTTGTAGAGCTTGTTTTGTGGCATCCTAGACTATCACAAATGCCCTTTTATGTTTTTTAAGTAACATCTTGGAAACAACCACCAACAAAACCCTTCCCCTTATGAAAATCATACAATTGCAAATTGTGTAGTAGAGTATTACTGCCCAGATACTATAAACAAACTACTTCATTCACTATCACTTCTAGAGACTCAAAAGATTGTAAAACATATAGTGTATTTGACACAAATATAGATAGTACCTGGGACAAAAAGATTAGGTGATGTGCTTGAGGATGATAAATCTCTTCTCTAGTTATGGTCTGAACACATTCCACCACACTTGGGTAGTAAACATTGAAAATCTATCCCAATTTTGCATTTGAAAAATACTCGGTGAATGGTCGTTCCCAATTCATTTTTCCAATAAAAAAAATCATTATTTTTTACTATTAATATATGCATTTTTCTAATAAAAAAGCATGGACAAAAAGATTAGGTGAGGTGCTTGAGGATGATAAATCTCTTCTCTAGTTATGGTTTGAACACATTCCACCACACTTGGGCAGTAAACATTGAAAATCTATCCCAATATTGCATTTGACAAATACTCGGTGAATGGTCGTTCCCAATTCATTTTTCCAATAAAAAAAAAATCATTATTTTTTTACTATTAATACATGCATTTTTCTAATAAAAAAGCATATCTTTTCCACATTGGAGTGAGGATCTAGTCATAATGAATGGATGTTGTACAAGATACTTTCATGTAGGCTATTTTTTATAAAATGGTGTGTTGTTGTGGGTCCACTAAAAATAAAAAGTGTATAGCCTCTAATACCTTGCATTTAGTTGTTAAGTATAGATTTAAATTATATTCATGGGTAAAAGGGCCCTCAATTTAGAAAATTGGCTTAATAATTGCTAATATTTGGAGAAGAATTAAAAATTAATGATATATTATGAGGGGGTGTTACAATTCTACATTCTTTAGTAGTGAAATAAAACCTAATTAAGGCTTAAAATATAATGTTATTACTATTGGGTAAATTTCATAAGCGTGTTACACTTTTGACCAACAAAATAGTTTTGGTAAAAATTGTTTCACTGTAAATAGTTTCAAGAAAAACTATTTAGCACCTAAGTTGTAACACAAGGATTTTAAGAAAAAATCTATTCAGTGAAAATTATTAAATAGCTATATTTTAATTTTAAATTGTAGATAAGATTGAATTGAAATTGATTTTTTAACTAAAATTTTTAGGTGAAATTGTTCTAATCAAAATACTTTTGCTTGAAACTATCTATGTACGACAACTTAACCATTCTTTTAAGAAAAAATCAACAAAAAATCATCTTCAATTCTAGATTTGTCCAGGCATGTGCGAGAAGTTGGATCCACAAAATGTTCAAAAAGTGGAAGTATTTTTCCTAATTTTTCAAAATTTGTCATAGTTAGACTAAAAATTTGAAGCACTTTCACATTGAAGCTTAAAAATGTTCACTAATATAAAATTTAGTATCTTGAGTCTAGTTTCCAAATATGTATTTTATTCTAATACCCAACTGATAAAAAATAAATTTTAATAGTAATGTAAAAAACCAATCTTTAAAAGCCACTTTTTTAGGACCATAACATGCATGTTTATGGACACCATAATTTGACCTAAATAAAAGTATTTTTTTAACTCATTTTGGGTAAAGATGTGTAAAAAATTGAAGATTGATGAGCATAATTTTTTATAAATTTTTAAAAATATTTTAGTTAATTTTTTATTGGTCTTAATTGATATTTTTGGAAACCCTCATGTATGAACACCATAATTTGACCTAAACTAATTATTTTCTAATTTTTTTCATTGTGTAGAGAATCATTTATAGATTGATGTCATATATTTTCTTTACAAAAAAAACTAAATTAAAAGTTATTAAAAATTAAAAAAGTTAGACATTTCAAATTTATGGACCAATTTCATTAGAAATTAATAAAAAAAGAGAAAAAATATCCAATCATAATTTTTTATATATATTTGAAAACTAGACATCATGATCTACAATTATTTTTAATTTCATAAACCAATTTTGAAAAAACTCATCAATCATATTGCCAAAGTGAGTTATTTCTCTTAACATTTCCTTAGTAATTTAGTTGCAAGTCCAACGCCGAAGTTTGGATTACCAAACATTTCTCAAGCCTAAAATCAAAGGAAAAGGTGTCCAAGAAATTCAAACTTAATAGAATGGGTACCCGTTTTGAAACAGGTACTCATTCTGATTTCAAATGTAATATGCCAAACATTCATTGAAGTAAATTTCCTAAGTTTTTATTGTGCAAGTAAAATAAACTATGTAATATGCCATTACAATAAAAAAAATACTTTCTTTATTGAGGATATATATGAACAAAGATGCTTTACAACATACAATAAGGATTTCCATTCCATTACAATATTTCACAAAGTACAATTTTTTGATAAAGTACAAAATTGCATACATAGTTCCTTTGAGCTTTATAGCAAAAGATATAGATGGTCTAGGAATCCACCTTTCAAAACCTTCATCTTTTGTCTCCTGTTGAGGAGGAGAAGCATCACTCAAGTGCTTTTTCACCAACCACAAAATCATATGCAATCCCTTGAACTTTTATCAATGATAGATGGCCTTACCCTTCGACAAAGGTTTTGGTTGGGTAACCCTATACAACATATACTCTAAGCTTAGTGTTGTGCCCTACATGAATAGGATTTATAACCTATGCTAGGTAGCCCTCATGCATTTTAAATGGTCACAGTGAACTGATAGTGGAGCCTAGGGAAATCACACTACTTTGGACAAAGTGTTCTCACTCAGTATAATCAAGTGATGGTCTACCATTCACTTACACTATAGCAAGATTTTTTTGACTTAAGGACATTATATATATGCTTAGGAAATCCATCTCCATGGGCAAGCTACTCCCTAGGATAACCTATCTATTAAACAACCTATGGAACACAACTCATAAATAAAAGTAGTAGTTCCCTCCCTTCACTAGACAACATTCCCAGGAGTAACCCACTAGCCATCTAGCATAATTAAATATTTAGTTATGAGTATCCCTTAATCTTTTATATGTTTGATCATATCTATTATAATAACAATACCTATGACAAACAATCTCTCCTAGCATGAAGTAATTACAAACATTACACAAAATAGAGTAAATAGATTCCACTTTTCTTTCAAACCAAAGAATACTTTTCCCTATATGCAAGTAACTATAAAAAATTGGTTTAAACATTCAAGAAGAAAATCATTCAACACTAATACAAAAAAGGGAAGAATATCCTCATTCCTGTGACAAGCTTTCCAAATAACTAGTTGCAGTCATAACACTTCCAAATCAACAAGTAGCCTAGTATCAATCCTTCAACAAAGATTTAATAATCACTATCTCTTAAGTTGGCATATACTTCTCTCAAAATAATAATAAAATATCTCTAAAACTCAAGGCTCTCACTCACTATTCTTGACAAAATATTGCAGATAGAAAGTAGATAAAATGAAGAGACTTGCACAAGAAATAATGCATAGAAGAATGCATCCAAACAAATGAACTTACTTCTCTATTTATACAACAATCTGGTAACTACTCTGCCTGTAGTTTAGGCATGATTTAGACTACATAAAGCATGCACAACAACACATTAATCTCAACTCAAAAGGTGGTGAACGTATATATATGTATAGATACATCTACCTATGTACCATCATGTACATGTTCCTTTGTTCGTATAGTCTATCATTGGCATACATGTGTGTGCATATACATATTCCTCATATGTTCCACATATCAATACAAGCATAGTAACAAGGAAAGAACTCTCAAGCTCAAACAAATAAACATCACCCAATAACGCACTCAAAAGTAAACAAGACTCTTACTATTGTAGAAATATTAACTAGGGATGACTTTCCAACTTCCCACTTAATAACCCGACTCAATTATTCTACTATGGTGTGTGTAAGCTCATATAGGTTACGTTACTAGTTACCCAACCAAGACCTTCTCTGGAGTGATGCTTCCCCCTCGCTTGGAGGAATTGAACATACACAAGAATCACTAACACATGCCCATGACAGTCAACTATTCACGAAATATGTAGTATACATAATACATCTCCAAAGTTAAAATATCAACACAATATTCATCCAATAACATAAATGCATTCCTTCATATAATATTAAATGAGATGACATTCATTCAAATAGCAATGATAACAAAGTGCAAGTACATTTATTCATCCATTGAATACACATTATATTCACATTTCACTGTACATTGTAATAGTAGATAGTAATTACACAATCGGGGTGTAACATACTCCCCCCTTGTGAATCATCATCCTCGATGATTTTATGTGTCAACATAAAATGAAACAAAAAATCAACATATTGTTTCAAGCATTCTCAAAAGCATCTAACACATGAGGAAACTTTTGCTGAATCTCAACATAATCTTCCCAAGTGGCTGAGTCTTCTGCATACTGGTCCCACTGGACTTTGCATTGCAAAACCTCCCTATTATGCAAGTAGAGCTTACACATTTTGAGCACCTTGACGGGCTTGAGTGTTACCACTCCAAGGTCCTATACTTGTAAATAAATCCAATCAATCACATGATTATTAGTGGGTACATACCTCTTAAGGTAATACACATGGAAGACATTATGCATTCTGGCAAGAATTGGTGGCAATGCTATTCGATAGGCTATCAGATTCACTTCCTCTAGAATCTCAAAAGGTCCAACATAATGTGGGGATAACTTGGAATACTTTCCAAATTTAATGGATCTTTTGTGAGGTTTCACTCTCAATAACACTTTCTCACCTATGGAAAATTTTTAGGGCACTCTAGATTAGCATCAACATAACTTTTCTAGTGATTGTTAGCTTCAGCCAATCTTTGGTTAGAAATCTTAACTTTCTCATCCATTTTATCCAATATCTCTAGCCCAAGACTCACTCTATCCTCAAGTCTATCCCAACTTATAGGAGTTTGATACTTTTAGCCATACAATGCTTCGAAAGGAGCCATCTTTATCGTAGAATGATAAGAATTATTGTAAGAAAATTCTATTAAGGATAAGTAGTCTTCCCACTTATACTGTTGATCCATGCAATACCTTCTCAGGAGGTCTTCCAATACTTGATTCTTCCTTTTTGTTTGTCCATCCATTTCTAGACGATATGTTGAGCTAATATTCAACTGAGTCCCTAGTGCAAAAAACAAGGCTTTCTAAAACCTAGAAGTGACTCATACATCCCTATCCAAGATAGTCTTCTCTAGAATTCCATGCAACCTAAACACTTCTTGCACAAATTTTCTTGCTATGATAGGTGCTCCATCAATTAGATTCTTGGGTATAAAATGTCTGACTTTGGTAAGCTTATCTACTACCACAAGAATGGCATTGTGCTTATTTCTCAACATAGGCATTCCTTGCACAAATTCCATACTTATGACTTGCCACTTCCTCTCTAGTATGTCATGTGGATATAACAAGTCTACAGGATGATGATGCTTTTCTTTCACCCTTTGAAATTCAAGACACCTAGCCACAAAATTAGCAACGTCTTCTTTCATCCCTTTCCAAAAATATAATGGCTTCACATCTACCATTATTTTGGTCACTCCAGGGTGTCTAGAGTATGGTGCTTTAGGTACTTCTTTCCATACCAAATTCCTTAACTCCTCTACATCAAGTACATACATCCTACCTTTATATCTAAGTAATGCATTAGGTTCAAAATGAAAACCCTCATACCTAGAACCTTGTGGATTATTAGTGAGTTTCTACTTAACTTGCAAGTAGTACTCATCCTCTTTGCACTTTTGCAACACTTTTCCCTTAAAGTTGATTTGAATCATTACTATTGAAGCAATATGGCATCTTCGAATCAAGGCATCAACAACCTAATTCTCTTTCTCTTTTATATAAATGATATTGTAGTCATAGTCAGTTATTAACTCCAACCATCTTCTCTACCTAGCATTCATATTAGGTCAAGTGAAAAGGTACTTTAACCCATTATGGTCAGTTTTTAATTCAAATATTTTTCCTAACAAGTAGTTCCTCCACATTTGTAATGTGTGAACCATAGCTGCTAACTCCAAATCATGCGATGCATAATTTTTCTCATAAGGTTTCAAATTTCTAGATTCTTAAGCAATCACTTGCCCATATTGCATTAACACACCTCCTAAACCTTCCTCACATGAATCTGTGATAGTTGTAAAGTTACCCTCAAAATCTGGTACTTTCAAGATCGGTGCAGTGGTCAACATCTCTTTAAGTAGATCAAAGGCTTCTTTAAGAGAAACAAGGTAGCTCTATCCTTGCCTCGAACAAACATTGTTCCACATTTTCTCTTGTCTAGTTTGCATACTCTACATCCTAGAATGTTGCTACATGTCCAACATTTCTAGATAATTATTTAGCTACTCTAGGTGAAATGAAATTCTTAGTTGCACTAGTATCAATAAGAACTAAAATGGGTAAACCAAAAAAAATACCTGGAGTTTCAATGGAAGTTGTTTGATAATTTGCTTGGCAGTCATCCACTATTGCATGAATAATTTTTTGAAACATTGCTCACTTAGTAGGTAGTGAGCTACTGGAAGGCTTACTAGGACAATCTCTATCAAAATGGTCTCCCCCACATGTATAGCATCTCACAAATTGTACCTTCTTCTTTGCGGGTTCTCTAGATCTACTAGCATTTCCACCATCGTTGTTGGAACCATTCCTCTTCCACTCTCTTCTTGACTCTTTTCCAGTATTGTTATTACCTTTTTGTCCTTGCTTAGGTGCATTTTGTACAACCTCCACCTTCTTTGGAGTTGACTTGTCATGAATTTCCACAACCTTCTTATAATCTTTACTTTCCTATCAATTGGAGACAACCCTAAGCTTTTTCTCCTGCTTAATTGCTTTTACATATACAAGATCCATAATTGTTGGACCATGCATATCCACTTCTCCTCCAATTTGATTGTTAAGTCCCATTATGAAATTTCCTTATATAGAAATTTTCATCCTTATGGTATATAGGCACATAATGTAGAAGTTGGGTAAACTTCTCCCAATACTCGTTGACCGACATATTTCCTTGCTTCAAACTCTAGAAATTCATGAGTTTTGGGTCATAGTATAGTTTGGGCAACCATCGATTGTAGAAAATCTCAACAAATTCCACTCATGTTAACTTCCATGAGTTGATATTAATTTCCAAATTTTTGTTCATCCACTAGGTAGAGGCTTTTCCAGCTAATTGGTATGCATCCCAAGCGGCTTTAGTGGTCTTAGTGTAATTTTGGATTTTAAAATACTTTTCCATTTGAACAAGCCACACCTCAGCTTCATCACCATTGGTGCTTCCCTCAAACTTGGGTGGAACAATCTTCTTCATACCCTTAGAAATTTTGAAAGCCATACGCTTCTTATTTCTTTCCATAGATGGTGTTGGTGATCTTTCTTTTTTGTGATCGTGGGTTTCGTCATGCCCATGAGAAGAGTTTTCACTTTCATTCTCATTAATGGGAACCTCTTTCTCAACCCTAGCTTGTGCCCTTTCTTGTTCAAGTTTATCTAACCTTGTCAAAATTTGGTCAATCCTAGCTTCAATTCCTATTGGTCCTTGCCCAACATCTTGGCTACTACCAGGATTGGTTTGTGTCCTCACCATCTTCACAAGATCGGGTTTTACCTAAATGTTTATCCATGTTTAGACTAAATTATGTTATCAACTATCTTATGGAAAAAATTAGAAATGGAACTCATATGCACTTAGATAATTCCACATAATATTAAGCACATGCTTTTGATCAACAAATAATTTTATTCATTTCATAAGGATTTCAATATCCTTTGATTACATGGAGCGACTATTTAGATAGTCGAGTGGAGAGTGTCCCTCATATTCACTCTCTGACACATAATGTAGTATATCCTACAAACTGAGATTGTTGCTCATCCCTATCTTTTTGTTCATCCCTTAATTGCTCATACCTATCCCAAAATGGATAGTAGCCTTCAAATTTATCATCTGATACATAGTTACAAGTTTCAGTGCCTATATGGTGTTCATCAACAATATTGTCTACCCTTTTTGTAGACATTTGTTCATGAGACCATTTATCATCTGGATGATCTTGAGGTACATATCCCTCAGACTCATTACTTGAGTAAATTACTATTACTTTGACCATTGGAAGAACTCTAGGGTCCCTAAAGATGAATGTCAGGCTAACACTTCCTTCCAAGGGCATATCCCTGGAAAGTGATAATGACTAAGAATTTTCTAGTGAGATGGAAGGTAGATTGTTGTACATAGCCTCCGTCTTCCTCTTCCTCTTCCTCTTCACACCACTGATTTGAGAAAGTGCATGACTAAATTTTTCAATGTCAATCAACCAAATGACATTGTCATAGTTGGTTCCCTCTATTGTTCTAACAATGGATTATCTTTCCTTCTTGGCTTTGAGGTAGCACTCATTTCTGATTATTGACTTTCAAACCATTAATCTGAGATACACCATCTTGGAACAAGAATTCACAACATTAGATATCATTGACAGAAAGATTGATGAGCTCATAGGTTCTATAGCTAAACCTAATAGCTCTAATACCACATGTAATATGCCAAAAATTCACTAAAGTAAATTTCCTAAGTTTTCATTTTGCAAGTAAAATAAACTATGTAATATGACATTAAAATAAAATAAAATAATTTTTTATTGAGAATATATATGAAAAAAGATTCTTTACAACATACAATAAGGATTTCCATTCCATTACAATATTTCACAAAGTACAAATTTTCAAGAAAGTACAAAACTACATACATAGCTCCTTCGAGCTTTATAGCAAAAAATATAGATGGTCCTTTCAAAACCTTGGTCTTATATCATTTGTTGAGGAGGTGAAGCATCACTCAAGCACTATTCCACCAACCATAGACTCATATGTGGTCCCCTATGCATCTATCAATGATAGATGTCCCTACCTTTTGACTAAGGTATTGGTTGGATAACCCCGTACAACATACCACTTTGAGCTTAGTGTTGTGCCCTACATGACTAGGATTTATAACCTACACTAGGTAGCCATCATGAATTTTAAATGGACATGGTGAACTGACAGTGGAGCCTAGGGAAATCACACTACTTTGGCCAAAGTGTTCTCACTCAATATAATCGAGTCATGGCCTACCATTCACTTACACTATAGCAAGCTCGTTTTGAATTAAGGCCATTATATCTATGCTTAGGAAATTTCTCTCCATGGGAAAGATACTCCCCAAGATAACCCATCTGTTAAACAACCTAAGGAAACACAACTCATAGAGAAAAGTACCATTTCCCTCCTTTCATTGGACAACATTCCTAGGAGTAACCTACTAGCCATCTAGCATAATTAAATATCTAGTCATGAGTATTCCTCTTAAGCTTGTCTAAATTTGATCATATCTAGTATAATAACAATACCTATGAAAAAAAATATTTCCTACCCATGTTTAATCATATCGAGTATAATAACAATACCTATGACAAAAAATATCTCCTATCATGGAGTAATTACAGACATTAAACAAAATCGAGTAAATAGATCCCACTTGTCTTTCAAACCAAACATTACTTTTCCCTATATGCAAGTAACTATGAAAGACTAGTTTAAACATTCATGAAGCAAATCATTCAACACTAATACATACAAGGGAAGAATATCCTCATTCCTGTGATAAGCTTTCCAAATAACTGGCTACAATCACAACACTTCCAAATCAACAACTAGCTTGGTATCAATCCTTCAACAAAGACTTAAGAACCACTATCTCTCAAGTTGGCAGATACTTCTCTCAAAAAATAATAAACTCACTCTAAAACTCAAGGCTCTCACTCACTGTTCTTGACAAAATATTGCAGATAGAAAGTAGATAAAATGAAGAGACTTGCACAAGAAATAATGCATAGAAGAATGCATCCAAACAAATGAACTTACTTCTCTATTTATACAGCAATCTGGTAACTACTCTGCGTACAGTTTAGGCATGATTTAGACAATAGCAAGTATGCACAACACACCAATTTCAACTCAAAAGGTGGTGAATGTATAAGCATATACTCAACTTAAACAACTATAGGTCAACTTAGTTAAATGATAGAAATTAGAGACCAATTCAAATCACACATGATAGAATTTGGTTTGCATCTCATAATAGATATATATAGGAAAAAGGATTCAAAGGTGGCGCCAAAGCCTCCTTATTCACTCTCATAGATGGCATGATTTCCTTTTCATTTGAAGTAGTCAACATTAGATTCACAACACCAAGCCTCTATCGACTAAGTCATAGTATGAGTCGATCCATATATTAAATCAATTGACAAAGTCATTGATAGATTTGCATGCTTTAATAGTGTTGGTCGATGCATAAAAATAGAGTATAAAGAGTTTACAAAGTCCATGACTTCCACAAAAGAGGCATTGAATTATTCTATTATAACTTCATTGACTTAATGACCACTCAATGTGTAATGCCCCGTCTTAATAACCTAAGAATGTTGCAATAGTGTTAAAAGGTGTAATAAATTTTTTTTTAAAGTATTAATATTAAGTTGATTAATTAATTACATTCTCAGGTTAAGCGACGTTACACTACTTTGAGTTTTCCATAAGCGACTTAAGTATTTCGCATTGCACATATTGAATCATAACATAAAATAAACATTGCATAATAATAAATTTTCCATTCAAGATATAATAAAGTACAAACATGTTTTCCATACATTGCATTGATATGATATTACAATACTCATCCAACTTGATGAGGTAGTTCAATAATAGTTACAAATACAATTAAATTGTTCACCTCTTATACATTTGAGGGATGTTTTCAAATACAAATTTACAATATACAATGATGAAAGTACAAAAGAAATCCATGTGCGAGTTCTCCATCCATGAAGCTCTCGATGCCATGATCACAAACTGGGGACCCAACGGAGTAAGGTGCACGTTCCACCCAACCATGTGGTACCCGTAGGTCCACCCCCCATGCTAGGAGATAGTAATAAGGTTACCTAGACCTAATCTACTAACCCTAGACACTAGTACAAACAATCTAATGGTTACATTGCTTCCAGATTTGACAATTGAATACTTTACAAAAACAAGGTTCACTGTTATTGTAGGTGGAGTGTCATCACAACGAAGCAAAGGTTACCCTAGTGTTTCTTCCTAGGTTCCGGCCCCCAATCCTTGGGTTACCCTGGTAACCTCTTACGAAACCTGGCCCCTATTGCTTACTGTTGCGGAAATCGAATGTCTCTTAAGGAAACAAGACATCGATTTTTCCATTCCAGGCCTTCTCAACTTATACTCAAGACTATGGAAGCTCAAGAGTCATAAGAGAGGCATGTACATCTTGTTAAGTGTTTTAGAACTATCTACTGTGTTCTTTAGTTTTCACTGACTTACTTAACTAATTGTAAGTTACCCTGACACCACTTTGTGTGTTGGCCCTTACAACTAGCCACTCCCCTAAACATAACAAGGGTTTCTAAGTTTACTATCTAGGGTAGAAAAGTGCACAATACAACATATAATACCAAATTTACCACAATGTATATTACAACCCATTCAGCATATCAGGTGCACTACCCTAAACTTTTTCAATCGCAAGAATTCAAAATCAATTTCACCCTTATAAAAAAAACTGATACTGGAAGACTTAAAATCACATAATAGCAATCCCCATTTGTCCAAATGAAATTAAAGTCATATTAAACAAATTCACATCTAATATTTGGATATGCTAAATCCATATACAAGAGTTTGAATACATCATATTTATAAATCGTTTTTAATAAAAAAAATCTATTTGAATAAGATAAAAGTAATAGTTTTCTTTTAATTCACTTTTCTAACTTACACAATTTTTTTCATATAATCATTTTTTTTTTAATATTTTCACAATTTTAATTTTCTCATGAAATTATAAAATATCAAAATTTTCTTTCTAATTTAATAACTTCACAAACTTATCCAATATTTATATATAAACATATAAATGTTATTATAAAAATACTATTCTTAATTCCAAATAATATATATATATATAAATATACATATATATAAATAAATATATATATATATATATTATTCGAATTATAAATTTCTTTCACTTTTAAATAGTAATAATATTCGCATAAAATTTTAATTCAAAGAAATAAAATCTTTCAACCTTTCCACAGCCAGAACCTGGCCACACGGAGTATTTAGGGCCGGCGATGGCCATTGCCGCGCCGCTCCGTGCAGGGGCGGAGGCAGTGGGAGCGGCCGCAACCACCTCCCACTGTCACCTCCCATATGGGCGGCGGCTGTGGGAGCGGCCACAGCCACCTCCCACTGTCGCCTCCCTACGGGCGGCGACTGTGGGGAAAACCCCACGGCCTCTCTTCAAAAAAAATAATAACAACCTCTTTTAAATTAAAATACAGTATTCATAAAACAAAACGAAAATCCATTTATATTTAGAATATAACTTCTGCGAATTTAAACAGTAAAAACCTTAATTAAAATAAAATAAAACCCAAACTTTAAACTGGTAAATTCGTCCGTACGGCGGCGAATATTAAACAAACATTCATTTAAAAAAAAAAGTATATATCTATATTTATACACAAATTTTCCAGTTCATCTGAAAAATTTACAGTAGGAGAATTTAAATAACCTTCAACAGGGTTCACAAATAAAATCACACACAGATTTTTGCTTCATATCCAAAATTATTCTTTGTTTTCACAATTTCACAGAGTTTTGGAATAAGGTAACAAAAAGATTCTTTACTATCACAACTAAAATTTCTTCATAGATCCATTTCACTGATTGAATAAAAATTTATCAAATCTTCAAGTTAAACACAGGAAAATACAAAGCATATTTTTTTTTAAGAAAGAACAAACACAACAAGAAAAAATACCTGTAGTATAAAAGCTTCCTGTAGGAAAATTGCTCTTGCCTGTAGCACAGAATCCCAAAATCTTCCTTAAAGATATCCCCAATCTTCAAAATAGAGCTTTTCCAACCACCGAGGATCTTCAAGGGATCTCCCACAAATATACAACCAGAGAGATAACAAATTTTTAAGAAGAATAAAGATTTTGCACAGTAAAAGAAATTTTGCCAGTACTCAAAAAATTTCCCTGTGAGGAAATTGAATAACCCCACTGCAATTTCCGAGATCCACAATAACCTCTCGTAACAAATTTTTCAACAACCTCATAAAAGCACTGGCACACTTGTCGAGAAGTGGTTATGAGAAATATCTTCTCCTCTTCTCGGCAATTTTGCCAATTCAAAAATTTGCATGCAATTTAATTAATTTATTTAAATTTAAATCTTAAAAATTAAATTTTCAAACCACATGCAATTTATTTTATTTTATTTTCTAATTTTCTAATTCTTTTAAATACAATATAATTTACACACTTAATAATTTAACTTAATTAATTTATTTATTTAATTAAAATAGTTTAATCTTTTAAAGACCAACTATTTAACCAAATAAGCTAACTAATATATTAAATTTATGAAATAAGTAAATTTCAATCATATTTAAATATTAATTAAATAACAATAATTAAAACACAATATTCCAACATTTAAAATTAACCAATATTTACCTTTTCAGAACGATTTAACCAACAAAAAATACAATACAAACCTATGACTCAAAACTGAAAACGAACAATGTACTAAAACCAAGGTTAAAGACTGGACTAGGATAAACCTAACTACTATCTCCCATTCAACATTTCCGTTGAGTCTTGACACGCTCAGACCTGATTACACAGGTGGAGTCGGTGTCATGTACCTGCAAATCCTGCAACCGAGCAAACAACATGCATACATGTATATATATATATATAAAGCATTAAACAGATACACCGTGTGGAGAAAATCACAGATATCGCAGGGCACTCGCAAGCGAGTGATGCGATTCTGTTCTCCACACCAATACACTTCACAGAAAACTGACTAAATAAATGTTGTTAGTCCATCATAAGCATGTACATAGCAATAATCATCTGAAAGTAAGCATCTAAACTAAATCATATCATGTCTAAAAACAATAATCATCAAACAAGTAACATCATGTCACGGAATAATCCATCATTGCTCAAAACCAGCGATCAAAGTATCCCACAAAACATCATAGATCTAACAGTATGAAAAAGTATCAACATAAAGCATAAGCATAAACGGAGGGGTACCACACAATGTTTGTAGATTATAAACTCTCCTTTCGTAGATAGCAAGAGTATAATGTGGCTAAAGAATATAGTCATTACTATCTCATAGTCTAGCCTTTAATTTAATTACAAATCAACTGATAATCATTGCTTTAGATAGTCGATCTTAAAGCAAATATCATTTAAATATAACATATATGGATTTATATACTTATATATATGTATATGTATATGTATATGCTAATATATATATCCATACTTAACATATGTCAATAAAGCATGTATATATAATTGATATACAAATGAACACATCAAGATATCAATCATATTGTTATATTAATGTATCAGTTGTGTATACATATATATACATACACACACACACACATATATATACATTCCTCTATGTACATGTATACGTATGTATACATGTATCGATACATTTGTATGGGCATGCCCAATTTCTAGCATACACATATATGGATACATATATACATATGGATATATGTATATACATTATATATATATACACACACACATTCTATTCATAAACCAAATTATACACAATTACTATGGTATTGATTGGAACCTACGATCGATATATCTATACGTATACATATATATGTGATGAGATCCATTAGATAATTCCATGCACATAAGCAACTCATGCATGAGTGTGCATAGATACATCTACCTATGTACCCTCATGTACATGTTCCTTTGTTTGTATAGTCTATCATTGGCATGTATGTGTGTGCGTATACATATTCCTTGTATGTTCCACATATCAATACAAGCATAGTAACAAGGAAAGAACTCTCATGCTCAAACAGATAAACATCACTAAATAATGCACTCAAAAGTAAACAAGGCTCTTACTATTGTAGACATATTAACTAGGGATGTCTTACCAACTTCCCACTTAATAACCCGACTCAATTATTCTAATGTGGTGTGTGTAAGCTTAGATAGGTTACATTACTGGTTACCCGACCAAGACCTTCTCCTAAGTGATACTTCCCCTCCTCCTAGAGGAATTGAACATATACCTGCAATCACTAACACATGCCCACGATAGTCAATTGTTCAAAAAATATGTAGTACATACATAATACATCTCCAAAGTTAAAATATCAACACAATATTGATCCAATAACATAAATGCATTCCTTCATATAATATTAAATCAGATGACATTCATTCACAAAGTAGTGATTAAAAAATGCAAGTACATTCATTCATCCACTAAATTCACATTTCACACTACATAGTAATCATAAATTGTAATTACACAATTGGGGTGTAACATCAAAATGGGTACTCATTTCAAAATAGGTACTTGTTCCTAACTTTCCCATTTGGAAAGTGGTACGGGATCCCATTCTAAATAGAATGGCTACCCATTTTAAAATGGGTACATGTTTGTATTATAAATTTTTTTTAACAAATTTTGCAAAAAATGGCTTACCATCTTTCTTCTACAACATTCTCTTTTAGCAATATCGGCCTGACGATGACATTTTCTGCAATTTTTTATTCAATTTTGTATTGTGCAATCTCTTAAGATGTTATACTCTATTCAAGTTCTTGAAGGATTCAATCACAAGTTGATTATTTAGAAGTGGAATCAAGTACAAGGACTTTTCTCAAGATGGAAAAAGAAGGGTTTTTCATATATTCATATTTATTTTCTCTTTAGAGTTTGTAGAACAAAGGATCTACATATAGTTTATTTCAAAATTTCAAGGAGGTAGTAATTTGAAAATAAGTTAAAAATTATTTGTTTGTTTATCAAGAGGGTTTGGTAATCATGGGATCAAAGCAAAGACAAATAAAAAATGTAGGAAGCACATCGAACCTAAAGAAATTGAAGCAAATAGAGAGATGGAGGGAAAACAAAAAATAGATAAAAGAACAAGGATTCTTCAAATGAAAAATATTGAAGCATCTAGTTCCATGACTCTTGAAGAGGAGACCATGAAGGATGGGATGAATGTAGATGATACAAATATAGAAATGGTGAATATGGAAGAAAATATGATTATAGAGACGAACCCAACTATGTCTTCAAATTTAAATGAAGCTAGATATACCAATAATGATATCAACTATACTAGTGAAATAATGGAAACAAAAAATAAGAACGAAATCCCTTGTATGAATGAAAATGACAATGAAATCCCTTAAATATATAAATTGAGGAGTTTCTTCGACTTGGCTTCCATTTCCTCAAATTGGAGTTTTTTGTTCTCTCATATAGCCATATTGTTCGATGCTCCATCCTTGTTTTCTGCAAGAATATAATGTAATTATTGTTAACCCAAAAATGGGGTTTAGGGTTTCTTCTCAATGAATGGGTTCTCTTACTAGTATCACCTATTTTTTTTTCTTTTTGAAATATGATACTATAGCAAGTTTTAGTTCTATCATAGCCATAGCTTTTTATGTACTCTTTCTCTCTGCAATAAAAGTTTGTGGCTCTGCCACTTTTTTTTCTTTTTTAAAGAGAAAATGAAATCCCTTGCATGGATGAAAATAAGAATGAAATTCCTTGTATGGGTGAAAATGAAAAAAAAAATACAATTGAAAGAAATTTCTTAGATAACCTTCTTGGTAAAATTTCTTGGAGACAAATGAGAATCCATGAAAATAGATTATATAAAATGTATATTTATAGGAAAACTAAGATTTTAATGTTAACTCATGACACAATTGATGAAAATGTGGAAAATAAGAAAAGCGATGAAAAAATTAAGCATTTTTTAAAAACCTTAAAAGAAATATGATTTAATAAAACAAGCCATATCTAGTGTTTCTAATACTATTAATTCTATAGGAAATTTTTTGATCTAAAGATACAAATGCAACACGATGTGCTATAAAAACTACTTTAATTAATATAAAATAGTGTGTACTATTGTGTGGCATATAATCTAATCTTATAATAGACATGATATTTTCCTTAGCCATACTGTGATTGAGAAACTCTTTGGTAGAAAATTATGCAATTATTTTCACATCAAACAATACTTATACAAAATGATGTCAATGGAAACCATACCCATCTTGAAACATGTATTATAGACATCAAGAAAAAGAAGTTTGAAACATCATAATCAACAAAGTTCAAATCCTCAAACCTAGATTCAAATCTATATATACAATTTAAATTTACAAATGCAAAAGTTCATTCCAAAATCACATAAATAGACTGAAATAATAAAAAAAAGAAGTTGTGAGGTAGTTGGAGTCCCTACCTAAAGCAATATTTGGTGTTCATGTAATTCTAGACGGAAAGATTCTATTCTTGACATTATGAACTATTTTGCAAAATCATTTAATGGGTAGGAAAAACATGACTTATGGCCCATGAATTAGGTACAAAATGAAAAATAGACAAGTTGATATGATATTTGCAGCCTGTGATTTATGGCCCATGAATCAAGTACAAAATGGGAAAAAGATAAGTTGATATGATATGTTGCAGCCAACAATTTTTTAAGATTTTCTAATTCATCTGGAAAATTAGATTTCCTATAATTGTCTAGGAAAGTATACAAATTTCCATCATAAAGAGTTTCCATTTGGGCCTTGTGCCTGCAAACTCCATTTAAGTTGGATTAGGCACACATAAAATTTCACTAGAAGCTATGATGATAATATGCAGGAGAAAAACATGAAAAATGTGAACACTCTCCAAAGTTCCTAATTTATTTCTGAGAAACAAATTGAATGGTAAACAAAAGAACCAAAAGAGGACTTGTTAATAACACATAATAAAAATGCTAGACATTATCAGATGGTTTGTTGCATGGAATCGTAATACTGGCAAAAATAAATCTAAAATTTTAGACAATGAATTAGTCCAAATGCAAATACAAGGTCATACCTTGAGCTTGCTAATAGCACGTAAATAGTCATATTGTGATATAGCTTCACAGGATGATCTTTATCTTTTTGAAAGGAGAGCTTGTAGCTCCTATAGCTCAATCAAACCTCCATTGTGTGGCCTTGTTGCCAAATAAATATCAACAATCTAGACCCCTATCCCATTAATGTATATTAGAAAACAACTTTTTGACCTGATTAAATGGATATATATCTATTACGAAATATTAAAATAAAATTTGTCACAAATGTTGCTCAAGCAAAATAATCGAAAGCTCAAAGAAATATGGTAACATAAATTCCCATAGAAAGGTGCTTTCTACATATTGCACTATAGAGACATGAGAAATATTTCAATTGGTTCTTTATATATACATTTATTGCATTAAAGATCAAAACAATTGTTTATATAGTTATTTTCATCATTTTTATTTGAGACATTAATTTTAGTCTAATCTATGCATATGGCTAGTATGGAAAAAGTTGGAGAGAAAGATATCAAGTTCATAATAGAAGTCACCAATGCCTAGCAGTTCAACCCAAAATCCCTTGTTTGATGCAAGTGGATCCACAACAACCTTGGCACTCATCTCATGAAATTGTGACCTAAAAGAAAAATTCTTCATTATATCATTATGTAATCAACAAAAAATCCAATAAAATTTCAAGATGGTGCAGATGGATAATTGCATACCTCTCAGGGGCTAAATTTTCAATCATACTTAATGGATCTCCCACATGCTTCTTCAGTGCATCACAAGGAGTGTGGCAAGGGGATCCTCTCTCTCTCTCTCTCTCTCTCTCTCTCTCTCTCTTTCTTTAATCATGGCTAAGGCATTGAGCATATTCATCATCAAAAAACATTCTCAAGGGTTATGTAAAGGGATCTAAATTGAAAACATAGAGTTAGCAATTACACATTCACTTTTTGTGGATGATACAAATTTATTTGGAAAAGAAACACTAGCAAAACCAAAACAAATTAAATAGGTTTTAAACATACTCATCAACATCGGGTCAAAAGATAAATGCCTCAAAATCTAAAATTTATATCCTCAACATAAGTGAGGTCGTTGAGAAGAAGATAGTTGAAATTCTTGGTTTCCAAAAAGCATCCTTACCATGTTCATATCTAGGGATTCCCTTCTTCTTAGGCCCAAACAAAGTAGCATATTGGGTGAAAGTAATAGAAAGACTTAAGTCAAGGATCTTGGTATGGAAGGCCAGATGGTTGTCTCTTGTTGGGAGAATTTTATTAGTTAAGGCAGTATTGTCTTCAATACCTAATTATTTTCTTACAGTTTTAAAGGCTCCAAAATCTATCATTGTAGAAATTGAGAAAGTGATTAGAAGTTTTATTTGGAAAGGAAATACTGATGAGTAGAAGGTGCCTTTAATATCTCTTGAGGCTATGCCATGTGATAAATCTCAAGGTGGAGCGGGTATCTTAAATCTTCTGAAAATGAATAGAGAATTTGGTGCAAAACTAGCTTGAAAAATGTATGTTAACCCAAAAGCCAAATGGTGTAGAATATTGCAAGGAAAATATTTGGATAGCTTGGACCCTACAAGAATTTTTACTGTTGCTAATCCTCCAAAAGGCTCAACTATATGAAATGTTTTGATCTCATGCAGGAAGTTAATTACTACATACATTTCTTGGGAGGTAAATAATGGTCAAAGAGTCAAATTTTGGATGGATTCCTGGAATGGGTACCTTCCATTACAAAATAATCCCGATCTACTTCAGATAATGGAAGCTTTAAAGGAAGTTTGGGGGGTATCTTTTTTGGATTATGTTCAATTGATTAAGTCTATTTTAGGTAAAGTACTCTAGAAAAGAATATTAGATCCTTCTTTGACCACTCAACAGTGTAGTGTGTTACAAAAAGTGTTGAATGATAGAATGGTCTATCTCTCTTCAAAACTAGAAAATTTGTTTTAGGCACCTTCAAGGGATGGTAACTACATGGTAAAAAAAGGTTGTAAGGCTTTAAGTCAGAACTAAGGAGACCTATTTACCCAAAGGGCCTATTCTTTTTGTTTGGATAGTAAAGTCTTACCCAAGGTAGGTAGTTTTGCATGGTTGGCATTAAGGAAATGAATATTAATCAATGATCAGTTAGCTAAACTAAAAATTTCTAACCCATTCATGTGCCTATTCTGTAATGAGGGGATTGAGGAGGTAGATCACTTATTTGTGAGATCCAATTTTGTGCAACAAAGCTGAGAGTTTTTTCTTAACAAGCTTAATTTTTGTACCCCTTTGCCAAACTCTCTATGGGACTTGTTTTAAAGTTGGCTAGTTATTTTCAAAACTTCTTTCTTTGCATGTATATGGAGATTGGTCCCAACTCTAGTTATATGGAACCTTTGGTGGGAGAGAAATTTGTGCATTTTTAGGAAAGTAAACTCTTCAATTGATGTTGTAAATGTAAAAAATTAGAAAGTAGTCTCTGAAGTAGTAAATGCAAGTGGTCAAGAGCATAAAGACATTAGCTCATCTTTCACTAGCTGGCATAATTGTATCCTACAATTGGAAGTAATTAAAATTTCCTTTCCCAGGCAGTCTTTTGTAGCCAAAGGTAGAGAAGTGCAATAGGAAACATGTCAAATGGAAGGCTACCTGGGTTGGATTCACAAAGTTGAAATTTGATGGTGCTTCAAAAGGGAACCTAGGAGAATTAGGGGTGAGTATTTGTTTATGTGATTCAAGGGGTAAGGTAATAACATTAAGCTTGAAATATCTTTTTAGAGGTTCTAATAATTTAGCTAAATCAAAAGCATTGTTGATAGGGTTGGTAATGGATTTGAAGTTGGGTGTTAAAAACCTACATATCAAAAGAGATTCCTTATTGATAGTCAATGCTTGCAAAGAAAAGAACATTCAAAATTGGAGTCTCCACTATGTTCTTCGACGAGTATGGGATTTTCTTGATAAATTTCAAAACTATCATATCACACACACGTATAGAGAAGGCAACAATTTAGTTGATTATTTACCCAATATGGGAAGTAACAAGCAGGAATTATCTATATTACATGACCTCTCTCCACTCTCAGCTTTTCCATAATTAGTTCAAATTTCTAAACAAGATTCCCATGATTTTCATGAAGAGATAATTTCTTCAGTGGATCAGAACTTCAAAGGCATAGGTGGTGTTTTGATATATTAAATTTTTCAATACAGAACTTGAAAATCATGGGTGGTGTTTGATATATTAAATTGTTGGCTAGGCTTGGGAAATCATTGTTGGATTTGGAATTACACCATCTAAAAATTCCCTTCTTGTGTAATGATTCTTTCATGCCAAGTAAGTCACCTAGTGGTGTTTTGTGCTGGCATCATTAGTACTATCAGAGTAACTTGAATTGTTCCAACAAAGGATGTGATATGCATATGTCTTTTGCGATGGGACACAACATGTCATTCATTTCCAAATCTTGCCACCTCTCCTACAAATGATGGTTTTTCTTAACTTTTTGTTTTGCAGGTGCTTGCAGCTGCGTCTGAGTATTTGGGATTTATTTCAAACTATAGATTGGAGTGATTTCACATGAGCTCGCATGATGTGATTGAACCAATTCATTTAATGGGTTTTATTTTGTATGAATTAAAATTCTATCATCCAAAAAATGACAAATGCCTTTATCAAACCTTTTTGGGCTTTATAAAGTGCATTTTTCATTAGTTTTATCACTTGTTATGCTATCGGCTTCAAGTTTTCTCTAGCGGTGACATGTGCAATTATAACATCAGTTGTGTGCTGCAAAGTGGTGGAATGGATTTTTTCCCTTGCAATTCGAAGATTAAATGCACTGTTCAACCATGGTAATGCTCCTTTGAAGATAATCTTTCTCATGAGGACCTTAGTTTGATCTTCAAAGTGGATTGTCTAAGGGTTGAGGAGTCTATGAGGTTAGTGCTTGGCATGGAGGTTACTAACCCCAAGGCTTGTCAACTAATCCTCCCTTCCTAGGTGTTGTTTGTGTTTCTATCTAATATTATGGATTTACTTTAGTCTTTAAAGGAGTTAGAGACAATTACAGACAAAGCTATCAATCCTCAGTTTCTTGTCAATAATACTCTCTTAAATGATGTGCAAGAATATAATTTGTTTAATGGGGAAGGGTATTTGGGAGGTATGTTCCCTAGAGAATATGTTAAGCAACATCTAGGTTTTGAAGAAAATTTTGAAGCTATTAGGATGGCCCTACAGTATAGGAATGATCATTTTCTTTTAAAGGTCTTAAGAAAGAATTTTAGAAGGGTTTGTGTCTCCATGGACATTGATATCAAATAAAAATATTATGTTGTGTCTCATATTTTGTGATCATGTGTGATGAGCCTAGTTTATGGTCTAATTTTTGGGTAGAATTTATGATTTGTTTGCTGAAGTTATCATGGACCTTGACGTTAAGTGTTGATATTTTTATGATATTTCCTCAAAACTATAGACATTGGGCCTAATCTTATTTTTGCAAATCTTTAATGACATTGGAATGTTATATGGACTATCTATATTAATTCTGCATGTGATTAATGAATTTTCTTTAAGGTAGTTATAGATATGCAATTATTGTGTGTGCTAACATTGCCATGTAGATATAATTTGAAGGTACTAAATTGAGAAAGACACCACCAGCTAGGCATGCACCATAACATCCAACAAGGGAATTGTTCAAAGGTCAAAGGAGGACAAGGATAGGAGATTCCCCATGCAAATTGAATGTAACTGCCTTGTAGTGGAATTTAATGCCCTTGAGCAAGTATTGGTGTTACTGTTTTGCTAAATCTGCGAACCCGTCAAACCAAATTCCATGCACACTTAACCACCTCTCCATTTTCTCTGCTTTCCCTAAATTGGCGTCCTCCTAGTTCATGGAGTTGACCGCATTGCTTATTTGGTAGTATAAATAAGGATCAAATGCTCCTTTTTAGAAGGTTGCACCATATGATATTGTACTTGCATTCCTAGTTTTCAGTGATACAATTATGCTACTCTTTTGTACTCATGTTTCCTAATGAATAAAATAAAGTTATGAGTTTGAGCATTTGAGTTTTCATTAGTAGTAGAGGATACTCATCCAAGGGGGCCCACTTGGTGAAAAATATTTCCTTAGCTTAGTTTAGCCTAGTTGTTACTTTCTATTAAGTAATTAGTTAAGAATCTGGCAATGATTATTCCTGCTACCACTAGAATTCCATTCTGTGACTATTCTTGTAGCCAAACCAGACATAGTAGTTTTTTGTTTGTTGTTTAGATTTTCATTTTTGTCATGCATTTCAAGCTTAGTATGGTTGTTGGTTAATGTTCATCATTTATGTTATTCCTTTCCAAGAAATTTACTTTCAGCATTGCATATTTCTTAGTTGTAGAATGAAAATGGCTATTTTGAGTTCCTAGTGCACATACTGTGCTAGCCCATTTCAAATTCACATCCCTGAGTTGACAAGTTAAATGCATCTTCATGATGATTGAATGGATGTTTAGTTTAGATATCCAATCTTTGAATCACAGTTGTAAGAGCTTAGTTGTTAAATCATTGTAGGAGGCCAACATTTTTGGCGTTGTTATCAGGGATGGTGTCAAACTAGGGAGTTCCTTGGAGTCATTGGTAGTTTTTCTTGTTGTAGTATTTCTGAAAGTTGTTCTTAGTATACTCTCATTTAGGAAGTAATGGCCCCCCTTATTCTTTACCAATTATTTGAGTGAGTTGGATAATAGCAAGTTGATATCGCATGCATAGAGGAAGGAGAAGGGATGCTTATGGGAGATTCCTTCCTAACAATCCTAATCCATTCCAACTAGCTGAATATCAAAACCTACCAAGAGAAGAAGAAGAAGATCCACACCCCTTTGTTGATGCATTTCCTGATCTAACCAGCTCTAAAGTTTCCTTTGAAGACAAAAATCAGCTTGAGAACCCCTTTTCTTTGGAACTACATCAAGCAGGCATGTGTGATGCAAATAGGAACAAACCTAGCTAACCATTTTTTCCTTTCCCCTTTTCCCATCATAATGAAGTTGACAACATAAAAAATATCCCTGCTTCAACACTCCCCATCTTTTATGGACTTGTCACAAAAGATCTTGATACCTTCTTATTTGAGTTTGACATACTCTATAGGAGTTATGACTATACCACTGATTCCCATAGGCTAAAGCTATTTCCTACCACTCTAAAAGGAGCTGCATTAAGATGGTTCATGAGCCTAGGCAGAGATACTATGGAAACCTGGGAGGACATGAAGACAAAATTCCTTGAGAAATACAAGGATTATTGCAGGGGTAGTGACATGAGAGGGGGTGACATTTTTAGGATGCAACAAAAGGAAGATGAGAGCCTAGAGTATTATATTGAAAGGTTTCTATTTTTCCTACAAAAATATCCACGCCATACACTTAATGAAGACTCACAAAAGTTGATTTTCCTGAGAGGAATCACCGACAGTTGTGTCGATGCATTGGACCTGATGGGAGGAGTCAATAAAATATGCTAGAACTACTCTAGGGAAGCCTCAAAGAAAGGGAGAGCTTACCAATCTTCCATGGGTAAGTCATCTACCGGTTGAGTTTCAAGAATGGAGATTACTCATTTGCTGGAAAAATTTAAGCAAGACATTATAAACAATCTAGCTACTTAGTTGGATACACTTCAGACCAATAAGAAGCAAGAGGAGGCAGAGGCAATGTTGGCAGAGTATTGCCCCCATTGCAGACAAAAGAAGGACTATAAATGCAAGATTGTAGCTAATATTGAAGGCAAGCAGATTGCACCTGAGTTCAAGACAATTTAGATTGAAGAAGATCAAGTCTAATATGTTTCACAAAGGAGGCCTTTGGTTCCAAGACAAGGTATGCCACCAGATCCACTCTCTTATGTTGGGCCATATTTCAATTCCTATTCATCCGGTAACCAATGGCAACCCCCATATCCATCTAGCTATGGAGGATATCCACCATAGCCTTGGGGTAAACCTCCAAATGTTTGGCCCAATCCTCAAAACTCTCCACCCCAGTGGTATCAACCTCAAGGGCATTGGCATCCACCACCACACTAATTCATTTGATTGCAAAATCCGACAATTTTTTTTGATGAAATATTTATAATTTGATGTATTGTCGAGTGCTTGTGAAATTTGAAGTGTAATTTTTTTATTTTTTTAAATTTTATCCACAAAGTTCGTTGAAATTTTGACAAACATGTTTGTCAAAATTTCAACAAAAATGGAAAATTAGAAAAAAAGAAATTGTGGCTGATATGAATAAAAGTGAGTTCGCCTATTTATTGTGACAGTGTTTTGCTATACTTGCAATTTTTTTGTACTTGCGAATTTTCTCTACTTGTGACAATTTGTGGAGAACTAAAGATGATTTTCTTGGAAAAAATAAAAAAAATCAAGAAGATATCACCAGGTTGAGGGTAGTCATTGTCTTTTTCCAGAATTCAATTGTAAAGTCACATTTGTATTTCCAGGTTTGAAAATCATATTTTAAAGTAACATCTCATCATACTTCATTTTCAAACTTGTGCATTTTGAGAATTTGATTTCCATATTTTGTTGTGCAAGTTCAATATAATGATTTTAGGAGTCTAACAGTTGGAAATCATAGTAAAATCAGAATTTAATAAGTTCTAGAATTAGTATTTTAAAGTGTTTTTTGAGTTGATCATTAACTTTACACTATCTTCTCTTTTGTAGGGGTGGTTGCATGCCAAATTTTTTTAATGCAAAATATCAGAATTATTAGATTTTGTTACTTGTCTATGATTAAAAATTATTAGAGTTTGAGTTTGATATCTTTTGAAGACCTAAATATTCAAGCTTGGTAAAGAAAAATCATGTCAGATAATATTTGTCGAGAAAAAAATGAATAGAAAATTGCTAGAATGTGGGATATATTGAAAAGAAGGGGTGATGAGAAATATTATTTTCCTTACAATAATTGTAACGGTTTAAAGACAAGAAGACTTTTAATCACAACAACAAAGAAACATTGTAGGCAACATGGTCACATTGAAGGGGGGCATGATTATTGTCCATTGGTAAGTTGTTCATTATATGTCTTTATATTGATTGAATTTATAAATGTTTATATTGTTTTAACATTATATATATATATAAAATCACTTGATCATGATAATGGTTTATTTGTGTCAATCATTATTATAAAGGTTGGGTGCCCTAGGGCACAAGATATGGATTATCACACCCTGGAGAATGTACTTTTGCAAGGGGAGGAACATGGAGATGTGAATATCGAAGATGAAGTTAGTGATCTTATGGAAGAAGGTGAGCATGCACTAGAAAACACAGTTGAAGATGATGGTACAAATACATTGATCCATGGCACATTTAGTGGCGCAACTGATGATGATGATCGAGTAGATGACTTTGATAATGTTCATGATTTACCTATACTTGAGAAGGCATACACGCCCCTTTATGAAGGCTCCCGAACAAATCTTCCCTCTCTTATATTGTTGCTGGTGAACTTGAAGGTTATGAATGGTTGATCCAATATAGCAATCTCACAGATGTTAAGGTATGTCATATATGTCATCTTTTTTCATCTATTTTAATTGTTGTTAGTTCATCACTAGTAAATAAAAGATGAAATATGTACCATTAATATTCTTTATATTAACAAATTTTTTTTTTTTGTAGATTGATTAGTGAATTTTTGTTACCACCATCAAATGTTTTACCTCGCTCATACCGAGATTTATCTAGCATTATGAAAGATATTGGAATAGAGTATCAAGCAATAAATGCATGTCCCAATGATCATATTATATATTATAAACAACATGAATTTGCAATAGAATGCCCAAAATGTCATTTCAGTAGATATCAAACAAATCAACTAACAAAAAAGGTGCCTTGCAAGGTTCATCGTTATATTCCCATTATTCCACGTATGCAATGATTATTTAGGTGCGAAAGCTTAGCACAATTTATGGATTACCATGCATGAAATAGAAGTGGATATGACATTCTTTGAATACCTACAGATGTTTATGCACTTAGGGACATGGAGGAAAAATGGCCAAACTTTAAAGAAGAACCTTGTAATCTCATACTTTCATTGGCAGTGGATGGTATCAATCCATTTGGAGAGTTGAGATCTATTTACTTGGTGTGGCCTATTTTTGTTATCAACAATAACATTCTTCCATTGATGTCAATAGAAAGGGAGCACATAATGTTGTCAATGATTGTTCAAAGTATTTTTTTACATCAATTTTCTTTAATGTAGTAGCATCTCATTTGTCTTATTTGTTGCATAATGACTTATATTTTTTTCATTTAATAGTCATGTACATTAATTTATATATATTGCAGTAAAATGGTTATAATAATTATGTAATGTTTATGTTCATTCAACTAGGTAAGTATCAAGTTAAAGATATGAATGTATATATCGAGACTCTTATCGACGAGTTACTAAAGTTTATGGAATGGCGTCACTATGTATGACGTCTCTAGACCAATAAGACAAAGACAATTTCAATTCCATGCAATGCTTGTATGGACAATTCATGATGCCCCAGGGCTAACACATTTTTGTGGTATGTTATAACGTTTGCACTTTAATGATATTTAATTTTATGAAGTAGATATCATGCATGTTTTTAAAATAATATATTCATTATATATAATTATAAAAATTGACATATTTAATCCAATTATATATGATCTTGCAAGTCTTCAAACAAAGGGAAAATTTGCATGTCCAATTTGTGGTCCAAAGATGAAATCTCATCGTTCAACAAGTTTAGGAAAGCAAGTGTTTGATGAGTATAGGCACTTCCTCCATAGAAATCATAAGTATTGAGCATCTGAAAAAACATCTTTTCAATGGGAAAGAAGAGACTACATGAAAACCATGAAGAATGACACCTCGCTTATAGAAGTTGGAATATAACAAAATTAATCATCAAGGTTAAATACATCAAATCAAATTGTTTATCTATCATTTATGATATGTTTGGAATTTATTTATTTTTATTGTGTTTTGTTTGCTCATGTTGTAATTGACAATGATTTTCGTTGTTAATTTGTTTAAATTTTATGCTTCATGAAGGTCATAAAGGCATTAATGGCTAGCTTCCATAGGGAATGAAAAGTTATCCCAGACAATTTAGTAGGTTTCCTTACTATGAGCAGCTACAAATTGTGCATTTGTTTGATACAATGCATATCAGAAATAATATAATAGAAAAGTTATGGAAAATATTGGATGGAAGGAATGACAAGGAAAAAATTGTCAAAATTTTTAGTGACATTCAAGAAGCCAATCATGCAATGAAAAATGTCATTCAATTAAATAGCGATGGAGACCAAATTAATATAAGCACCCTTCCTTGATTATTAACAGAACAACAAAGTAATGCTATAAAAGAAGTCATACAAAAAAATTGATTTCCCACAGGATTGATGCGAACATAAACAATATCATAACAAAGAAAGGTGAATTTGGGTCAGGGATGAAAACACATGATTGACATACCTTCATTAAGGTAATTATTCTAGTATATTATATACATACATACATATATATATATATATATATATATATATATATATATATATATATATATATATATATATATATATTTGTTTACTACATGTACTTTTCAGTGTATTATGTTTACTAATTTTGGAAAAATAATGAAAAGATCATTTTATAATTATTGCAGTACGTTCTACCTCTATCTCTCCCATACAACTTCAACAACAATGTCAAGAAAATTATATATGACCTTGGAAAATACATGAGGTAAGTAGTGATATGTGTTCAATTCATTGTATAGATCTTATAATTTCCATTTGTTTTATTTGTTATGTGATATATTGTATATTTTTATTAAATCTCGTTAATATATTTGCACCTTGAATCACTTGTAGATGGCTATCATCTAAAGAAATTCATAAAGAAGTGTTGGTGTAATTAAAGTCTTGTACCTAGTTCATTCATTACTAGGGGACTTATTTAGACATGTTAAGCTTACTTAGGTCATAGGAAAGAACCTTTCTAGAAGATGTTAGTTGTCATTAGTTGTTATCTTATCCTTTGACAACTACTACATGCGAACCTAGGTAAGTGTGATTAGTTGTCTCATGTCATATGATTAAGACACTTGTCATAATCCTATGACATTTTGCATCTCACCTTGGCTATATAACCAAGGGGTCTCTCTCATTTGTAAACAACAATCATATCATTGGCATTGAATACAGTCTATTCTTGTCATATTATATTCTCTCTTTTGTGCTTTCCATTTGGTCTCTAGGTCTTAGCATCCATAGCCAATTCTAACATGGTATCAGAGTAGATTGGGTGCCATTAGAGAGTCTTTTTCTGAAGAGAGTTCTTAGATTTGGGGGAGTTCCACTTTTGGCTCTTTGTTGTAGGTTCATATCGGAGCTTGTTGGTGCAAATCTAAGTTCACCATTGCATTCAGAAGGTTCGAGAAAGTTGATTTTTCTTTTTGTTTTGTCCAAATCAGATATACAAGGCCAAATCTATGAGGGTTTGAAGCTGAAGAGTGGTTGCTAGATCCAGAAGGTAGCTGCATTTTTGGATCATTTGGGGTCAAATCCAACCCTTCCATCGCATCCAGAAGGGCCAAAAACCCTAAGATCGACTGTCAATTTGTCCAAATCGAAGCAGTTGTTCGGTGAGGCAAAAAAAAATTACCCAAAGTGTCGTACGACCCCCAAGTTGTCATTAATGCATCGAGTACAATTTAAAAAAAATCATTATTTCAGTTGAAATTTTTTTGAAAATTTTTTAGGAAAAAATTAAATAATACCGATTGGTATTTTTCCTGAAAATTGTATTGAAAAATCATATAAAAAAATCAAAATTGTTTATAAAGTTTGCGGAAGACTTGCACATTAGACCAAGGTACGAACGGTACCCAATCTACGCACTATACCCATGCGGGCCCCAAGTGCCACATGTGACATTCTTTCATTAGCCCAAAGTGGGCCCCCTCCAGCGTACCATCAACCGGTGGTAATAAAGAAAATCCCGACTAGTCAATTTAGAAGATTTTGGCACCCAAAATTTTCCCTACTAGTGGCAAGAAGAGGGAATATTCCATCAAGGGAAGAAGATTATGGAAATTCTCAGTTTGACTATTTTCCTCACATGGGGTTTTTACCTTCTCATTCATCAATTGAGAGCATTTATTTTTTGTATTTCATCTCTCTTTTGGGGAGGAGTTTTGTCCCACTGGGTTTTCTCCTTTTCTCCATTTGTGAGAGATTGCATTAATTGCATTTCATTTGCATTGCATTTGCATTGCATATGTACATGGGTACCTAACATGGCCTAGTAGTTGGGAGCCATTATTGCATCTTTGTGTCATAATAATCTGCTACTCCCTAAGTTGCACTTAAGGGGGGGTGTTGGTGTAATTAAAGTCTTGTACCTAGTTCATTCATTACTAGGGCACTTATTTACACATGTTAAGTTTACTTAGGTCATAGGAAGGAATCATTCTAGAAGATGTTAGTTGTCATTAGTTGTTATCTTATCCTTTGACAACTACTACATGTGAACCTAGGTAAGTGTGATTAGTTGTCTCATGTCATATGATTAAGACACTTGTTATAATCCTATGACATCTTGCATCTCACCTTGGCTATATAACCAAGGGGTCTCTCTCATTTGTAAACAACAATCATATCATTGACATTGAATACATTCTACTCTTATCATATTCTATTCTCTTTTTTGTGCTTTCCATTTGATCTCTAGGCCTTGAAATCCATAGCCATTTCTAACAATAAGATATAAATTATTGGAAGAGAAAAATTCCTCATCTAATGTGTTAAATGAAAAAGTGTCTACCTTTGACATTTGTCAATGCACAAGAATACTACCTCATACACCAAGTTGAGGAGATTGAATTGTGCGAACCTGTACACACAAGGTCAATGTGGATGGTTGAGAGGCAATTGAAATTTTGGAAGGCTTTGGTTAGACAAAGAGAAAATCCTGAGGGTTCTATGGTGGAGGGATATATGGTATACCAGACCATGGTGTACATTTTTGAATATCTTCCTAAGTTTGGAGTAAAGATCCATGTAGATCGCATTTGGGATCCTAACTCCATTAACAAATTCGAAGGGGAGTACCTAATGGGGAAAGGTAGATTAAGGAAAGTGAGAGGTAATTATAATACATTTTTCATTTGGTTTTTATGCATATTGTACTTATTTAATTATAATACAATTCTCAAAGCCTGACAAACAACATAAGTCAGATTTCACAATTTGACTCCTTGAATCCTTGTAGCAGTGCAAACCTACTAATTTTTCCCAATAACTCAAAACTTTCCAAAAATTCTAGACAAAAACTTGATTGTTTTAGACACCCATTTTGGTGTTATTAAACATACTTCAAGGGAAAGTACAAGTCCTTTGGACCAAATCACCAAAATCACCCTTTCTAGGTTGTGTTGATTAGGCTAATTAGGCCTATTTTACAAAACAACTAGTCTTTAAACTTGTCATATGCCCATGAAATATTGAGGAAGCAATTTTTATGCCTTTAAACCTCCAAATCTACAAAAATATTCTATTTGTATGACCATATTCTTGCCAAACCTAAAAACCCTTATTTTAGGCCAAAATCATGAGGGTTTATTCAATCTCATACTTCCACGACCTCCTAGACCTCAAAACCAACTCAGACACAACCCATTAGGTCTGAACATGGGTAAAATTTTACAAAATCATATCTCCCATATATATTTTGTTGAAACCTAGGCTTGAACCTCTCATTTCACATGCCTCTCATTTCACATGTTTTTCTTAACTAATTGATGTAGACCTGGGAGGCTCAACTCAACCAACCTATCAACTTGCCTTTAAGAGGCTTCCAAAAAGTTTAGAATTACCACTTTAAACAATCCAAACAACTCTCAAATCCTGAAAAACAACATAAGTTGGATTTCACACTTTGACTCCTTGAATCCTTATAGTAGTGCAAACCTACTAGTTTTTCCCAAAAAACTCAAAACTTTCCCAAAACACTAGACAAAAACTTGATGGTTTTAGACACACATTTTGGTGTTATTAAACATAATTCAAGGGAAAGTACAAATCCTTTGAACCAAATCACCAAAATCACCCTTTCTAAGTTGTGTTGATTAGGCTGATTAGGCCTATTTTACAAAGCAACTAGTCTTTAAAATTGTCATATACCCATGAAATCTTGGGGCAACAATTTTTATGCCTCAAAACCCCCAAATCCACAAAAATATTCCACTTGTATGACCATATTCTTTCCAAACCCAAAAATCGTTGTTTTAGGCCAAAATCATGAGAGTTTATTCAATCTCGTACTTCCACGACCTCCTAGACCTCAAAAACAACGTAGATACAACCCATTAGGTCTAAAAATGGGTAAGAAATCATAAAATCATATCTCCCATACATATTTTTTTGAAACCTAGGCTTGAACCTCTCATTTCACATGTTTTTTTTCACAAAACTGTTGAGGACAACAACTATACCTTCTTTATTTCTCACCCTATGAGCATTTACAATTATCACTTTATGCATTTTTAAGGCCTTTACACCTCAGCTACTAAACAAACACCTCTACAACTAACTTTTTAATCTTTTATGATCACATGAAACATAAAACACACTAATTTCAAGGTTGTTAACATCACTATTGAAATGTTTTAATTTTTTGAACTTTCAAATGTATTGAAACTCCTAGGAAACCTATAAGACCATGCTAGTGGCTTGATAATAGCCTTATTATTGAAATGATACTAACCTTGCACCCCTTTACATGTAAATTCTCCAATTTGCCTTAAAAAGGCTACAAAACTCTTTAGTGCAAGACTCAAACTCATAATTCATAATTTCATTTTTTTTATACAGTTGGTTGAGAGTGGGATGCACTACATTTGTATGTTGCAAAAAATTTTGATTGGATGATGGTATGGAATGAATGATGCCAAAAATATAGTCGCACATTAACATGGGAAGGTGTGGCTTCATTGGTTAAAGAAGCTTATTGTAATGGAAATTCCAATGTTACACTAGGGGAAATTTATTTAGCATATGGATTAAGAGATAAACAAGTACATATAAATATATTAATCACCCATATTATTTAACTGTTTTCAATTATATTGATATATATATATATATGTTGAGATTTTTTTCTTTGCATACATTCAACCAAGAATAAATATGTTTATCAATTGATGATATTGCAATAATTTTTTCATGTTTGATATATCATAGGTGAAACACCACAAGGCTATGTGGTGCAATGGTCATAAATTTTGAATCAAAAAGTTGGATGACACGAAGAAAATTTTTGATTCTGGGATAACTGTAGTCTTTTAGGTGACTAATGTTTCATCTAGAAGTGACATACATCCATAAGTCTTAGAAAATTGATATTATGGGATTTTGGATGATATATTTTAGTGTGACTTTAAGTCCTTTAAACTAGTTTTTTTCATCGTCCTATGGTACAAGCTGCGATTGAATAAAATGATCCTGAGAGAACTGTTATTGAACATGATAATGGATTTACCATGGTTAATACAAGGTCAATCGAGCAAGCTGGAAATCAACCCTATGTTCTTCCAAGCCAATGTGCGTAGCTATTTTACTTAGAGGTTCCAGGTAAATCGGGTCGGTCATTTGTTGTTAGACATGATCCAAGAGGAAGGTTAGTAAAGTATAATGTGGTGGAAGAAGAAGATACCAAAGAACTAGAAGATGATGTAGATGATGATTAAGATCAATAGTTAGTTGATGATGTGCTTGACGAAGATGTCAAAGAGGAGGAACTAGATCATGATGATGTAGGAGTTAATGTTCATGAAGATGATATCTTTGTGGATGATGACATTATTGAAACTGATATCAATGGTGATGATGATGATATGACCAATCCTTACAATGTCGAATCTGGATCGTATGATACAAAAAAAAACTTGGATGAAGAAGATTAATGACATTGAAATGTATGAGTTATGAAATTGTATTATCTATTTGATATTCATTTCCTGATAGAATTATATTTGACTTATGCGGTTACATAATTAATTCGTGATTTTTTTAACTTTTATGCCATTATATAATTAATTCATGATGTAATTTTTAATGCTTAATTTTAATTCATAATGTTAAAACTATTGTTGTTCTCCTAGAAATTTCCATATGATCATATTGAATAGTTTTTTGGGAAATTTCATGAAAGATGACACATTGATCGTAGTAGTGAAATAATTTCAAAGTTGTTTAAATTTTTTAGAGCAATCACCCTTCACAATGTCATTTTTAGGATCATCTCCAATTTGATTACTAGGACACATAAGGTTGGATTTGATTGGCTTATCTTGGAGGAACATTGTGGATTTGTGTAATGTAAGCAAATTTTGGATGGCGTAGTTGCTATTGGTAAGGTGGATCACTCCTTTCTGCGAAGGCCATACACTTATGATTGGGTCAAGTGTTCTTTTCTTTAGAAAATTCCTATTTCCTTTTTGATAGGTTATGATTTGATTAGATGGGTTATGAAGCACTTATTTCAAGTAATTTATGTCTATTTTAATTTGTAATTTATTAAATTCAAACACATCCAAAATTATGTCCCTTGCTTTAATTGATTATTACGTTATTTAATTATTAGCTCAAATGACACCTCCAATTTAACTATATATATCTAAAGTGTTGAACATTTTTAGATCAAATTTAATAATTAACTCAAATTACTTTTCCAATTTAACTAACATCTAATTTTAAGATATTAAACAAATATGATTTATGAAAGAAGTATATTGGCGTGAAATTAAATATCATTTGTATTCTAATGTAAAAAGTACAAAGAATGGAAACAATTCTTTCAACACATAAACTATTATGTAGTAGTCAATTAAAATGAAAAAGCTTACTCTATATTAGTTAGGATACACAACTAAGAAAATGATCTAAATAGTCTAATAATTTGACCATTAGCATATAGCAATTTCTATAGAGTTGTAGATCTCTTCCATTTCAAAAACACAAAACAATATTAGGTAGATAATCAAACATCTTTCATTTCTATAGTGACTTATTTATCCTAGAGAAACTAAGTATATAGTAAACAAAGAAAATGAACAAACCCACAACTACCCCTATTTTGAAGGAGTTTAGTTTTCTCCCCTTCCTGATCTCCCTAATATTGTCTAATTATTTTAAAGAGACCATAAAACACTATTTTTAGAAGGCTTGACATTAGAGAGATAGAGAAGAGGGGGAGAGAGGGAGAGATAGGTTGAAGAGGAAGAGAGAGAAGAGATGGAGATAGATAGGTAAAAAGGGAGAGAAAGGAGAGGGGGAGAGGGAGAGCGATATGTAGAAAGGGAGAGAGAAGAAGATAGGGGAGGGAGGGAGAGATAGATCAATATATATAGAGGGAGAGGGAGAGACATAGAAAGGGGGTGAGTTTAGTTCTCTTATTCTCTTCCCATATATCTCCATCTCTCTTTTTCTTCCCATATATCTCCATCTCTCTTTCTCTTCGACCCATATATCTCTATCTCTCTCTCTCACCATCCCCCTCTATAATCTCTCTATATCACCCCCTTTCTATGTCTCTCCCTTTGCCTCTATATATATTGAGCTATCTTTCCCTCTCTCCCCTATCTTCTTCTTTGTCCCTTTCTACATATCGCTCAATACCATCAAACATTATTTTTAGAAGGCTTGACATTAGAGAGATAGAGAAGAGGGGGAGAGAGGGAGAGATAGGTTGAAGAGGAAGAGAGAGAAGAGATGGAGATAGATAGGTAGAAAAGGGAGAGAGAAATGAGAGGGGGAGAGGGAGAGAAATACATAGAAAGGGAGAGAGAAGAAGATAGGGGAGAGAGGGAGAGATAGCTCAATATATATAGAGGGAGAGGGAGAGACATAGAAAGGGGATGATATAGAGAGATTATAGAGGGGGATGGTGAGAGAGAGAGATAGAGATATATGGGTCGAAGAGAAAGAGAGATGGAGATACATGGAAAGAGAAATGAAGAGAGGTGGAGATAGAGAGTCGATGGATAGGGGGGATATATAGGGAGGGAGAGATGGTGAGAGTTAGAGAGGGGGAGATAGCTGAGAGGGGGTGGGAGAGAAAGAGATATTGATAGGTAGAGGAGGAGAGATAGAGAAGAGGGGGAGAGGGAGAGATAGCTCAAGAGATAGAGGGGGGAAGAGGGAGTGACATAGATAGTGGGAGATATAGAGAGATAATTATGTTAATTATATTATAATAATTATAATATTATATTAATGTTATAAATTTAGCTAATATTATATTAGTTATATATAATTTATTATGTAAAATTTAACATGGTGCCACAATTTTCATTTTAATTGACATAATATAAAAACCTAGCTCATCAAGAGAACTGAGCCGCATGCCAGTGGAGGAAAGGTTGTAGGAAGCCCACAAATCAAGCTTGCTTGGCTACAAAAATTGGAATTTTTGTGATTTGTTTTGCCATGAAGGCCTCTGCATCTCGTCCGTCACCAAAATGGTTCATATATTTCATCTAAAATTTATGAATCAGAGTGCTATAGGGTTTTTTATTTGGTTTGGTTTGCTAATATTACTCTTTGTGATTGTATTTTGTATAATTGTCTTCAATGCCAGTGGGGAAAACCATAAATCAACGCTTTCAATCACTTTGCAACTCCATTATTGGTGACTCTATTGTTTTCTTGTGAGAATCACAAGTTGGAATGCATATCTGTTGTTTGAAAGTGAGAATCATAGTTCACCGCCTTGTCTATGCTACAACATTTGGGTCCAAAACTAGACATCATCCTTTTTCACAGTCACACAAGCTACCCTATTGCAAGGAGAACACATACATGTCTATGCTACGACATTTTCCATACATGTCGACCAAATAATTTTATCAAATAGTTCACTGCCTTGTTGCAATGGGCTAAAAGCCTAAAACAACTGCTTTTGAACAAGCTATGGGAAAAAAATTATCAAAGCATAATAGCAATAGCATAGACAAGGTAGTGAACTATTTGGAAAAATGCCTCAAAGAATTGTGGTCTCATGGTGATGGAATGTCATGATGAATTCCTATGGCTATGGATTGTAATGGCATTCCATCTTCATGAGACTACATTTCTTTGCGGCATTTTTTCAAATAGTTCATTTCCTTGCTATGCTATGACATTTTTCATACATGAATACCAAAGCATTTTAACAAACAACTGAAACTCTTTCAATCTTTCTAAGGCAAGCTATTGGGCATATTTTTATTACCTAGAATTATCCTTGAAAAAAAACAAGAAGAGCAAGCTCATTGTTGACAAAAGGCATATATGCAAGGATACCAACATATGCCTCACTAGAATGAGAGTCCTCCAATTTGTCAAGAATCGTATCTAAAGTATCAAAATCATTCTCATAAATTTTTCTATTGTCTATTTTATTATTTCTTATAAAATCAAGGATGAAATTCTATTACTTAAGAATTTTTGGGCCATGCCTTCTTTGATGACCATCCATTTTACATAGAAAAAAAGCATTCAAACCTCTCAAAACTTCAATATCATGTTTAGTTTGATTATGACTCAATTGAAAGCACAAAATATGTAGAATACACTCATTACATTTGAGAGATATAAAAAACCTAGAGTTAAGATGGGGAAGAGTAGACCTTGTTTCTTCCACTTGCAACACATTACCCAAAGATTCAAGGACTTGAGGGATAAAATTTCACATCTACGTAGAGATATTTTAAAATTCTAACCACCTTAACATATAATTGGCTAAAGCATTACATAGGGTAGAATCAAGGGTTCAAAGATGGACCTAAAAACAAAATTTCCCATATTCTAAAACTCTTTCTTTTAAAAATATTGATTGCATACCATGATTTTTGAAGAAGAAAGTGAATAAATCTTTATGTATCATTCTATAGAAAGAAACATAGATGCCCATAAAACTTGGGAAAACATAAACACAAAAATATAGAAATGAAATAGGGTTGATAAAATAAACATGACACACAAAAATATAAGTTCAAAGAATCACACCTATTACTCTTTGTGATTGTATTTTGTATAATTGTCTTCAATGTTGGTGGGAAAAACCATAACTCAGTGCTTTCAATCACTTTGCAACTCCATTATTGGTGATTGTTGTTTGCTTGTGAGAATCACAAGTTGGAATGCATGTCTATTGTTTGCAAGTGAGAATCACAGTTCAACGCATTGTCTATGGTACAAAATTTTTCATACATGTCTACCAAAGCATTTTATCAAATAGTTCATTGCCTTGCTACTATGGGCTAAAAGCCTGAAACAAGTGCTTTTGAACAAGGTATGGGAAAAAATCTATCAAAGATAATAGCAATAGCATAGACAAGGTAGTGAACTATTTGGGAAAATGCCTCAAAGAATTGTGGTCTCATGGTGATGGAATGCCATGACGAATGCCTATGGCTATGCATTGTCATGGCATTCCATCTTCATGAGACTACATTTATTTGAGGCATTTTTTCAAACAGTTCATTTCCTTGCTATGCTATGACATTTTTCATACATGACTACCAAACCATTTTATCAAACAATTCATTACCTTAATTCTATGGCTAAAAGCCTAAAACAAGTGCTTTTGAACAAGCTATGGATGCTTGGAAAAAATTTGTCTAAGCATAATAGTAAGCAATAGAATAGACAAGGAAATGAAATGTTTGAAAAAATGCCTCAATGGTGATGGAATGCCATGACAAGCCATATACAAGGCAGTGAACTATTTGAAAAACTACCTCAAAGAAATGCAGTCTCATGGTGATGGAATGCCTCAAAGAAATGTGATCTCATGGTTATGGCATAGAGAAATAGAACATTGATGCAACCACTCATCCTACCTTAAAACATACCAAAATTCTCCTACCAATTAGACATATGAAGATTTAAGATGAGTTAAACAATTTTTATTGCCAAAGCATAAATTTATGATGACTTAACTAGTCCTAGTACACACTCCCTCCCCATTAACCACTTAGACATATGGTGTTTATTAGTGGACAACTGAACCACCTCACACGTGCACCTGAATTATGTCTATTAGTGTTCTAGGGATGAAATGATAGATTAATCATAATGTCACCTTGGGATCACATCACCATGAAAGAACTTGATCCAACATCCTTATGAGTGTAGGTACCACCAAATAGGTATTTGTTAGATCTATCTTCCTTGAGTGAGGGAAATTCAGGAGGAGAAGAGGAAAGCGAGACATGTAGTAGGTCTAAAAGAGGGAGATCAACTAGAGGTCAAAAGATTAGAAGAAAATTTTGTAAATGCATGGAATTTTTTCTTGTTGAAGGTGGGTCATGTTCTTATGATGATGAGAGAATAGGCAACATTGAGGTGCCCTTGAAGTACAAAAACTATGGAAACAATGGGTACCCAGGGAACTTCCTCCAATAAACACTAATTTTTGTGTCAATGAGAGGATATATCACATAGTACCATCGCCATTACATGGTTTGGGCCTATTTTGCATGGAAGGAATAAAGGTTTGTTACAAAAAAGTTACTAAATTGATGGAGTATGTCGGACCCTATTATAGTTACAAAGATTGGATGCAACTGGTTTGATATACACAAAGTATGCGTAGGTATGCACTGTCAACAAATTATATACAGCTAAAAGACAAGGATCAAAATAAAGGAGTGGCTATGTACATTAGCAGAAGGCCAAAAGCATCAAGGAATATTGCAGGGTTTATAAATAGTACACGACTTGGGTTAACAAATAAGCAACCCAATTGCATATTTGAGGCACGCAAGGGAAACCATTTGTTCATATGTGCAATAAAATTAATAATTGTAGGGGAAGAGTTGCTAATCCATTACAATTTGAATCGCTTAGATATAAACACAGTTATTATGGGGGTGGTACATACTATATACCATTTTACGCAACCTCCAATTAATGAATCCAATATACCATTTTATTATTATGCTTTTTTTCATAAGTCTATTGGTTTCATTTCAGTAATGTTTTTTTATATTTAATTTTTGTCACAACAGGATATTGATCGTACAGGGAAGGCTCCAACCTAGACCATAGATCACGATGCATCTTCAGGGGCTTCTACTCGACAGGTTTGCCTCATTGTTATTGTACAAATTAGATATGAGAATTTTTTTTTATTATTATGTTTTTTTCATAAGTTTATTGGGTTAATTTCGATAATGTTTTTAATATTCTTGTTGTAGTTGATTGATTAGGGAAAGGCACCAATAGTAGAGGACAACATCCATAGGGTCGAGGTGCAGTCACTGTTATTGGATGATGAAATCACATATTCAACAAACCCTCTCGATATGATAAGGAAGACACAAAAAAAATGCAATGAAGAAATCCTTCAATTGTTATTCATAGTGCCTCAAATAGATGAGATAAGAGAGAGGGTTAAAATATTGATTGAGAGAGTACAAAACTTGCAAGTAAGTTGTCATGAGGTCTTTAATTATAATTTCATCAATGGTTTTATAATTTTTACTCTTTTATGTCATGAACTAAATATGTGTTGTTTTTACAGGATTTTTTGTATCCTCATGATGTTGTTACGCATGATCAAGGTACTGCAGGTGTTGCCCACAGAGTAGGGATTGGTACAAGTGTCCATCTTGATCTTCCTACACATACATTAGATCATCTGACCCCATCATCCATGCCTATATTATTGACTGAAATGTTGACAACACATAGCATGCAAGGATCGAGTAGTACTCATGATGCAGAGGCCACTAGTAGTGGTGATGTTTTAGCAGCATTTCTTGGATCTTCGCATATTACTAGTACAAAAACATTCTCAGTCACTTTTGTGGTGACCGAGGGTTTCATTCCCATAAAGATAGAGAAGGTCCTAGGTAATTTAAAATGTTTTAATTACTATTATATATAATCCAATTGAAATTTACTTATTGATCACTCTTTTTAGACTAATGATCCCATGATCATTTTGCAGGAAATGATGTTTTTAATAAAGATCTAGATGATATAACATTGGAGCTCTTCAGGCCCACCATAGATACATGGTGGAATGCCCAAAACCAAGATTTAAATGATGAGTTCATTAATCGTTTAATTGTGTTGTTCAATGATAAAACATTCAACTAAACCAAGGTCCTTAAGAAAGCTGGTACATATATAAAGTATGTGAGGGACCAATATAGGTCACATTTAGAGAAGAACAAAAATTACGAGCATCCCCCTATGATTCCAGAGAGGGAGTGGAAGGACCTAGTGTTGGATGGAAAGGAGAAGGCTAACAAGAAAAAAGGAAAGACACCACTAGACCAAGGAAGGTATGTGATACTATCAACAATGTAATTATATATTGATTACTCTTTCTTTTTACATAATCTAACGTATTTCAAAATTTTCATAGGTTTCCTGACACATCAAAGGCAACAAAGGAAAGACTAGAAAAACACGAGCAACACAAAATTGGCTCTAGTGGTTATATAAAATTAGCCACAGGAATTGTAAGTACCAATAAAATGAAATATCGCATCTGAATAATAAATTGCAAAAAAAATTGGTTTTATCACGCCATAGAAGCAAAATTCATGATCTTATGCAAAAATGTAGGGCTTTGAATTCAACAGAGCACCCACAAAAGGGGAAATGGAGATTTTCTTCCAGCATGGCTATGAAGCCATGGTTGAATGCCTAAGAGTCTTGACTAGGAAAACACAATCTTCCACTGCATCCGACACGCAGGTAAATATACTCAATAAAGTTTATTTAAAATTGAATACTTGTGCAATCTATTCAATATTAATTTCCACTACACATGACATTGGAATGCAGCCTAGTGAGGGTGGAGCACAACCTGCAGATGAAGGTCATGGTGTGCATCCCGGTACTAGATGTATTCATGTGCTATACAAAATGCAATATGGATTAATACAATTAAACATCTTAAATTTTAATTGGTGTATTAATTGATGTAACCTTTTGTGTTTCAACTTTAGAGCATGTAGAGCGTAATGAACATATTGAGCATGATCAAGCTAGAGAAGATCGGGAACATGATGTGGCCCCATCAGGTAAAGAGGACCACTCTAATGTTCTTTTAAACATATTTAATTACAATTGGTGTATTAATTAATGTAACCTTTGGTGTTTCAACTCCAGATTAGGATTTAGAGGGTGTTCAACATGTTGAGCATGAGGCTAGAAGACAATATTAGGAGCATGATGTTGCCCCATCAGGTAAAGAGCACCACTCTAATGTTATTTTAATTAATAAAATACTTGTAACAATAATAACAAAACATATCAATTTAACATTTCTTTGTTATTGCGACAAACCCCCTGTTGCAGTGGCCTCCACATCGTGATTAGTACATGACTAGGCGTACATTAAGATCATGAGCAGAGGGAAGAAAAACTAAAGGGGGGACAGATGAATTAGAAAATGATACTCCACTTCAGCTTTTTTTAGCTTCAAAAAAGAAACAAAAAAAAAGTGATTGTAATCATATTATGACAACCATATTTTTGATGATATGTAAAAACTGAATGAATGAATGTTATATGTTAATGAATGAGTTTTATATGTTATTAATGGATCAATGAATGATTAATGTTATATGATCGAGTATGGGGAATTGAGAGTGATGTGAGGGGGGGGGGAATGAGCTTCCATTGTCATGTGGTTGGACCTGTTAAGTAGAGAATATTAAACTATTCTTGAAACAAAGAGAAGCTCAATCCAACTACATCCAAGTATCTTCTTAATTCCTCTATCTTTCATCAATCTCTTTAATATTTGAACCTCGTACATATGTTTTACATGAAGAACCCATTATTGTGAAATGTGCCTCCAGTTGAGTAAATTGAATCCATGCTCTACACCATAATTTATGTAACACCCACCACAAAACCCCAGAGAGTGTTACACACATAACATAAGCGAACATTTTTTTTCTTCTTAAAAGTGTAATTAAACAAGTAAAGTAAACTACACTAACACACACATTCTCTAAGGTGAGTGACAATGCTTACTTGCAACACCCATTACTAACAAAAGTTACTAAATATAACTTTTATTTATTATTCATGAATTAAAGATCATACATCCAATAACATTAAAATACACCATTTAAGCTATAAAGTACAATAATGATTCATTCACACATTGTATTTATTCAATATTACAATTACAATTCCCATTTCCAAATGAGATAGTTTATAAAAAGGTGTTACAATTACAAATTATAAAGATTCTCCTCAAATACAATTGAGGAGTGATACAAATTACAAGGTATCCAACATACACAAGTGAGAACATGAAATAATTACAAATCCACTTGTACATATGAGCTCTCCATTAGGAAGTACCCCCCATCAAGAACAAGAACTAGGGACCCAATGGTGTAAGGTGCACGTTCCACCCAACCAAGTGGTACCTAAAGGACCACCCCCCGTGCTAGGAGATAGTAAAAGAGCTTCCTAGGAAAAACCTACAACCTCTAGAGAAAATTTACAATACTAAACTACACAAGTATAAAACTAACAAAATGGTTACAATGCTTCCAGATAACGGTGATCAACTACACCATGCAACAAACTAACTGACGGTTGTCATAGAAGGAGTGTCATCACAAAGTTGCATGGGTTACCTTGGCGAATCTTCTTAGGCTTTGGCCCCCATCTTGGGTTACCCTAGTGACCTCTTACGAAACCCGGCCCCACATGTAATCCAATACAGAATCAATAATCTCTCATAGAGACAAGATTCCGATCTTGCCATTCTAGGCCTTCTCGTCTCATCCCAAGTCTTTACTAGCCCTTGAGTCCATGAGCGAGGCATTAACAAAAGTTAAGTGTTTAAACTACCCTTTTCTCTTAACATATTTATTAAGTTATCATTAATTAATCTAACTCTTCATGAGTTACCCAGACACCACTTTGTGTGTCGGCTCTCATGAAAAACCAGTCCCCTATTAACAACCTAAGGAACTAATCCCACTAACATTGGGTAAACTAGGTGCACCTAACCAATTACAATTACCAACTCAACAATAATTATATGACACAACTTGTTCAGATAACTAGGTCCAATTGAAAAAAATCCCATGCACTACCCAAGTTAAACGATAACAAATCACATGAGACACAACATCATCTCAAGAAAACACATCTGGAAGTCTTACATAAACAAATAACTCAACTTTCCCAACGACGAGAATGAGAGATAACATAACTAAAAAGAAATTTAGGCAAATTAATAACCTAACTTGAGGATTTCCTAAATCCAAGTAAAGCAATAACATATTGCATGTAATCAATCAGAATAATTTATAATTCTATTGTAAATTAAAAAAAGAAACTAAGACTTAGCATTTAACTTCAATTTCCCCGATTTCACTAATGATATAAATCATTTTTTTTAAAATAAAATCTTTTATCATAACTTGTGTGCATTACTTAAAAAAGACCACATATTAATATTTTAAATAAAAATACATTTAATCATAAATTAATTCTCATTTCATATGTTTAAATTTGTATTTATCTAATCATTTAAACATAATCTATGATTTTCTAATTAAATATGTAAATAAAAATATACATATATATTTCAAAAAAAATTGTAAAACATATAAATATATATAATATTATATATATTATATATATTATTAATAATATATATATATATATATAAATATAATTTATATTATAAAAAAAAAAAACATTTTAAAAACAATACATACGCCTAGGCAAGGGACATAGGGTCAAACCCTGCTGCTGAGCGACTGCTACATAGCCTCCCCATGGTGGGGTGCACTATGGTGGGCAGTGCAACTTAATAAAAAAAATTCTCAGATGCATCCATTTCGCTGTACGGTGAATTTCTATAAATTTTTAAAATAAATTGTTATGGGAAGTCCACAACATAGAGGGAATTATATATATTTATATATAAATATACTCAATATCTCAGAATATTGCTCAGGAAGAGCAAATTTAACCCAATGTTTTCCTACAGGAGAATATTTCAATTTTAATAGAGGACTGTAAATATTTCACAAATTCAAGAGAAGAATTCCATTTGCACAAATTTAAACAGAGATTATCTAAATATTCTACTGTTTGAATTTTCTGTTGTTTTCTCTTTCAATTTTATGCTGTTGAAATTTGTTTCCCTACAAAGGATCTAAGAAAATCTCAATTTTTCTACAGAGATTTTAAAAAATTCTCAGCAAGTTTTACAAACATCTTCAAAATTAAAAATCAAAGCTTCTAAACAATAAAGCAATAAAAAACCAGTTTTTTGAAGTCTGAAGAAATAAAATTTGAAGTTGAGCTTCCCTTTCTCCATTTTAACAGCCCAAATTTCTCCAAAAATAAAATATCCTCCCATTAATTTTTCAACACTTAGTCAAAATTTTTAAAAATATCTCTTTCAACCACCATGGTTATTACCTCTTATGCATTCAAAATTATTTTTGCTTTTAAATAATTTAAAACCCAATTTAATTTTCAAATAAATTAAATCATTTAATCTATGCACTTTACAAAACAACTTTAATTATTTAATTTATTTAATCAAAAAATTTAGTTCAATTAATTAATTTATCCATTTAATAAAATAAATTTAATCAATAGATTAAATTACATTACCAATTGAATAAAATCAAATTAATTAAATTAAAAAACAATTTTAATCTAAAATACATAAATTAACATTTACAACCACTTAACATTAATTTTCACATATAATTTCAACCGATAATAAATTATCAAAACATCAAAAATGATATGACTCAACAACTAACAAGACACAAAATGACGACACACTATGACAGGGTTTGTGGTTTGACAAGGTCACTCTGTTACTATCTCCCTATCAACATAACCATTGGGAAAGTGGACACACTTAGACCTGTGAAGCCAGGTGGAGACAATGTCCTGTACCTACATTCTTGCAACCAAGATGAATGTTGTACATGGATAAAACATAACAGTCACATCGTGAAGAGAAATCACAGAATCATAGGGCTCTCACAAGTGAGTGATGTAATCCCATCCCCTTTACCAATACAGTCACATCAAGACTGATGAAATTAAAACATCATTAATCAACAAATGAGCATATATCAATATCAACAACTATGCTAATCCAAAGCATAACATAAAACATAACCATCTGTATAGTGCATCATCACATCAAAATATAACACCATTATTGCTCCAATGTCAGTGATCATAAAACCATAACAAATATTTGAGTCTGTCAAAATAAACACTATCTAACAGCATAGCAAACCAAAGGGGTGCTACAATTTCAAGTTGTTTCCATTCCAATTTTCTAAGTTTAGTTTGTTTGTAGGGCTATATATGAATACCACATTATGTTATGTGTGGATTTGGTTTCAAAGCTTCGTTTCTTTTGTTTTTAGAGGTGACATAACTCTAAAATTTGAATTTGTGTGCATAACATGATAGTGGAAAAATTGACATCTCTGAAGGATTTAGAGGTTTGATTGAGATAGATAGAAATATATTTGGATCTTGTTGTTGATGGGAGGCTTCCACTTAACCATGAAATTTTGTACCATCTGTAGGTATGAAAAAATTTCTCTACTTACATTCATTCAACTTATTGTCTTCCTTACCAAAATCTACCCTTGTTAAGCCACAACCATAACTAGTTGATGCAGAGTCAAGGTGGAGGAGACTCAAACAAATCAAATTTCAGTAGAGGAAAAAGGAAAAAACATTTTATAAAGAAACGATGGAGTGTAGATACAAGTTTAAAAGGGCAGTCAAGTATGAATAAAATTATGGATAGTGAAACATGTACTTACCTCAATATATTGAAATAAAGGATAGTCATAAGTCCTTATGACTATCATAAAGGGCATTTAGATGTAACAAAATAAAATTCTTTCCATTTCTTATTCTCCATGTCTCATATTGCTAGGACTAGAGGATTTATTTCCAATTTCTCTTATAGGAGAATACACCTATGGCTCAAATGCATTCCTTTGTATAAATTGGAAGGTATAAGATGTAGAAAATGCATATAGATATTACTTACTTTACCTGAATTCTACACCTTGATGGATGGATGAGTTTTCTTTTAGATTCTATACTTACTAAATTATCTATTCTAGTAATTTTTGAATGCCCAAAAGGATAGTCATTCCAAACAGTCTAAAGAGGGGAAGGAGTATGTGATAATATTGGTCATAGGTAGAAGGCAATGAAGCAAGAAGGACAATCAAAGGTAGTCTAATGATAGTCAAGCCACAATGTACATGGAAGAGTGGGAAGTACTTTCAAATGAGTAGTCCTAAATTCACATGGAACAAAGGATATAACCTTGAAATATACCATACGGGAAGTCAAGTTCAAAGAGATCATTGTCATAGGTATGTAGATCATAGAGGATCACTATAATTCAAGAGGATCACAGTCATAAAAAGATCATAGCTAGCAGTATGAAAATCAAGTGCAGTTTAAAAGCCATGAGGATAGTCTTACATAAGGGAGGCATAAAATAGTTGAAAACAATCATTATGAGCATCTAGAATGCAAGAAAAGGAGGCACAAGCAAATACAATATAAAACATTCCAAGGGAAGTCATGTATTAAGGAGAGACAATTATGGTTCTTGGTTAGGTAGGGTCTTGGAGAAAGCTTATTTAAGAACAAAGTCAAAGGAACAATCAATGTATAACTAAGTTATGAGGGTAGTTTGGAGGAATTTTTAGAAGATTGTTATAAAGGATTTTAACTATACCATTATACAAAGACTTGGAAAACATTTAATGTGACTCTCAGTCATATTGAAACAAATCCCATAATTTTTAGGCTAAGGAATATCAAATGACCTATGATAGTGACTGAATCCTTGAGAAGCAAAGAAGACAATCACTATGAAGGCTCAAATAGGTTGTTTTGAGGAATATATTAAATTGACAAGAGATTGGGGCAGTTACCTTTGTATGTATAGTCCACCATATGCATAAACCGGTGATTTATGATAATAGGTAAGGTTCCTACATGGTTGAGAAAGGACAACACTTTAAAAAAGGACACTACCATATGATTGGTAAATATTTAAAGTGCTTAAACAAAGTAATTGTGAACAACACCATGACTATTATCATTGAAATCCAAATGGACAATTTTGAAGGAGGTAGAGGGATATAAAGCATGATATTCATACCTTGAAAATGACAGTGTTTGAATATCAAGGGCAATAAGAGTAAATGAAGCTTGATGTAAACATTGTTATGATGGTCAAGCATAAGCTATTTATGAACTTTCATAAGTTAAATGGCAAGAGTAATTCAAGACACCTTGCAAGGGAAAAAGTACACAAAGGACAATAGGTTCTTGACATTATGAGGGTAGTATTTTTAATGAATACATGGAAGACCTTCAAATGGTAGCTGTCAAGGATAATGTTAAAGGATAATTAAAGGTTTCCAAGAGAGAGGTTTATATTTATGAATGACCTTACAAATTTGACATGGAAAATTCCATGAGTAAAAAATATGACCAACGAAATTCTATGAAAATCCTATTAGATACATAGATAGCTAAAGGAGCATGGTAAGGGAAGACTTCATGGACAAACCATGATAATTATAGTCACCTTGAATACAACCCACCATGTACATAATAAAGATAGAGCCAAGGCCAAGGAGCTCACCTGGACAGTTGAAGGGACAACATTGAGTATAGAGTTATCAATGTGATAGTCATGAAGGGCTAGACCTTTTGCTTATCAAATTCATTCCATCACTGTGTAGAGTGCCATGGAAAAAAGGGCAACAAGTTTGTTAACGCATAATCACTAAGTAACAATGGACAATATAGATAGGATAGTCATAATGATAGATGGGAAATCCATTTTTCAAAAGGGTAGACGTCATTAGAATATCATGATGTGTGAATGTCTACGTGACACATGGTCTTGCTCATGAGTTGTAGTCTTAGTCCCATGTTGTCATCTTAGAAGTTATGAATATGAAATTCGATGTCTACAAGGATTAACTAGTGTGTATGTGAATGAAAAATGGAAATGGAGTTCCCTCCTTCCTTGTGCCAACTACAAAAGCTACACATTACATAAGCATACAATAGAAATAAGGTGAATGAAAAGTAAAGAATGAGTTTCAAATAGTCACCTCAAATGTTGGAATGGAGATGAAACCATGTAGATATTACAAATAGAAAATAATTGTTTGGAGCAAAGTCAAGAGGACCAATTTTGGAAAGTGTGGCTTGCTTAGGAAGCCTAAAATCTTGAAGGTTGCTTCATAATCACATGAAAAGCTTCAAAGAATAGAGTTACTTGAAAATAGTATAATCCTTGAAAATTTTGTGATGCTTGAAACAAACATATTAAGTAATAAAAAAATATACAAGTAGCAATATTGAATAACATAAAACTTGCAATATAGATGCATTTAAAAAATATACCCTACACACAAGCATTAGCAACTCACATATAGTTTAATACATAGACGACATAAACATAAAAGGAACATAAACAAATGAAACACACAAGAAACATACATAGACATGAAGAAGACAAATAAAATCTAGCATTTTCTAATGTGCTTTGTTGTTAGAAAGTAGGAAGTAATAGTCCCAACATGCTCTCTTATTAGAAAAAATATGGGGTAACTATGCAATGCCTTTATGAATTATAACCACTAACATGATCTATAATTATGTGACACAGAAAGGAGCATAAAAGTAGCTACTATGAGTTACATGTATTAGTGTATCTTGCTACTAGGTGGCTCATTTTGCAAATACAATAGTAGAAATGACATGGGACTAGTGTGCTTTGTTGCTTAGGTAATTTTGATAAGGACAACGCTTTAAAGAAGGACACTACCATATGCTTGGTAAATATTTTAAGTGCTTGAACAAAGGAATTTTGAACAACACCATGACTGTGATCATTGAAATAAAGTTATGAATATGATGATCTATGATGTAGATACTTTTTTAAAAAAAAAATTGCACAGTTTCGTCAAAATTTCAATGAAAACCACCAAAGAAATACAAAAAATTCTGACACAATTGTTTTACCTCCGACGAAAGATAGAAGTTCCTAAACATTGACTTTTTGACGAAAGTTTCTGATGAATAGAAATCTTGTCACAATTTTGATGAACACTTGTGGCTTTGACAACCGCCAAAATTAGTTTGATATTTCGATGTTTTTAGAGTCTATTGAAAGTTCAACAAATTTTTTGACAAAAAGTGGTTCAATGTTTCGTTGATATTCCAAAAATCTTATGTTGAAAATTCAACAAATGTTCATTGAAAACCACCGAAGAAATACAAAAAATTCTGACACAATTGTTTTACCTCCGATGAAAGATAGAAGTTCCTAAACATCGACATTTTGACGAAAGTTTCTGATGAATAGAAATCTTGTCACACCACCAAAATTAGGTCGATATTTCAATGTTTTTAGAGTCTGTTGAAAGTTCAAGAAATTTTTTTGACAAAAATTGATTCAATGTTCCGTTGATATTCCAAAAATCTTATGTCGAAAGTGACTCCCATATCCTACAAATGATTGTGTTCAATTGACTCTTATATCCTACAAATGATTGTGTTCAAACTTCTGTACAAAGAGTGAAGGAGTGAAGGCTTCTACGAGGAAGATAGGCCTTTCTTACCTTTTTGGTTTCTTGAAGTAAATTAAGATGTGTTATTTATAAGGTAGTCACTTTTGTATAGATCAAAATAATCCTTTTTTATAGTGTTAAGGGCTTTACACTTAGTAACACTGAATTTCTAGTGATTCCATTAAAAAACATTCAACTTCACCAACAAACTAAAAACTGTTTGATATGGACCCAAATACTATAGTGCTAGGAAATTGGCAACAAACAAATCAATGGAAGGGAGGAGAAAAATGGCCTACTTAGACAACCAATTACATGTATCCACCTTCTCAGCCCCAACAACCTGCTATAATGCCTCTGCCTGCTAATTCAAGCTCAAATGCACCTAAACCTACTCAACTACCAATTCAGCCCACACCCAATTCAAATAAAAAATCACAGTAGCATCTTGTATACTCTATTGATTCAAATCAATCCCCCACATATGATGTGAGTGTAAGTGACATCCACTTGCATTAAATAACTACTTTACCAACCCCTTCCAAGCCCATTATCACTGAGCTTCTTGCATAAGAGGAAGAGGAACCTCTGAATGATCCTATTCATCCAAGTGCACCTAAAAATCTTGAACCAATCCAAGTCAATCAAATTGAACAAGAACCACCATTTCCTCAAAGATTGGAAGTTTCTAAGAAGAAGAAGAAAAGGAGGACACAACCTTTGACATCTTGGATTAGCTAAAGCATATATGTGTCCAGATACCCCTATTTTAGGCCATAAAGGATATCTCAATCTATGGTAAGGCAATCAAAGAAGCATGCGTCAAGAAGCCAGGTAGGAAGAAGAAAGAACCCACTACAATTTATGTGGTGGGATAGCTAGCTAACATCATGCTTGGGAAAGTGACTATCCCTAAGTATAATGAACCAAGTAGTCATGTGGTAGTAGTTGTTATAAATGGGATTCAAATAAAGAATGCCCTGATTGATTTAGGGGAAACAATAAATGTAATGACCAAGGACATCTTGTAGCAACTAAACATTGCAATCATGAGATCTACTCCTACTATCCTTCAACTTGTTGATAGTTCTACTATTAAGCCTGATGGTATAGTGAGGACCTTGTGGTAATTAGTAGCCAATGAACTTCATGATTCTTTCTCCTAAAGCCACACTAGGCGGGTATCCCATTATTCTTGGAAGGCCATGTTTAGCAACTATAGACACATATATTGGATGATGGTTAGGTGACATGACCATTTCTGATGGGAAGAGTACCAAAATTTTTGTTCTTTATCCTCTGGATCAGCCATCCCATGATGAGGATAATCTCGTGTGGCCACATGTTGGTGAAGAGGCCAAGGAAGTTAATTCTATGGTACAACTTATGATGTTAGGAAAAATCTCCTTCATGCAGCTTCAATATGAAGATAAAGTATTGGTTAACATTATTCAAAGCCATTGTGATGTGGAGGAAGTATCATCTTCTCATTCTGCTACTCCAATTAAGACACTTCTGCCTGCTCTTCCTGTAGCCACTATTCCTACAAACATTCTTCCTACAACCACTCTTCCTATAGCCCAACTTCCTACAGATAGACTACTTGCAACAATAGGTATGGACCATGCATTGCTTCCATATGAAATCAAGGTACCATGTGTCAATGAAGTAGCTATGATAGAGTCAACCAAACAAGTACAGGTGTTAGAAGGAAAGTATTTGGATATTAACAACAAACTGTGTGAAGAACAACAATTGTTATTAGAAAACTTATTGAGGACTCATCAACATGCATTTGCATGGGACTATCATGAAATGAAGGGATTGGATCCTAAGCTTTGCACTCACAAAATTTACATAAGAGATTATTGCACCCCAGTGAGGTAACCACAAAGAAGAATTACCCCTGCACTGAGAGAAATTGTCAAAGGAGAACTACAAAAATTGCTAGATGTAGGATTTATCTACCCCATTTCATATAGCTAGTGGATGTCTCCACTAGTAATTATGCCTAAAAAAGGATGGAAATGGCGAGTTTGTGTTGATTACAGGGAACTTAATGCTACCACCAAAAAGAACCATTTTCCCTTACCTTTCATAGATCAAGTTTTGGACTCACTTGCAGGAAAACAATACTTTTCTTTTCTAGATGGATTCAATAGCTACAACCAAAACCAAATTGCACCAAAGGACCAGGAAAAGACCAACTTTACCTATCCATGGGGGACCTATTCTTACTCGGTACTCCCATTCAGCTTATGCAATACACCTATAACTTTTCAGAGGGAATTCATTAACATATTTTTTAGACATTTCTCATGATTGCATGAAAATTTATATGTATGATTTCACCACCTATGGTGATGATTTCAATGAAGCATTGGAGAATCTCAAGAAATTCCTATAGAGATGTGAAGATCACAATATCTCTTTAAATAGTGAAAAGTACTTCATGATGATGCAGAAAGGTGTAGTTCTTTGAAACTACATCTCTCACAAAGGAATTCAAGTAGATCCTGCAAAGATTGAAGTAATCACAAATCTTCCCACACTTGCAAAACAGAAGGATGTTAGGAGTTTCTTGGGCCATGCAAGATATTATAGGCATTTCATCAAGGATTTTAGCAAAATAGCAGGACCATTGTATACCCTCCTCACTAAAGATGTTGAATTCCAGTGGACTAAAGATTGTGACAAGGAATTTTCTGATTTGAAGGTAACCTTGACTCATGCTTCTGTACTCAAAGGACCCAATTGGGAGCTTCCTTTCCACATCCATATAGATGTACCAGATTATGCCATAGGAGAATTCTTAGGATAGAGAGGAGCTATTGAAAATCCCATTTATTTTGTCAGCAAAAATTTGTAAGTCGAATTCAACTATACAATGATAGAGAAAGAAATGATTGTAGTGATCAATGCCCTAAAAAAATTTAGGCATTACATAACAGGATACCAAATCTTTGTGCAAACTGATCATGCAACCATTATATATCTGATGAATAAACTCTGATCATAGGTAGGCTAGAAAGATGGTTATTGTTGATGCAAGAGTTTGACATAACTATTGTGGATAAACTACGGAAAGCCAATGTTGTTGCAGATTTTCTCTCAAGGATGACTACATCAGAAGATAATCAAGCCATAGATGACTCTTTTGTTGATGAGCATCTATTCTCCATCAGTGTATAAACACCTTGGTATGCTAACATAGCTAACTATCTAGTCATAGGTAGAGTTCCTCCTCACTTCTCTCCAAAAGAGGGAAGGGCACTCATTGAAAAATATTTTTCCTTTCTCATGGATTGTTGGATGTTTGTTTTATATTGGACTAGACCATGTCATGAGGAGATGTGTGAGGGAAGATGAAACATATGAAATTTTGCATGCATGCCACAACAAACCATGCGGAGGAAATTTTGCAGCCAAGAGGACAACAATGAATTTTTTGAACACATGATATTACTAGCCAACACTCCACAAAGATGGAGGAAGGTATACTAGAAAATGTGATAGATGTCAAAGAATGGGCAGACCAACCAGATTTGATGAGATGTCACTTTTCCCTCAGGTAGTAATCACTCCCTTTGACAAGTGGGGATTGGATTTTGTAGGACCCATTGACCCTCCATCAAATGGTAAGTCTTATATTCTTGTATGCACTGAATATGTAACTAAATGGGTAGAAGTTAAGGCCATGAAGCATGCAAGAGATAACAAAGTTACAAAATTTCTTTATGAGGATATTTTCACAAGGTATGGAGTTCCAAGAGAGATAGTGACTGATCAAGGGACTCAATTCACATCAACCCTTGTTGCAACACTAGTTAATGAGTACAACATAAGACATAGGAAGTATACTCCCTATCACCCCCAAGCCAATGGTCAAGTTGAGGTGACCAATAGAGAAATTGAAGTTATTCTAACCAAAACCATAGCTATCCACAAAAAGGACTAGGAAAATAGATTACCACAAGTTGTTTGGGCCTACAAAACTACTTGGAAAACAATTGCAGGCTTCACTCCATTTGAGTTTTTGTATGAAAAAACAACCATGATGCCCATTGAATTTGAACATAAGACTCTTAGGACTGTAGTAGATTTGGGGATGGATATCTTTGAGGCACAAATAGAAAGAATCCTATAGCTAAATACTTTGGATGAGATGACAAGAGTAGCCTTGCATCACATGGAGGTAGTGAAAAATTAGAGAATTAGGTGGCATGATAAATTTATCAAGGAAAAGAAATTCCAACTAGGAGACTAGGCATTGCTTTATGATTCCAAACATCAGGACAATGCTAGAAAATTATAGACAAGATGGCTAGGACCATATGAGGTTGTTGAAGTATTCCCTAATGATGTTGTTCAACTCACTACTATTGACCTAGTAAAATTCAAGTTGCTTGTCAATGGTCATCACCTCAGATTATATCACAAGCCAAATTTCAAGGAGGAGTTCTTGCAACAATTCACTCGACATGCTGCACCCAAGCTTCCTGTAGCCAAAGGAAGCGGACCTAGTGTCCCTCCTTCTAGCTAATTAAGGTATGTACTTGTCATAATAAAGACTTCCACTTCTGTGGGAGTCCATTTCTTCATCCATCCACCCATCCACCCATCCACCCATCCATTTCAACCTTTCTCTCTCCTCCATCAAATCACTTCATTCCACTCCACCTCATTCCACCTCATTTTCATTAATTGCTCAACTTATTTCCTAAAAAGGTGAACGATACTTTCTCTACAATATTTTCAATGAATCCTCCACACATTTAGGTATGTGCACATTAATTGCTATATCTTTGTTATCTTTTAGTCCATTCATTTAATTGGTGTACATTAATATGGACGTTCACCAAAGTATGACATTATCCCCTACCCCTATCAAATCATCATTTCACATGTGAAGACACATGCCCAAATTTAGGTTGGGGGGAAGGAAAAGATGTGAATACTTTTCCCATGTGTCAATCCATGCTAGTCTACATCAGAAAAATTTAAATTGAGTTGATTTGAAATCTGAGTGAGAGAATGAATTGCATGTGTGAAGTGACACCAGTTGTCACCACCATTTCTCTCCATCATAGCTTCCCTTTATTACTCCTTCCTTTCCATTATTAACCTTGTCACAATCTCAAGCTGCAAACAAAAGGTAAAAAGGGAAAATTCAGTTGACATTGGCGTTGGAAATTTAGCAAGTTTTGTAGGAAGGTGAATTTGGTTCTTAGATGAGAATTGTAGGAAGGAAACCACAAAGTGATTGTTTTCTTGCAGACAATGGGAGGTAGGTTAATTTGAAATGAACCCATAGTGCACGATGTATTACTATAAGATGCACCCTGCCTAACTGAATTCAAGAACTATGGTTGGTTAGATTATTTCATGAAGCTAGATGGTTTTGATGAAGGCATTGCACTAGAATTCTCCTAGACATTGTATAAAGGGAAAGCCATTGTAAAAAGTTGGAAGTATTGGATAATGAAGAAATAATTATAGAAGTTATAGGGCTACCTGCCGACAGTGAAGATTACCCTGTTTCTAGACATGCCAAGTCAACCAAGGTCAAATTTATGGAACAGAGTGACCCTCCATTGAGCATAGATAAACAAGGGATGAAAAGAATGTCTCTACCCAAGCCATGGAAGAAGATAGTTGTTTATATCATAAAATATATCACTTGTGAAGGATGCCAATCAAATCTACATTTCCTACATTTTAAACTCTTGAATCACATGAGGCACGAGAGGAGGATGAATGTGTCAAATGTGCTATGCAACCTTCTTTCAATCATGGCGGTCGAGACTTAGAATGGTAGGGACAATTCTGTTTCCCACCATTGTTTGATTAAATTTCTAGTTGAGAAGTATGTGCATGATGTATCTAGAATGACCTAGGAAGAATTCATAAAAATTGATCAAATTAGACCTGAGCACTTACAACCTATGGTTTTACCTCAACCCCGTAGGTCTAGTAGGAGATTGAGCACAACTGAAGCCACTCTTGGTGCTTTGACCTCTGGCACAAGCCCTGGTGCAAACCCTCCTGCAACAGAAGAAACCATAGAAATCAACTCTTTTGGAATAGAGCACTTAGACAAAGAAAGTGCTCCTCCAGATTTTGATGATGATATTCCACTTGGCATCCTAACAAAAACTAGGGCATAGAAAAGATAGGCAGAAATAAGAAAAGGAAAAGCCAAGAAGCAACCAATAGAAAAAGAAATACCAAGCTCTAGGAAGTGGAAGGTTGACACTGTTCATCCTGCAACCAAAGAAAAACATGAGAGCCCTCCTAGAAAATTAAGACTATCCAGGCCAGCCTTTGGTACACCTCCATAGGAAATCCCTAAGTCTAGAGAAATATCATAGGGGGACATAGAAGCTCCAATAGGGTAGGTGAATATTGAGGAAGATGATGTATTTAAGATGACAACAAACATAACATTAGCAGATTTTGTTGACATTACAGAACAAGTGGAGAATCAAGGGTATGAGAAAAATCAGGATTTCCTGTAGCAAGATTCCCTACAACAACAACAAAAACAAAAACAAGAACAATCGATACCTCTGCAGCCAGAATTCAGAAGACAGCCTGAAGCCTTGTAGTTAGTACTATATGGAGAGCAAGCATCAGTGCTAGGGAAATTGCATAAGCCCCCTGATTTCTCAATGCACATGGTATCTATGCATTTATGAAAAGAGATGCAAAGAAGAGAAGAAGAATGGAAGGAGGAGAAGCATAGATTGAAGAAAGAAATTCAAAAGAAAGATAAGGAGATTGAAGACAAAGATGCAAAGATTTCCACCTTGAAGAAGAATGTGGATGATATGGAAGCCTTAGTACTATAGATTTTAGAGTGTAGGGCCCCTCTAAGGGTCTATGCTCTACATTTGAAGTAGAAATATCTTTCTTTTAAGCTAGGAAGAATTGTCTTAGGTTTGAACCCTTCTATTGAGACTCCTGTTGAATTTTTCAAAGCTTATCGAATTGCTTCTCCTGAAATGGAGAATTTGATGTGTGAGTTTTATTTGCACAATTATGCTGTGACTCAAGACCATGATTGGAATCCACTACTGTATATTAGAGATGTCCAATTGAGGGCATTTATGTCTTGGGTACAAAATGAGATTAGTTGGGGACAACAATATGGGGCTTATTATCAATTGGAGTCCAACATCCCTTTTCCCATTAGGGCTGAATCAGGGAATCCAAGGGACATTTACAAGGAATGACACATAATGGTTTTAGGCCTAGCTATGGTAATAGGATTATTCCTTGGATAGAAGCAATCTACAGTGAGTATGAGGTAAAGGAAAAAGCAAAAGAGGAAACCATGAAGAGATACCTTTCACAAAGATGGAACAACCTAATTGATGAGCTAAAATAGGCCAATCCTCATTCCATCCAGAACTATGTTGCAACACTTAAGAGAATTGACATATACATATAGGTTGGAAGAAAAAAGGGATGATTTTGGCTTCCCCTGACTTTTCAGCAACCCCTCCTAATGTGGCCCATACCAAACTTCAGGTTTTGCAACTATGATATTGTTGCAAAGAGACAGAGATGGAGTAGATTGGGAGGATTCTATTGGGACCCTAATTCATGAAAAACAAACACTGTTGTAGGGCAGTTTTCAGTTGAAAATTTTAGAGCATTGACCAAGCAAAAGAACAACTCTTCCCCTGCTGGAGGACCAATAAGACCTTAGGTTGGGGGGAGTGATGAGCCTAGTTTATGGTCTAATTTTTGGGTAGAATTTATGATTTTTTTGCTGAAGTTATCATGGACCTTGACGCTAAGTGTTGATATTTCTATGATATTTCCTTAGAACTATAGACATTGGGCCTAATATTATTTTTGCAAATCTTTAGTGACTTTGGCATGTTATATGGACTATCTATACTAACTCTGCATGTGATTAATGAATTTTCTTTAAGGTAGTTATAGATATGCAATTATTGTGCATGCTAACATTGCCATGCAGATATAATTTGAAGATACTAAATTGAGAGACACTACCAACTGGGCATGCACCATAACGTCCAACAAGGGAATCGTTCAAAGGTCAAAGGAGGATGATGACAAGAGATTCCCCATGCAAATTGAATGTAACCACCTTGTAGTGGACTTTAATGGTGTTGAGCAAGTATTGGTTTTACTATTGTGCTAAATCTGTGGACACATCTAACCAAATTCCATGTGCACATAACTGCCTCTCCATTTTCTCTACTTTCCCTAAATTGGCATCCTCCCAGTTCATGGAGTTGACCGTCTTGCTTAGTTGGTAGTATAAATAAGGATCAAATGCTCCTTTTTAGAAGGTTGTACGATCAGATATTGTACTTGCATTCTTAGTTTTCAATGATACAATTATGCTACTCTTTTGTACTCATGTTTCCTAATGAATAAAATAAAGTTCAAAGTTTGAGCAACTGATTTTTCATTAGTAGTAGAGGAAACTCATCCAATGGGGCCCACTTAGTTAGCAATCTATCCTTAGCTTAGTTTAGCCTAGTTGTTACTTTTTGTTCAATAATTAGTTAATAATCCGACGTTGACCATTCCTGCAGCCACTAGAATTCCATTATGTGACTATTCCTATAGCCAAAGCAGAGTAGTTTTCTGTTTGTTGTTCAAATTTTTATTTTTGTCATGCATTTCAAGCTTATTATGGTTGTTGGTTGATGTTCAACATTTATGTTATTCCTTTCCAAGCAATTTACTTTCAACATTGAATCTTTCTTAGCTGTAGAATGAAAATGGCTACTTTGAGTTCCTAGTGCACATACTGTGTTGACCCATTTCAAGTTCATGTCCCTAGGTTGACAAGTTAAATGCACCTTCATGATGATTGAATGGCTATTAAGTTTAGATGTCCAATCTCTAAATCATAGTTGTAAGATCTTAGTTGTTAAATCATTGTAGGAGGCCAAAAATGTGCCTCACTTGCCATTTAATTATTCTCTTGTTGGGTTGAAGCAAAAAAGTCATATGTTCTAGGTATTGAAGAATTTGTGGGAAGGAAAGGACAAGCTTTTGCTAAGAGCTCCAAAGCTGTGAACCAAGGTTTGATAGCAAGGGTAAAAATTGAAAATGTTGAACAAACAGAGAAGGTGTAGGTGCCAATTGGTACTTTTGATTTCTTTGCCAAAGAATTGGTTCCTCTCAGACCTTCTGAAGCCTAGGATGAGAACTCAGTTTCTGTAGAATGCATGGAAGAATAGTAGTTGCTCCTAAGCCTTGTCAGTTGCATTTTGATGAAGATGAATTTTGCTAAGCCAATGTCAGTATTGCAAGTGGTCTTCTGAGCATGTGCAATAGAATTTTTTTGGCTCAAATATTGAATAGTATATAAATCTTTATCTTGAATCTTCCTCATTTTGGCTATTTTGTATTATTTAGAACATTTTCATATGTTTCCACTTGTTTGCAGATATGTATAAGACATTTGAGAAGGATGCATAGAAAAATAAATATGATATTGTACTCTTTTATTATATATTAATATAATTATAGGCCCCTAGGCCTTTTATAAAAAAAAATCCAATAAAATTCTAGTTGTAGTTATTTCTTCTTAAGTGAAATTCCAAGGGAAAATGTCAAATCCCGCCAAAGTGTCATCAAAGACAAGTCATATCAAATCTTTAAGCTACTCCTCTTATTGCATTCATATGGCCCATGACCAAAAAAGTAAATAATTCCCCAGTGACTTATGATTAAATTATCCTAGACTACTTTGATAAGCATTCTAGATACAATCAATAACTGTTCTCACTTCTCATAGTCAATGCATTTGACAATTACAACAATTTATTATTTGATGAATTTTTCAGATCTTTCTCAGAATTTTGGCAATGTCATAATCATCATGAAACAACTTGCTAAGATTGGACAAACAATAGAATAGTGCAAAATAAAGCATCTCCATCTCCAACCAAACTCCTAGGCTATGAAAAAAAGAACAAACAATGAAAAGAATTTGAATACCTTGTCTTTACGAGTAAATTCTTCAAGTTGTGTCCTAAAAGTAGAAAGTCGCTCCTTCAAAAGATCTATTTGTATTTTAGCTACATTATCTCAAAGTAACTTGTATTGATCTTGTAGATTAGAAAATTATAAATGATTAGAGGTCAGGAATCCATATTGTTACATAAATCACTTCTAATTGGGATAATCTTCAAAACAAAGAATATGGCCAATGTCTTCAGTTAAAAACCCTTTGTACATGACATGTAAATAGAAAAGATAGAGACGAGATGTAACAACATTTTGAAGCCCTAATATTCCTAGTTGATGCCTCATATTTGACCCCTAACTCAAAAAAGTCAAGGTAGATTCAATAAATTTGGGTGCTTTCAAAAACATACAATAACTAAAATGCATCCACAAATGAAAATTATCTCATAAGAAAAAGGTAAAATTTGAGGCAAGAGTTAATATATAAAACATTAACAAGATGAGATTTTTAGCTTCCATTCAAGTGTATACATGAAGCTCTTGAAACTTAATGTGCTTACCTAATCCAAACTCAAAAGACACATCAAAACACAATGTAATGAACAGGAGAACCATGTTTAGGTGCCAAATAAAGGTCAGTGATTTAGCAACCTTATTACCATACTTTTGTAGGCTTATTACCATACATTGAACAATTTCAAGAATCATCATGAGCTCACCCCATCAGCAACAAGAAGCTGAAATTTAAACAATAAGTATAATAACAATTCATTGATTCCCTAAACATTTGATAGAATGATAATCATATAAATAATGTAAAGAATGATTTATATTGAGAGATGCCAAAATAAGTAATGTGGCATCATGCATAATCTAGAGGTGCAATTAGCAACAAAATAAAAAACCAATGTTATCATTTGATTGACTTCAAAAACCAAGGGTTCCAAAACCTAAACAGTTTCATCTGACAATCCAAGAGAAAATTGGTTTGGCTCTAGAGGGTGAGCTACAACAACAAGTGGGTGTGCACATAGCTACATAACATATAAATATTAGACATGATATCTACATATTTGAAACAAACAGATAATTACTTCCTATAGCAAGTGAAATTATCCATGGGACAAAATCATGTTCTACAAATAAAAATTTAACATAAATCCTATGCTAGTGAGATTAATTACAAGTTCAATCATGGCTTCAAAAATTTGTGTAATATAATGAAATAGCAATTTGATTTATAGAATGCAGTGGGAAAAATAAACAACTTGCAAATATCTATGGATGTAAGAGAATCCACATAGTCCAGTGTAGTAAGGGATTATAAAGATAATACATATGATTAGTAATAATCTTAAGTTGCAACAGATTACATATGTTAAGGCACAAAACTAAAATGTTTAATATTTAGAATTAATCTTCATACTTTACTATCACTCCTCTTAGACAAGTACAACTAAATGAAAAATATATAGTTATAGGAAAAGGGGAGGAGTCCAAATTTTCTTCAAGAAACCAAGAATCTTATGAGATAGATTTCATGTTCAGTGGTGACAATTTTTGTAACAAAATTTGTTATAATGGTTCAAGTGTATTTACATTGACCTTAAAACAAATACCAAACTCAATGACTCAAAATTTAATTCATGTTACCAAAAGAAAGGTAGGTTTATACACACTCAAGGGTCCAAAGTTGATTGACACAAATGCACAAGTTGTTAACTAGGTCTAGCACAAGTAGATTTGTAGACTTAACAACCTTTCAATTATTTTGTAATATCTTCCTAAAAAATATTATATCTTTGTAACCTTCTAAACATTTTGTAAATCTAAACATACATCAATATTAGTGTAAAATATTTGTCTACAAATTTTATTTTGTTGTGTGTACAATAATCAGATATATCAATAAGTTATGTTGTATAAAAATTCCAGGAGAGTTTGGTGCACATTAGAAATCCCCCTACCAATATAAGGTGGCCTATAAAAAACATAGGCCAAGGCTATGGTGCAAAAATTTAGGGCACAGTGGATTGTGACACACGTTAAGTTTTGGGTGAAGCCACAATAGTGATTCACACTTTGATGGAGGAAGGAAAATTCATTTTTTTGTGTTTACACTAGGTAAGGGGGTTCATTCGAACTAGCATGTTCGAATGAACCCTTTAAGATGTTTAGTTGAACCATAGGGTTCAATCGAATTGCCAGTTCAAGTGAACCCCTCATAAGTCAAAGGGAAAATAATATTTTAAGGGGTTCAATCAAACCCCTTGGAATAGGGCTTTTTAAAAACTTTCCTGTCATTTTGAACTAACACTTTTTCCTCTGCCTATGGTGAATGTGAATTGAATAAAGTGTGTGGCGAACAATGAACTCCCAACCCGTTGAAGCTTCAACATGCACCACCTTGCCACAATATATCAACCTTGACCTCCATAGTGCACCTGGTTGGTTATCTTTGCTGGAATTCTTTGATTTCAAATTGCATTTGTTTGAAAATTTGTAAACCCCAAATGTGATAAAACAAATCCATTTTGTGCATATCATTTTATCACATCATTCCATGAGACCAAATTTATCATGTGGGTTTGCTTTAAAATGAAACAAATTTAATATAGCATGTGGATTTTCTTTAAAATGAAACAAATTTAATATACCCTTTTTCAAAGCTCCCAAACAAATTTAATATACCATGTTTCAAAGCTCCCATTTTGGCGCACAGAGGGTGAAGGTTGTGGAATTTGAATTTACACCTACCAATTGCATTTACTTGAAAGTTTCTAAAGCCTTTTCAACAAAGTCATTTTCTCTGCAATTTGGCTTTACAGTTTCCAATTGCATTTTCTTGAAAGTTTCTAAAGTCTTTTAAATAAACCCATAAATTACAAAATTTGGTTTTACAACTGCCAATTCCATTTGCTTGAAAGTTTCTCAAGCCTTTTAAACAAACCCATTTTGCAAAATTTGGCTTTACAGTTGCCAATTGCATTTTATTGAAAGTTTCTAAAGCCTTCTAAACAAACCCATTTTCTCCAAAATTTGGCTTTATAGTTGCCAATCGCATTTTCTTGAAAGTTTCTAAAGCCTTTTAAACAAACCCAAATTTTCTCTACAAAATTTGGCTTTACAACTTCCAATTGCATTTGCTTGAAAGTTTCTAAAGCATTTTCAACAGTGGAATAATATAATTCAAATGAGAGACTAGCTTCTTGTTGATGAAATTATGAGTTTTTTCCTAAATCTATTAATATCATTAGTTTATCTCTCATGCAAAATATATAAAAAATCAAAATTTAGAGTTTAGTTTCTAGTTGTTAGGAGATTCATGCTAATTGTTAGTTTATTTTTATTTTGCACTTCACATTGATATTTTGATAATATTCTGCAACACTTTACTTTTGGCATATTCATCTCTAAATTATTGTTATACTTCCTCAAAAATGGATTCATACACATACACACTCAAGATTAATTTATGGAAACATTTAAGAACTTGTTAGGTACACATATGGCTTCCTCAAATATACATAAAATGTCTCTCTTGATCTAAATAAAGGTCTTGGATAAGGAAAGAAAGCTTAAGTCCAAAGGAATGACCCTTATAAAGTCACAAAAACCATTTAACGAACATAAAGAAGACTTGTCCATTATTTTAAATAAATATGCACAAAGAGGAAATTAGCCAAAAAGCTTAAGGATCCATTCAATTGTGATAATCATATTATTTAAAAAACATGAAAATAACATAAAAAATAATGTCATTATTTTTAAAGAAAGGTAGAGTTAGGAAAGGAATAAAATATCACAAGAGAACTATCTCAAGTAAAATTTAAAATCCAAGGAGATTTGATATGTTGATAGAACACCCTTTCCAATATTCTCACAAGCTTTACCAAATCCTTCTCAATCCAAACCCTCTTGGTTTCTTTCACTCCCCTCTTCTCAAGATCCTTAAATTATATAATAATCAAATCACAAAAGAGGAAATCCCTCTTCTTAACCTTTCATTTTGGCTAAATAAGTTGAATCTAATATATATTGCTTGATCTAATGGATTTTTAACATGTTGAACCATTTATTCAAAAAAAAGAAGATAGTCCACCTTGAGTAAATACTTGGTAAGTTTTAACTTATAAAATGTGGTAACTCTTAGATATTTTCCTCACCAAAATATCTCTCCAAATTTAAATCTAAATGTGCATCCAAAAAAATACAAATTCATAACTAAATTTAATTCAAAAAGTGGGCCATCTATGGCCTTCTATAAACTCCTCGAAGATGTCATTCCTATAAATGATAAATTAAAGGTTAAGTTATGACCTACACCAAAATGACATGAAATTATCTTTCTAAGATGTCATATTTGCATAGATCCCTCAAAGATTTTTTTTAACTAATTTTAAACACTCAAACAAATACATATATATGAATATAAGTTTCATTTACAAATTCTTGGGAATATATCAATCCATCACAATTAAAATCTTAGACATCATGCATAATATTTTTTATGTATTCACAAAGCCACCTAGGGTCTCATAAGACTTGAGTAGGTGAATACTAATATGCATATATCTAATGGTGGGGTAAATGGAGGAGGATTAGGAATAAGTTCATATATATCTATTACTTATTTTACAATCCAATGTATTGGTTAGTGAGGTTGCATTGAATAAAAGAAGTGAAGATAAGGTCTATTAAAATATGACTCGTCATCTTCTCTATTCTTAGGATTTTGAAGTATATCAAAATATCCAACCTATATTTCATTGTCGATCTCAACCAATCTTTGCTTCATCTTCCAAATCATCCACACAATCCTCTTTGAAATATTCAATATGTGAAACATAATTATGAGGAAGATACAAATAATCCTTGACATATCTTTTTGTATCAAAGGATAATATGGTTCTCTAATTTTAAACTATTTACAATTTTGAAATCAAAATAAAATCAATTATCTATTTAATCTCAATTTAATCGTAATTTTAAGGAAAACATAAATTACTTGAATCTTTTTAACCCATCTCTCATTAGATTCTACTTACTCTAACTCAAATTTAAAAAACAACATTAAAATCCACATAAGAAATTTCAAAGACATAATATTATTACAATATTATTTAAAAATCTAATTGTAATGAATGTTATAGTAATAAATATTCAAATTTTAAATCTATGAAAACATAACCAAATGATCCTTAGTAAATTCATATATCATTTGTGATGAGAATGTTGAACATTATCATTTTTTAGGCCAATCTTAGGAACTAATTCACCATTGTTAAAATGATCCTTAGTTTATTCATTGTTTTTTTCAAGATTATAAAATTTTACAATTTCTATTAAACCAAACTCAAAATAATGCTATAGATTAAGATTCTTGTCTTTATCCTACATTTGGGTCATGTTTAATTAGATTTACTGTCATATTTAGAAGTTGTATTTTGTTATTATATATTTTTTTAACATATATAGAATGTATGGTTGGATTAGTAAGATGTTTATAGAAATAATACAATATGAAGTCAAAATTTATTAGATTGATTCTTAATAAATTAGGAATAATGATTAAATATATAGTTTTATACAATCTATATAAGTATAAATAGTTTGATGGTAGAAACTTTATGCATATAAAAATATAGTAAATGTCTAATTATTTTGCTTTCCAATATATAAATTTTCAATGTGCTTGGCTATGTAATTGCGATGATTCACTCATAATGTCATGATAAAAAATTAGTACATCAAAGAAACATTTCAAAGACATCAAGCTACCATTCTACATAACTCTCATGGAAATAAGAAAATTATTTTATTTTAACTAAATATTGTGTGTTCTCTATCTTGAATTACCAGTTAATTTTGAATTATATACTTATAATTTAAAATAAAAACATCCTTTGTAGCATAGAATAGATAGGTTAATTAATGAAATTAAATATACTTTTTTTTAAGAAAAATTTACAAGTATGGAACTCATATGAGAAATTGATTAAGACAACTCTGTGTGAGAATTAAGATGAGAATAATATATACCTTCTTTCAAGAATTAATATTAGATTAATACTTGGCTCATATTTTTTAATCACACTAGAAACCAACAATGGAAGATTGAGAGTCTCAACTAAGAATTCCACCTTATAAATCACATTCATACTAGAAGCCAACAACTAAATACCAAATTTCATAAATAGAGTTCATGTGTTATATATCATGCCTTTGAGGGGTCCACAAGTACCATGATCCTTTTGAAATCCTTCTCCATTTAAATGCACATCCATTCCAAGACCATTGGGAGGTGGGTATCCCAAGTTACTTAATTTCTTGTAGGAATTTAATTTCAAGAGGACATTGTGACAAGTTGGCATGTAAGATAAGGAAACCCATAAAATTCATGAAATGGAGTATTTGGAATAGGTGTGTAGACCATTTGTAACTAAATTCAAGTGTTAAATTAATGGAAAAAGATAAATATTAAGAAAGAACTAAAAGAAGGATCCAAACCATAAAGGAAAACAAAATATTAACTTAAAACCTTAAGGTCAAAACAAGAGTTGACATAAAATTAGACAAAATGTTAGTAGGACGAATGAACAAAAAATTTGAAGATACCCATGGTAGATGACACCAAACAAAGAAATCACATATTCTTCATCTACGATACCTAATATTTCATACAAATGATCTTATTCCAGGTGAAATATAGGTTTTCAATATAATGACATGACAAGAATATCACCTTAGTAGTTTTTGACATCTTTAATCTTGTCATAAGTCACAAATTCACAAAATCACAAAATTTCTCAAAAAATTAATAATTTAGGTAATTGATAGTTGATTTGAGATGTGACCTTATTATATTTACTAAAACTTAAATTATGCTATCAATTTAATCATTCAAGTAGGTGGAAGTGAAGGGTATTAATGTTGATTCAATTTTAAATTTTTAAAAGTTTAGTATTTTGATTAATCACTAATTCAATTTATATTGGTGGAAGATTTGAGGTAATAGAAAAAATATGTACAAAGATTAAATCTTCATTTTCTCCTATTCTTTCATTATTATTTTTTTGTACTAGGGTTAAATCTTCATCTAGGTTTGTTGTGTACTTATAAGAAACTTTTGTTCCTTAGTATCATGTTCTTGTACACTGTATGGTAACTTTCATGATAAATATTATGTGCATCCTCCTATCAAATTTTATTTATGGATATGAGAAAGTTTATTTCTAATTTTTTGGTCTCCTCATCAAAATATTGCTTCAATAATTTAGAAATTATATTTACAAGTTTATCATCTCTCTCATTTTCTTCTCTTATTTGTACCTTCAATAATGACTAAATTGATTTTACATGACCACCAATGTTAAGTAATGATGCTTTCCATTTATTACTAGTTCTAGGAAATAAATCTTAGATGCAACCTTTAACAAGGATTTTTAAGTCTTTAATGACACATTTTGTACTAGAGTGCACACTTATAAATTTAAAATTTAGAACTGTTTTAGATTATGTTTTGTGTGCAATCTAGTAATTTGAATGTTTTGATTATTAAAAAATATGATAGATGTTGAATTTTTTTTTGTTAATGGTATGAAAATATTATTAATGATTAGATGAATTATTAGAACTGTTTTAGATTTCTATTCCCAAGATCTAGATACATTATTTACCAAGGTCTCATTACTCCTTTAGGTGTACATACATATATAACATGGAAAATGTAGATGTTCCACCTCTAGAATCTTTGTTTGAAAATACCACTAATGAGATTAAGAAATTGAGAGACTCATTAGCAAAGGGTGCAAACCCAGGGATATATTCTGAAGTATGCATGTCAATATTCCATAGTCTAGAAAAACTAAGAGATGAACTTGGACAGACTAGTGCATATTCCCTTGATATAGTAGTTGTCATTCTTTCCCGCATGCGAGAAAAAGTACATGGTGATGTTCTCTTTAAACAAATACATGATGTTGTGACCAAAGAAATGATATAAACCACTTGTTTTCCATTTTATCAAAATCAATGTAAGGTGAGGGGATACTAGATCACCAGATGTGTGGATCGTGCTATGGCCCCATTGATCTACTCGAGATTTCTCGTAGCACATGGTCAATATCCAAAAAATGACCAAATTCCATTATATTTTGTTCAACAGTTGTATGTTAAGGTCCATTTAGGCCTCAAAGTCAACTACCTAGACTTTCCACATATGCTAGTCAGGGGCATGGTGGGATTGTCGATAGGGCCACCTATCGTTGAGAAGATAGACCAGCCCTAGTGTTCAGGGTATTGGTTAGTGATTGGTCTCCTACTCTCACCCTAGCTTTGGCCCCCTTAGCAGATGAGGTTGGCATTGCTTCCCAAAAGGAAGAAATTAACGCTCTAGGTGACATTACAGATGCCACCACTAGGATATCTACTAATCATGTAGGTCAGTATTTGATGTCTAGATGTTCATGATCCACACTATTTCCATCATAGTGGACCAACATGGATTTGTATACAACGGTGAGCATCCCTACTCCCACATAGCTCGACAGACTTTAAGGAGATATGGCATGCATGACTCTACATTGTTTGGCTGAGGACCTCTTGGAGGAATATGCCTTCATCACATCAAACTATGGGATCAATATAGAGGGGGTCAAAGATCATTTGGCACATGGAGTTCGTCCACATCCAGGATCCCATCACTCTCAACCCAACACTAGTGCACATCGGGATCCACCTACAAATCATTCAGCTACTGCCAAAACTATGGGTTTTACTGACATGTTGATTGGTCTTGGTTCATCATCACTGATGCCATCACTCTCAACCCAACACTAGTGCACATCAGGATCCACCTATAGATCATTCGGCTACTGCATAGAATATGGGTTATACTGAGATGTTGATTAGTCTTGGTTTGTCATCCATGATGCCATCTCACCTGCATAGTCCTCTTCACTTATCATTTATGGCACAACAGGGGACATATTAGATGGATGTAGATGTTGACTCATCACTTGACTGTTTAGTTCATATGGTGGAGATGTAGTGGACTTAGGTCATCTAATATCAGATGATGTGCATGTATGTGTGCATGTGCATGTTTCAATTCTGTTTTTAATTCTTTTTTAAATTTTAGTTTTAACTAGATATTCATGTATTGATATACATGTATATATATATATATATATATATATATATATATATATTGCAGGTGGACATACCTCATGTCACTCCTAGCCTTTCTCTAGATTAGGTACATCGACATGACTTTGTGGATGATTCTGATGCTAGTGGACATGTGAGCTTTAAATTTTTATATATACATGTGTATATGTAGATGCATATGTATGCATAGATCTAGATAGATATTTAAAAAATATAAGTACATTCTTAAAAATAACTTTCATAAAATTTATTTAATATATTATATGTATTTAACACATTGTATACACAATTTTATTTGTAGAGCTCAACACATCCATCAGAGCAGGGTTCTCATTTAGATGGTTGTTCAACTAGGAGTCGATATTCATATTAGGCCCTGCACTAGATTTATGACCTTTACTACATGTATTTTCTTATATGATGATCTCTAGAATTCGACATTTGATGATCTCTAACTTACATTTTCTTATATGATATACATTTGATCTCTAACATAAATTTTCTTATTTGATGACCTCTTTGCTTATAACATGTTTATGTTTATACATTGAATCTATTTACATGTATTCATGTGTTTGCATATGTTTAAATGTTTATATGACATACATACATTTGCTTATTTGATGACCTCTTTGCTTATAACATGTTATGTTTATACATTGAATCTATTTACATGTATGTATGTATTTTCTTATGTTTATATGATATGCATGCTTATATCTAGTAGAATTTTAGGAGAAGACTATTTAATTTTAGCCAAAAATAAATATTGCACATTGAAATAAGTTTTGTTGACGTTGAACCCACAAACAAAGACCATCAAAATGGTCCCAAATGTTATTATAGAATCCCCTAGAGTTATGAAATTTTATGTTAGTTCATTTTATCACAACATCCCATTTGATCCTATATTCCCAAAGATAATGAAATGAATTCCACTTTATAATTAAGTTCATTCGTGTTGATCACAATAAATATTTTGCACACACACCCCTTGAATTTTATAGTAAGCAATAAAAAATTATAAAATAAATTACTCCCAAGCAAGTAAACTAATGATACTTTATAAATGAGTGTATTTACAAGCCTATTTATTAATGCACATGTTCTACTAGTTTTAAAATTTGATAAAAATGATGAAATTAAAATATTGATACAAAATAAGAACAAATAAAGTGCATCACTTTGTGGTACACAAAACTCATATTTTTTAAAAATGACTTAAGCAACATGAACCATTGACGAGTTGAGAACAAAATATAATTATAAAGAAGAGGTAGGAACATTCCTTTTATAATTATATCATCCTTCAAACACTTTCCCTCTAAGTTATAAAATTTTATGTTAAATTATTTCATAAATAATCTCTTAATCTACACCATTATTTAACATGATCGTGCTTTCCTACAACTGGATATAAAATTATGGATTTTTAAAGAAATTTAATGCATAATTTGCTAGTTTCAACTTAGGATAGGAAAATTTTATTCTTTGAAACATTAAGAAAATTCAATTCAAATTATACCTCTATGTGGTTAAATCATTGTTCTACCCTCTCGACATCTCCTATAAATGAAAATATCTCAACTATTGATTTAGAACCACCAAGGTGTGTTTGGTTAACTAGAATGACCATGGAAATTTTCCTCTACTATATATTGAGTTGTTCCCTTACTTTTCAATGAGCATAACTTATCTAAGAGACACTTTATTAAAAACTATGTTATCTCATTGGTTGAGATAATCTTGCAAGTTTGGTATCAAGCTTGAGGAATATTATCTTTTTGACAAGGAACAAAATTCTAAAATTACTCTATGTTGCATACATATTCATTAAATAACAACAAAATCCTCAATGAAATAACTTGTTTGATTACCTCTTGATTCATTCAAATACAATCATATAAATACAAACTTATTTTTCATTATTCCATATCAAATTGTAAGATTAATTAGCATTTATATCACTTGGAGTACAAATTTTGGAGAAGATATTTTTGCACATTTATCAAGGAGGCAAATATTGGAGAAGACAACTTTCATTTTTATCAATCAAGGAAAATTTTGGAGGAGAATTTAAATAAGTTGGTAGAGGATTTGTTTTGAGTCATCTTTAACTTGAAGAAGAAAATGGGACAACAAAGAAAAAGAAAAAAATTGTCTCAACGAAAATTGTCAAAAGAAGAAGAACAAAAGAGGCATGAACAAAACTTGGAAAATTATCATAGAAAGAAACAAGGTACACGCTTGTTTCTTCTCTCTCTCTCTCTCTCTCTCAAGTGTGTGTTTAGGAATTTTATTAACACCTCAATTTTTTTTCCTTATAAATATATTTCCAATTATGAAAACCATGTTAGATTTAACTTGGAAACTTTAATACTAAAAAATAGTCATCTTGCATAGACATTACCTAAATTCCTTATCATCTATTTCAAATTGCTTTTGTTCCATGGAATTATTAAGTTCAAGAATCTTTGATTTTATTCTTTTCAATTCCACTTAAATAGCTCATAGTTACTCACTTTATTTGCTTGCATGTAAATTCAAACAACAAGCAGGAAATTCTCAAGCTGAAGTTGAGCCAAATCTAGATATTGGATCAAACGAATCCACTAAAGAACACATGGACCTTGAAGATAGGGAGGAGACCCAAGTTCAAACAATGCTTGTTGGAGAGGGGTCAGGATCACTTCCTTGTACTGGTATGGATGAGCATATATAAAACTAGTTGAAACTTCTTACTTATAGAATCATATCTTATCACTTTGTTTGCTTGCATACATAAAATTCATTTATATCTAGAATCATCTCTCACTTTCTTTGCAAAATATTTTGTGACATGTAGAAAGGGCTCAACAAGTTGGAAGTTCTCATGTTGAAGTCGAACCAAATCTAGATATTGGATCAAATGAATCCATTGAAGAACATATGGACCTTGAAGATAGGGAGGAGGCCCAAGTTCAAACAATGCATGTTGGAGAGGGGTCAAGATCACTTCCTTCTACTAGTATGGATGAGCATATAAAACTAGCTGAAAAGGTGAGGAAACAAAATTCTTATAGAAATTTAGATCATTTAATTGAAATGGATATGGAGAAACTAAAATGTTATGCCAACCAACTTGCAAATAAGAGAAAGATGTCAATGAATAAATTTGTAAATGGAATAATCAATGATTATTTCAGTCATCTTGAAACACTTGAAAAAACCCAATTGTTATTATGTTTACTTCTTCATAATGAGCTGAAAGAGTGATTACAATTATTGGGTGTACATTCAACATCAAATAAGAAGAAACACATGGCATTACAAAAGGATATTGTTCAAAATATCAAAAAGGGTTTAGATTCCATTGGTAAAGGATCTCAATCAGTGGATAAGGCCACTACAAGAAGGGTCATGTTGACATCTATTATAAATCAAGATATAGCAAGAAAAAGAAAAATGTTTGTACTTTCGGCTGAAATTGGTTATAGTAGAACCACACTAATAAAATATGAGAAAAAGAGAAAGCTTTTGGATGAGAGTTCAAAAGGAAATTGGGAAATTATGTGTAGAGCTCACCATTCTAATAGGATTGAAGATGTTGTTAGGAACTTGATCTCAGGTTTTTGGCATGATCAGACTCGTCCATTATCAAATACTAGAGATGTTATGAGACATAGGATTGGGCCTAGTATTTATGAGAATCATATCAAACATTGGCTAGACATAACACAACTTGAGATGTATATGAACTTTTGTAATATATATCCTCATGTAAAGATTGGGAAAACAATGTTTGAAAGGTTAAAGCCATATTATGTGAAGATAAACAAGTTTTTTGAAACTTCTTGTTGTTGTTATCATATTGAATTTGATCTCTACTATCAGGTGTTTCGAAATATGAGAGAAGAAAGTTTTGGTTTCCAAAATTCACCTCCTAAACAAGCAAGGTTGTTCATAAAGGCTATGTTATGTGATCATGAAAATGGACCTCAAATAAACTGCATAAAAGGAATTTGCGAAACATGTGGAAATTTGGCTAAATTTCCTTCAAGAAATGAGGATACTGACCTAACAAAGACATTAAATTGCAAGAGGTAAGTATTTTTTTTAGATAGTTTATTTGTTTTAATTTGATTAGATTGTTATTTGAATTCTCTAATGTAATGTTTCATTGATTGTGTAGTTTAATACTTATTCTCATATTTTACTCACACAAGTACAACTATGTAAAGTTTCAAACAAATTTTGGGAAAGAATCCACAAGGTTGAACTATGTAGAAGAGGATATTCCTATTGGGAAATTTATGGAAGATTTTCAAAAATTGATACAACCATACATACAACATTCATTTTTTGCTAAGTGGCAAGCATGACAATTCCAAACATTGAGAGATACTTTCCCACTTGAAATAGTTATATCAGTAGTTGACTTTGCAGAAAATTACTCCTTTGTACATCAAAAGGAGATTCAATCAAAATATTACTTTTCAAAGCATATCACTATTATGGTTCATGTGTGTTATTGACATGCACAATCAGAATTGGATGGTGTTGAGAGTATAGATGAAGAACAATTCATTAAGAAAGAATATCACTTTTATATTAGTGATGATAAAGAGCATGACACACTTTTTGTATGATATTGCTTTACAATTTTTTTTTTGAGAATTTGAGAAGTAGGGATGTAAAATTTGAAAAGTATTTTGTATGGTCAAATGGATGTGCAACACAATTCAAATCTTCACGACCATTCTATTCACTTTGTAGATATCATAAAATCTACAAAATACCTCATGTTTGAAGTTTTTTTGAGAGTGCGCATGGAAAGGGTGAGCATGATGGGGCAGGAGCTTGCATCAAATGAGCTTTAAGAAAGCATTAAATGAGTTATTTAGAAGATTGTATAGACAATGCACATGATGTTGTTGAATGGTCTAAGAAACACTTTGCATCAAATGTGGTCGACACATCTTCGAGAACAAACTGACACATTCCACATAGAGTGTTTTGGGAGCTATCGAGTATGTATAAATTACATTTTCAAAAATTTGAATTTATTTAAATTTAAAATTTATATATATATATATATATACATGTTTTTTCACATAAATTTGTTGTTGTACATGTATCTAGGTGTGGAAAAAATATCATTGAATGGATGCAAGAGGGTAGACAAAACAATATCCTTCCATTGTGTTATGAGTTCAAAGAGTTTCCATGGATGGACATTATACACAAGGGATTACTCTTGTTTTTGCAATGAGTGCATTGTGGGAAACTCTGACCATGCATGCAACAACCAAGAACTTGGATATGTTAGTAAATGGGATATGGTTCCACTAGTTCTTTCAGAAACATATGATGAAAATGAGGAAGAAATATTTGAAGACATTCCTTTGATTTCAATTGATTATGACCATATTTTAGGATTGGTTAGAAAAGGTACATGTGTAAGTTTTCAATAATTTAAATATTATATATATATAGCTAACGATCTTTAAAGTCTAGAGCCATTTCTAATTTTTTAAGATTTTTTTTGTGTAAATTTGGTGTACAAGAGATGTTTTTGCAGTCATAGCAGATCCTGGAAACATAGAAGGTGTTAGCTATTATTTATTGCATTGCACAGAAGAGAGGAATAAGCTAACACAACCTTAAACAAGTGATGGAATGTTATTTCCCACAGGTGAGTTTGAATTTCAAATTGTATATACATTTTGTTCACATGTGCACATGTTACATTATAAACATTAAATATATATATTTTACAAACCTTGAGCACGAAAATTTTGTACACATTCACATGTCTTTCCTCGAGTTCATGTTTACCACGTAGGTTCTATTGTAGTGCAAGGGATATATCTAAAACAAGTCAAAGTTATTCAACATGGGATTCATTTTGTTGATTATCAACCTGATAACAAGGTATATTAGTATAGTCAGTTAATAATTGCTACCAACCTACATCTTCATGCAGTTCCACATGCACGTGGCCAAAAAAAAAGGAGACTAGATAGTGATGATCATCAAAATAATTTACATGTTATTGAAGAGCGAGTTGAGCCAGAATGTTTGAGTTAGATTATATCTGGATGATTTTCAAATTCACTTGTAACCCTATACATGTTCAAGTGAGAACTTATAGTAACTTGTACATAGTTGTAAATCATTTTGTGTAAATTCTAATTATATGTACATATTTGTTCCATGGAATTCTTAAGTTCAAGAATCTTTGATTTCATTTGAAAGTTCAAAGTTACACTTATAGCATCATCTCTCACTTTTTTTTCTTGCATGTAAACCCATATATATGCTTTCAATACTTATTTGAAACCTAGTGAAGTTTTTTAAAATCATTTTGCCTAAATTACAATTATGTACAACTTATATTTGTTTCATGGAATTCTTAAGTTCAAGAATCTTATATACAATTATATACAACTTATATTTGATCCATATAATTGTTCCATGGGCAATTATGTATTTTAAAATTAAGTATTATCTAATTACAAAATTTTTGCACACATACTTAAAACATAAATGAATGCAAATAAAAAAAATAAATTTTCCATCAATTTAATTCACACAAAATACCACAAATGGAAATAGAATGTTCCCATTCAGTTTCCAAATCAATATTTAAATGACTTCTATATGATTCCCTCTCTCCCCTCTACCCTTAATCCTTAAACCCTAAACCCTCGTTCCGTCTACCCTCTATCTCTCTCCTACTCCCCCCCCCCTCTCTCAATTCTCTCCCTCCTATCCCCTCTCCCTCTTTGAATTATCACTCTCTCTCACTCACTCCGATCTCTCTCCCCTCTACCCTTAACCCTCTACCCTCTACCCTCTACCCTTAAGCCTTAAACCCTTAAACCCTTAAACCTTCTACCCTCTACCCTTAACCCTTAAACCTTAAAAATCTCTATCCTCTACCCTCTACCCTCACACCCTTAACCCTTAAACCTTAAACCCTCTACCCTCTTCTTAACCATATACCCTTTATCTCTCTCCCACTCCCTCTCTCTCTCTCTCTCACTCTCCTATCTCTATCCCTCTACCCTCTACCCTTAAGCCATCCCCAAACCCTCTTTACCCTCTCTCTCCCACTCCCTCCCTCTCTCTCTCTCAAGTCTCTCCCTCCTACCCACTCTCTCTCGCTCAAGTCTCTCTCTCCTACCCACTCTCCCGCTCTCAAGTCTCTCTCTCTCTCTCTCTCACTCACTCCTATCTCTATATCCCCTCTACCATCTACCCTTAAGCCTTAAACCCTTAAATCCTCTCTCTCACTCACTCACTCACTCCTTCCATCTCTAGATCCCCTCTACCCTCTACCCTTAACCCGTAAACCCTAAATAGGTCTTAAACCCTCTATGCTCTATCTCTCTCCCACTCCCTCCCTCCCTCTCTCTCTCTCTCTCTCTCTCTCTCTCTCTCTCTCTCTCTCTCTCTCTCTCTCTCTCTCTCTCTCGTCTCTCTCTCCTACCCCCTCTCCCGCTCTCCCCTCTACCCTTAACCCTTAAACCCTAAACACTTTTACCCTCTACCCTTAAGCCTTAAAGCCTTAAACCCTCTACCCTTAACCCTTAAACCTTAAAACCCTCTATCCTCTACCCTCTACCCTTACACCCTTACACCTTATACCCTCTACCCTTAACCCTTAAACCCTCTATCCTCTACTCTTAACCCTATACCCTTTATCTCTCTCCCACTCCTTCCCTATACCCCTATAATTCATTTGAACATGTAATTAAGATAACTAATAGAGATATATTGTTCTCAATATTTCTTCTTTGTTGTGAGTTGCTATTCAATTCCAATGGAGACTTTAAAGAATTTTGTGCTTTTCAAATACTCTAAAATTTTAAGAAGAATGAGGTGAAGAAAATACAATTTTTTCTTATTTCTTCTCCACTTTAATATATAATCTCACACTAAAACATCCATGTGAAACCTCCACCAACTTCTCAAAATGGTTGTATTTTATGGTGGACTAAATCCACCAAATGCATGAAATAATTTGTATGCATCTATAATCATCATAGCTCATATGTTATGATGAACTTCAAACTCATTCATGTTGCCATATATTTGGAGACTTAACCCTTCTTTCCACCTCTCTACTTGTTATAAGTTGCTAAGATTCCCTACTAGAAGCATACAACTAGTGCCTATACTCATTAAAGAGCTTATATAAAATCTAAACTTCATTGGTTGAAGATTCCTAATAAGTTTTATTAGGAGTTTTCCAGTCCTAGAGAGCTAAAATAGTTCCTCGAAACTCATGTCCATTTGGGTAGCTAACAAACTCTAGTGTAGTCATTCTATCATTTTTTCAAAAAAGACATCAAAACCATTTATAATATCTTTTGCAAAGCCACATTCTCATAGTTCTCATGGTCAAAAGCTAAGGCTAAGCATAAATTCACCAATCAAGATGAAGAATCCTATTATGAAATATTTGAGGCTATCCTTCCTCAAATTTAACACAAGATTGTAACTCAAACTAGAGGTGACTAAATGGGGTGCAAGGATTGAAAGTGGTTGGGATCAAATGAGTGAGCAACTTCTAATTGTTTTCTTTTTAGTAGAGGAAAAACATGATTTTATGAGAGTTAAAAGTCGTATCCTTTTCATGATTTAATTTCGTACATGTAGGATTCATTATCTTATAATCATGAAGGGTTAAGAAAATGTATTATTCTCATTTTCCTCTCTTTTTCATAATTGCATTCATTTACACCTCCTCCATGTTAAATAAGGAGAGAGCGAGAAATTTTGGAACACCAAGAATTAGATTATTGGTAGAGAATTTGTTTCGAAGTGATTAGAGGAATGAAGATTGAATCAAAAGTCCCTAGGTATGTAGATTGACCCCTTTGTTTCATGTTTGATCTATTGTACATTTCAATGTCTTGTATTGTGTCTTGTCTGTATTCTTACATTTTTGTGCTTATTTAAATAATATATAAGTATATAGTATATTATTAATAATTATTAATAATATATATGATTTATATATTATTAATAACTATTATATAGATATAATTTATATCATAGAGATTAAAAAGTATATAATTATTATATATTGTATAATTAATATTATAAGTATATATTTAGAGGCAAAACATGATTTTATGAGAGTTAAAATTCGTGTCCTTTTCATGATTTAATGTTGTATATGCACGAATCATTATCTTACAATCACAAAGGGATAAGAAAATGTACTGTTATCATTTGCCTCTCTTTTTCATAATTGCATTCATTCACACCTCCTCCATGTTAAATAAAACTATTAGAAAACTAGCAAAAAATAAAATAAAAATAGAATACAACTATATAATTAATATTATATATTATAAAATTAAAAGTATATAATTAATATTGTGTATTATAAAATAAAACTATTACAACAATGGCAAAAAAAAAAAAAATTGATTCATGGCAGGGGGTTCGAGCGGATGTCGGTTAAGAGTCCGCTTGAACCAACCTGCCATACATTTTTTTATAATATTTTAAACTGGTTCGATCGAACATGAGTTCGGTCAAATCCATATTCTGAACATATTTTTTAGGTTCGACCGAACTGTAGTTCGGTCAAACCACCCTTTTCCCCCCTTCTCCCTCCAGGCACCAAGAATGTCCAGAATTTTGCACTTCGAAGCTCGATTTGAGAATGAAAATGGAGGATACTTCACAAACCCAAGTAGTATCAAGTAGCCCTCAGAACGAGCTATCAAATGAATATAATTTTAATATGTTTTGGTTTTATTATCTATTTATTTTTTTAGTTTTATTAAACATAGGTTTTTCACTAAAAATGAAGCTCTTTGTTCTGCTCATGTGGAAAAATAGAAGATAATCATTTTTCTTTTTGAAAAATATGAGTGCATCAGATATTGGAGTCCTTGATCCAACAAAATAATAATAATAATTTTGATTATACAAAAAAAATTATGCATTATATGGTCGCTCTAAGTCTGAATTGTAATTGGTTTGACTTTGAAACTTGATTAAAGAAAAAATATTCAAAAAAAAATATCTAACCAAGTGGAAGCACTAGATATCGGAGTTACAAATCTAAATTCAAAAGAATTAGAATTTTATCCTTCATAGAAAAAAAGTTATATGTTATACGGTGAGCATCACTTTTTAAAAATGTTGTTTATGAAAAAAACTAGTTTTCAAGGGAGATGGAAAAAGTAGTGCAATCTAATTCCAATTTTTTTGAAAAAAGTATATTTAGAATCTACAGAAAAAAATTCATGAAACTCCAGTTTGCATCATCTTCAAATTCCTCACGGTTTAGCTGCTATAGGTGCCCAAAAGTGAAGATTTAGTTAAAAAAAATTATTTTAGTGTCTAGTTTGGCCAAAAATTGTAAATCATTATTGTGGGATCACCCTTTTAATAGATATTAAGAATGAAGATTATAGCTACAATAGAGTGAAACCCATATTTAGAACAATTTTGTAGAGATGGTTAGTAGACCAATAGAGATGCAATCTGCGAGACTAAATTTTGGAGGGAATCTTGACTCTATTAATGAAGAAACATATATACAACTTCACAATCAATTTTGTCAACTCATTGACCTCTCTGAACATCTCAATATAGTGAATTTGTTTCCAACATGTTCTTTACTCTAAGGCTTTCTTTGCAGTTTTCTTTTTGAACAAAGAAAGTGAGGCCCATAGATTGATAGTACTTGAATAATTTTAGTGTGTTATGAAAGACAAAGGCAATGAATATATGGAAAACAAGAAACCTACATATGCTTTAGCTTTTTTGAAAGAAATGAGCAACCAAAATTTAAACAAAAAAATTGAAACTACTAAATGTAAATTTAATAAAGGAATAATCTTTTTACTGTGGCTACAAATAGGGATGAGATACTTAAGAACCTAGCTATGGTCTTGCTTAAGATCTAGAGAGCTAAAAGCATATCTCCAAAACAACCTAGAAGTATTTCTTATGATATCACCTAGGTTCATTAAGCCTTTGTGGTTTCTCTTAATTATGCAACACTAGAACCACTCACAATTGTATTAATCCTATGAATCTCCCTCCATATAATGGCTTATGTAAGTTCTTATAGGAAATGTAAATTATTGCAAAATATACTTTAAAAAATGATCAAATCTCAAGTAGATGACAAGAATTTTTATTTTATTTCACTTATGAGTAGAGCATAGTAGTTGTTAGGTATTAAGCCAAATTCCATAACATTTTCTAGCATCCTCCTTACTTGTACTAAAGTGAGCACTTTGGAACAGGGTATGGATATCAATGAAAGCATAATGGAAGGGGGTTTACGTCAGATATTATAGTTGGGAATGCCCTGGTAGACACTATGCAAAAAGTGGACACATAGACAAGGGAGAAAATTGTTTGATAAAATGCCATGACTGCACAATATGCAGTAGAAATTGTGAGTAAGGAAGGAGAATTCCATCACCCTAGGACCACATTTCTTTCAAGCATTTTTCCAAACAGTTCACTGTCTTGTCTATGCTACCACATTTTCATACATTTCTACCAAAGCATTTTATCAAACAGTTCATTGCCTTGCTACTATGGCTAAAAGCCTAAAATAGGTGCTTTCAAACAACCCATGGATGCTTGGACAAAATCTATCAAAGCACAATAGTAGGCACCTATTTTAGGATTTTAGCAACAACTTGAACACATTAGAAACCCATGAATGGATAGCACTTCAACCCAAACCGAAATCGGTGCTTAAAGAATCCACGTATCTATTGTTTCCCTCAGAACAAGCCACATCAATTGCTCTCATAAATGCCACCTACCCACCAAAACCCTCATGGCGAAGACACATCCACAACCTGAAAACATTAGGAATTGATGAAAAATTCTCTCCCGTTCATCTTTGATTGGTGGTAAGAACAATTTACAAACGAAAAATAAAAAAACACTGGCAAAAATTTGAATTTCCAATCAAAATATTGCAAAAATCAGGAGAAATTTCACTTTATTGATGAAATTCCAACAAACCTTACAATAAAATCTTGATGTTGTTTCCAAGAAATGAATTAATAAGAAAAAAAAAACTAGCGAAAACATTAGTCTTTGCCTATAGATAGGTAAGGACTAATAATCTTTTTAATTTAATTATAATTTTTTAATTTACAATGGTGCTTTTCATCCCAAGCCCCAAAGCTAGTGAAGGTGTAAGGGAACACTAATATATCAATATAAAAAGAAAATTAAATGTATTAAGAAACGTCTCATGCTCTCAGAAATTTAAGGTGTCTCTTGAATACTATAATAATCAACATGATATTTGTCTTGTTCATACTAGGTTTGAAAAACTTTTTGGTAGCAAATTGTGCAATTATTTTCACATCAAATAGTACTTACACAAAATGATGTGAATTGAAACTATACCCATATTGAAACATGTGTTACAGGCATCAAGACAAAGAAGTTCCAAACATCATAATCAACAAAATTCAAATCCTCAACCTAAATTCAAATCTGTATATACAATTCAAATTTACAAATGCAAAAATTCATTCCACAATCACATAAATAGACGAAAAATAATGAAAATAAATTTTTTAATTTAATTATAGTTTATTTATTTACAGTGGTGCTTTTCATCCAATCCCGAAAGTTAGTGAAGGTGTGAGAGGATAATACTCTATCAATATCCAAAATAAATGAAAAAATGTCTTAAGAAATGCTCTAAGAAATTCAAGATTGTGTCTTGAATACAACAGGGGTGTCCTCGCAGCCTAGCCCAGCAGTCCAACTGTCTATATCTTGGATCCCTGAGATGAGCTAGAGTGAGACTAGTCCCATGCGGTCAGAGTCCCCGCCCGCAAGAAATCCCGCCTCTTAAACCCGAGAGTGGAGTCGAAGCTACTTTCCCCTCGCTAGGTAATACCAACACTAACAAGGAAATCCCCTTCGTCGCTCTGTTTCAGTTGCCTCAAACAACATTTTACGCACACCCCATATTAATGCAGTTACGGCCGCAGCCCCGCCCGCCACAGCTACGAATACCTCTTCTAACTCGGGCGTTTCCGAGTTGGTAGCCGGTCTCCCTCGCTCAGACCTCACATCTCCATGGCGTGAGGAAACTGGTGGAGCCCGTCTCTCCTGCTCTGATCTCACCTCCTCTCTGCGTGACGAAACAGGTGGAGCCCATCTCTCCTGCTCCGATCTTCGTGAGGAAACTGGTGGAGCCCATCTCTTGACATGAGAAAACCTTTGGGGGCTTGTGGTGTTTCTCACTCACAGAGGGATAAGGCGCCGCCTTTTTACTTTCTTGTTCTGCTTTAGATGATGGGTTCCTTTGTGTTCTTACAGTTCGCTTCTTAAACCATCTTACTTTTGGAAAGTAATCTTTCCTGCCCATTCGCTCTCTTAAATGGGGTTGGGGAGGTGCCCTGAACAGTGGTCTGGAATAGAGATTCACTTCTATGATGGAAACACGGGCTTTTCTAAAGAGCCACAGGCGTCTGTTGTCATTCTACCACAGTACACCATCTTCGTCTTTGGCAACGTTTATCAGTGGAAAATTGCTCGCATGGAGTCGATTTGAGCGGAGGTCACTTAAAGCGTCCCTTAGGAGCAATTCCTTTCCATTGCCAATTTTGACATGATCTGTAATGGAGTCCTGAGTGAACCTTAGCTGCTTAGGCCTCACCTTCACAGTTTCGTGATCCATAACAACAATGAATCTCCTGCTGAACGAGTTGCAGAACACCTACAAACTTTGAATGACCTTGGTTTTCTCTATATAAATCAAGTACTTGTTCGCAGCGCTCCCTTAATTCACCGTTACATTGAATTTGCAGCTGCTTTTGCACGATTGATCAGATAATAAGTTAGTGGAGATTGGTACGAGGAGCCCCACTACAAAGTTTGATTTACAGTGTTTGCTTTAACGAGAATGACGCCCGTGCTTTAAGGAGAGTGACAATCTAGTCATCATGCGTCCATGTTGTACAATGGACTTTAATATAGGTTATTGTTTTATAAGATAATGTGTTGTTGTGGGTCCCCCGAAAAGCAAAGTCTATAACCTCGAACACCTTGATTTACTTATTAAGTACAAGTTTAAAATATATTATGGATAAAATGATCCTAAATTTAATGTGCCAAATTAATAATTGTTAATATTTGAAGAAGATTAATAAACAAATAATGTACAATGAGATGATGTCGGAATTCCAGGTTCTTCGGTATAATTAAGATAGAATATATGGATCCATGGCTACTCTATAATTGCTCCTATTACTCTAATCTATATTGTAATTCTGATATGATTGACTAAGATAGTAGGTTGATGAATAAAATTTTGATAAAGTTCTCACATTTTAGGGTTATTAATCTAGGTTGTACTCAATGCATATCAATCTTGTGTGTACGCTTTATTTGCATGATTTCATCTCTATTTTCTATGTTTCTTTCATGTTACATCTTATTGAACAAGTGTAACCATAAAATACATCCATTTAAGATATTAGTGTTTTAAAGGTTGATAATTAAGTGGACATACTAATATTAATTATTTGTGATCACTAAAAATAAATTGGACTAGATGATCTACATGAAAGTTTAGAAAAGTAACAATTAAGAGATAAATCAAGATATAGCTTGAAAAAACCTATCCTTCATAGCAAACTTGATTCATTAATCTCAATAATATGATTATAATAAATACAAATTTTAAGTACTCTTAATAAGATATATGGGACATCCAAACTCACTACATAATGAGATGTTCCTCACCAATTCAATAACCCTAATCCATGCACATTTTTTATAGGTAGATCACTATTGGAAACCATTATGGGGTATTATAAATCAATTGGCATAAAACCATGAGCCAACTAAATACTTTGAAAATATGTAAAATATACTTAACATATTCTTAATAGTTGTAAATAAGTGTATAGTCCATAAGGAGTGTAAAATATGTAAAATATATAACATATTCATAACAATCACAAGTGTAAATGCATGAAAATAAAAGATAAAAAGAAGTCAAAAGTGTCAATTTTTTTGAAATTGGTTAAATCTTACTTTGGTTATATTTTATTGCAATTTTATCACTTTACTTTAACTAACACTTTATGTAACACTAGATTCTCACCTTCAAAATTTTAAAATAAAATAAAATATCGCTTCTAATTTTTCTTGAGCTCCATGAAATTACCATACCTCTTACTAAGATAATTCTCGAGTATGACTCTTCTGACTACAAAACAGATTCCCACTACAAATATATGTTCATGATTGTTAATCTCCTTATTAAAAAATTAAAAAAATCATAACAAAGAACTCTTTATTCAAAAAAAGAGATCATGTAAAAGAACTTATTTATTAAAAAAAAAGATGAAAAATAATCATTACGAATAGATTTAGATAGTGAAATGAAATGAAATATTTTAATATCATGCATCAGGTCACAAAAGTCTATGGGACCAGGAACAATACAAAACCACCAACGAAAAAAGAAAACCCTTAACAGTTTGAACAGTTTGTGATGTTTACTCAGATCAACTTTTCGACAGTGGATTTTGATTTTGCAGTGGAAATTTGTTTTGCAGTCAGAATGGCCATTAAACAATCAAGAATTTTCATAGTTTAAAAAAAGAGGAGAAAACAAGAAAAGATGACGCAATGGCTCCGGTTTTGGAGGAATTTTTTGTTCCCAAGTTTAAAGAGAATTCAAGCAATTGTACGCTAATAGATGGAAATCAACAGTGTGCGTACGCCATATAAGTCGTCTAAGACATTGATGTCAAATTCATAAACAATGAGAGTCATTCTAGTTGGATCGAATACATTTTCATTACGTGCATAAAAGATTTATATACTAGCACTTGCACCCCAATGAGGTGCAATGGTTACGCCAATAGGCTGATACACTTTGGTATTATATTATGAACATGTAGGAGCGGTGTAATTTTTTTGGGGGATGAGCTTATGTGGTCTATGCGATTTGTCTTGAAGACCTATACAACGAAAGGAATGGGGTGGCTAGGTGAGTAGAATAGGCGTTGATGAAGTCAAGTTGTAGAAGCAATTTTAAGTACCATGGGAATTGGGGAGAGATATCAAATGGATAGGGAGGAGAGCTGCATACCTTGTTTTAGGAGAGACATAGTTGTTGTAAGCGTGCCTCCTCTCGCTTCCTTATGATTGCAAATGGATTGGTTTTCATTTTGGAATATCTTTCAAAAGAGAATGGTGGTTGAATGCAAAGATCATTTAATGATTTAACTCTAGATATGGCTGTAAATGTTAGCCTCTGCCTATCTATTTTACCAATATCAATTGTTGCCTTTTGCAATGTTAGTCCTTGAGCTTTGTGTATGGTAATAGCCCACGCCATCGTAAGCGATGTCTGCCTTCTATTTCCCAAGGAAACAGGTATGGTTGGTATGCTCTTAAGGTCATGGTCATTCCATGGGGGTCCACTGTAGCTATCGAACCTTGTAACAACATACATGGGAACATTTGGTGGTTTGGAACCAGGGCTGTAAACGATTTCAACAACTTCGCCAAGAGCTCCATTCACCAGGCCTGCTTGTGTCCATATGTTGGATGTGAGAATGATGCGTTGCCCTTTACAAAGCAATACTTCTTTTTCAAGCTGTTCATCATCAGTTGGACTATCTATTCCATGCTTGGTACTTGTTGCAGTTTATATTACAAAAAAAAAGAATATTTTAGTTTATTTGATAGAACCTAAACTGAATCACTAAGGAATTATCTTATGGTCCATATTGATAGACTTCTTACAAGCATGTGTCTTAAAAATATTTATTTTTAGGGATGCAATTTATGTAACACCCATACTTTTTTATGCATTGGGGTGTCTATTATTAGAGTTAGATTTAAGACTGTGTTAGGGGATCCATAAGTTGTGCCCCTTCTAATTTAGAAAGACTATTCCATGGTTAACCCATCTTCTATTTCAAAATTTCTCACACATGTTTCATAAGAATAGAACCTGTGTAACTTGGGTAATTCACACAAGGTAACCCATCTCACATTGCACATTTTTATATTCTTTACGAGGATCAAAATAGGGCCTCTAGAATTGGAGTTGGGAAGACTTCTAGAAAGTGAAACCCACCTTACCCCTAAACTACATTGCTCAATTTCATAAATCCCTAGAAATACCTCTGTAGCTCAATATAAAGAAACTACCTAGCTTTGGCTGGGGTTTGGCAGTAGTGCCTTTATTGTCCATCCTACGCAGAAGAAAACTTCCAGTGCCTCCAAATTCTTGGCCAGGACCATTTGACCCAAGGAATACGACACACATTCCTAAGCCCCCGCTGATGTGACTAGGAGAGAAACAGGGGCTAGGTCATCATAATTCATGCCTCCTTTGCAATATATATATATATATATATATATATATATATATATATATATATATATAAACCATGCAATTAACAAATATGTTATGATCGAATCATGTTCAAGATGCTAGCCCTTCTTTGCTATTCATAAAGGCTTAATTCTCAAATGTAGAAACAATGGCATAGTCAAATCCCACAAGGCATTGATGTAGTCAATTGCTCAAACTCCATTTTACATATTGGGAAAAGAAACAACCATTTTTTCTTTTGAAATTTTAAACCATGACATGAAAACCATTAATAGTTGATAGCCATGCATTAGCATGGGATGTAAACTATACACATTGAATTGGTGCCTCATTCAACTTCATTGCAGATGTGCTGTTCGAGAAGGAGGAGGAAGGATAATGAGAGTGGGTGTGTGGATATCCTTGACGTACACCCTAAGATGTAACACAAGTGTTTCTAACTTTAGGTTGGACTCGATATAAAGACTTGCCACACTCTAATCTATTACCACCCATACCTAAAGATTAACATTATTATTTAATTACCATAAATTTCTATTAATTAAATTCAATAAAATCCTTTAATAATTATCATCATTGATTGCTCAAAGGAAAAATAATACTATTGTTTGATCCTTGCTTATATTTTCCTAATTATTTTCCAAAGGGAAATAATAATATTATTTCCACAATTTGAACATTTATGATATCCTCATTCTCCTTAATGATGTTATTATCATTTCCTTGATGTAATTAATATTATTATGGAGTTAACCCTCCATTTAAAATTAATTCATTTTATCAAAATTAGTATTAATATTAATGTCATAGTTACTAATTTTCAACACCATATTTACTCATAGTTATTAATTTCCAACTCCATTTTTACTCATAGTTATTTTATTTCTATGTTTATGCTATTAAAAGAGTTAAAGCGATAAAATCTCTATCTTTACTTCAATGGTAATTATGTGCTTTCCATTAATGGTTCCAAGATTACCTCCTCCTTAATCCCTTTTAAATGCATTATGTAAATGTTATTGAATATTTAACAACAATATAGTTGTTTGAACATTAAATAAGAAATAATAATAACATTATTAAGATTAAATCTAAATGTTGTTGAATATTTTACAATGTAGTTGTTTTATCATTAAATAAAAAAGAATAATATTATTATTAAGATTAAATCTAATTTTGAACAAAATACTACACTATTGTTAACTGATCATTGGCCAACATTATCTTTAGGGATATCCCATCAATTTTTATACTTTAAAATGATAACATTATTTAAATAAACTACTAATATTTCCTTTAAGACTATTCCTATTATTATAATCATGTTAACCGCTATTGCTAAAATAACAATTAGCACTCATGATTTATATTAATATTTTTATTGTCTTGTTTATTTTTTTATATACTAGAGTTTCCCATGATATCATGATTACTTCTTAAAATTGATAATATAATATTATACGAAATATGAAATGTAACAAGTTTTAAATTATTCTTACTTTTGAAAACTCAATTGATTTTGACCAAACAAATTTCTTATTTTCTAAAAAAGAGAAAATATTAAAATACAAAAATCAATTTTTCAATCAATTTTTTTTGGCAATTGATCTAAATAAAGATAGCGACCACAATTAATAATAAATATCAAAACATTTTCAAACTATACGCTGGTAAATTTAATCTAACTGGAGGCAATGCTTGTGAAATCAACTGACAAAAGTGGGAAACCCGTGGCATGGATGTCTCCATTTAAACTGGGAAGGTAATTTATCAGAAATTGCAACCTTAGTGTGCAATGGGTATCGAAGAAGTGTGCAAAGTCAATTAGGATAAATCAGATCTATTTTTTACTATAAAACTATAATAACAAGTATAATTAAATTATTTATTATTAATTATAAATTTTAATCTTAAATTATTTATAATAAGTATAATAAATTTTAAAAAAAATAACTTTTTCAAATAAATGAAGATAATTATTTAAAAATAAAAAATAAAACAAGATGTCATAATATTAAAACCTAAATGCCTTCATTATTAGGATCTTGACCATAATTTTCATTTTTCTTTGATGATACATTTTCCAATACAAGAAAAATCCATGTAGAAGAAGTTATAAAATTTTCATATTTTTAATTAATATTATGTTTTGCAATTCATTGCAATTGAAAAACTTTTAAAAAATATTTTTCATAAAAATAAATACAAAATATAAAAATGAAATGGCATGATAGAGATAATTTCACTGTTATATCTAAATTTCCTAAGTGAAGATGTAAATTTAAATTTTAAATGTATGAAGGTGTAATTTGCAATAATATTAGTTAAGGGGTTGTGAGGGTAAAAAAAAGTTAATAAATTTGCATATTTTCCCTTCCTCCATGTGTCTTTTTTCTTCCAATTAAATGAAGTTGATTTCTACAAATCAAAAGTTGAGTATCCTTTTAAGTAACTGGCTAAAAATCCTCACGAAGAGTCCTATGGCTTTCGATGGTTCTACCTAACTTGTGGGAGACGAAATGAACGTAATTTTTTAAAAAATATCACACTACCTAGTGATGGATCTGATTTTTTGACGGCAACATGCGTAAAACGGGGAAATTTTCCTCCAGTCGGCGAATGACTGCGAACAAAAATCAAATCAGTGGAGGTTTTTTAATTTATTATCCTCATGTCAAATGCCCAGGCCCGTGAAAGCGGTGAAAGTGACAAAATGCTTGATGTCCCAAGGACATGAACGACGCATTATTTCTATGGTCGGAAGCATGAGGTGAACCGGGCTGATGGTCAACTTAGCCTATGCCTTTCAGATAGTTGATACGCCTCTTTCAACAGAAATTAACTGGCGAGGCCAAACATATATAGTACATAAAGGAGGTTTCTTCCACACCACTAAAAATTATTGCCTAAGTCATGGTTGTTACTTGGGTGATTCTCAATCAAATCTTCCCGGCAACAAGTAGACTGGGGAAATCCCGGTAGTTCCCCATTACATAAAGCCTTTATCGGCTAAATATGATTTGTTTGGTCGCTGGGAATCGGGGGAGAGATGGACCCATTTTGTGGAAGAAACACATAATCGTACAAGAAAGTTGTGGAAGACACGTGTAACTATTCGTACAAGGAAAAAATGTGGAAATTAGAGAAGAGGGAATCAGTGATGATAACAAGTGACTTTTATGGAAGAAAGGTAGAAGAATGGGAGAGGATAAGGCGTTTCGAGAAATGAAAATCATAATGGCAATGTGAGAGCAACATTTAAAAGCCGTTTATAGGAAATGTATTTTATATATTTAATATACTTTTTAATTTAATTTATTATAAAAATTTGAAGTACAGTTTTTAAAATAAAATAATATAATAAAAATAATTTAATTATTTTGGTTCTTGGATGGTTTTATATCAAATCTATATAATTGTTTAGTAATTCAATATGGGAATAAGAGTTTAAGTCAATAATTGATGGTATTCATTCTCTCAAAATCACCTAAAGCATGATCTTTACTTCATCTCTTTTGGTGTCAAAGTCTTGCATTTAGTACAACTTCATCCCTCTTGGACTTATTCAAAATCATTCAAATTCACCAACAAAATGAAATGAAATGAAATGAAATGAAATGAAATATTTTAATAACGTCCACAAGGCCACAATAGCCTATGGGACCCAAGAATAGCACAAGACTAGACCACCGAAAAGAGAAGACCCTAAACAGCCTAAGATCTTCGCTCGAGGTTAGCTCTACGATAGTGATCCATTAACAAAAAGAAATATCAAATCGAACCTTGGTGTGCAATGGGTACGCTGAAGAGGTGTGTGGAAGGTCAATTAGGAAAAAATATGATTTTTTTGGCTACATTTGTGTAATACATAAGGTCAATTGGTAGGCTATCTATTATTATTATTATTTATATTTATATTTTTTTATATAGTATATATAGTTTTATTTTTAAATCTATCAAAAGATCAATAATTAAATTATGAGATTTTTATAAATTAATTTTATTTGATTAATATATCTAATTTTATTTTATTTTATTAAATTATGAGTTTTTCTTTTTAAAGTTGACATCTACAATCTTCTATCTTATTTTATTTAGCTTATATTAAAGATAAAGCAATAATATAATTGAACCATTGTCAATGTGTTTGAAATCTTAGTCAAGGATATCAGAAGAAGCATTTCCTTGGAGTATCTAGTCACTGATAGCAATATTGGTATGAATAAACCAGTAGGCATCAAATAGGGGTGCTGTCATAATAGTGGTTTACAATTCCTGAGAGGAACGACGATTTTAGCTGAAATCACATATTTTTAGAAAATATAATGATTTAAGCCTTAAAAAGTTCCATTTTAAGGATTCCAATTGAAGAGGGTTTGATCAAATCACCTTAGATCAAACCCCCTTGATAGAACCTCGCTAGTTTTAAACCATACCTATAAATGCATCTCCTTTACACCTTATCAAAATGCTGATAAAAAATCACTTTGATTTAGCTTTTGGGGATCAAATGAATTCATTTAAAATTTATTTCAAATGATTATGGTATTCCTCGGAACAAGCCATCCAATGAATATAATTTTAATATGTTTTTGTTTTGTTATGTATTTGTTTTTTAAGTTTGATTAAACATAGGTTTTTCATTGAAAATGAATTTCTTTGTTCTTCACATGTGGAAAAATAGAAGATTATTAAAAAATAAAATTGAAAAATATGAGTGCATCAGATATTGAAGTCCTTGATCCAACAAAACAAATAAAATAAAATTTTGACATATACAAAAAAAGTTATGCATTATATGGTCGCGTTGTGTCTGAATTGTAATTTGTTTGACTTTGAAACTTGATTAAGGAAAAAATATTCAATAAAAAAGTATCTAACCAAGTGGAAGCACTAGATATCAGAGTTACAAATCTAAATTTGAAAGAATTAGAATTTTATCCTTCATGGAAAAAAAGTTATGCGTTATATGGTGTGCGTCACTTTTTAAAAAATGTTGTTTTCTAAAAAAAAATTAGTTTTCATGGGAGATGGAAAAAGAAGTACAATTTGATTCCAAAAATTTTGAAAAAAATATTTTTAGAATCTACAGAAAAAATTTGATGAGACTCTAGTTTGCACCATCTTCAAATTCCTCACAATTTAGCCACTATAGGTGCCCGAATGTGAAGATTTAGTTAAAAATAATAATTTGAGTGTCCAGTTTGGCCAAAAATTGTAAACCACTAGTATGGGATCACCCTTAGTTGTTGAAATAACTTTAAAAATTAAATACATAATAATGAATCATGCACGGGAATTTGTGCTACCTACACCTACAAATTACCTTTTCTTTTGATTCTCTTTTTCCAAACCCTCATTATCATTTTTGGAGAGACTTTTTTATGTTTTTGGGCATTCTATTCTCATTTTGACGAAAGAAAATTGCAGGTTTGAGCTTTCGAAGAGGGTTTCAGTAGTATTAAAGTCTTCTGAGGACGAAATCCCTTGGAGGATAGTGAATTGGACAAAAACCTAGTTAATCTACCTAGGGTTTCCATTTGGGAATCATTAGTCTTCATCACAGGTTAATTTTCATTTAGAATTGATTGCAACAATGAGTTATTAGAATATAATTGCAGATTGGTGCTTCTTATCAGCAGATATCATCATTTTAATGCATTCACCAACTGGTCATACTATTTGGGTGTCATTTTCAGTCAAACCCTAGCTAGAAATTAGGGTTTTCAGACCACTAAGGAGTAGATCATACTTTATATCAGATATTTATTGTATATGCTTTGGTTCCAACAATTAAATATTCAATAAATTAAGCGTTGGCTTTCGAGTATGCAAATTCTATGTAATCGGTGGTTCAATTTCATTAATTCTAAAAATTACATTTATTGTCCTAGGAAAGTCAGAATTCATAATTTTATATCAGTTATTTATGTTCCTTTAGCATCTATTTCTTTTTGCAATTATCAAGCACAAAACCTCAAAAAAATTAAAAAAACCACCAAAAATCACCAAAAACTCATAAAACAACAAAAACAAACAAAAAAACAAATTCCCTATTTGCTAGTCAAAATCAAATTATAAATCAAACTCAAAAAAATTGGATCAAATTTGGGTTGGGAACCTTTCAGACATTCAAAAAATATAATATTGTTTGTAAAGGTTTATATAAACTATTAGATCTTGATTAGTATGGTTTCTTCCTTGATAAAAGGAAATGCATTTTTTGTAGATATTTGAATGTTCTTTCTTTAGACTAATGGTTGGATATTCTAATTTCAACCTAAGTATTAGTTAATTTCATTCAAAATTATGGATTGAATTTGTTGAGACCTAGAAATTCTATAGTATTGTAACTTATGTGTTATTTCATTTCATATTATCCAATTACCTAGTTGGGATATTTTGTGTTGAAGAGACATTCATACATTTGAATATACTATGATTTATTTCATGTTTTCTAGTTGCATTTATTCAAAAAAATTATAATTATAGATGTTTGGATATGATAATTATTTTGATGAATCTCATGCTCAGACCATTGCCTACTTGCTAACTATAAGTTTTCCTTGTGTAGTTAGTGTGAGCATTTTCATTTCATTTTATGGATTCTTTTGTTAAACTACACTAGAATTAGTTTTTTTCTAAGTCTTACTTTGTGATATGGACTTCCTTTAAAGATATCACTTTTCTAATGATAATATAATTTTTTTGGTTAAGAAAGAGGTAGTTAATTTAGAATTTATCTACTTATGCATTCAAAAGTTACAATGGAAGTTCAAACTTTGGATCTCTCTTTACCATTCTCTTCCTCTCCCTATCTTTCATATCTTTTTATCTTCCAAAGTTTTGGAATCTTTTCCAGTAAATTTATTAAGTGCTTTAAGGGCATTGGTAGGGACATGATCTCATGTTGTAGGAGGAACAAGAGGAATCAGAGGGCTACAACCATTCTAGGCTACATTTTTTCCCCCAAATTTAACATTAATATAAGTTTATAAATATTATTTCGTTTTAACTATATCTTTTACAACTACACTATTTATTTTAGTAGAGTACATATTATTTAGAAGTTGGATTTCTAATTTTAAAAGTTGATTTAATAGAAATATAGGCATATGTACTTAGGATAAATGGTAGTCATTTTAGAAATGCATACTTCATGCCCCCTTTAGGATTATTTATTAATTTGACTCAAAATTAACTTTACAATTTGAAGTGAAAATAATATTTACAACTACTTTCTTGTTAAAGATATATTAGTAATTATTGACACACTTCTAGACCTTTGAAAAAAGTTTCCCCTCGTATAATTAAACATTTTAAGAATCTAAATGTATTTTGATACTAATGAAAATTAAATAAATAATAGCTTTTTAATACTAATCCCTTAAATGTGTGTATATTTTATACAAAGATAAATTCTACATCTACTTTAACTAAATCCTTAATTTTGACTTAACCACTAACCTTCCAATTTTTATTGGAAAAAGATTTTTTTTTTTGAACATTTTTTTAAAAATAAGTTATTAACTTCAATTTATGCAACTACAATAATTATTGTACTTGATGATAATTACTAGCTATATTATAATAATTTCAATGAAGGATGATAGAACAATAAACTTTGTAAATAATATTTGTCTATAGAAAATGAGTACTAGGTACTATCTCTTATGATGAAAAGCCACTTTAATATTATAGCCACAAATTAGAGGGTTTCTTTGGAGAAAATGGAATAACAAAAAGTTCATCCAATTGCTTCATGGTTGTATTATATTCAACCAAAAAATAAAGGTGGTTTAGGAGTGATTGATCCCCTTACTTAAGGGATCCACCTCATAGGAAAATGGATTACCATATCTTTTCATGGAGAAGCCCCATGGAAATATCTTATTAGACAAAAAATAGCTACAAATAAAGCATATAATTCTTGGAAAGAGGTTGGGTGGAAAGATAAAATCAAGTTATGGTAAAATAGTTTAAACCTCAAGCTTCTAAACAATTTCTAAGCATATGGAGAGCATGGAAAAAAGTGTCTCCTCTTATTGAATGGAAAGGTCAAGACATTAGTCATGGGATGAGCTTCTCTACTTCATCTATTTGTTGGAATAGATTGATCTGTTTATGTGAACAACCTCTTGCCATTAATTCTCATTTGCATAGCAAGACCTTATTCAAAAACGACATCATCAAATTTAGGAACATTTGTGGGTTCTCATCACTAACTTGGGAAAATGAATTGCATCTCAAACATGATCTCAACTTGTCTAATACTTTGATCAATGACATCCACAACATGCATGATATTGTCCCTCTGGATCTTCAATTGAAAATTTCTACTCCCATTTCATGCATTTTTTTAAAAGGTTGGAGGTGGCTTCCAAGTTTTAATAGAAAAAATTTCCCTCTGAAGTTAATCTACAATAAGCTTCTTCCACCAATCCAAATGCGACCACTTGGGTTAAATTTTATATGGAGAGTGAATTGGTCTAAATCCCAATGGTTCAGTTTGAGCCTTGTTATTTGGAAATCCAAAGTTGAAGCTAAAGCGTAATTTCTAGCATGGAAGGTTATCCATAATAAAATTGTTGTGGGAGAATGCCTTACCTTTCTCCCTACCCAATCCTCTAGATGTAATTTTGCCACAAGTTAGAAACCATTAAACATGCTTTTTGGGTATGCAAGTATACCTAAGAAATTTGGTAAATAATTTTGGCATTGATCCTTGTTATATTTAGCATAAATTTAAGATGGAAATTAGTATTGTTAAGGTTGCATTGTTCACAAAATATGGTTTCAAAATATTTTTTCCAATGTACCCTTTTGTATATTTGGAAGCTTTGATGTAAAGAAGTTTTCCTTAATTCCTTCCAACCTATGGCAGTTATTGTGCATGGTTTATTCTCTAGCATTATCTTGCAACAGTCAACACTTATTAGAGCCTTGAAAGAAAAACTCATCTTCAATTAAGAGCTCAAGATTCAAATAGCTCAAGTACAATCCCAACTAGCAACGATTGCTAAGAAACACTAGAGATGTCTTCTCATATCTATGGAAATTGTTATAGAGGAGCAAATTTTCTATATTCATGGAGAAAATTGATTGTATTCTAATTTGTAAGTTGCAACTTTTTTGTCACTTGTAGTTGTCTCATGTTGATTTTCTTTGATGTTGAATCCTTTCTTTTGTGGCTTGTTTCAAGATTCTTGTCTTGAAAGTGTCTTTTGTACATTACTTTTTTACTATTAATATATGCTTTTTTTCAATAAAAAGCATATTTTTTCCACATTGGAGTGAGGATCTAGTCATAATGAATGGATGTTGTACAAGATACTTTCATGTAGGCTAATATTTTATAAAATAGTGTGTTTTTGTGGGCCCACTAAAAAGAAAATTGTATAGCCTCTAATACCTTTCATTTAGTTGTTAAGTATAGATTTCATTTATATTCATAGATAAAAGGGCCCTAAATTTCACAAGTTGGCTTAATAATTACTATTATTTGGAGAAGAATTAAAATGAACAATATATTATGAGGCTCAACCTATTACAATTCTACATTCTTTAGTATTGAAATAAAACCTAATTAAGGCTTAGAATATAATGCTTGACTATTGGGTAAAATTTCATAATCGTGTTACACTTTTGACCAACTAAATAGTTTTAGGAAAAATTGTTTCACCCTAAATAGTATCAAGCAAAATTATTTAGCACCTATGTTACACAAGGAGTTTAAGAAAAAACCATTTCAATTAAAATTATTAAATAAATATTTTATTTTTTAATTGTAGAGAAGATTGAATTTACATTGATTTTCTTACCAAAATGTTTTTAGTAGAAAGTGTTTCGATCAAAATACTTTAGCTTGAAACTATCTATGTGGCAACTTAACCCTTCTTTTATGGAAAATTCATCAAAAAATCATCTTCAATTCTTGATTTTTTTGGGCATGTTTGTGAAGTTCGATCCACAAAATGTTCAAAAAGTGGAAGTGTTTTTCTTGATTTTAAAAATTTGTCACGGTTGGACTGAAAATTTGAAGCACTTACACATTGAATCTTAAAAATGTTCAGGAATATAAAATTTAGTATCTTGAGACTAGTTTCCAAATATGTATTTTATTCTAATACCCAAATGATAGAAATTAATTTTTATCAGCTTGTATAAATTTTTTTTTTTAAAAGTCACCTTTTTAGGACCATAACATGCATGTGTATGGATACCATAATTTGACCTAAATAAAAGTATTTTTCTAATTCATTTTGGGTAAAGATGTGTAACAAAGTGAAGATTGATGAGCATATTTTTTATAATTTTTTATAATATTTTTAATCAATTTTTTATTGGCCCTAATTGCTATTTTTGGAAACCCTCATGTATGAACACCATAGTTTTACCTAAACTAATCATTTTATGATTTTTTTTCATTATTTATAGAATTGTTTGTAGATTGATCTCATATAATTTTTTACAAAAAAAAAGTAAATTAAAAGTTATTAAAAAAACTAAAAAAGTTGGACATTTCAAATTTATGGACCAGTTTCATTAGAAATTAATAAAAAATAGAAAAACTATCCAATCATAATATATATATATATATTTGAGAACTAGACATCGTGATCTATAATGTTTTTTAATTTCATAAACTAATTATGAAAAAACTCATCAATCATATTGCCAAAGTCAATTATTTCTCTTGACATTTCCTTAGTCTTTTATTTGCAAGTCCAAGGCTAAGGTTTGGATGACCAAAGGATTATCAAGTCTAAAATTGGAAAGGAAAAGGTTCCCTAGAAATTCAAAATTAATAGAATAGTACTCGTTTTTAAATGGGTACTCGTTCTGATTTCAGAATGGGTACTCATTTCAAAATAAATATTTGTTCCTAATTTTCCCATTTGGAAAGTGGAATAGGATCCTGTTCTAAAATAGAATGGGTGCCCATTTTAAAATTGGTACTTGTTTCTATTATAAATGGTTGTTTCCAAATTTGGAAGAAAATGACATCACTTTTTTTCTACAACATTCTCTTTTTGCAATATAGGCCCGATAGTGACATTTTCTACAATTTTTTATTCAATTTTGTATTGTGCAATCTCTTAATAGATCATATTCTATTCAAATTTTTGAAGGATTCAATCACAAGTTGATTATTTAGAAGTGGAATCAAGTATGAGGACTTTTCTCAAGAGGAAAAAAGAAGGGTTTCTGATATTTTCATATTTATGAGTGTGCAAGAAGTTGAGTCCACTTTTTGGCCAAAAAGTGGAAGTATTTTTCTTGATTTTAAAAAAATTTCACATTTGACCTAAAAATTTGAAGCACTTAAAGATTGAATCCTAAAAAACTCAGTAATATGAAATGTAATACTCAAAGTCTAGTTTCCAAATATGTAATTTATTTTAATACCCAGATGATACAAATTGATTTTCAATAGGCATGTCTAAAACCCCTATTTAAAAGTCACTTTTTAGGACCATACCATATTTTGACCTAAATAAAAATATTTTTTTGAATCCTTTTGGGAAATGATCTGTAAGACACTAAATATTGTTCAAGATATCTTTTTGTGAAAATTTGAATATTCTTTTATTAATTTTTTATTGGTCATAATTGATATTTTGAAAACCCCCATGTACGTTGAACACATAAGATGACCTAAAATTATCATTTTTAATTTTATTTTTCAAATTGAAAATAATTGTTCAAAGATTGCTCATATAATTTTTTTTCAAAAAAAAAGGTTATTAAAATAAAAGAAAGCCTATTATTTCAAGTTTATGGACCAATTTCATAAAAAAATATTCGAAAAATAGAAAAAAAAATCCAATTGTAAAAGAATTTATATATTTCAAATCTACACAATCTCATCTATAATGAGTTTAAATTTCGTCAAAAAATAATGCAAAAAATGTCTTCAGACATATGTCTAAAGTCACTTTTTTCTACTAACACTCACATGATTTGTAACACCTCTCTAAACCCAAGCTGGTAAGATAGTATTTTGATTTTGATTTGATATTTTAAATGTTAAATGTTATTATAATGAGGTTAGATATTGTTGATTTAGTGAAAGGTTATTATGATTAGCTATGATGATGCAAGTAATTGATATATATGGTAGCTAACTACAGTCAGTATGTAGTATGTGCTTCGGCTATGTATATATGTATATGCACAAGTACCCTGTTGTGTGTATGTTACAGGTACCAGGTACCAACTCAACCTGGCTTCATAGGTTTGAGCATACATTCCCCGATGGTGGTTACTGGAGGTAGTCACAGGCCAAATCTCCCCTACCCTAACCCACTGTACCCTGTCAGGGCAGTGTTTTCCCTGTTGATGTCTTACCGTCCGGTTACCTAACGGTATGTTCTGGAGCACCTTTCAGCCGTATGTTTCAGAGCACCTTTCAGCCGTAAGTTCCGACGCACCTTTCTGTTGTATGTGGGTTACCAGTATGTCATTGAAGTATTTTGTTATGGTTTTTGTGAATGTGTTATGAGGCCATATATTTTGGTTGTCAGTGTTATGACGTGTTTTCATTGGCATATTTTTGCGGTATTTCATTGTGTTTAATTGAATTGGGAGTTAGAATGGTTTTACCCATGATATTTTAAATAATTTTTATTGATCATTCGAGAGAATGATATATTTCATTTAGAAATTTTAAATGATTTTGTTAATCTTATTTGGGGAGCTTTGTATATTTGGTGATTTTAATTTATTGCCTTGGTGAGCATTAATTGTTTATCTAATAAAATGATTTATTTCATGTTATTGTGTTGAGGAGTTAGTTGATAAAAGGGGGCAGCCTTGTTTGAATATTTGGAGACTTTTCTTCTTTTTGATTGGAAGGAGCTATCTTTTTTGAGAAGAAAATATAAAATGGGAAAAAAAAGTTTTATTTTGGGGGGGATTCTTTTGGGAGAAGAGGAAATTTTTTGTTTTTGGGAAGGAGAAGAAAAAAACCATGAAGGGGGCAGCAGAGTTGGAGAGCAATGTGGAGATTCTGCTGAGAAGAAAATTGTGGGTATGGGGTTGTTGATTTTGGCTTGCAAATTTTCCCTTGCTACCCAAGTTTGGAACCTGGCCATGGCTCCTACACTAGACTTCCTTCCATTTTTTTTGGGGGGCATAAATGGAAGTATTCTCTTTATTTCTTTTCAATCTTGTATGATTGATGAATTTTGCATTCACTTATGTCATTTATGCCTTGAATCTCCTTGCAAATTTGGGTTACCTTTATTGTGTAAATAATTGGTGAAATTCCTCTATTTTATTGTGTGAAGGATTGGGGTTTGGATGATGGTTGCTTGAATTCTTTTGTTGTTCTGTAGTTTTCTTATGGCAGATTTTGTCCATGCCATTGAATCCAAAATGGGTTGCTAAAAAAACATAGATTTCTAAAATCCTTCATTTCATTTCTCTTTTTGCCCAATTTGAAAAAAAAAGTTTTTTTTTTTATTGCTCATTATCCCCTTTCTAAAAATTAATTTTAAGGGTGGATTTCATGTTCAAATGTCAAGATCTCAACTGGGTCTTTGACAGATTTTATTTCTGGGCACTTTAGTTTTTGCCCAAATTTGTGCCCTCTTGTAAAATGACGTTTTTCATGGGCGCTCTTTTATTGCCAGTTAAAAACATATAATAGAGTTGGATTCCAAAACAAAAACGTTAAAATATGAACTGGGTCTTCGTTTGATTTTTAATCCGAACACTTTCATTTTTTATGATTTTTACCCAGCCATGCATAAAATGGTGTTTTTCTGAACAACACCCTATTTCGGGTCATAAAATAAAATAATAAAAGTGGAATCTAATTGGAAACGTCAAAATATGAACTGGGTTGTTGTCCGATTTTAGATCCAGGCACTTTTATCTTTTTATGTATTTTTTATGCCTCTATTTCATGATTGAATACAGCTGTTAAACGTGTCTTCTTACAACAATGTTTGCTTGGTTGTGTTAAATGAATTTATGATGATTTTAGAGGCCATTTCATGGATTCATATATTTTTTTTGATTCCTCATTTGGATAAACGAGAAGGCCTATCCGTCTATAGGGCGTTGAGTTATCCGTCTGCAGGGTGTTGATTCGAGCATGTTTGAGTTTTACTCATCCGTAGGAGAGATGTACTTGATTCCATGTGGTGCCATTCCTTTGAGAACACATGATGACATTTCACCCAGTCCACACTTTAGTATCTATATCTCTGTAGTCATGACTAACACCTGACATGTTATTGTATGTGCATCTTCTTGTTGTGACATTGGCTGAAGGAATTATATTCCATGTTTGCTCTGTGTCTGATGTGAGTGTTGGCCATTTGTTACCCTTGCCTTGTTTACTGCTTGGGCCTCGTGACTACCTCCAAGCACAGTGGGGTGGCCTCTGTTGAGTCCACATGGTAGGGAGGCGTTGCCACCGCCATTGAGGACCAGTGTACAGGTTACTGGAACACCAGATGGAGTTGCTCTCCCTTGCGCTTGTATTACATGTTGATGTATTTCATTTATGGCTATGCCTTTGTACTCATGTATATTTATTTATGAATATTTTACTCTTTTGAGAGAGATGATGTAATCAAATAATTTAATGAGAATATATGTAATGATTATGTTTGACTTATGAGTTCCGGTGTTGGTATCGAACTCGCGTGTACTATGATAATTCTTTTATGGCTTTATTTTCTTATTTTCCATGCAAAAATTAGAGTCTTGGTTGTATTTTCCCTTCATGCTTTAGTATGCCCAAGTTCTGGAGCAACGCCGCTTTTTGTTATTGTTTTGTGTTGCGGCTGCAAAGGTTCCAGAGCAACGTTGAAAGTTTCGAAGCAGCGCTGTTAAAGTTCTGAAGCAACGTTGTTAAAGCTCTGAAGCAGTGTAGAGAGTTCCGAAGCAGCACTGTTAAAGTTTTGGAGCAACACTGCTAAGGTTTCAGAGCAATGCAGAAGTTCCAAAGTAGTGCTTTCAAAGGTTCTGGAGCAGCACAGGAGTTTCATAGTAGTGTTGCCAAAGTTCCGGAGCAGTGCTGCTAAAGTTCTGGAGTAGTGCAGAAGTTTCGGAGCAGAGGTTCCGCAGCAAGAAGTTTCGGAGCAGAGGTTCCAGTGTAGAGAGTTCTAGAGCAGAGGTTCTGGAGTAGGAAGTTCCGTAGTTGGAACTTCTGTAGCTAGAAGTTTCGTAGCTGGAAGTTCCGTAGCAGGAAGTTCAGGAGCAAGTTTCTGGAGCTATTATGTCTACTTCTGTGTGGATTTTTTTCTCTGGAGGGTGGATTAGTCCTCTCCTTTGGGTGTTGTTCGGCCATGCTTGGCCATGTAAGTTGTCGATATATCATCTTGGCTACTGCTTTATCTATAAGTTATTCTATATGTTTTCAAAAAAAAATTATCTTGTCTTCTTTTGGCTCTTACCCTTCGAGGTTGCGTAGCGGGATGTTACATCTGCTATCAAAGCCCATGTTCACACACTGGGAGCTCTGGCATAATTGAGCCTTCTATGCTATGTTGTGTTTTACGTAGCTAGATATAGTGTTTTCATAGTCTTGATGACTAGCATTCATGCCTTAGTTTAGTGTATAGATCATGCTTGTGATGATCTATTTTAATGTGTTCCTTATTTCCTTTAGGATGCCCATATGGACAGAGCCAGAGGCAAAGTTTGAGGTGGAGCCCATGTTGCAGCACTGGGATCCTTGCTTATGGTTGTTACCTTCTTGGTGTGTTGTGTGTGGTGGATGGCAACAATTGTTGTTGTTTCCTGCCCCTTCATTACCCTGTTGAGGAATATTTTGTGCAGGTTATTTAGACCCTCGAGCCTTCTGAGAAGTGTATTCTGATTGGTCTCCTTTGTGATGCGTGGCTTTTTAGTTATGTTAAGGGTTGTGACCCTTGGGTGGTTCCTGAGTGGTTGTAGCCCATGTGGTTGTCGTGTGCTTGATGTGTGTGTTTCAAGTGCCTATTGTAGCGAGATAGTCATAGAACCTCTTGCCTTGGGTGCCTTAGTATGGAAATTTAGAGGGTTGAGTTTCCTAACCCTATCTTGTGTTGTGGAGGAATGATGCCTCCTAGGTCTTGCCTTACCCTATGGGATTAGAGCGATTCCCTTGGTTGAGAGTCTCCTGAGGTTGAGATTGATTATTTTCCTATATCCTGTGTTGCAGGGGGGCATGTTCGACCTTAGCTTGTTGGTGGGTTACAGGTGACTTGTGTTGCCCAAGATTACCCTTGCTTGGTTTCCTTGTTCATGATGTGGGAAGGTCTATTTGACCTTGAGGGTGCCGAGAAGTTCCTTTTGTGTGTATTTTCTTCTTGAGTTTTTTGTTTTCGTTATCATGCAAGTTTCGGTGCATGCCTTCTTGTGCTTTACCTCATTGTGCAAGTGATGGCTTGATTGACCCTATGATGCTTTGAAGTTGTTTTTCTCATTATATTGTATTGAAATTGTGAAATATGGTGATAGAAAATTCATGATCATGTTGTTAGTTCATGGAGATTATTGCGTGATCTCATATGATTGATGCATTTGTGTGAAAGTGTTAGTGTGATAATGAGCCCATGTGTGTATTAGTGCTTATGTCAGAATTGTAAATCTTTCTCTCCCTCTCTCTCTCTTCTCATTGGTTTAACAAGGATGCCTATCTTGAGTGTGTGTTGTATTGAAATTCATTGTATGCTTGTCTCTTATGAGCAAATGTTTATGCACTCATTAAGGTTTGTTTTATTAGATCAACCTTGGGTAAAGGACCTAAGTCCCCAAGTTGCATACATAATCATGGAACATGTATGAATTTGAATAAGAAATCCTATAGATGTTAAATTATTGTACCTGGATTCAAAATGAAAAATGTTAAATCAATGTTGAAGTGATAATGTCGCATACCTTGTCTTGATTAAACATTGTAATGATATTGCACTGTGTGTGGGAAATAAATGTGGTTAACATATATGTGTAGTAATGTGATTTTCCACCTAATAATAGTGAATGTGAATGTGAGAGTTATTATGACATTGTTGATTCACTCCATGTAGCACTATGATGTATTGTATGGATGTTGGGAGCACATGTTCTTGGAAAGTTGTATTGATCTTGCATAATTAGAGGTGGATAATGGTTTATTTTGGTAAGAGGAAATTGGAAAAAGGTACTCCCTATTATGTGAATATCTTGTGTTAGTACACATGTTGAGTGTTGTGAATACCCTGCACTTGCTTTGTGTGCCCATGGGATGGTGAGTCTATGTACCCATCCATGGAGGATATGTTGTATCTGGGGTGTGGGATTAACCATACCATTATGTGTGCTTGTATGTTTGTTACCTGATTGAGGGCCAACCCACATGTGGTTGAAATTTACATATATATTAATAGCAATCAAAAGTTAGTTTCGTAGAATCTCTTCTTTTGGTTCTCTAGTCCCTCAATCCATGAAGGGGTAGTAGTAGCCACAAATTTCCTTGGGCAGAGTGTGCAGTGTACGCATGTTGCGGTGCAGAGTGTTCTCAACTCAACCGATTCCAAGGAAAGTAATCACTACTTCCCCTTATGATGGATCAGGGTACTTGATCCATATGTGCTAACCTAATCCCCACAGCTTTGTGTGCAACAACACTGATTTGTTCGTATTGCCTGGTTTTCCGTAGGGATGTTGAGCTGGCATTAGTGATTCAACCTCATCCACATGAGAGGTGAGACTCGAGTAGCCCCATATTTGTATACTCATATATGCATTATATATATTTCGTATATGCACGTGTCCTACCACAATGCCATAGATATGATGCCACGTGCTTAGACGCGTGATGGTGCACTATGAGATTGTGTTATGGTAGCCTACTTGTGTGATGAGCATGATGAGGCCTCGTACACTTGTAGAGGGACACTCATGTTTTCTCTCAATAGTTTTTGGGTCAGTTGGAATATGGGTTTTTCCTAGCCATGTATACCTCTGGCTACAACGAGTACCTGCGTGTGCCCTTTCCACAAGGTATCACTATGCGAGGTGTGTTATGCACTTGCTTACTTCTGTAGAGCCACAAACACACTGCCATGTAGCATACGACCAATACGTGCCTTCTCTGGTTGGTGTATGACCATGCCACGCTGAGACGCGATGCGGGATGGGGCCGAGGTGCACATTCCATGCGGATAGCTAAGCAATGTGTGGGCCACTTGGCGAGTCCATGCTGCGTGACGATCCGATGCAAGGTGTAGCCGAGGAGTACACTTCATGCCATGTGGTTGGTGTGTTCACTCCGCCACACATGAGGGGCTATTGTGATAGTCAAACGTTGTTCCCTCCTTCTTTGTTTGGTGGCTAGTTAGCCACATAGTTATGTATTGTGCCATTTCGAAGATTGTGAATCTTCTTTTGGTTATTGACGATTTTCACTTTGATTCTGAGGACTGGAAAAATTTTATTTATCTTGTTTGTGATGGTTTAGCCACACCTTGTGATCTTATTTACACATAACCCTCGAGGTTACATTTGATTTAGTGTTGAAATTGGGCGCATTTCTTGCTTTATTACTGCAATTGAATCTTTATTTGATAATTATTTATGATCTTTGGTGGCTAAACTAATTTTTCATTTGTTGTTTTCAAATGTTGGTTTTGTGTTGTAATGTGATTCCTCATCGAGAACGGGAGAGTTGGACTCGATTGAGTGTATATGAGGAAGTAGACGCAGGGAACCTTGAGGATGGGGGTATGTGAGGCTGTTACACAGCTAGGATTCACTACCCACCTATGTGTGATGACTATCCCTTGGAGGCTAACCACCTTATTCAACAAGGGATAGGTCATTGTGGTCTTCTTTGGATGGTCTCACCGTGTGTGTGTGACCTAACACCATCAAACCACTGGGTGTGAGGTATGGATTATGTGAGATGGATATTGGCTCTTGGCTCATGGATTTTGTATCATGGATTAGTATGCTACTTACCAGTGTCCAGATGGACCCTTGTGTAGCCTTGTGATTTGATTGTTAGTGATATAAGTATGTATATATGTATAAATGCATGTTTCATCTTGGATATGGTTTCATGTGAAAAGTTCAAAAGTTAGCTTATTGTACTTTAAAAAGGGAAAATTGTTATATTTGGTTGGAAATGATGTCAAATATGTTCTCATGTGCGAGAGTGGAAGTGTTTGGAAAACATATATTGTTGCAAATTATGGTGTTTTGGAAAGAATTGAGTGCTTATGCTTCTTCTGTACCCTTTTCCTAGTGGAATTAATGTGTATATTAACCTATCCTTGGATGAATGTGGATGCTAAAATAAATGCTTATTTTGAGAATTGTGACACATGTGATATGAACAAGATTAACCATGTTATTTTGCTTCATGTTGAGACCTTATAAGTAAGACATATGTTAATACATTGGTAATGATTCTTAGAAAGGTGAATGCTTTATGGATGTCCTTTGTATTCCTTTTAGTGATGAATGTTGTATATTATAGTTCTCATCCTTGGAATGAAGTACAATCATTTAATGTTGAATATTATATTTTGAGTACTAATGTGTGACATGGCCACATATTGAGTTTACATGACTTCTAGGAGTAAGTCAAATCTTAGGGAGGGAGGATGTAACACCTCTCTAAACCCAGGCTGGTAAGATAGTATTTTGATTTTGATTTGATATTTTAAATGTTAAATGTTATTATAATGAGGTTAGATATTGTTCATTTAGTGAAAGGTTATTATTATTAGCTATGATGATGCAAGTAATTGATATATATGGTAGCTAACTACAGTCAGGATGTATTATGTGTTTCGGCTATGTATATATGTATATGCACAGGTACCCTGTTGTGTGTATGTTACAAGTACCAGGTACCGACTCCACCTGGCTTCATAGGTCTGAGTGTACCTTCCCCAATGGTGGTTACTAGAGGTAGTCACAGACCAAATCTCCCCTACCCTAGCCCACTATACCCTGTCAGGGCAGTGTTTTCCTTTTTGATGTCTTATCGTCTGGTTACCTAACGGTATGTTCTGGAGCATCTTTTAGCCGTATGTTTTGGAGCACCTTTCAGCCGTAAGTTCTAGCGCACCTTTCTGTTGTATGTCGGACCAATATGTCATTGAAGTATTTTGTTATGGTTTTTGTGAATGTGTTGAGGCCATATATTTTGGTTGTCGGTGTTATGGTGTGTTTTCATTGGCATCTTTTCGTGGTATTTCATTGTGTTTAATTGAATTGGGAGTTGGAATGGTTTTACCCATGAGATTTTAAATATGATATTTTAAATAATTTTTATTGATCATTCGAGAGAATGATATATTTCATTTGAAAATTTTAAATGATTTTGTTAATCTTATTTGGGGAGCTTTGTATATTTGGTGATTTTAATTTATTGCCTTGGTGAGCATTAATTGTTTATCTAATAAAATGATTTATTTCATTTTATTGTGTTTAGGAGTTAGTTAATAAAAGGGGGTAGCCTTGTTTGAATATTTGGAGACTTTTCTTCTTCTGATTGGAGGGAGTTATCTTTTTTGAGAAGAAAATATAAAATGGGAATTTTTTTTAATTTTGGGGGGGATTCTTTTGGGAGAAGAGGAAATTTTCTGTTTTTGGGAAGGAGAAGAAAAAAACCATAAAGGGGGTAGCAGAGTTGGAGAGCAATGTGGAGATTCTGCTAAGAAGAAAATTGTGGGTATGGGGGTTATTGATTTTGGCTTGCAAAATTTCCCTTGCTGCCCAAGTTTGGAACCTGGCCATGGCACCTACACTGAGCTTCCTTCAAATTTTTTTGGGGGGCATAATTGGAGGTATTCTCTTTATTTCTTTTCAATAGATTGTATGACTGGTGAATTTTGCATTCACTTATGTCATTTATGCCTTGAATCTCCTTGCAAATTTGGGTTACCTTTATTGTGTAAATAATTGGTGAAATCCCTCTATTTTATTGTGTGAAGGATTGGGGTTTGGATGATGGTTGCTTGAATTCTTTTGTTGTTCTGTAGTTTTCTTATGGCAGATTTTGTCCATGCCATTGAATCCAAAATGGGTTGCTAAAAAAACATAGATTTCTGGAATCCTTCATTTCATTTCTCTTTTCGCCCAATTTGAAAATAAAATTATATATATATATTTTATTGCTGCTCATTATCCCCTTACTAAAAATTAATTTTAAGGGTGGATTTCATGTTGAAATGCCAAGATCTCAACTGGGTCTTTGACAAATTTTATTTCTGGGCACTTTCGTTTTTGCCCTTTTGTAAAATGATGTTTGTCATGGCTGCTCTTTTACTGCTAGTTAAAAACGTAAAATAGAGTTGGATTCTAGGTAGACACGTTAAAATATGAACTAGGTCTTCGTCTGATTTTTAATCTAGGCACTTTCATTTTTTTATGATTTTTGCCCAGCCATGCATAAAATGGCGTTTTTCTGAACAACACCCTATTTCAAGTCATAAAATAAAATAATAAAAGTGGAATCCAATTGGAAACATCAAAATATGAACTGGGTTGTTGTCCGATTTTAGATCCAGGCACTTTTATCTTTTTATGTATTTTTTATGCCTCTATTTCATGATTGAGTACAACTGTTAAACGTGTCTTCTTACATCAATGTTTACTTGGCTGTGTTAAATGACTTTATGATGATTTTAGAGGCCTTTTCATGGCTTCATTTTTTTTTTGAATTCCTCATTTGGATAAACGAGAAGGCCTATCCGTCTACAGGGCATTGAGTTATCTGTCTGCAGGGCGTTGATTCAGGCATGTTTGAGTTTTTCTCATATGTATGAAAGATGTACTTGATTCCATGTGGTGCCATTCCTTTGAGAACACATGAAGAAATTTCACCTAGTCCGCACTTTAGTACCTATACCTCTGTAGTCATGACTAGCACCCGACATGTTATTGTATGTGCATCTTCATGTTGTGACATTGGCTTAAGGCATTATATTCCATGTTTGCTTTGTGTTTGATGTGAGTGTTGGCCATTTATTACCCTTGCCTTGTTTGTTGCTTGGGCCTCGTGACTACCTCTGAGCATGGTGGGGTGGCCTCTGTTGAGTCCACATGGTAGGGAGACATTGCCACCGCCATTGGGGACCAGTGTATAGGTTACTGGAGCACCAGATGGAGCTGCTCTCCCTTGCACTTGTATTACATGATGTATTTCATTTACGGCTATGCCTTTGTTCTCATGTATATTTCTTTATGAATATTGTACTCTTTTGAGAGAGATGATGTAATCAAATAATTTAACGAGAAGATATGTGATGATTATGTTTGACTTATGAGTTCAGGTGTTGGTATTGGACTCGCATGTACTATGATAATTATTTTATGGCTTTTTTTTCTTATTTTCCATGCAAAAATTAGAGTCTTGGTTGTATTTTCCCTTCATGCTTTAGTCTGCCCAAGTTTTGGAGTAATGTCATTTTTTGTTATTGTTTTGTGTTGCGACTGCAAAGGTTCCAGAGCAGCGCTGTTAAAGTTTCGAAGCAGCATTGTTAAAGCTCCAGAGTAGCATTGTTAAAGCTCCAGAGCAGCGCAGAGAGTTCTGGAGCAGTGTTGTTAAAGTTTTGGAGCAGTGCTACTAAGGTTCTAGAGCAGTGCAAAAGTTTTGGAGCAGTGCTATCAAAGGTTCTGGAGCAGCGAATAAGTTTTGGAGCAGTGCTGCCAAAGTTCTGGGGCAATGCTGCTAAAGTTTCATAGCAGTGCAAAAGTTCCAGAGCAGAGGTTCTGGCGTAGAGAGTTCTGGAGCAGAGGTTCCGGAGTAGGAAGTTTTGTAGCTGGAATTTGTGTAGCTGGAACTTCCATAGCTAAAAGTTCTGTAGCTGGAAGTTCAGGAGCAAGTTTCTGGAGCTATTATGTCTACTTCTGTGTGGATTTTTTTCTCTGGAGGGTGGATTAGTCCTCTCCTTTTAGTTGTGTTTGGCCATGCTTGGCCATGTAAGTTGTCGATATATTGTCTTGGCTACTGCTTTATCTGTAAGTTATTCTGTATGTTTTCAAAAAAAAATTATCTTGTCTTCTTTTGGCTCTTACCCTTCGGGGTTGCGTAGCGGGATGTTACATGATCTTCAAGTTGCAGGTCAAAGCAAGTTCAAATCTAAGGGTCAGCTCCCCAAGCCTTTTTTTGACCCAAAACCCATAGCAGAAATGGGACCAAAAATTGAAATTTTAAGAAACAAGATCTCATTCTAGAAATGGGATCTCATTTAGGTTATTTTTTTAAATAACCCTTTAGGAAATGAGATCTTGTTTCTAATATGAGATCCCATTTCTAGAATGAGATCCCATTTGAAGAACAAGATCCCATTTCTAGAAAAGGACCCCATTTCTAGAATTGGATCCTATTTCGAGAAAATGGGGTCTCGCTTTTGGCTTGGGGTCTTGAAGAGAAACAAGATCCAATTTCATAAAAAGTGGGATCCCATTTCACTTTTCCTAATTAGGCATTTTTGAATAAGACTGAAACTTCCACGAGAAGTGGACTCACCCTTATTGGCACTTTAGAGTTTATAGAAAGAGGATCTGCATATAGTTTTATTTCAAAATTTCAAGGAGGGAGCAATTTGAAAATAAGTTAAAAATTATTTATTTATTTGTAAAGAGGGTTTGGTATGTTAGATGCATAGGACACCTAGGAGGGGGATTAGTTGTATACTTTAAAACATTCAAACCCTTAATACCTTTCCAAACCCTAATCAACCATTAAATCCTTAACATGCATTAACATAATGTAAACATGTAAAACAGTAATGCAAACACATCAAACACATAAGAACACCAGATTTACATAGAAAACCCAAGAAGGAAATTTTTTTGGTGAGTATTAGCTCACTAATATATGAATTGCAACATCAAATACAATAAGGCTCACTTCCAAGGGCTCGCTATCCAAAAAGATAAAGAAAGGCTCGATGTTGGTGGCTCACTACCAAAGGACTAATTGTCCAGAAGAAAGAAGAATAGAAGAAGGGGTGGCTTACTGCAAATTTGAACTACTATCAATACATCTCTCATATGTTGAAGGTTCAATTCCACTGAAGCACAAAATACTCATCAAGCAAACTTAAATGTATACACCATCTGCTCACTACATCTGGAAGTTATAGGAATTAAGGATAGCACTCAGATCATCACACTTGATCAAATTCCCATATTTCGCATCACAAAATCTACATCTAATCCATAAAACTATTCTCCTTGCATTTATACCCTTCGCAAACTAAAACAATCTCAATTAGGTCAGCCTACAAGAAATGTATACACCTCAATCGTGCAACATCAAATAGGTTGGAACCAAACACTTCCACGATGGAAAAAAGTGAAGGAAAACCATTCCAATACTTAGTTGGGACCTAAATCTACACTGACACACTTCTCAACACTTCCTCAAACAACAATTATCCTTAGTAATTAGCGCTAGCACACCAGGTCGGCCAAACCTGCACTAACACTAACAAGCGACCACAAGAACACCTCTCCAAGTTTGGAAAAATCTCTTGAACCACATAACAACATTCCAAAACATTTCAAAATATCCCACATCATCATAATATTCACCACAACTACTGCAACCACCTATAACTCAAGAACACCTTCATTATGTGCAACTAGACATACTGGCATAGACATCCAACACACTAGAAAAATTTGTGGAAATAATTAACACCTAAAACTTCAAGGAAACATAGATACAAATGATATAAGCACATTCCTAGATTTGCAACACTAGAAACTTCATTGCGAAGAAATGCAGAGCAATCTCATTTCTCCTAGGCACCTTGTTTCACCAGACAAACATATTTTCAAACACATCTTCCATTATAGTATGATATAGAACCTAAAAATTTAGATATGACACCTTTGAACACCTCTAATCATCACATTCAAACCACATGAGCATATATTTAATCATTAAGAAATGGGAAAAAATAAATTGAACACCACTAGATGTCACATTAAACTCTCTTTTATTCAAATTTTCTTAAAAGCACTTGGAAACCAAGTGAACCAAATTCATCAACAACATTAATAACATCTCTACAACACATCTATAACATGTACAACATGCAACACTTTCAAACTACAACAATCTCCCAAAACACAAGTCAGGCCAACAACCTCTTTAGCTATACTGAAGTAGGACATCAATGACAACACCAACATGTGTTGACATCAATATCGACAATTCCAGGAACATCATCAATACTAGTAGCATTCCAACAATATCTTTATACAATGGGTTGACATCAATGACAACACCCACACAACTCACAAACAATTCAAAATCCCAACATCTCCAAACTTCCAATTATCTCCCCCTTTGTCATTGATGGCAACACTTGCTTTCTGAAAAACCATCAACAACAAAAGCAACCAACAACAATACTGCAATAAGAAAAACTCCCCTTGAATGGGACAACTATTTACTCTTCATCATCTTTCTTCACATGCTTCTTCTCCTGCAACACCAACAACACCTGTATTCTAGATCACTCTCCTCCTTTGCTCCTCAAACAATACTCCCCCATATATAAGTTTTTCAACATGTTTTTCTTTCTCCCCCTATGGTTTTTCAACCACTTTAACTCTCTCCCCCTTTGACATCAATGGCAAAGGGTCATCATTATTTACTCTCCCCTAGCACCATCAAACAACTCTTTTTCTTTCCTCTACACTCACTTTCCTGCACACTCCCCCTTAGGGGAACACAATATGCTCTATTTGATTGCACCATCCAACAACCAATACTACCTACTCTTCCTGAGAGGTAGCCTTCAACATTAGTCCAAGACCAAGAATGTATCTCAAAATGCTTCCTAGATAAATGCACACACTTATGCATCTAGTTGAAAGGAGGGGAAATAACCCCTAACTTCTCCCAAAGATACTCAAAAGTACATTTTGAAAGATCCTTTGTGAAAATATCAGAAACCTTATCCTTAGTAGGCACATACTCCAACTTCACCTCATTCTCTACAACTTTATCTCTCAAGAAGTGATATCAGATTGAGATATATTTTTTTCTTGAATACATTACTGAGTTCTTTGAGATATGACCACCATTTTTGTGCCTTTCACAGACATTTTAATTTTATTCTAGAATAATGTGGATCCCTCTTCTTTAATTCTCATTTATTATCTTTTTCTCATAGTTTCTCTTATTCCCTCCCTTGATCATGGGTAATGTGCATCAAGTTAAATAATGGATAAACTTCATGTGTTCCAAAATCCATGTTACTTGCAAGTTGGTTGAACCATTTTCTATCAAATATTTCAAATAAATATGATTTTTCATAAATGCAAATGTATTATGAGCTAAATTGGATATCTAGAATTGATGTCCCAACCTCTTGAGGTCCTTGCATTTCCCAAAAACTTCAATTCAGTGCTTAAAATATTCCAAATTATAAGGAATGTGATTTTATGGACTTTCAATGTGGTATCAAAAATCTATTTCATAACCTAAACCTTAAAATGTATGGTCTTTTCCAACAAAATATTCCTATATTTAGTATAAATGTCAAACCCTTTTACTAATTTTTTTTTATAGAATCTTGAGGGACATCCAAATGTTCATCTCCTTAGAGTGACATCCTAACCTCCTTTGGATTCCTATAAAGTCTTTTGGGCCTAAAGTGGAAAATTTTGTTGACTTCCAATTAGTAGATAGAATTCAACTCTTCTATTATAATTTTTGGAACTCTCCTCTTGTCCTATACAAAATATCCAAAAAAGGGATCTTCAACATGGTCCATTTTTCTTTGCACATACTTTTAATTGACAACTAAACATTCAAGAAGATCCATATTGTCGTAATGTTTGGTCTATCCCTATAAAACATTTTGAAGGGTTAAAGTAGTCTTTGGGAAAAATATAGTATGCAATATTTTATTCAAGATATGGAAGAAGGAGCTTAGCCCACCATTAGTGAGATAGATAGTTTCAACTCATAGAATAACCTCCACACTACTTCAAGTCTTCAAAATTGTATATTTCATAAGATTTCCTATTCCCTACATGTCACACTTTCTTGCACCACTCCTCTATGATAGACATTCAAAAAATATAAATACAATGTTTATAAAATTTTATATATTAAACTACTAGATCTTGATTAGGATGGTTTCTTCCTTGATAAAAGGTAATGCAATTTTTTGTAGATATTTGGATGTTCTTTCTTTAGACTAATGTTTGGATAAATTCTATTTTCAACCTAAGGATTAGTTAATTTCATTCAAAACTATGGATTGAATTTTTTGAGAACTAGACATTCTATAATATTATAATTTATGTATTTTTTATTTTTTTTAAGAAATCGGGGGTAAAATTTTTATTGAGAATAAATAAAAATTACAATAGAAGGTCCAAAATTCCCCAACCCAGAAGAATAATATCAAAATCGGTCCCTAAGGAGAAAGCACAAGTATCCATTGAAAGGCCCCCATACCAGCCATCCTCCCAACACCAAAGATCACACAACCAAACCAGCTCAACATATCTAACCTTTCTGATCCTCATGAATAAACTATGCAAGTTGTTGATGATTTTGCTAATCAAGTTGATCCCAACTCCAAACCAAACACGCCCCCATCTCATCAGAATCCCATTTAGCTAGACAATCAACCACCTTGTTCCATTCCCTTGGAATATGCACAAAAGAAATGGAAATAAAATTTGAGGCCAAATTGAGAATTTTTCTAACTAACACGCCTAGCCTCCATGAAGAATTCATGAAATCCTATTTGTTAAGTAAAGAGACAAGAATCAAAGAATCCATCTCACATATCACCTTCCTCCACCCCAACTCACAAGCTTTCTCCAAAGTACACAGGATTGCCCCAACCTCCATTTGATTATTGGAATGCACTCCCATATAAATGGAAAAGATAAATTGAACACAACCCTTACTATCTTGTCTCACTCCACCAATACCCGTAGCACCAAGATTACCACGAGAAAACCCATCTATGTTAATTTTATAAAAATCTATCAGAGGTGGACTCCACTTATCCACCCAACTCACCTTCTTGGATACCATCCTAGAACCAAGCTAGGACTGGACCGCCAAGGTTCTAGAGAGCTCCAAAAGAGATAAAAAACTAGAATCGTTTGAGGAAAAAGGCTCCCTTGGGTTGAACTTAGCCTCAATGGTCTCCTTCAGCATACTTTTTATCTTAATCCAAATTTGGAGGGCCACCTACTTCCGATTATGAAAAATCCTTTTATTCCTCTCCAACCAAATTCGCCAAATAATTAAATGACCCAAATCTAAAGCCGCCACCAAGAAAGAAGCAGAAGCCGAAGGAGGGCCCATATTCACCCAAAGATCAAACAAAGATGAAGCTTGAAAAAATGGTCTCTTCCACAAATTCCATCACATCCCCCAAATTTTAGATGAGAATGGGCATTGTAATAAGAGGTGACTAGAGTTTTCCTCACTGTTTCCACATAAAAAGTAGAGCGAGGGGCCACAAATTCCCCTTTTCCTAATATTCTCCCAAGTGAGGAACTTATTAATACTCAGAAGCCACACGAACATATTACACTTGGGCCAACCATTTTTATTCCAAATTCTTTTCCACCAAGGACTCTCCTCCAAGTCACCACGTTGCCCACACAAAGCCGCATAACCTTGAGCCACCGTGTACTTCCTCTTAGGATCATTACCCCAGGCCATCACATCACTCCCCTCCAAAGAATAGCATGGGCGTTCAACCAGAATTGAAGCCAAAGAACTTCTTGCCTCCATAGATCCCCCACTAAGCCAAGTAACAGGGTGTCGCCACTGATACACCGAAGATGTCCCCACATAGGATGGGAACTTAAAGTTGTCAACATTTGACCATCCAACCTCCACAAAATATTCACTTAACTTTTGAAGATGAGGGTGAGATAAAAGGATAGGTGGGTTTCCATCCCCAGAATTAGACCAAAAGTGAGTAGAATTTCCTTTATTAATAATCTAAAGAGACCCGCCTTAATAACTATGGACCCTCTTTTTAAATATTCTAGATCATAGAGCCTTTTCCAGTTAGTTCCATACGAGAAATTTCCTCATCATCCATGCCACCCAGATATTTATAATTCAAATACGAGCCCACGGCTAATTAGAAAGAGTACACCATCTCCAAAATAATTTAGCAGCGAGAGACAAACTATTATGCTTTGACTGCCTAAGACCCAAACCACCACACTCCTTAGGTTTACACACTTGGTCCCAACTCACCAAGCTCCACTTTTGATGATCCAAATTTCCATCCCATAAGAATTTCTGAGAAAAAGAATCATATTCTTTAAGAAAGCCCTTGGGAGCAAACAAAGCCATGAATCTGTAAAGAGGGAGAGCTTGTAAGACAGATTTAAGAAGAGTCAATCTTCCAGCAAAAGATAGCCATTGAAAAGTCCAGTGATTGACCTTTGAGCGGAATTTATCCAGAATCAGCTGCCAATACCTTTTGTTCATGTTACCCACACAAAGGGGGATACCCAAATAATCCAAAGGAAGGTTGCCAATCTGAAAATGAAGAATGTAGGCAATTCTATTCTAAATCAATCTAGGAGTATTAAAGAAAATGATGCTAGATTTTCCTTCATTAATCTTTTGACTAGAAGCCGCCATATAAATATCAAGAAATTTTCTGAAGTTAACTATTTCATCAATTTTTTCCAACCCCATCAGTGCAGTATCATCAACAAACTGGAGATGAGTAAGGGATTTTAGTCCTTGGTTCCAGCTCCAACCCTTAATTAGGCTAGTATCCTTGTATCACCTCAATAGTCTCCCCAAACCCTCGTCCAAAAGAATAAAAAGATATGGAGAAAGAGGATCTCCCTACCTAAGACCCCTTGAAGCTGAAAATGTAAGAGAGGGAAATCCATTAATTGAAACAGAGAAGGAGGCCAATGACACACAACTCATAACCTAGGAAATCTAGTCATGATGAAATCCAAAGGCATCAAGCATAAGCTGGAGAAAATACCACCTAACTCGGTCATAAGCTTTGGACATATCCAATTTAATAAACATTGCTTTCTCCTTAGAAGAGGACATGGAACACACCGCTTCCATTGCCACCACAATCCTATCAACAATTTTCCGACCTTTGACAAAACCCCCTTGTTCCAAAGATATTAGAGAATCCAAACAAGTTTTCAACCTTTTCACCATCAACTTAGTGATAATATTAAAAGCTACATTACATAGAGCACTAGGTCTAAAAAAATCAAAGGAATTAGCCCCCTCTCTTTTAGGGATAAGAGCCAGGAAGGTTGAGTTCAAAGCATGAAGCATCTGCTTATTATCTTGAGACTCTCTAACCACGTCTAATAAATTAAATTTAAGGATATCCCAAAATTCTTGAAAAAACTCTATCAAAAATCCATCTAGTCTAGGTGCTTTACCTTTCTTTGAATCTAGAAAACGATGATCTCAACCTCCTCTAGAGATTCATCCCCCTGGAAACCACCTGAGGAATGCACTTAGGGACAAAATCCTCTTCCGTCGTGCCACCATTGGAGAATCCTTAGTGAAAAGCGTAGAGAAGAAAATAACTGCCTCCTCCAAAATAGCCGGAGAAGAGAGAATATCCCTATGACCAGAAATAATAGAAGTGATTGTTACCATACTTTCGTTCTTTCACATAATTATGGAAAAAAGCGGTGTTCTTACCCCCTTCTTGAAGCCAATCAATATGGGATTTTTGTTTCCAAAAAATATCCTCTTGCAACTCCCATTCAACAAGATCCCTAGAGAGTCTACTCTCTTCCTTGACTAGATCAACCGTCATGCACTCTTCCTTAATTTTGAAAGTGATACTATCCAAATGAGCCTGAATATGTTTTTTCTCTAGGAAGAAATTTCCAAAAGAAGCTCTATTCCATTCTTTTAGCCTGTATTTAGCATATTGTAACCTCTTGAAAAAGGAGAACATAGTAGTACCAAATGAAGGCTTCCCTTCATACCACCATCTCTCAACCAAATGGTATAAGCAAGGATTAGGAAGCTACATGAGTTGTAATTTAAAAGGAGGGTTCCTAGGCATAGCAAACCAAAGGGAAGAGAACTTGATTGGCCAATGATCTAAACCCCTCCATCCCAAGATTTCAGAAGAAGAAGCCCAACAATCCCCAATCCAATTATCTGAAACCAAGAATCTATCCAGCCTCTCAGATATAGATCCCTCCCAACATATTTTGTTGTGCCAAGTAAAAAACCATTAATAGGCTTCACATCCACCAAATTTAGGCCAAAAATATTTTTGCACATCAAATTCAAAGCAAGACCCAAACGACCCATTCCTCCAAATTTTTCCTCAAGGAAACAAATAGAATTGAAATCTCCTGAAAGAATCCATGGAAAAAAAAAGTGCCGAAGATCGAATGAATCTAATATGGGAACACAACATAGCCTTTGAAAATCATTAGGTGTATAAACATTGGAAAAGAGAGAAACTACACTTGAATCCAAGCAGGACGCAAGCACTGATAGAGAATTCCTGCTGGCAACCCACCAAAGAGGAACTATATTACATGGGTTCCAAAGATAGGAAACACCTCTAGCCAATCCTTGGGCACCAACACTCTGGTAGAGACCTCTTTTCCAAACCTTGGAAGAAATATCCCTCATATCCTCCACATAACGTTTAGTTTCTTGGATAAACATAATATCAAGATTGTGATCACAAATCAAGTCACGGGTAGCCTTTTGTCTAGGGATGCTACCCAAACCTCTTGCATTCCTTGAAAGAACAATCATTTATAAGATGAAGCAAAGTGAGAGTCCAACATCTTAACAACACCTGATTCCACTAAAGACTCACCCATAATCTTCATCTTTTCCAAATCCTTTTTCCTTCCCACCTTTGTCAACTTATCTGCTGCCCCTTTCTTTAAGCTCTTATGATAAATTCCTAGATGAGGCATGCTTTTCTTTTTACCATCTTCCTTTGACCTAGAGTTCAAATCCAAATCATTAATTTCCTCCTTATCACCCTATTCTAGAGGGGTTTCACACAAGGGGTTTGAAACCATAACAACTACTGGACCACCATCAATTCCATTAACAACCCCTAAGGTCTCAACAAGAGTTGATGCCTTTGGACAGTTATCCTCTACAGTATGAGACAAGACCATTCCATGCAAAGGATCTTGGGGGGAGAGAAGACGGGTCCATACCTTGCATAGCTTGATCCTCAAGATTAAGATCCTTCTCCATTAAGTCCAAATCCTCAAAATTTTCAAGGACATCAAACCTGTTACTGAAAGTGCCTTTTTGCATGGTTTTATTTTGATGGGCAACACCCCTAGCCTTTGTTTTAACTTTCACCAGAATAAACCCCTTTGAATCGATCCCCTCATTTTGAATTGGGAATTTACCCTTTGCTTTAGATTCAAAAGCATGCCACTTAGGCTGAGGATGGGGATTTCTACCTCCCGACTTGGGACAATTTCTTTGTAGGTGTCCATACTCATGACATAATCTACATTAGAAAGGTAGTGCCTCATAATCAACTTGTTGGATCTAGCTCATATCCCCCAATCTAATCTCAATAGACTCTGGCAACGGAATATTTAGGATTGTTTCCACTCAAATTTGAGAAAAGGTGGTCACCCTACGGTTGAGGGTTTGACGAGAGGGGCCCAAAGGTTTCCCCAAAGAAGTAGCAATAGAATGCAAAACATCTTTCTGCCAATACTCCATTGGAAATCGAGGCAACCAGACCCACACCAAAATATTTGACAGGAGCTCTTTCGAGGGGTCAAACCCCAAATTCCAAGGCTTAATAAAGAGCCCAGCCTAGTTGTGGAAGTAAAATCCACCTTCAAATTTAACCATATTTCTATCTGCAAGCCTAGAAAAAATTGCAAAAAAATAACCATTCGCCGCCAGGATGATCTCCATATCCCCCTCAGGATTCCAATTTCTTCATGCCCATGCCTCCAAGAATGGTAGCAAAACATGGAATCCCATGAACTTGCAAATTAAAGCATGCTCAACCAAGTACATAACATCTTCTGCTATATCTTCAGGTTTAATCACCACAATCGGGAAATCCTTGCTTCTTTCCAAGCAACCTGTTGATATTGATCTCATTTACGAAGAATGATTAAGTCTCAATTCCTTTGCATCATGCAAAAGAAAGTTTACATGTTGTCACATCAAGACACTTGGCAACATCATATTGCATCTTGCATCTCAACCTTTCCTATTTAAGGAAGGTTCTTGTATCATTTGTATTATAGTTTTCATTTTCATACCTCATCATTTGAGAGGTCTTAATATCAAGCAAGCTCATTCTTGAATATCCTCTTGTGGAAGGTCTATGATTGACTTTGCAGGTGTTCTTGGGTGTCGAGCTAATATCTTCAGCTCTTACAACTTTACTACATCACTATGCCCCAAAGAAGAAGAGTCTTCGTTTAAGGCAACAATTTTGAAAGAAGGTCGAGAGGGGTCCCCCAAACCCCCGGATGGTGCCATGCAACCACACCGCACCAGAAACTTAGACTCATAGCAGAAAAAAATACAAAAAATAAAAGATAAACTAAATCATACCCGTCAAAATCTCCCAACCGATTTGCATGCACTTAAACCAAACACAACAAAGAGAAACACGGGTGAAAGAGGCACATGCATCAACCTCCACCACAAGGAACACCCCAATCAACCGCTCACGACTGCGTAGGCTACATAGCCACAACATTGCTCCATCAGTCCCTCCTACATAAACATTCTTGTAACTTATGTATTATTTCATTTCATATTATCCAATTAGCTAGTTTGGATATTTTGTCTTGAACAGACATTCTTACATTTGAATACACTATGTTTTATTTCATTTTTTCTAGTTGTATTTATTTAAAATTTGTATTATAGATGTTTGGATATGATAATTAGTTTAATGAATATCATGTTCAAACCATTTCCTACTTGCTAACTATAATTTTTCCTTGTGTGGTTAGTATGAGCATTTTCATTTCATTTTGTGGAGTCTTTTGTTAAACTACACTAGAATTTATTGTTTGGTAAGTCTTACTTTGTGATATGGAATTCCCCTAAAGATATCACTTTTCTAATGATAATACAATTTTTTTGGTTAAGAAAGAGGTAGTTAATTTAGAATTTATCTACTTATGAATTCAAAAAGTTACAATGGAAGTTCAAACTTTTGATCTCTCTTTACCCTTCTCTTCCTCTCCCTATATTTCATACATTTTTATAACTAGTGGCTAGCTTAGAACTGTGGATACCTTTTTCTGCATTTGCTCAAAAACAAACAGCCATTAGCATTGTTAGTAAAGTTAAGCAAATCGAATAGAGTATCCCTATGAAATACTGAATCATGTTAGGTATGCAACTAAGGAAACAAGGAAACTAAATAAAACACATAATAACATGAATCAAACTTTATCTCATAGTGGATTGGTGCTTCTGTGGAAAGAAGCCCCTTCCCAACCCTTGATAAGCTCCTAGATGATATAAAGATGCAAGATGATGACCAAGTGCAAGATGAATGTGTATCAAGTTGCCTAAGATTGTGGAGATGATGATCAAGATGAAATGCTAACTTGGATAAGTTATGGAGGATTAATACAATAGAGAAACTCTCTATTTATAGCCAAGAAGGATAAAAGAATGCCAAACATGGAGGATGTGGGACTAAAGATCCACCAATGACAAGATGCCACTTGTCAACATGTGAGAGGTTGAGGAATGAGCACATTTTGGTCAATGTGCCAAGGAGGGGGAGATTTGAAATTTGAATTTGATGACAAGATGAGTTAAATGCTAAGTTTGACTTGTGCAAGAGACATGTAAGAGCTCTCAAATTCTTTGTTGGATGTACATGTCAATTTGGGGGGAGATTTCAAACTTGGAGAATATTCTCTTTTTATGCCATGTTGAGAGAGAATGGAGAATTAATAAATCAATAAATTGATTTATTTGTGCAAGTGGGAAAATCTAGAGAATGTGACATGCATTAGATTAGATTTAATCCTGATTTAGTTAATTTAAAAGAGAATTAGGTGATTTGATTCATTTGACTTAGATTTAAGGATTAAACTAAATCAAAAGGAGATGAAAGATGATTTTAGATTTATATAAATAAATATTTGATTTATTTAATCAAAGAGGGTGATGTTAGGATCAAATTAAATAAAGTTGATTTATTTAATTTAATTGAATGACTTTAGAGATAAATCAAATAAACTCGATTTATTTAATGAATGGACTTGATTAAATGCAATATGCTAATTTTGCATGTCTACATTTTTCCCTTCTTTGAAGCAATGTACTAATTTTGCATGTCTACATTTTGCCCCTCTTTGAAGCAATGTACTTGTTGCATTGGTTCAAAGAATAAACTTACCGCGATCAAAATTCAATTTTTTTTATATTTTTTTTAGATGCCCCAGCAAAAAGTACACTGGTACATTTTCCCCTCAAGAGATTGAGTGAAAAGATTCGATTTAAGGGTCGATATCACGATAAAGAGGTTCAAGATGGATGTATGGATGGTTATGATGATGATGCAAATGAGATGGTTTTAAGATGCTTAGAATAACCAATTTATATTATCCTAAACAACTTAAATGATGATGTAATGCATGGTGGGATGGATGATGTGATATGATACTATTATGAGATGTATGTATACTAATGGTTTGTGGATGCAAGATGGATGTATGTCATGATAGCATGTTAGCATGGAGAGAAGAAAAAAGAAATGAGATGAAGACAAGAGGATCCAACAAGTCCATGATCTAACGAGACTTTATTAGAGATGATGATGACGATAGATGATGATTTGCTTATCAAGAATTGGGACTTTAAAAGGGCTACTTACCTTATGTTTGATAACACACAGAGATACAATGCATCAAGGTATAAAGAACCAGGATGGCGTTGCACTTAGTGTGATGGGCTTTGACTCGAAAAATAGATAGGAGTATTCTTGTTCACCCCTGACATATGAAAACTTCAAATGCTAGGATGCACTTCTGAAGTTTCAAACATCTCAGACCAAAACACAGGAAGGTATAACCTATCAATACAATAGTCAACAAGCTTCCCAAAACACCTTCCATACACACCTAACAGAGCAAGTATTCACCAAGGTTATATTACAAGAACGTCCAACAAGCACAACAGACAAAAGATAATGATCGTTGCCCCATTCCTTTCTCTTTAAATCATTTTGAGTAGACATCATCGAGAGGTCATTGGAATGAGCACAATAAGATAAATCAAAAGAAAAGATCAATTACACAAACAAGCCAATGTTCTTCATACCTTTAGCAAAATGGATGTGTTTTGATAGGATAAGAATCCAAAGTGATATCCAAAGTGATGCCCATTGTCAGAACGATATATCCTAGGACATGCATTGTATAGGATGATGATGGGTTGATAAGTTGATTGATAGGATGTTGATATAAGGTTGATTGACATGTTTGAAAATGATCAAGAGTTTGATTTTTTTTTAAAGGTTTGTTGTTTTCCTTTGATTTTACGTTTGAAGTTTGCTTTTTCCAATTGATGTGGTTGTTTCTATTTTTTTTTTTGCCAAAGGATGAAGGTTATGATCAATTTATTATGGATGATTGATTATTGCAGGTGAAAGTGAAATGAGACAGATGGATTTTTTTGAATATTTGGATATTTTTGACGTTTTTGAAATGTTTTGAGGCTGTTTTGGGGTTTTTTTCGATATTTTACAAATGTTTTTGTGTTTTATGAGATTTTATGAATGTTTTTGGATTTTGTGTCTTGGGGGCTCATCAAAGATTATCCTTGCCTACGTTTAAGCTCAGAGACAACATAGTTCAGATAACATGTTTTTGATGTTTTTCTGACTTTTTGACCTGTTTTTGGATTTTTGATATGTTTTGGATGTTTTTGGATTTTTGCATTATTTTGATGGTTTGGATATGGATATGCATGATGATATCAATGCTTTGTTTTGGGATTTTGTTGAAAACCAAGCTAAGGTTGATTGATCGGATTGCTGGATTGATGATGATAACATTGTTGAGGATGCACAACAATGCAAGGATAGTGTTAAGAAACACAAGGATTGGGATGGATATCCCAAGATGATGAGGGATTGATGATGATAGCATTGTTGAGGATACACAACAATGCAAGGATTTGATTGATCAGGATTGATAATGATAACATTGTCAAGAATGCACAACAATGAAAGGATAGTGTTAAGCAACATGAGGATTGGGAAGGATCTCCCAAGATGATGGATTGATTGGATTTGATCAATCAGGACTTTGAAGTTTGGTTTGAAACAAAATATTTTTTGGTTGATTTGATGTGATGTTGAAGCACACGTTAGATGCAACTGATATTGATTGTTTGGATTGATGTTTGATGAAGGAGGAAGATTGATAAGGAATTTCTTCTGGTTAAAATATGCCATGGGCTAGCGATTTGGATTTTGGCTCATAACTGCTTGACCAATTTGATTTCATGTTTTCCATTGTTCAGATCACCACATATGTAAGTTGGAGGATATAGATCAAGATTTATTCCCGAAGCAAGATGTAAATATCTACCCCCAATGTCTAGCAATGTTTGAAATGTCATGGATGGATGCTTAGATAGGTGTATGGATGGACGGATACAGTAAGCATGCAAAGGATGCCCAGGATTATCTTGTGATAAGATAAGGTGTGAATAAAGAATGCTTGTTTGGATAATGCTTCATGGCTCAAATAATGTGGGGTAGAATAGGATTAATGAAAATGATCCATGCCAAGATGTCTACCACAAGAAAGTGTAAAGTGTGCACCAAACTTTCATCAAGGTCAAGATAATTTGGACTATGGATGCAGATGGATAAAAATGGATTGGATAAATGGTTCGTGGATGAATGGATTTATTATCGATGAGATGGATGGAATGTTGGATTTATTATCGATGGGATAAGATGCTTCCTCCTAAAATGGCGTATGCAGATACTCAATTCTACACATGATGCCTGTTTGCCAGGTTTTCATCATGGTACTTGTCCAAAGTGCCACCGTAGTGGTTTTCACTGGAGGACAATTTTTCTTTTTACTGTTTTCATGAGTTTTTAATATTTTTGGATTTTCACTTTTTTTTTTTTTTGGTTTTTCTGAAAGATTTTAAGCTCATGTTGAACCACCTTGTGGTGTCGCTGTAGATGCTTCTGTCATAATGTGCCATTGATATCTTTCTTGAAGAAGTTTCTTTGCCAAGATATATGCACTTGAATGCAACTTTTGAGATTCTTGATCTGCTTTATTGATACCGGGGTTAACTCTATCTCTATGCGCACATCACGACAGAGTGCCTTCAGAATCCTTACGATGAAGGGTGGCTGCCAATACATGGTCAATGTGAGAATTGGATATCATGCGTGGAGGCGTGGATGGAGTGTGTTTAGGGATAGAAGATGGATTGGTTGACAGTTTGGAACCTTTGAATCTTCAAACTTTGGAAGATGAGCAATGATGGGTGGATACGAAAGTGTGCATGGAATTAGGACCAACTGCTTGATACACTTTGTACGTCGCTTGAAAAGCCTGCTTTTACTTTTGTGGACATATTTGATGGATACTTTTCCCTTTTTTATTTTTCCCCATAGTCTCTTTGACTAATGGAGTTTGATAGGGATAATCTTTCTTTGTATATTTTGGTATCCATGTGTATTTGATTTGTCCATTATGCTTCTATGCTTCTCTTGCTTTGATAACATTCATTGTGCTTTGATTAAAATCTTTCTTTTGACATTGGTCCCAATTCATGGATGGGATGATGGGTGGATGAAGATTCATGATGTGGTTGGTTGTAGTATTGACATTAGTTTCATCATAAGGACTCTTTGTGCTCCCTATGTTGACGTTTTCTTGAGACATAGTTTCCCCTAGTATTGTGGAAGTATTACCTTCATGCTTTGATTCTACTTGTTCTAAGAGCTCTTTTTTAGAATGCATTCTCTAATAAATGACCACCGCAGATGATGTTATTGGAATTTGCTGCTCTGTTGACTCTGAAATATCATGTTCTGTCCAACATGTTTTCTTGAGTGGATAATGTTGGATATCTTCATACATGATGTCCTCAGTCTGAATTTGGGATATATCTAATCCTGATGTTGACAACTCAGTTTGACTATAGGAATCAATAACCTGCTCCTTTTGTGTAATAATGTTAGGAGTAAAAGAATCATGTTCTGAATGAAGATCATCTATGTGTCCATCCAAAGAAAGCATCTCATGGGTAGATGGAGGAGTATGTGCTATATGGATATTATCTGTGACATCATGTATAGATAGGAGAGTGTCTAGTAAATCATTATAGTGTCTTGGAGATACAAATTCTTGATCTTGAATAATTTTAGAATTGCTTTCGACATGCTTTGGATCAAGTTCTTGACATGGGTCAGTTTCAAAGGATGGATTGCTTATAAAGGGTTCTTGGATGTCGTCATTAGGCATGGGAATTGGCTCAATATCCTCTTCAATTTTTAGTGGACTTGGATCAAATGTTGAGTTGAAGATTCCTTCAATATCTGCAACCATGAGGTCAAAGGATGCCAATATGTCTTGGAAAGGACCATTGCTAGACTTTAGTGAAATATGTTGATCATGATTTTGAATCAATTCTTGAGATATGCCCTCTAACTCATTAGGTGATGCAGAGAAATTTTCAACATGATCATTGGTTGAATCCTGATCATTGTCCCCAATAGTTATCATCTTTTGCACTTGTGCTTGTGTTGTGCTTGTTGGGCAGCTTGGGTAGCCTAAGCAGCTTGCTAAGCAACTTGGTATTGTTGGAGTGCTTTTTGGTAGGTTTGGTAAGCTTTTAGCACATTATTGTATTGGATTGTTGTGTTTGGTTTAGATGGTAGTAGTGGCGGATTCAAAATTGTGTTGGATGCAGTGACAAGTGGTTGAGATACGCTTGGAGTGATCATGGTAGTGAGGGGTTGAGATGTGATGGGTGTGAGAGTGGTGGTTGGAATAATTGAGGTGATAGTGATGGTTGGAATGACTGAGGTGATAGGTCCTTGGGAGACTGTGTTTTGATTTGTCAGGATCAACATTGTTGTTTGATTGGATACCATCTGTTGTTGCGATATCAATGGTATATTTGGATGATTTGATGCAATGATTTGATTGATGCTTGATGGATTTCCTTGGATCGATTTATTTTGTACAATTTTTTTATTTGGGATGATGTTTAGATTTGGCATGATAGGTTGAAATTGAACATTGTTGATGTTGGGAATCACATTGCCTTGATTTAGGTAACTTTGATTTTGCATGGTGTTACCTTGACTTGGATTAATACACGGAGTCATTAACATCTTTTTTGGAATTTGAGCAATATTCATATGATTTGGAAACATATCTATTCCAAAGTTTACCAAGTTTGGATTCAAAATGTTCATGTTTTGTCAAGTTGCACTTGGTACATTCACATTTGGCATGTTGGGGTTTGATGGGATGATGTTGTTCGTTTGAAGGCTCATGCATTGATTGTTTGGTTGATAGACTTGTAGGTTTGGACTTGGATTTAAATCTACCATTGAGAAAAATGTTCCAAACTTTTGACTGGGCATACTCACATTTGTTGTACCATTGAGGTTTGTAGGAGATAATGATCCCATGTATGGATTGTATAAATATGAGTTTTGTTAATCAATCGGCATTGTAAGGCTTTGAAAGTTCAATTGATTTGGATTACTCATGATGTATGGAGCAAGTTTATATTCCATGTTCCTCTTGTGATGAGGTCTAGTTTGGATTGTAAAATAAGGATCAATTTTCAACAATGTGGGAGGTGAACCTCTAATTGTTTGGATTGATCTAAACTCCAAGAACAAAAAAGAAAGTCTAAGATTTTAAGGATCAAAATGATGGTGATGAGATATGAAATATGGATGATTGGTGAATGATTGGAACTCTTAGGAAACCTTGAAGAGGATTCTAAACTTTAGGACTTGGATTGATGTTTTGATTTGATTTCGATTGATTTGACTTGATTTGGATAGTTAACTCGTAAACTCTAAGAGGTTGGATGTTGTCCTAGAGTAAATTTATCCACAAGATGCTAATTTGACTAAATGTGTAAAGAAGGATTCATCTAGACACACCTAACTAAACAAGATAATTTTGATTTGATTTGATTTTGGATTTTGGATAGTGAACTCATAAACCGCAAGATGTTGGATTTTATCAAGGGATAGACTTGTTCAAAAAGACCAATAATTTGACTAAATATGTGGAGAAGGATTCATCTACACACATATAATCAAACAAAATGATTTTGATTTGGTTCAAATGATTTTCTCAAAATTTAGCACGAGGGATTTTTTCAACACTTCCAAGAATTGTTTGAGGTGATTTTTATTTTGATGATTGTGAGATGGGTGAAAGTTTTGATTTTGATCCTAAGAGACTTAGAGATATTTTGTTTACTTAGACCAAGATATTGAAGAACATGCTTTTCTCTAAGAGTAGTTCAAAACCAAAAGACCAATGTTTGTATGAAAACCATATGACCAAAATGTTCCATGCACATGTGTGGGGTTCAATTTGAGTTAATCTTGGTTAATGAATTACTTTTACCACATCCACACTTTCTTGCTTAGTTTTCAAACTGAATGTGTATTTCTCAATTTCTTTTCATCCCACAAGGTTCATTATGTGGAAATCAAGAGAATCAAGGCGATAGTTCCCTAATGTTGACTTTAGTAAGAGCAAATTGAGATATAAATCCAAATACTTAGATGCCCCTAAGGATGAGAATCCCAAGGGCAAGCAATAGCATGTGATTTTTTCAAAGATATTTGCTCTTCTAAAGGGTTTGAAATTTGAATTATTTGTTTAAAGTTTGTCTCAATGTTTTGGATCCAAGCACTGTGTTTTCAAATTGACTCACAAGCAAATATAACATCCTAGCTCAATTGGTACATTTTTCTTGGTGGGCTTGCCTCATACCCTTCATAGTAGAAGAGATGATTTTACATGCAACCAAGGAAAAAATATAAAGGTATGTTAAGAATGAAGTCTTAACCTCTATATTTTAACCAAGATTAGACATGGCAAGTAACTTCTTGGAATCTAAGTTCCAAAGCACCACTTTGATAAACTCATTGGATGGACTGGTTGGTCACTATAAACAAGGTTCTTAATGACAACAAACCGTGAACACCGGAACCAAAACTCACCCGCTTGGCCACTTAAGGCTCTTCAACTGTTCCTGATCCACTTAAGGTGTGGGATTAGGTGTAGTCTGTTGTTGGCATGGATTGGTGCTAATTTCTCATGATTTCACACCCTTTAATATAGCTCGCCAGTAAACGTGCTTGCAAGAACTTTCCTATGAGTTTCCTATTGCGAGGTGTTTCTCATAGTAATCCCTCTCTTAAAGGTGACTTAAAGCAATAAAATGCATTTTGAGTGTTTCTCTTGCACCCCAGATCGCACGAAGCACAAGGGGAGAGGATACACACTCAAAATGCACCAAAGAAAAAATCACCCAATTCAAAAACTTGTTCGTTTTGTCCTCAAAGCAGTGATGAATTCATTTTAAAGCACCAACTTTGAAGTGTGAGATTTGTTTGTCAATTTTAGCCCAAAAGTAAAGTCTAGTCAATTTCTAATGTTTAGTTTTAGCCCATTTTTGAAAAAAATCAATGATCTAATTGGCCTAAAACATAAAACAAAAGTAGATAAAGGAAGCTCTAGGCTCTAATAAGCATTAAGAAATGATTTCCTTTCAATTTTCAATTCAATTTGCCAACTCCAATCTTGATTTTGTGTTTGCTTGATCCCAATGCTTCACCTTTTTCCTTCCTTGTTTTCCTTCGTTTTCCTATAAGATAAAAAACAAAAAAAAAAAAGACAAATTAGGTGAGGATCAAGTTTATTTGATTAAATTTGTTTAACATTAAATTATAACAATAAAATGATTTCAAATGAGATGACTAATGATTTTGGAAGTTTAGGACAATAAGTTAATCATCAATAAGCGGGTCTGCAATTATTAACTCTGACCATGTAATTAAAAGACAAATATGAGTATGGACTTTCAACACTTATTTAATGAATACATTTAATGATTCTAAACCAAGCCTTTTAAAAATTAGTTTTGTTTCAATTACATTTCAATCAAAAACAAAAACTTTATGGTACGCCTTTCCATGATGGAGCTATCATTGGCAAAGATAATAAACACTACCAAATCATCAATGATTAAACAAAGTCGTAATCTTCTTGCAATAGCATCCAAATCTAGCTTCTCTTTGAATTTTACCCATGATGCTCTCCTTTTGACTCTTCTTAGGCTACTTGAAACTATTTATAATATTATGCATGCAAGGTTGAGGTATGCTTGCAAATGCACTAGTTTAGAAAATTGTGTCTTTTTCTAAGAAACGACCCTGATCAGTTTGCTTTAGAAAATAGTCAAAGACCAATAATTTTCCTTGTTGAATGTCAATATTTTCTCTAATGTGAATCAACGATTTAACAAGTGCCAAAAAACAAAAGTATGTCAACCCATATCTCAGACAACAAAATAGTTATAGAAGTCAAATTACTGGCAAACGACAGAGGCGGCTAAACACTACCAAATCATTAATACACTACCGACCTCCACGTGTTTTGTACACTTAACACATAAAAACCAAAGGGCTACTAAATCATTGAAGCATGCGAGAATTAATGGTTGCAGATCAGTAGTCGCCAGATGTGGGTTCCTTGATGCTTCTGCTTCAGACTTTTCCAGTACAAAACTTCGTGAGTTAGTTTATCTTTGGTGTGTATAAAAACGAAATTTGATGAAAGTCAAAGCAATGAATAAAAGAAGTGAATAAATGGATTTTTATAGACTTTCAAGCTAATGCATTTGGCAGATGTATGACCGATTGATTAAGACATGGACGTCCCTTTTAGACTGAGGAAGATGAAACCTACACAGGCTTATACTAGCAATGTATGTAGGTGAGAAGTGCACCACAAGAAACATCAGTAGGCATACACAAAAAATGTGCGTGTGGGAGATAAATGTGCAGACTTAGGATTGGAAAATGCACATTTTGCTGCCTCTGAAACAACAAGGGGGTGCTTGAATTCTGCGAATTGAATGAATGATGTGTCTTTTTTGGTGAGTCGGTGAAAGTCAGTGGATAAAGCCAGCAATAAAATCGATAGCACAATCAATACCGAAACAATAATATTCATGAGATAAGACCAATAAGATTTCGCACAATCTAGCAACAAATTTACTGATGATAGCCATAGGATTCGCATAGACAAAATAATGAATCTTAAACAAAATAATATCTTCCCTCTGTTTTAGAGATTTTCAAGCTGATGTGATTGGAAGGTATAAACTAGCGAATAAATGAAAGCACAGAGAAGGCGCGTGGACCATTTAACAGAATGTCCGAAAGAAATGTTTTCAACTAGGTTTTTTTGTAAGGTCACTTGGCTCGATTCAAATGCACAACATATTATGCATGGATGCCTCAATAGCCTTACATTGGAATTCATAGTGAGGGACACATGGACCATGGATTCCAAACAGAGAAAGTATTGATAGGAAGGGGCTAATCATAGCTTTCCATGCATTAATTTTTTTTTTTGTAAAAAAACTTACAACCATTTACACTCTCTTTGCATTCTCTGCAAATTGCTTTCCTTTTAACCCGGTCTCGCCTTTCCTTAACGGATGACAACTTGTAAACACTATGGATTGTGATGAGGTATGCCTTTAGATATTTTCAAGTAAATGGAACAGTAGGTGTAAATCCAACCTTCAACCATCAATGATAGATGTGATATAATGAATGGGATCTATCATAATTATAATAAAAGAAAGGAACCATTGATAAAGATGCTTTATTGATTATGAAGATAACTATGAGAATTACCTTGTAAAATAGACTTTCCTCAATGAATGTAGATCGCCTTACACGTTTCTTTGAATCAAATTGTTGACAAAAGCATTTATTGACAATACTTACATCACATTTACTATGCCTTAATTCTTTTGCATCAGTTGACTAGCGATGCAAACTAGTGGGTCAATGCCGAATCTGAGAGGATGGTGTCAAATCTGATAGAAATTTATGGTTGGGAAAATCTGAAGCTCCTGTAAGGAAAAAGATGATAGTATATACAAATATTTGATGCAAGAAACTGTACGATCAATGATGCAGGTTAGATTTAAATGCTATCCCACGTCGACAGTGGCCTGTTTGTCATTCTCTAATCTGCACATAGGCTTGCTCTGCAATATCAAATTTACGCAAGTAAGACATCATATTCCATACATGATGCATCATTATTATGTTTGCGAGTTAGTTGTCCCTACTATAATTTGGTTCCCTGTCAGAATTGGGGAAAGTTTTATATAGCACTCTCACATTCAGCCTTGATCTGTAAATTTGGAATGCCAAAAGCCATATTTATATGATATTCTTTTAAAAAGTTCAAATGTAGAAAGTGTGAAAGAATACTAATCTATAAATGCCTATTGATTGATCTTGAATGGTTATTGATTGATCTTAAATCAATAGGCGGAGGCAAAGATAACATGGTTGCACGAATAAAAGCCAATATTTTCTTGGTATTTGGTATTTTTCAGTTACGTAAATATGAAGAATGGCCTAAAAAATATCACGCAAACCAAAATGCAAACTACTGGATACTAAACAGTTTTAACAGATCTAATGTCTGATGCATCTAATAATGTATTTAGAGCGAAGGAATGTATTATCTACACTTGGTTGAGTTGCAGATTAAATCACTGATTAGCCTTTATTTGCTCAATAAGATAGTAAAATTCAATTTTCATCGGGTTTTCATTAAAGCCATCTACAGATATGAAGAGCCTAATGACTTTTCATATGCAAAAATACATTCTAACAGAGCTGAACCAAAGCACGAGGAATAAAGTTGATTTGATTCAGGAAGTGAAGATTGAAAGAAAATTAACATCAACAACTTTGCAATAAATATGATCAAGGATTGAATTCAAAGAAGGTACACTGTAAAAAAAAAGCTCATGATCAAAGACAAAAACAAAGACTCATTCCTATAGAATACCCGAATCTTTGCCCCACGGTGGGCGCCATTATGTGGATACCTTTTTCTGCATTTGCTGAAAAACAAACAGCCATTAGCATTGTTAGTAAAGTTAAGCAAATGAAATAGAGTATCCCTATGAAATACTGAATCATGTTAGGTATGCAACTAAGAAAACAAGGAAACTAAATAAAACACATAATAACATGAATCAAACTTTATCTCATAGTGGATTGGTGCTTATGTGGAAAGAAGCCCTTTCCCAACCCTTGATAAGCTCCTAGATGATAAAAAGATGCAAGATGATGACCAAGTGCAAGATGAATGTGTATCAAGTTGCCTAAGATTGTGGAGATGATGATCATGATGAAATGCTAACTTGGATGAGTTATGGAGGATTAATACAATAGAGAAACTCTCTATTTATAGCCAAGAAGGATAAAAGAATGCCAAACATGGAGGATGTGGGACTAAAGATCCACCAATGACAAGATGTCACTTGTCAACATGTGAGAGGTTGAGGAATGAGCACATTTTGGTCGATGTGCCAAAAAGGGGGAGATTTGAAATTTGAATTTGATGACACGATGAGTTAAATGCTAAGTTTGACTTATGCAAGAGACATGTAAGAGCTCTCAAATGCTTTGTTGGATGTACATGTTAATTTGGGGGGAGATTTCAAACTTGGAGAATATTCTCTTTTTATGTCACGTTGAGAGAAAATGGAGAATTAATAAATCAATAAATTGATTTATTTGTGCAAGTGGGAAAATCTAGAGAATGTGACATGCATTAGATTAGATTTAATCCTGATTTAGTTAATTTAAAAGAGGATTAGGTGATTTGACTCATTTGACTAAGATTTAAGGATTAAACTAAATCAAAAGGAGATGAAAGATGATTTTAGATTTAATTAAATAAATATTTGATTTATTTAATCAAAGAGGGTGTTCTTAGGATCAAATTAAATAAAGTTGATTTATTTAATTTAAATGTATGACCTTAGAGATAAATCAAATAAACTTGATTTATTTAATGAATGGACTTGATTAAATGCAATATGCTAATTTTGCATGTCTACAAGAACAAACATCACCAACATTTTATATTTGGTTAATACATATTATTTCCAATAGTAGAATAATTCTATTAGAAAATAAGTTTTAGGTTAAGAATGGTGTAAATGTCTACATCTTTCAAATCTAGCCCATATTTCAAGATTCTATTAGTATAATTGTGTAAGTCCCTTTGTGTTACCAACAAAAAATGATAAATAAGTGAGTTATCCTATAGGCCAAGACCTGATCATAAGGGAACTTTGATTAGTCATTTTCCATATTGAAACTTAGTTTCCTTTCAAGAGAGATGAGGTGCTTAGTATTTCATCTAAGTTGGCAAATGTTTCAAAACACCTATTAGAAGGACCTAATACAAGAACCCCATTACACATTGCATCATCATATGAGCATGCCATTAGCATGTTGCATAAAAAATTTAAAGGAAAATTGCAAAAATATCTTGTAAATTTAATTATTGTTGTATTTTTTGACAAATTAATAGGGTTTGATCATAAGAGAACAATACGTACCTTGCAAGATCCTCAATAGTGTTTATTGACATTGCTCTTTTCTAGATGTAGATTATAGACATCAACTTGAATATATTTATAAGATCAATTTCAACATAATTTAGATCTATGAGAAGTATTCAAATTTTTAGGGTTCAACTCTTTATCTTGTTAGTTCTTTAGGCACAAAAGTGAGATAGAATAAAAAAACATTAGTTTAATTAGTCCTAGGGTAGTTTCCAAACATGTTTTATTTTTCTAACACTTTGGTAAGAGAATTAGAGATGCATTTTCACAATCAAATCTTCATTGAACTTAGAGCAAAATGTCATTATTTTTTATTCAAATTTAAAGTAATTATTTTAGTAACATAATTAGTCTCAACTCTTTAATATAGATGTATTTACTAATTATCACTTTCGTTGGATATTTACACTCTATTAGTTAGATAAAAAGTTATTTATTTTTCTTCTCAATCTTAAAATGATAAAAAGTAAATGCTAAAACAACCCTATTTAGATTTCTTGCATAAAAATCTCATATATCAAAAACTATTTTATTTTATTTATCTTACATCCTAACAAACTTGAAATGGGATCACAATTTTATTGCATACATGCAATTGGTGAAATTTAGAGTTATGGTGCACTTTGGACCAACAAAATAGTTTCAGGCCCTTATGTGACACAAATTTTTTTAACCAAAATTCTTTCGCTCAAAAATATTAGCTTAATATAAATTTAAAATTAAAATTAATGTCTATTAATTTTTTTAAAAATGTTTCAACCCAAAAAATTTAGGGTAGATAAGGTTGAATCACTCAAAATTATTTAAGTGGAAACCTAACCCCTCCTTTGAAATAAATTCAATAAAAAATGAATCTCAACTCTAGTTTCTCCAATTAAGATTACTTTTTAAAAAAATATTAAAATATCTTTTCATAATATTTTGAGCGTTGGGTTGGGTCGCAGGGACACCCTTGTTGTAAAGAATATATATATATAATGTAATGCCCACATTTTATTCTCTAAACAACCTAACAATCTACAATGACTTTACTAATTTTGCAAATAATTTTTTATTTATTTAGATAAGTGATAAAAACAATACAATTCACTACTTATAGTTATAGCCAATGATCACACTAGTTAGAAGTAAAGATAGAAATGATTCACTATTTTTACTAATAGAGTCTACTTACTTTGGGTCAACTTATAATACCTCTTACATTCCATCGTGTCCAAAGATTCCTCACTCCCAACACCTATACCTGCAAGGTCTACATGACATAACATTCTGCACAAATTGTGTTGCACTGTAAAGGATGTTGATAAAAAAAAATGGCAGAGTTTACAAGAACCAAGATTATGAACCCAATAACTTGCATCTTCTTTTTTTTTTTTAAGTAGCCCCATATATATTTATTAGTTAATTTTATTATTATTTTTTAAATTTACTACAATTCATTATAATAAAATATGAAGACAATTAGAAATTAAAAATATGTAACAAATTAGAGAAAATAATCCTCTTTAAAAGGGTATTTTTAATATGATAAAAAAATAGTTTAAAGGTTATTTCTATCAAAACTATGATATTTTGAGTAAATTAAGTTTTTCTGTATACATTAGATTTTCAATTTATCTAAGTGAAAAATAATAATAATAAATTGTTATATTTTTTGTTATTTCTCATCAACCTCACTTTTTTTTTAATAATTAAAATATTATTTGAAATTAATAAAAAAAAACTATATATAATTAAATTTTAAAAAATTAAAAGAACTATAAACATAAAATACACTAAAAGTTTCACATTTCAATAATTAATATGATTTTTTTAAATTCAAAACATATATATCACTTTTAGACACAAGAAATTGAAACATTATATTTGGGTAGGTCATTTAAGAAAAATGGAACAGAATTCTAAAGTTTCATTCAATTATAATGGTGAAACAAATACTTCGCATTTTTCCCTTTTACTTTGAGTCATGTTTGACAAGGTTATTCCTAATGCAATGACTAGTATAAAATAGTGTGTACTATTGTGTGACAAATAATCTAACCTTATAATAGACATGGTATTTTCCTTGTCCATATTGAGATTGAAAAACTTTTTGGTAGCAAATTGTGAAATTATTTTCACATCAAACAATACTTACACAAAATGATGTCAATTGAAACCATATCCATCTTGAAACATGTGTTACAAACATCAAGACAAAGAAGTTTCAAACATCATAATCAACAATGTTCAAATCCTCAAACCTAAATTTAAATCTGTATATACAATTCAAATTTACAAATGCAAAAATTCATTCCACAATCACATAAATAGACGAAAATTATTAAAATTAAAATTTTAGTTTAATTAAAATTTATTTATTTACAATGGTGCTTTTCATCCCAAGCCCCAAAGCTAGTGAAGGTGTAAGAGAACACTACTTCTCATGCTCTTAGAAATTCAAGGTCTATAATAAGCCAACTTCGTCGCTCTGTTTCAGTTGCGTCTTACTCCAAACATTTTACGCCCAACCCATATTGTAGCCGCGGCGGCAGCTACGAATACCACTTCGAACCCGAACGTTTTCGAGCTGGTACCCGGTCTCCCTGGATCAGACCTCTCATTTTCTTGGTGTGAGGAATCTGGTGGAGCCCGTCTCTCCTGCTGCGATCTCGCCTCCTCTCGGGGTGAGGAAACTGGTGGAGCACGTCTCTCCTGCTCCGACCTCACATCTTCTTGGCGTGAGAAAACTGGTGGAGCGTGCCTCTCCTGCTCTGATCTCACCTCCTCTCTACGTGAGGAAACAGGTGGAGCCCATTTCTCCTGCTCCGATCTTCGTGAAGAAATTGGTGGAGCCCAGCTCTCCTGCTGTGCTCTCGCCTCCTCTCGGGGTGAGGAAACTGGTGGAGCACGTCTCTCCTGCTCCGACCTCAACTCCTCTTGACATGAGAAAACCATTCGAGGCTCGTGGTGTTTCTCACTTACAAAGGAATAAGGCGCCGCCTCTTTACTTTCTTGCTCTACCTTAGATGGCGGGTTCATTCGTGTTCCTGCAGGCCGCTTCTTACGCCGTCTTACTCTTGGAAAGTAATCTTCCCTGCCCATTTGCTCTCTTAAATGGGGTTCGGGAGGTGCCCTGAACAGTGGCCTGGAATAGAGATTCACTTCTATGATGGAAACAAGGGCTTTTCTAAAGAGCCACAGGCGTCTGTTGTCATTCGACCACAGTACACCATTCTCATCTATGGCAACCTCTATCAGTGGAAAATCGCTCGCTTTGAGTCGATTTGAGCGGAGGTCCCTTAAAGCGTCCCTTAGGAGAAATTCCTTTCCATTGCCAAGCTTGAAGTGATCTGCAATGGAGTCCTGAGTGAACCTTAGCTGGTTCGGCCTCACCTTCACAGTTTCATGATCCATAACAACAATGAATCTCCTGCGCTGATCGACTTACAGAACACCTACATACTTCGAATGACCTTGGTTTCCCCTATATAAATCAAGTACCTGCTCGCAGCGCTCCCTTAATTCACTATTACATCGAATTTGCAGCTTCTTTCGCACGATTGATCAGAGAATAAGTTAGTGGAGATTGGTACGAGGAACCCCACTACAAAGTTCGATTCACAATGTTTGCTTGAAGGAGAATGACAACCGTGCTCTATCAAAAAAAATAAAATTCAAAGATGATAATGATTTGTCATTTCAACTTTTATTATGTTAATAAAATATTTTTACCTTTATGCATGTAACCTTATAATATAAGTTGAGATTTAAATCACTTAAAATGGTTATTACTGTTTGTACTTGTCAAATTATAATTCTTATTTAAAATAACTTTTAGTTCAAAAAAATATATTTTGTTTTCTCTTCAATTTATTCAACAACAATTATTGTAGTTGATAATAATTATTAGTTATATTATAATATTCTAAGAAGGATGACGATGTCAATAAACTTTACAAATAAATACTTTGTCTGTTGCAAATAATATTTGTCTATACAAAATGAGTATTAGGTACTTATCTCTTATGATCAAGTCCACTTTAATATTTCAGCCACAACAAAGCACAAACTTTTTGACTTCAGAGTGACAATATAATCATCATGAATCCATGTTGTACAATGGACTTTAATATAGATTATTGTTTTATAATATAATGTGTTCTTGTGGGTCTCTAAAAACAGTCTATAGCCTCTAACACCTTAATTTAGTTATTAAGTTTAAATTATTTCATGGATAAAATAACCCTAGATTTGATAGGCCAAAATAATAATTGTTAATAATAAAAAAAGATTTCTAAACATGAATAGTATACTATGAGAGGATCATATCAGAATTTTGAATTCTTCAGTATAGTTAAGACTTAGACTATTTTAATCAATAGTGTAACTCTTATATGATTGGACCTAAGATAGTAGGATGATGAACAAAATTCTCACTCTTGCTAGAGTTCTCACACTTTAGGGTGACTCTAGGTTGTACTCATTGCATCTCACTCAAAAAGTGTATGTTATCCTTGCATGATGTCATCTCTATTTTCCATGTCTCTTTCATGTTACATCGTATTGAGCAAGTGTAAACATAAAATGCATCCATTTAAGATATTGAAATATTATTTTAAAGGTTGATAGCTAAGTGGAAATATTGATATTCATTCTTTGTGATCATAAAAAATAAATTGGACTAGATGATCTATATGAAAGTTTCGAAAAATAATAATTAAAAGATAAATCAGGATATAGCTTGAAAAAACCTAGCCTTCAAATTAAACTCAATGCATTAATCTCAATAACAAGATTATGATAAATGCAAAGTTTAATTTCTCTTAATAAGATATATGAGACATGTAAACTCACTACATAATGAGACTTTCCTCACTAATTGAATAACCTTAATCCATTTGCAATCTTTATAGGTAGATCATTATAGGAAACCACTATGGTGTATTATAAATTAGTTGGCATAAACCCATGAGCCAACTAACTACCTTGAAAAGATGTAAAGTATACATCATATTCTTAACAATTATAAAAGAGTGTATAATTCATAAGCAGTGTAAAACATGTAAATATATAACATATTCCTAACAATCATAAGGGTAAAATAATGAAAAAAAAAGAAAGAAAAAATTCAAAAGTGTATTTTTTTTGGAAATCAGTTAAGCCTAAAATTGGACAAGTAATTGGAGATATGTACACTCAAAAAATAAAGATATCACAAGAACGAGAATTCTAATACTCTAAATTTAGTATTTAATTATTTATTTTAAATGGTTAAAGTTAAGAGATTGAAATGTTGATCACACACAAAAGTGTTCTTGTTTTCAACATTGAAACATAACATAGTGTTTGGCATGATCTCCCTCTATTTTATGTTTCTTGACTTATTTTTTAAAATTAATTTGTATTAATATAACTAGGAGTTAATAATTTTTTTTTTGTAATTATATTTTTTTAATGTGTTTTTGAAGTGGATGCATCTTAAAAATTACATCACTGAGAATGCACAAAATATAAGTTACAAAAAATAAAATTTGGATAAATGCATCAAAAGCTATAAAGAAAAATCAATACATATGTATTGAGTAATATGAAGACACTTTAAAAATTCAATACATATGTATTGAGTAATATAAAGACACTTCAAAGAATAAAAATAAATACTTTAATTTATTCAAAATATTTTTTAAAATAGCTATTTAGAAGCTAAGAAGTAACTCATTATTTGTGTGGTGGTTTAATCAATCTTCTGTTATAAAAGGAATGAATATATAACTATGTCAAAAGTTTTCAAATGTTAAGAAAAAAAATAATTATGAGGTATCATAGAGGTCTAATAATCAAGTTTAGTCATCCAAGCCTAAACTTGGATGGGACCAAATTTTAAATAAACAATGTGCTCACATTATGTTCATCACATACAAGATGAATGAGAAAAAATATGTTCCCTTACTACAATCCCACTTATAACTTTGTACTTTATTTGTAAATTGTAATTTGGTTTTTCTCTCCACTTTCCCTATCTCTATTTATCTCTCCCTTTATATATATATATATATATATATATATATATATATATATATATATATATATATATATCTATATATTCATCTCTTTATCTCTCCTTGCTATACCTCTCTATCTACCCTTCTCTATGTATTCATCCCTTCCTTTCTCTCTCCCTTACTCCATCTCTATCTTTATCTCTCCCTCTATCTCCATTTCTTTGTTTGACCCTCTCCCCCTTTCTTCCCCCTCTCTCCACTATTATCCGTCTTTATCTCTCTCTATATCTCTCCATCTCTCTATTTCTATCTCTCCCCTTTCTCTTTTCCCATTCTAGATTTATCCCCTCTCTCTTTCTATCTCTATCTCTATATTTATACCTCACCCCTCTCTCTATATATCATCCTCCCTTTCTCTATCTCTGTCACTCTTTCTCTCTATATCACCCTCTATCTCTCCTTCAACATCACTCTCTATCTCTCTAGTGGGACTTTGAAAATTTTGTTGGTTCTAGGCTTACATTTCAAATTTTGGTTTTCTTGAGTATAGGGTTTTGATTTTCCTATTGCTAGGTTTTAGTCTTAGGGTAAAAACCCTCTTAAAACCCTCACTTGTAAAAAATCTTAATCTCCTTTTAATTTGTCATTGACTCTATTTCACTTTTTCCTAGTCATTTAAGTCATGATGTATGTCCTTTAACAACATCCTTGGTTAGCCCCTTTTCTTCCTAATGAAATATTTGGGCACATGCACTTTTAAAATATTAAGCCTAATGTCCTAAGTTTGGGCAAGTCAAATTATTCATTCCTTTATCTATACTTTAGGTTGATGTTGAAATATTTCATCAAAAAGTGCCTAAGTCTTGTTATGCATTGACCTAGGAAGTGCCCCATTTTAAGTTGTCTTAGTTGCATGTGCTTTTATGAACCCTTTAGTCATGGTCAATAGGTCCCACATCTAACATTTCATTGGCTCACTGCCAACCTGCACCATTAAAATATTGAATTAAAAAGTAGGGTAGGGTAGCGAGCGAGCACCATGTGTCTATTTGTACGATGGGCCCTACATGCTTCAAAGGAATTAGTGGTTAAAAGGTTGAAGATCCGATAGTTCCAATGCAATGTCTAGATTAAATCTTGGTCATTCCTTGCCAGCCCACAGGGCACCCACATAAAGATTTAGATCCTATGTGAGGTAGCAGGGAGTTGCCACATGGCACAATCTACGACACTAAGAGAGGTTAATAATATGGGTGCAAGCTTGGAAACTTAAAGGTTGAGCATGTTAAGGTGTAATACTCAATTTGAGTTGTTTTGTGCTAGCCCACAACTATTGATCAAGTCATAATGATCTCATGCAGGATAGTGGGTTGATGACATCTGGATATCACTAAGGATTGTAGAGCATGGTGGAGCCTATAGGATAGTAGGAAAGGTGTGCCACATGGAAAAATTTCATTGGCTTGATGTAGAAGTCAACATAAGTCAAAATTTCAAGCATGCATGACTCCATCTAAGTCGTTCATTAATCCAACTAGATGAGAGATTGATGGTTGACATTCAAAATTGATCATGGGTTAGATGGAGTTGATATGGTTAGCATGAGTGAGCAATTATGGTGAATATGACGTTATAAATCCAATTGAATGGATTTTTCACCATAAAATTAGGATTACAAGCAATGTGAAATCATTAAAATAAATTAAATCGTTTGGTGACTTGTAGAAATTTTTTGAGCTCTAGGCATCCACAATTAGGGTTTCTCAGTGTATATAAACCAGTAAGTCAAATTTACCTTCTTTGCACTAAATTTTCTTACAAATTATGTAGAATTGTTAGTTTTATGAATTGAGTTCAATTAGGGCATCTTTTAAGGTTTGATGTTTGTCAACATCCATTCAATTGCTTCAAAATTTCCTTGCTTCTTTGCATCAACCTTAATCCCTAGTTACAATATGTAAACCCTAGGTCATGTCAATTCTTAATCCAATGACACCCCTAAAAGCCCAATCTTCTAGCTCAGACCCAAATTCTCAAACTAGACCATTATTCAAAGATATACTATATCTATTTCCTCTTTCCACCACTGATGCATGCATAGGTCAACCACTATTTCAAGGTCTTGGAGCTCTAGATGGCATTGCCAATCGACAATATGCCATTAAAGATGCCACATTACCAGTGACTAGATGGACTCTCTTCACCTATATGTATGGGAAGAGGAAGTCTAAGGTCCTAATCAACAATCCATGGAGGCTAGATATGGGAAAACTGGTTGTTCCCAATGTATACCCTGATATTAACCTACTAAAATCCATAGCAACTAACTATGACCCTGTTGTATGGGTTATAAGAACACATTCTAGTGTGGAAATGGTTGATATCAAAAGGGAAGGGTTTATAGAGTTTTTCAAACTATATTCTACAACCAGATAGTCAATTGACCTTAAACATTCAAGGTAGAATATGAGAAGATTAAACTAACCTTTTGGGTTAGACATTTGACAAATTTCATGGGAAGGGGGAAGAATAGAGTAAAGATTAAGATGAATCCCTTTAACAAGGAGTCATTCCCTATTGAAAAGTTTGAGTTCTATTTCCAAAGGACCTTCTTTGTATTGTGTCAAATTCTAGGGTTGTACCCTCCTATATGGATGCCAGTAGCCTTTATGTGCATGGAAACCAATATCCAACACCTTATGGTCAACCGGTTGTATGAATTTGCAACCTAATTATTAGATAAAATCCACAAGGGATTGTCAAATCTCAAGGCTGGTGTGGATGGTGTTAGGTTTTGGTGTTATTCACTACTATTTCACATGTTTTTGTATAAGGGAGCTAAGCATTTTGGTGAGGATGTGAAATTGGAAAAACAAGATGAAAATGGTGAAGACCTTCCTATCCAAGAATGGAACCACCTTCAAGAAATGGATAATAAGAACTCTAGTTTTGTAGTCTTTTCCAATGTTTTCAGTTCAAAGTTGAGAGGGTTTTTTATTATGGATCCACCTAGGATCCCTAAAGAATTGAATGATTTTCTCATACCCAAGGAAAGAAGGCCAAAGAAAGGTATTGAATACAATAGGGGAGACATTAATCCCTATCCCAACTGCACAATCCTCAGAGTCTATGGCACTAATGTCACACCTCATGTCTTCCCAAGGGATGTGCCACTAAGGATTGGTTTCCTTGATGTCATGTGATAATTGGGGAATGTTGAAAAAACCCACTTGGTTGGGATGAAGAAGAGGACTCTATTTCTGAAATACTATATTTTCTTATTATTTCATGGTTAAATATGGATGGAAGAATATTGTGAATAAAATTAAACCTCTTGGAATGAAGTGTTGTAGACATAAAAACCATGATATTGAGGGTTATATGGTATGGCTAAAGAATAGAATCAGAGGACATAATTTTTTTGGCATAATTTCTATAATCAAAAATATTTTTGAACACCAGCTATAGGAAGAAAGGAAAATGAAATGGATGGCCTTTGTCAAATTGGACAAGGAAAAACAAGATATAGATCCCAAGTTTAAGGGAACATATGATGATATTGAAAATTGTGTTGTAAGGATATAAACAATATTGTTGAATTTTGACAAAGTGATTGGTAAAGGAAGAAAGAGAGGTGCAAGATAAGGGAAAATAACCCATGGGTGAGGAAGGGCCATCACACCAGCCCCTCCTCTAAAGCAATTTTTTTCTCAAGGAGAAAGGAAGTTGTGAGAAAACAATGGATTGTTACCACTCCCACTCAGTCTAAATGATCCAAAGTCTCTTCTCCTATTCACCACATGCCATCTCCTCCACTTGTGAGGCTACCATCACCACAATTCATTGCGCTTGACTTACCTTCAAGGGATTCATCACCAAAGAGAAGGAGAATTGAACCATCAAGCAGTGTTGCATCTCTTGGGCTTGTTGATTATCTTGTTGACTCATATGATGAAGTTATTGTTACCATTGAGGAAATGATACAAGGTATGTTATCACCCCCAAGGGAGGTGGGCATAAAAATTAAAAGGTTGAGATTGAGCAAGGTTGATCTTACTAAAGTCAACAATGTCGATGATGTAAGAGATAAGCCATGTAATGAATTTATGGATGATGAAAAATTTGTCAAGACTAGTGCCTTCTAGGAGATTGATTTGAGAGTGAGAAAAGAAGAGTATGATGAAAATGTGAAAATTGAGATGGTTAAGAACTTAGAGCTACAAAGGAAGGTCATTGAATATAAAATTCTTGCACAAATGAAGGAGAAGTACAAAGAATTAACACCTACAGAAGGCAGGAAACTTGTTAGAGAGAGTGGAGTGCTCATCCTACTTGAGTAGGACATGGTATCTGCCATAGCTTTTGATAGGTGAGGAGGCACAATGTTCTTGAGGAGGTAACAATAGGTTTACATGGGTTAGCTTTTAGCCCATAGTGGTGTTGGTTATTTTTAAAGAACCAAACTAATCTCAAGAAATACCTATGGACTTTGCCATTTCTAATAATCAGTACTCTAAAGGGATTGGCCAACAAACAAGTAGAAGCTGCAAGGCCTCTATGCCTATACTTTGGGCTCTATGAAACCCTAGAGGGTGATATCACAATGCATACTCAATGATTCACACAATTTTAACTAAATACACTATCAATAACAAATACTTCTCCTGAAACTAATCAACAACATATTACATCAAATAAGTTGGCAGCCTATTTATCAATGTATTATACTTGGAGCATGAGAAGGTAGAACTTAAACATAAGATGACTACAGTGATACCCATTTGAGAATTTGTAAATTAAAATTGATTAGCTGATGAATTAATGTACATATACTGAACCACAAGTACTTTGCATGAACTAGTTCCTTTATCCCAAGCATGGATTCAATATCAACCTATGTGACTAGATAACAACTTAAACAATAGCAGCTATAGTCTTAAGAAACCTTGCATTACAACATCCCTCAATGACAGTCATGATTATTACTACTTACAAGCATCCTAGTATCCAATTCTTACAAGTTATTAATCTCACTTGAGTACTTATATTAATTCATTGAACTAATAAGCAAGCATGAATTTAAACATCCATTGCGAAGCAACAGAGACAAACAAAATAATCCTTGATTTCTTTCATTCATAACTCATAAAACACATACAAGGAGAGGCAATAGCCATGAAATTGGTATTACTCTTTATTGTATTTGCTATATTGTTATCAAAATTACATATACAATAATAAACTTTGAACTCAAAAATAAGACTCAAAATATGCTATATACTTCTCTTACAAATTCATAGTGTTAACCCAATTTTTCAACTACTACTTTTGGCCTTGAATTATTTCTTATAGAGATCATGAAAGAGAAAAACAAGCCTCAAGTTAGGAAGCACAAATGTCAAAATTTCATTGGACCGTTATAACAATATTCCATTTTTTAGTTACACTCGAGTCTTCAAGTGGTGAGAATAAACATGAGGCAAAATTAATCTCAACCCATTGTAGAAAAAAAGTACCACCTCAAAAAGGCATCATTTTTTTGTTACAACTGTATCAAAAAAATTCCCTACACGCTCAAAAAGTTCACCCATCGTGGGAGAACCAAACATCAAAACTTACAAAGGAAGACAAGGAAAGCAGATAAAAAGTCAAAATTGTTTTACCCATATTAGCACCACGTGCTACACATTTCGAATTGAAGAGAGAACAATATTTTGCAATTTTTTTTATCAAAATCCTAATTGGTATTATATTCAAGCTATGCATTGTTCTTCTCCTATCCATTATTTACCTTGTTCATTATCAATCCCCAAACCAATTCATTCTGTATATTTTTCCAACCAAGTATTATACTCTTCTTCAATTGGAAACTTCACATTCAATACACCTTACACTTTAGTATTGTACTGAGAGTATCTAGCATCAATTAAAACCCTGGCCTCTTTAACAAAAATGTCCATCTTTGTTTCAATCTCTGCCATTTTATCAATATTTGGATTCAACAGGATGTAGTCGGTGACAATCAATGCCATCATAGTTTCTTTAAGCATCCCTCCCAAATATTTCTTCCAAATTTCAAATGGTTACAATTCACCTTTTTGACTCAATATCTGAGGCATACCACGTTCCTCCATTTCCTTAAATATTTTTAACTTGCTTTGGAGCTACGTACCTAACTTTCCATGAAAAGTAGTTATATCATTGACCTAGTCAATAATTTGCAAGATTTTAGGAATGTTAGTAGGTGCCTCAAGATCCTCCTTCATCTTGGGAATAATTTCTCTCAAAGCATTCACCCTAGTAATCCAATTATTCCATTCATTCTTGAAGGCCTCTTGTACTTGTAGATACTTTGTGTTTGCTTCATGAATATTCTTATAGGTGGCCCAAACATCATCAACCTTTTTGACCAACTTGGTCACCCTATGCTTTAATACATCCTCAAATATTTCATTTTCCACCTTAACAATTTCAAGCTTTTTGAAATTTTCTTTCTCAGTATTCAACTGATCATTGAAATCTTTAATTTTCAAGGCCAAGGTTTCCTTATCCTGTGTAGAAAAATTAGAGGAAGACGAGGATGGCGGAGTTATTGTCCTTTGAGTAGCTTGAACAGTGGCCCTCATCTTATTTAACTCATTCAAGGCCTTATTGTACTCCTTAACTAAAGGATCATACTTTTTTTTTAGAAATTTGTGTTGTATCCACACTAAGCATCACAACATAAGCAGTTAACTCAACTACTTGGACAAGAGTTATATTTGTAGCTCTTTTAACCACTAAGGAACCAGTAACCTCTTCAATATCCCTAACAACATCATGTTTACTAGTATTAGGTGGGTATGTGCAAGATCATCATGGAAAAAATAGGCCCTTAAGTGGCAAAAAATTTAGAAAAATCAAAGTTAGGAAAATTGACGTAAAAATTTGAATAAGTTATCTATATTATTTAAAAAATATGTAAGAATAGAATTTGTAGAAAATTAAATGTAGTTTCTAAACTACTAGGTTTTTTTTAAATCTATTTGGTGAAAATTTAAAATTTTAATGCAGTAGTACTTAAATTTCAAGGAAAAAATAAGTAGGTGTCTATCTAAGCACCCTAACCACAATAAAATGGTAATATTTTTTTATAAGATTTTAGATATAAGTAGAGGACTCATGTCCCAATGTGATGCATATTTTTTTGTAATTTGTTTCTAAGTAAATAATTGATTATGAATTTTTTTATTACAACTTTTAAAAAATATAAAAAAATCATATGTTTGACCACCTTAACTTGGTCAAAACTTCATGAAATTCATTTTTTCTTTTTTTAATCCTATAGTATGTGAATCATAGAATGTGACACATGTTTTGGATTCAAAAAATGTGATACCTTTTGAAAGCTATAGATGTTTTTCAATTAGCCTATCAATCAGGACTTTAGTCGTAATTTGAATAGAAAATGAATAATAATTACTTATTAAATTCAAATTAAAGCATAATTTATATTGGTGGAAGGCTGAGAATATCCTTTAAAAACCCTTTTTGTTTCATCAATTTTGGGTTAAAAAAAAGTCGTCAGCTACATGCCCATCATATTGCCACTTTTTGGCCCATCATGATCCTACACATACCTAGGTTCCATAGACCAAATTGCAAGAGTATGAAACTTTGGACTATATCTAGATCCAAACACCTTATCTTCAAACTACTCCTTAGATATTGAAGCATGAGGGTCCCTTCTTACTACATCATATGCTATGGCAGCAGTGACACCCCAATAATAACATGATTCTACTATCTATGACAATTTTCCTAGCCTCAGTGGGAGTAATAGTTACAACTTTAGCCTTGATCTTTTCCTCCTATTCCTTTTCAATTCCTTCCTAATGAGAAGGTTCAACATTATCCCAAGCTAATTCTACTCTCTCCTTTATTTTTTACTCCATAGTTGAATCATAAACTCCTAAAATTCTTTGAATTGCAAAAACTTATCATCAGTAAGGAATTCATCACATTCCTTGATCCTGGGATCATCATCACTTCCCTTATCATATTGCCATTTTACAATTCTATCAGGGGGTACATTTGAACTATGAGTTTCCTCAATATGAGGAGGAGGGATTTTTTGCTTCACCATTCCCTAGCACATGTTCTGCCATTTGTTCCTCCCTGACTTCTTAAATATCAATAGGCCGCTCTAGGATATCCATAGCTTGTTGTTGTCATTGTTGTTCTAGGATAGCTTGTACTTTATCAGTAGGCTCCTTCACCTTCACCTTAAACTAACCACCCTAATAATCCCTTAGCATAGTGAAAGCTCTTTCCAGAGGGCCTGCAATTACATTATATGGACTTATATAAAAGGAATTCCTTTTCATGATACTTTCTTCAATGCTCATTATAGTTGTCCATTCCTTCTTTTTGGTCATGATAGCCTCATCACTTGTTAAATTCCTTAATACATCATCTCTATATAAGAACTCATGATGTTTCACTTTTAAGTTTTTATCTCTTCTTCTTCCTCCCACAAATCCTTCTGAATCAAAAGTTCTAATCTCATCAAATGTAATTTTGAGGTTATTCACCATGATCCCAAACTTTTCATACCCCTCAGGGGTAGTGACTGTGAAGGAAGCAAAAGTGCATTGGGGATTTACCACAGTAGCCTTCCTGGGCTTCCTAAACACCTCATAATCCATAACATCAATATTCAACATGAGTTCCATAAAGGCCAATCTGTATGAGACATACTAGGGAAAAAAATGAGGTGCCACCTTAGCCCTATAGGCTCTAATAAAAGTATATTCAAAATGAAGAAACCAATCTTTCCAATTATGTGTTGCTTTAGATTCTAGTGTATCTTTTGGGCACATGATATTTCTAATTTTTAGAGAAAGCCTATGAATAGGTGCTACACCAAATGAGTCTAGGACACAATATCTTAGAACATTAGCAAACATGATATAATTAGAATTGGAATAATCTTGATCCCAAATGTGTGTCCACATTTGTACTGGTAAAACATTATTTTCATTGTCCTTTAATCTTAATTACAACTTCCTTTTCCAATCATAATCGCCCTCCCATAAGAGAATATGCATTAGCAGAGAGTAACATGGGAAATGTAAATGGATCACCTCCTTCAAATTGAGGAAATCCTCATGCATCTAATCAACAACATAGTTAGCATAATCAAAACTAGTGTTTTGATTATGACCCTGTATATCTGCTACCATTACCAATAAGTCAAGAGCTATCCTTACTTCAAAATCTTGGGCCAACACTTGATTCAAGCAATAATAACTGTTCTTGAAATAATCCACAGACTCCTCACATTCAAAAGGCTCTGCATCCTTAGCAAGGAATTTCTCCTTGTTTATTCTATGTCGAACAAGCAGTCTATTTCTGTATGCAAATATTCTTTTCTCATATTCAACATATAATTGGTATTTAACCCAAATACTTCCACCATCTTGTCCTTTGTCACTTCTAGGACCACATCACCATTTTCACTCCTGATTGTTTCATCGATGGGATTATAGTACCTAGCTAGTTCCATCATCAATTCCACCTCTACAAACATGTTTGGTAACACTAGATTTCCAAGTTTCAACCCCCATAAGTAACATGTAGGCTTACTAGAATACTGCCTATTAAAAGCATACTAGAAAAGTTTCCACCCACTCTGAGGCTCGGGCTTTTCACCAATTTCACCAACACTATTAATTAACCTAGTGGTCATGACAACTTGACCTATAGGTCTTTTTTCAATTCGTGACCCTCCTTCCTTTATATCTCCAGAGGTCTCCTACATAAACCTTTATGTTTCCTTCTTTGCACTTGTGGTCCTATTAGACGTTGCAGGAGTACTTGGTGAAGGGTTGGATACTGGTGGTGGTTTAGACTTAACCTCAGCTGAAACATCCTAAGTTTTAAGTCATTTAACCCTTTTTTTATTTTGGTTTCCTCTCTGGCCTAATACTAGATTCACTGGGCTCTGGCTCACTCATGTTTGCAATGTGGGAGAACTAGGGTTTATAACTTCTTACATTTGAAAAGAAACCCTTTACAAGTATTAGAACACAAGGTACTACTTACAAAACAAAAATATCTCCCAAAACTTTACCCAACACTTATCATTAAATTGAAGCTATCATCAGTGGACAAGGAAAAAAATTTCTCAATTCCCTATCTTAAGTTAATTCACCTTAATACTTGGGCTAGAAAGAGATATACAGTTTGCTTACCCAAGTGAACACTTTTCCACACATATTATATTTTCTAGAGCTTCCTGCACAATTTCCTTAGCTTCTAGTATCCTTTCTTCTTCTTAGCGAATACATATGCATGACCAACCAAGTATCTACTTTCTTTTATAGCCAAGGGACATGAATTCCACCATTAATGCTTGACAATAAGTTCACATGAACGAACTAATAATTAGCCATTCATATTTAAACCATGATCATTGATCGCTCTATTTTAAAACTATATCAATGGTTATCAATTTGCCTCACTACTTTCTTCTTTACTTTATATGATGTTCTCAGGATTCTACCACATTGCTTCTTCATGCAATAGTTGTCACTTATCATTGATATACCTCATCCTTGACTAGCTCCATCGGCGATGCAAGCATCCACATGATGAAATCTCAGCCCTTGGATCTATGGCCCATCTTTGATCATGTTCATCTTCCCATTGCACATTGCTAATTAAAAATTCACGCCTTGGATCCTATTAATGATGGAAGACATAATGGAGAGATCAAATAAGGATATGTACACCTGCATGAAAATCAATGACATAAAAGACATCGTAGATAAGATTTATTCAAATTAGTGAAAGAAACTTTAAACAAAAAACTCCATCACTCATCACTACTTTGCAACTTAAGCCTTGGAATGAATCCATGACGAGCGATAAAATACAAAAAGATCAAACCATCACTCCTCGTTAATTCTTCTCATATAGTTTGCAAGCAATTAGCGATGATAGATCTACACAGTGATAATGTGTATTGTGTATTGCTAATATAAAACTTATCACTTAAAACATATATGTGATATGCAATGCACGGGATGCCCATCATATCACTCATCGCTAATTAAAATTTATCATTTCATAATCATTCGCGATGAGAAATGAAGACAATAACATAAGGTTGGAGGCCATCGCTTATCACTATTACAATGCTCAATACTCAAAAGCCATTAGTGATATGCGATCCTTTAATGATACAAGGAACATCGCTCATCACTCATTGATACCAAGAGCTTCAGTAGTTATTCACGATGAGCGAAAACAAAGAAATATCACTCATTACTCATCGCCAATTTAAAACACACACTCAAGAAGTAATCAGTGATGAGCGATAAAGCTATGATGGCTAATGGGACTTAAGTGAAATATTTTAAGCATGTGCTCATAAGCTGTTCTAATGAAGGGGATCCTCTAAGATGATATGACAAAAAGGGCTCAAAAACTCCTAAGTCACAAAATTTTTTAGATGTAAAGGCCAAAAAGGCCCTCTACTGAACCTTATCAAATTAAAAAGACTTAGACCTAGGCATAAGGGACTAGTTACCCGATGACAGTGAATGACATAAGATGTTTTAAAGTGGCCAACAATGAGTAATAGGAAGTCAACAAAAAAATAGAACGTTTCAAGTATTCAAAGCTTAGGGTTATAAGGAAGGATTCCAAGCTAATACAATAACCCTTCAACAAAGATGACAAGCAGAACCCTAGGCCCCCATATATTAGCCCTACATTCAAATGTGACAGGGGTTTGAGATGGAACATAAAAAAATCTAGGTTCCATCAAGTGGGATACATTGGCCATTTAGGCCTTAGCCCCAAACACAAGAAAAATTGAGGTTGCAGAGCCATTAGCTGATTTGAGAGGATGGATAATAATGAAGAGAGTGTTTGGAGCTCCAATAGTCAAGGCAGCCACATTGGCTGTGAATATGGCCTAGTTCACTCAAGCCACTATGAAATCATTGCAGGAGGAATGCGATAAAGTGAATATGCAATTTAATGACTTGGTGATTGAATACAATAAGGATGAATAGAAAATTACAAAGTTGCAGTTGGAAGTTGCATTGATGGAGCAATTGCAATCACAACAACCCACAACTCCATCACAAGTCAATATTCATCTTTCTCCTTAGCCTCCTCCACATGAATCACCACCTCCTTCCCATCCATCCCCTTCAAATTCTACAAAATCAGTTGTATACAATCCAAATGATGTTCCCATTGCATATATCACTTGATGTACATCTACTACAACATAACCAAGGTAGACAACTAGGAGAAGGGAGTTGATTGAACAACTCAATGTTTATGAGAAAATGCTCCAACATTTTGATAGGAAAATATATATGCATAATATGAAAATTGTAATTGTAGTACCAGAGCATTTAAATAAGTAGATTGAGAGGAAGATAAATAGCATTCATTCAAATTATTCTTCTATGTTTGATGCATATAGGATCAAGAAGATTTTGATAAAGAAGAAAATCAAAAATTTATCAAATATGGCCCACATAGGATCAAATTGGATGTATTTATTTCATATATATTTCCATTTGATGATGACTTTGAACTTTGGAAAAGAAAGTATGTGCATATTCCTAACTTGTGAATTTATTTTGGGACAAGGTGGTAGTGATTTTTGATCCTTGCACACTTAATAGATAAAAGAAGTCTTCAATAGGGTTGGAGATAAACATTTTGTACTATGCACATGTGTTATTTTGTCTTCACAGGCTAGCTTAGTTTCTGCAATCAACCTTCAAAGATAGATGAAGAAAAGAAGTGGCAAAGTACTTCAAAGGGACAAAGAATTGCAAGTGTAAATATAATAGTTTTGTCTTAAGAATATTCCTATATTTTGAAATTTAATTGTAGTTGTCAAATGAAAATGTGGCAAGTGTACTTTGGCCATAAGCTTGTTTTTCTCCCTTGTTATTATAAAATGGAATTCAACGCCAATTACATGAATTGTTGATTGATCTCCTCAAGCAATTTTGTAATATGTTGGTTATTATTTTATGAACCAAACTTAATCTTACCAATAACCTATAAATCTGTAAAGATTCAATAATTAGTAAGGATAAGAATTTTCAAACACACAAGTAAGGATTCTAAGGCCCTTACTTCTTCACTTCGGGCTCTATGAAACCCAGGAGGGTAATGCCAACAATGTTCTCATAATAAAATTCTTATGTCATTGGTATCAATAACACTACAATATACACAAATGATTCTCATATAGAGGCTTGAAGCTAGTAAAACAAGAGAAGTTGGTTGTTTCTCAAATGTGGTTCACTTTTGGGGCACGAGAATGGTTAAACCTTATAGCTTTGTAACCTATTTTATAAAAGTCAATTAAATGAATTGGTAGTGGCTGATTCAATCAACACAATGCAACATAAATACCTAACTTAGTCCAGTGCCTTATCCTTGGAATGAAATCAATACCAAAACCCATATAATTTCACAGTAATTTTCACACATGTCATTATATGAATCTTGGAAATGTTGCATTCTATTATTTCAACTTTGTGTTCTAACCTTTACTTCTTACTAACATCCTAGCACTCAATCTAATATAAATTCATAGCCATATTCAAGTATTTACATTAATTCTTTGAATTAATAAACAAGAATAAAACCACACATCCATCTAAAATTAACAGAGACAAATAAGATAACCTTGATTATATTATTCATAATCTATAAAACTAGTACATAGGAGAGTAAAATGGTGTTGAACTCGTACTATTTCTACTCTATATTGAAAGTATTACCATTAAGATTACATGTGCATATTGACAGACTTGAACCTAAGACTTATCCCTTAAACCATTTAGTAACCTTTGCAATCCCTATGTGACCAATCCCAAAACAATTCACTACCCCCCACTCCTCTTTCTTCTTGGCCCTAAAATCCAATTTATAAAGATATGGGAGTGACAAGCATCATGCCACAATTACCATTACATTTCATTTTCATTTGAAAGCTAATTTCACCTAAATTTGAGATATTCCTTGAACTGTTACATTTAATCATTACAGAATAGGGGAAGAAAAAACTCCACATGATTCACTAAAGAAGATGAACCATCCCTCCAAAAGGCATCATTTGTTTTTGCAACAGCTCCAAAATCTGTCATCCACATAGACCAAAGAATATTTTCCACCAGTACACTAGAATCCAAAACTTATATAATATCTGGAAAAGGCATACTTGCCACCAAAGACATGGAGTTCAACAAATCCACCTCACACCAATCCAAAATATTTCCACATTAGCACTAGAGACACAAAATGAAAGACATGCTAAAGAGGAAAAGATTATTGTAGGGGAAATGATATTGTCAAAAATAAAAATGGAATTGGGATGCTACTCTAATTCGTTAGCATAAGAGTATGCTCATCCACTCTATGTTCATGCTGAAACTAGAGAAGCAACTATTCCTCCTTCATCATAATCCTTGTGTGGACCACTAGAGTGAGCAGGTAATGACCATACTCTAGATCAATATCACCTCCACCATCCGAAGAGTTGTCAGAAATATCTATGGGAGAGTTGTGCCTCCTCAAATAAGCCTTGTGATACTTGTTCCTTTTATTTGCTTCTCTCACAAGCTTAACATATTTTTTCTTTCAAAAATTTACCAATTCTTTGAAAACCATCTCACTTCTCAAGTTATAGGTGCTCTTAACACCACTCTTTACAACCTTTCCATAGGCTTTCTTGTTCTCCTTTGGTGTTTCAGGAGCTCCTCGTATCTCAATTTCAATCTTAGGAGTGTCATCCAAGGACTCCAAAAGACTAAGTCTCTTAGACCTTCTAATTGGACTAGAAGAAATACTGGGTTTAATCATTTCAACAAGAACAAGATGGGGACAAGATGACTTCACAATTGGAAACAAACCCTTCACTAGTTTCTAAAAAATATTTTACAGAATAAAAACACTCAAGTCCTCACAATTCTCATCAACCTATGAAGAAATTGTAGGATGTAAAACTCTCACCACACTAGGATTTTAGAACTTACAAACTAACTTAGACATAGTTTGCAATTGAAATAGATACGAGCCTCCACTTACCCAGGAAGAGCTTGCCACAATACTTCCGCAAAAACTTTGCACCATCCTTTTCATAGACTTAGAATTTCTTAGCTTCTGATTGTAATTGTGAAGAAACAAAGGCTATCAACTCCTATTTCATCACGTAACTTGAGTTGTTTCAAGCATTAATGCTAGAAGAAGGCTTGCACAAGTGAGCCAACAGTTAGCCACTTGATTTTTAAATATCAGTCATTCATCACCCGTTAATATAAGTTGATAGATAATTAAAATCAAGGTAATTGATTGTGAAAAAATCCACTGCATGTGCCCGTTTCCTTTGTCTAATTAGAAAAAACCAAGTGGATTTGCATCGACCCTATCTGCACACTTAATCACCTTCTTTGCATTAAAGAAATCTTGGCATGTCATGTTTACCTACTCGCCCATGGGAATTAATTCACTTGCAATTCATATCAACAGAATAGTGGGGAGTAATCATGATTTAATCTCAAACCATCAGCCTGTACCCTACCTTATTTCAATGTTATCTTCACATGTGTACCATCACCTAACATAATTGATGGCCTCAATCAAGAGTGATCCCCAAATCTCGAGCACATGTCAAAAGAAAAATTGGCACCATTTTAGCGCATATATTTTCTTAGCCAAATTTATCAATATTTGGACCTTACTAATATCTTGCCAGCCTTTGAAATTGCTTGATGTGTCTGTCGCCCACTTTCCCATTGAGAAACAAAAGCTACAATTAGGCCCTTCACTGGATGGAAAGAAGTGGTAAAAATTGACCCACATCACCCACCATCAAAGTTTGATCTATTTCCTCATAAAGCATTTGTTGTCTCCAAAGGCTGGTGGGTCCCTCCATGAAGCAATAGGTGTCAATTTTCTCACTAGCCTGTGATATTTTATAAATGTAGAATAAAAATTGGATGGGGTGGCAGGGAGTGGTTAGGATTGACCCACGTCACCTGCCATCAACCCTATATTTTATTTCAATACTGCTCACAAATCACAAAAGGATATTGAGCCTACCAGATATAGATAATATGTTTCTTGCACCCACTTGCTCATACAATCACTTTACAACAATACATAGAATAGATAGGGCAACGGGGAACAACTCAGATGAAGACACATCCCATGATACCAGTCATTGATTCTCTTCAAAGCTCAGCTTGTTGACCACTTGAAAACACTAGGCCCAATGTTGTATATGACATGTGGCAACTGCCCATCAACCCTTATGATTATTTTAATGGTAAAGGAAAACAAACAAGGTGGTGGGGAGCGGCCAAGATGTAGCCACATCATCCAATGACCACCATTGATTTCCCTATATTACTGCCCGCAATGTTTGACAAAGGGACCAAGATTTCCAGTGCACAAGATTTCCAATGCATAAGACACATGGCTTATGCCCACTATTTCATGAGAATAAACTAATAGGCCATAAAATATAACAGGTGTGCGGGGAACGGTGATGATATGCTCATGATGATCGAACGATCATTGTAAAACTTAATATCTACACATGTGACAAATGTTAGTTTTAAAAGAGGGCCATTACTAGGAAAATGAAGATTGAGGACATGGATACATGGATTAAGACCCTAGGTAAATATTAAAACTTGAGCTTATACCTAGACGAAACTTTTTTAAAGACATCAATCTCGATTTTAATAAATCAATAATTCTAATACGATGACATGAATCAACTGAAACCACTAGGATCAAGGGGTCAGTAAGGAAATGAACTTGATGATAGGTTGAAACTTAAACCACTGGGAAACTACTTTAGAAATTCAAGAATGAAATATAATGCTTGCCAAAGGCCTCAAACTCAAGGTTAATTCAAAAGGGTTTTATCAACACAAACCCAAAAACATCAATGAGAAACCTAACCCTAAGCCCCAAGACAAGGGATTAAACCAAATTTTATAATATTTGAAATGGAATCAAAGAAAATTTTAAAAAGGTTCCATCGCAATACACCATACAAAGAATATAATTCGAGTTTGTATCTAAGTTCTTGACTCTTCATTTTATGCAAATTTATTTTTTATGACAATGCTAGCATTTGAATATAAGAATGACATAATTCTAAAGCTAATTCTCTCATTGTGCATTCTTTACATGAATTATCAATAAAAATGATCAAAGGTCTTTTCAATGATCTTCATTGTTTTCCAATGAATGTATGATTTTATCTTTGTTCTAATTCAAGGAATTAGTTAAATTACTTTGATAGAATCATAGTTTATGTGATTTGAGTACAAGGATATATAGTAAGTCCTAGTTTTGAATATTTGAGTATGATGTTGTAATGCAGTGTTGTAATAGCTTTGAGATACTAGGTTTTAATATACTATTGTTCATTATGGTTTGTGTTTAATTTTATTCTATAGCCTAGGTTAAGACAATGGTTTAGGATCTATATTTGTGTTACAATATTCATGATCTTTCACAAAAAATACATTCATAATCATTGAATCTTTATTTTTTGTTGAAAATGTATGTTGAGTTGAAGTCTACCATGCTCTGTTGCTTATGAAATGATTAATGTGTAAATAATTTTCTATTTCTTTGCATTCATTGAATTGTCAAGAAATTGTACACAAAGCTTATTTGTTATTTACAATGCATAAGATTAGTTGTCACAAAGGATCTTAATTGCATTGTGTAGGATCACTCTCTCAGTTCTTATAGTGCCCAAAGTGCAATAGGGAATTTCTTTGTAGCTTTCACTTGTTCATTGGCCAATCCATCTAATTATCTAACCATTGGAAGATGAAAATTCCATAGGCTATTTGTGAGATCAATTTGGTATTTAAAAAGACAAACAGATTGGTGACTCTATTGGGGATAACTTGTCTTAAGTCTTTAGTTCTAGAAAAATCTTTAAAGTTGGAGTCATATAGTTTGGAAATATGTATTCATCCATAAAGAATTCATTGATTTGTCTTGCCATTTTTCAAATTGAAGTCAGTCTTCCAAAGATCTAAGTAGTATTTTCTTTCCTTTGTCAAGTCTCCATTAAATTGTTAAGTGTCTATCTTAAGAGTCTTTGTACTCATAAACTTGTTTAAATCTATTCAAGATTCATAAATATTTTCACAATTCCCATTAATTTGGGTGGTGACCCTAAGTCTTTGTGCTAGTGCACTTTAATTCATTACAAGAAATTGAGAAGAACATAAGCGGAAGTTGTAGAGAAAAAATGAGGAAGACTAGAGCTCATATGGAGAAGCATCTAAATGAGAATCTAGAAGTAACTTTAGAAGATGCCAAAACAATCATGGAAAAAAAGGACACTAGAATACAAGTCTACCCCACATCTTATTCCTGAGCCTTCTCATTCTTTCATTAGCAATTATAGTAGTCATGAAAGACAACATAACTTGCTAGGATTAGACTATGAAGATAAAGATGCAACCAATAGATCAGTTGTAAGAATACATAAGTCTAGACCTAACTATGGAAGAAGTAGGAGTAGAAGCATTCAGCGTAATATTTCTACTACGAATGTTATTTATTATGTAATATTTTTCCTCCCACTTCTAATGGTTATTCTCTTTTTCCACCTGATCTATTAACTAGATCTATTGATAATGCCCAAAACCTTATAGATTTATCATATACCTCAAATTCTAAAATTACTCTCTGAAATCCTGATGATGTCTTTGGTGAAAGTAGTGCTCTTTAAAGAGAAGTGAAAATACATAGTGAAATAAGGATGAAAAAGGAAAAGGAGAGGAAGGAAAAGATTATAAATTCTATTATTGAAAGAGATATGTTAAAGAAGAGAGTGGATCAAATGAAACTCATGAACCAATTGAAGAACATGAATCAATTCCCACCAATACCACAGGCTCTGTTGTTTATGAGATCCTTAATAAGAAGAATCAACATAGTCCCATAAAAAAGACCAACACCACTACTTGGACCAGTTCCATAGTTACTATGAGAAATGTTTTTTCCTAAGCTAACATGATCAACACAAAAGAGAGTTAGCCATGTTAGGAAAAACAATAATCAAGCTCCCTATGAAATTCTTAATCACATTAAGACAAGTAAACATGATAATAAAAGCATACAAAGAAAGCACACAAGCATGTAAACCTATCTAAAATGGATCAAACCATCATCTCGTAAGGGAATTGGTGCTATTTTGATGTGCAAAATAGACCTTTCCCAAACCCTTTTTGATAAGCTCGTGGATGATATGATGATCAAGATTCAAATACTTAAGATTGTGTCTCAAGTTGTGGAGTTGTCTAGGATTAAATCAATAGAGAGGGTCTATTTTTATAGAATAAAATGATAGAAGAATGCAAGATAGGAGGAATGTGGGATAAAATATAATCCAATGGCATTGTGCCAGTTATCAGCATTCCAATGGAGGAAGGTTGTGCACATCTTAGTCAATGTGCCAAAGAGGGGGAGATTTGAAATTCAAAAGATGGCTTGTTGGAGGGAGAAGAAAAGTCTTCCATTCCAAGTGATGGACATGTAAAAGGGGAGTTAATGCTATGTTGGAAGGGACAAGTCATTTGAGGGGGAGATTTGAAATGGGGGAATATTCCACTTTTATGCCATGTTGATGGAAATTAGAAGATTTAATAAATAAATTAAATGATTTATTTGTGCAAGTGGGAAAAGCTAGAGGATGGAGCATGCATTAGATCTAACCTTAATCATGATTTGATTAATTAAGATGAGGATTAGGTGATTTGACCTATTTGATTTATATTTATGGATTAAAATAATTCAAAAGGAGATGGAAAGTGATTTAGATTTAGTTAAATTAATATTTTGATTTATTTAGCTAAAGGGAATGATGTTCATACTAAAGATGAATTTATTTAATTTAAATGGAGGACTTTTAGAGATTAATCAAGTAAACTTGATTTATTTGATGAATGGATGAATATGACCTAACTAAATGCATGATGCCAATTTTGCATGTCTACATTTTCCCCCTCTTTGAAGCAATGTACTTGTTGCATTGGTTCAAAGAATAAACTTGCCATCATCAAAATTTAAAAAGTTTCTAATTTTTTCAAATGCCCCAGTGGAAAGAAGTATACTGGTACATTGCCCCCTTGAGAGATTGAGCGAATTTTTTTATTTGAGGGTCAATCTTGTGACAAAGAGGTTCAAAATGGACGTATGGATGGTTATGATGATGATGAAAATGAAATGGTTGATGCAATATTACCTATATGATTATGCAATGGATGTTTTATGCAAATGTATGATTTATGAGATGCTTAGACTAACAAATCTATATTATAATGATGATCAATATGATATGATATGATGTGCAATATTCTAATGGTTTGTGGATGTAGGATGGATGCATTCGTGATGATGATTAACTATTTTGGTATGATGTTAGCGCAGAAAAGAAGAAATGAGATGATGAAAAAAGGATTCAACACGCCAACTTTATGAGAGATGATGATGAGAAATGAATGCTTTTCTTATCAGGAATTGGTACTTTAAAAGGGCTACTTACCTTATGTTTGATAACACACATAGTTACAATGCATCAAGGTATAAAGAACTAGGATGGAATTGCACTTAGTGTGATGGAATTTGACTTGAAAATCAAATAGGAGTATTCTTGTTCACACTTGACATATGGAAACCTTGCTAGGATGCACCTAACAAAGAAATTATTTGCCAAGTTATATTACAAGACCATTCAACAAGCACAACAAACAAAAAGATAATGATCGATCTACCCCATTCCTTTCTCTCTAAATCATTTTGATTAGACATCATTGAGAGGTTAGTGGAATGGGCGCAATAAGATAAATCAAAAGGAATAGATCAAGCACACGAACAAGTCAATAGTCTTCATACCTCGAGCCAAAGGGATGTTTTTTTTTAGGATAAGAACCAAAAATATTGCCAATAGATAATTCCCATTGTAGGAAGGATACATCCTACGAAAATTTAGTGGATGGTGGCATGTCATTTTGTTTATCCAAAGTGTTTTTCCAAAGATAATGCCCATTGTAGGAAGGATACATCCTAGGACATGTTAGTGGATGGTTGAAATTTGATAGGTTGTTTGACAAGCTATTGACATAAGGTTGATTGACATGTTTGTGAATGATCAAGAGTTTGATTTTTCATTTAAAAGTTTGATTTTGATTTTGATTTTTTGTTTGAAGTTTGCTTTTGTTGATTGTTGTGCTCGTTTTCGTTTGTATTTCCAAAGGATGAAGGTGACAATTGTTTTATTATGGATGATTGATTATTGCGGGTGAACGCAAGATGGGGGTAGATGAATTTTTCAAATATTTAGATTTTTTTAATGTTTTGAAATGTTTTGAGGTTGTTTTTGGTATTTTCAAGATGTTTTACAAATGTTTTGATTTTCAAAATTTCAAATGATTTTTTGGATTTTTTGAGATTTTATGAATGTTTTTGGATTTTGGTGTCTTATGGGCTGATTAAAGTTAGCCTTGCCTATGTTTAAGCTCAGAGATGATGTAGTTTAGATGACATATTTTTGATGTTTTTCTGACTTTTTGACCTATTTTTGGATTTTTGATACGATTTTGGATGTTTTTGGATTTTCTTGACTTTTTGAATTTTTTGGATTTTGATATGATTTTATGATGTTTTTGGATTTTTCACACGATTTTGACTTTTTGGATATGGATATGTGTGATGATATCAGTGCTTGGTTTGGGATTTTGTTAAAAACCAAGCTAAGGTTGATTGATCATATTAATGGATTGATGATGATAACATTGTTGAGGATGCACAACAATGCAAGGATAGTGTTAAGCAACAAAAAAATTAGGATTTGGATTTTGGATCACAAGTGATTGACCAATTTGATTTTCCAATTTGTTTAGATCACCACATAAGTTGGAGGATATAGATCAAGATTTATTTATGAAGCAAGATGTAAATATCTGCCTGCGGTGTCTAGCAATGTACAAAATGCCATGGATGGATACCTTGATAGGTGTGGGGATGGATGGATATAGTAAGCATGTAGAGGATGCCAAGGGCTATTTTGGGATAAGATAAGGTGCAATCAAATAGAGGATGCTCATTTGGATAATGTTGCATGGCTTAGATAATGTCTACTAGGATAGGATCAATGAAAATGTCCCATGTCAAGGTGTTTACCATAAGAAAATGCAAAGTGTGCACCAAACTTTGTCAAGATCAAGATGGATGTAGATGGATGAAAATAGATTGGATAAATGGTTCATGAATGAAATGGATTTATTATCGATAAGATAGATGGAATGTTGGATTTATTATGTATGGGATGAGATGCTTTCATCTGAAGTGGTGCACATAGATGCTCGATTCTACACATGACACCTGTTTGATAGTTTTTCATCATGGTACCTACCCAAAGTGCCACTGCAGTGGTTTTCATTGGAGGAATTTTTTTCTTTTTATTGTTTTTAATCCTTTTTCTAAAAGATTTTAAACTCTTGTTGAACCACCTTGTGGTGTTGATGTAGATGCTTTTGTAATAATGTTCCATCGATATCCTACTTGAAGAAGTTGCTTTGCCAAGATATGTGCACTTGAATGCAACTTTTCTAATTCCTGATCTGCTTTGCTGATACTAGAGTTAACTGTCTTTGTGCACATATCGCAATAGAGTACCTTTTGAATCCTTATGATGAAGGGTTGTTTCCAATACATGGTCAATGTGAGAATTGGATATCGTGCATGGAGGCATGGATGGAGTGTGTTTCGGGATAAGATATGGATTGGTTGATAGTTTGGAACCTTTGACTCTCCAAACTTGGGAAGATGAGAAATGATGGGTGGCTACGAAAGTGTGCATGAAATTAGGACCAACTGCTTGATACACTTTGTACGTCACTTGAGAAGCCTTAATTTTTCTTTGTGGACATCTTTGATGGTTACTTTTCCCTTTCATATTTTTCCCCATAGTTTCTTTGACTAATGGAGTTTGATAGGGATAATCTTTCTTTGTATTCTTTGGTATCCACTTGTATTTGATTTATCCTTCATGCTTCACTACTTCTTTTCCTTTGATGAAGTTCTTATTTCTTTGATTTACATCCTTCTTTTGATGTTGGTCCCAATTCATGGATGGGGTCATGGGTGGATGAAGATTCATGTTGCGGCTAGTTGTAGTATTGGCATTGGTTTCACCATAAGGATTCTTCATGCCCTTTATGTTAACATTTGCACTAGATAAAGTTTCCCCTAGTATGGTGGTAGTAGCACCTTTTTTCTTTGATTCTGCATTTTTTTAGATGTCTTGTTTAGTAAGCGTGCTCTAATAGATGACCACTACAAATGACGTTTCAATTTGCTACTCTACTAACCCCAGAATATCCTGTTCTATCTAACTTGTTTCTTTGACTGGATAATGTTGGATATCTTCATACATGATGTCCTCATTCTAAATTTGGGATATATCTGATCCTAATGTTGACAACTTAGTTTGATTGTAGGAAGCAATAACCTACCCTTTTTTTGTAATAATGTCAAGAGTAGAGGAATCCTATTCTGAATAAAGATCATCTACGTGTCCATCCAAATAAAGCATCTCATGGGTAGATGGAGGAGTATGTGTTATGTGGATATGATCATCTTGTATAGATAGGAGAGTATCCATTAGATCATTGTAGTATCTTGGAGATATGAATTCTTGATCTTGATTAATTTTCGGATTTCTTTTGACATGCTTTGGATCAAGTTCTTGACATGGGTTAGTTTCAAACAATGGATTGCTTACAAAGGGTTGTTGGACATCATCATTAGTCACGGTAAGTGGTTCAATATCCTCTTGATCTTTGAATGGACTTGGATCAAGTGTCGAGTTGAGGATTGCTTTAGTATCTATAACCATGAAGTCAAAGGGGGTCAACATGTTTTGGAAAGGACCATTACTAGACCTTGGTAAAATATTTTGATCTTGATTTGGAGTAAATTCTTGAGATATGTCCTCTAACTCATTATATGATGTAGAGAAATTTTCAGCATGATTATTGGTCGATGGATCATGGATTATGTCAATAGGATCAAATAATTCTAACATTCCTTGAAATACATCAATAAAAAGTGGCTCTTGATGTATGGTGAGTTGATCATCAGATGGGGTAGAAACATCTTCAATATGCTCATCAATGGATAGATCTTGATCATCGTTTTCAACAATTGTGATGGAGAGATTTTCAATGCTAACAGTAGTGGTTGAATTCTGATTATTGTCCCCAATAGATATTACCTTTTGATCAATTAGGTCTTGGATCAAAATTTTGAGTCAAATACAATCTAATGTTGTGTCCCTTTACTTTGTAAAAGTCACAAAGGTGCTTCTCATTATACCCTGATGGTTTAACTAGGGGCTCTTGATAATTCTTAAAAATGGGAAGTTTGATGAGATTTTCTCGTACCAATTGTTGCATGACTGATTCGATTGGTCTCCCAAGTGGTCTGTATTTTCGTTTGTTACCTTGTGAGATTTGTACTTTAAGGTGACCTTGTAGTGATTGATTTTGGAGATGTGGTGATTGATTTTTGAGATATGGTGATTGATCTTCAAGATTTGGGGCTTGGATTTGTTGATGTGGTCGATCTTGATATCTAACTTCTTGACATTGGAGATATTGTTCTTTATGTGGTTGTGGACACAACTCAACGCTTTGATGACATGGTTCAACCAAAGGAAGAGTGTATTGATTTTGGAGTGAATATGTCTCTTGGCTCAATAAGTCAATTAGTTTGGCAAGTGAGGCAAGTTGATCTAGTGAATTTTTATCTTGATTTTGATTTTGACTCCCTTGATATGGTTGATTTGGCTTTTGTTCAAGCATATTTGGAACGTACACTTGTGGTGTTTTCATGGGATCATGGACAAACTGATTGTAGACAATGTTTTGATTTGGGATGATGTTCAGATTTGGCATTATGGATTGAAATTGAACATTGTTGTGGTTGGCAATCACATTTCCTTGATTTAGGTAACTTTGATTTTGCATGGTGTTACCTTGACTTGGATCAATACATGGAGTCATTATCATCTTGTTTGGACTTTGAACAACATTTGTATGATTCACAAACATATCTATCCCAAATTTTTCCAAGTGTGTATTTGAAATGTTCATCTCTAGAAAGCTACTTGATATATTCACATTTGGCACATGTATGGATTTGGTGGGATAATGTTGTTTAGTGGAAGACTCATGCATTGGATGTTTGGATAATAGATTTGTAGGTTAGGACTTGGATTTAAATCTACCATCAAGAAAGGTGTTCCAAAATTTGGATTGGGAATACTCACATTTGTTGTACCATTGAGGTTTGTTGGAGATAATGATCCTATGTATGGATTGTATAAATGTGAGTTTTGATAATCAATTGGCGTTGTAAGGCTTTGATAGTTTGGTTGATTTAGATCATTCATGATGTATGGAGCAAGTTTATATTCCATGTTCTTCTTATGTTTTGACCTTGTTGTAAAAGTGAACCTCTAAGGTTTTTAGGACCAATGATGAGATGAAGGATGGAGGGAATGATATGGGTGTTGAACCTTTTAGGAACTTTGAATCAATGATAGAATTATGGATTTGATTTTGATTGGTTTGATTTGATTTGGATAATGGACTTGTAAACCCTAAGATGTTAGATGTGATCTTAGGATGAACTTGTTTCAAAGGGTGTTGATTTAACTAGAGGTATGAGAAAGGATGCATTCCCATACTCCTAACTAAACAAGGTGATTTTGATTTGATGATTTACCCAAGTCTAAAAAGATGTTTCCAAAGCTCCAAAATTGTTTTTGGCATGAGATGATAAATTTTTTGGGATGGATGAAGTGTTTGATTTGATCCTAAATGAACCTAATAGGGACCTTGTTTACAAGACCAAGATAGTGAAGAACATGCTTTTCCCTAAGAGTAGTTCAAAACCAAAATACCAATGTTTGCATGAAATCCATATGACCAAAAGATGCCAAGAACATGTGTGGGGTCTGATTGTTTCTTATCTTTGCTTAATGAGTTTTTTTTTATCATAAACACACTCTTGATTAGCTTTAGAAACTAGATGTCTAATGTCCTAACTTCTTCTCATCCCTCAAAGTGTATCATGTGGAAATCAAGGAAATCAAGGAAAAAGTTACCTAATGTTGACTTTAGTAGGAAAAAATTGAGATGAAATCCAAATGCTTAGAAGCCTCTAAGGATACGAATCCCAAGGGAAAGAAATAGCATGTGAATTTGTTCAAGGATATTTACTCCTGCTAAAGGGTTTGAGATTTGATGTTGGTGTTAAATGTTTGTTTTTCCAATGTTTTGGATCAAGAAAAGTGTTTTGTTCCCAAACTTATGCACAATCCTATGGATATTTGAGCCAATATTTGTTGAGTCCCCACTTGGAAAAGTCTATCTATGCCTATTTTTAGCGAATGGTTAGATGCTTAACGACACAGGCTCTACCTTATAGTGCACTTGCTTCTCAGGTCATCCAAGAATCAGTATCCATGAATCTCCCATGGCATACTTTCCACCTCTACTAAAAGTCATAAAATTGTGGGGCAGCTTCAGAATGATTGTTCTTGCACCAACAAATAGATTAGGATGTTGGCCTTTCTAAACAAGGGTTTTAATTCAAACTTTATGTTCATATAGATTGACCCATGCGGTGAGAGACCATTTTTTCCCTTCTCATTGGGACCAACCGTGTGATACTGGCCTTTGCTCCAGTACCCATTTTTATATCCTGGTTGGAAATACACTTGGCTTTAGTGTGTTATCGGTAGGGTCATTCCCTTGGGTGAGTGATTTTTCCCACAAGGAAGGGCCCCTCTAAGATTAACAAAAGCAAGCAAACATATTTGTAGTTGGATCAACATTCATTTAGAAACAAAGGGAGAACACACGCAACATGTTCCACTCACACTTGTAAAGTTTTTTCAATTTTAAGCCCAAATTGAAATGTGGAGGAAATCTTTTTGACAACTTAATATCATAAAAAGACTTTTGATTCTCAATATTGTGATGGGGCACAAGAGAAGTGCATATTCCCTTTTGAATGATATTATTTTGTGAAAAAGATTACAAAACACCAAATGCACGTGTTCATTTTAATTTCCAAAGGCATAGTTGAGTTCTTTTTAAAGCACTAAATTTGAAGTGTGAAAGTTGTTTGTCAAATTTTAGACCAAATCGAAAAGCTTAGTGAGTTTCTAATGTTTAGCTTTAGCCCAGCTTTGAAAAAAATCTATCAATGATTTATTTTCAATTCAAATTGAATGTGAGTTTTTCTAAAATAGAAAACGAAAGAAAGAAATGGATGCCTCAAGCATTTAAAAATGCTTTGTGAATTTCAAGTTTCTATGCCCAATTTTTTTTTTCAACTCCATTCTTGCTTTCTTTTGCTTGATTCCAATGTCAACCTTTAACTTTTTTCCTACAAGATAAAAAAATACAATTATACAGGGATCAAGTTATTAATTAAAATCATTTTACACATTATCTCTAAACAATAGAACAATTCCAAAGGAAAAGACTAATGATTTTGAATTAATAGATGAAGCATTAATAAGGATCTTGATTTCCAAAAAAAAATCTTTAAGGAAAATATTAGTCGAGACTAGACAACTTGCAAAAAAAAAGCTTCTCTTGCCAATAATTCAATCTTACCACACTACAATGAAATCCCTTATCTTAAACACAATCATAAAAAAAAGATCCTTTTGACAACATAAAAGCTCTAAAAAACAAATGGTGCATCAATAAGTGGATACTGCACTTATTAATTCTGCATGTATGATTCTGCAATTAGAAAGGAAAATGTTAGCATAGAATTTTAACAAGTTTTGTAATCCTCTAGCTAGCACGCATCCAATGAATGAATTAACTTATGCATTTATGGATCTTGTATCCCTAGCCACCAGTTGACTTCAATCCATCGATGTCATCCTTGGTTTCTGAATTTTAATGATTTGTCTAAGAAAATATATTGCGTCAGTTAAAGATCTATACCAAGAGATTAAAAATAAAAAAATTTCCCCCAAAGATATCCTACAATGTAAGAAATTTAGCATTTAAAAATAAAAAACAACATAGTAAACCGTATGTTAGCATAATTGACATCCAATAGCCAGATAAGATTTGATTTGATGCAGACAAGAAGTTTGGTGTGTCATTCGATGAACAAGGTTCTCATTTTAATGCATTAGCTAAGGTGGGATCCCATGGGTCTATAGAATGGAGCATCTAAGTAGGAACTTGGGAGGTTGTAGCCTCTCCTCAATCTTGCCCGATGAACTACCAAACTCCCACGGCTTCCTTCATACATGTTCCAATAAAATATATACAGATTCCTTTTTAAAAGAAGTATAGGAAGCTTCAAAATTTAACTCATAAAGTTCAAGAACCATGACAAGGAGAAAAAAGACAATGTATTCATTCTTCCCAAGACAATATTTGTTGAAGTGAAGTAATCCCTTTACAAACTGTGCACAATCGATGGTTAAAGAAATCTTCTACATGCAAACTTTTAGCACATTAGTTGTGGGCGTTATAAATTGTTTGAAGAAGGCTAGATCCATTGGCATTGCTTTGTACACAACTTGGCTTGGAGTTGAAACTAATAAATAGCGAGAGTACCTTTATTACTAGAAAATGTAAAAATAATCATTTTAAAACTATTAAATTAAGTTTCACCAATCTATTATATCAAACAGTACAACTATGTACCTTGTGAAGGGCTATCCTCAATGATAGATGTTGGCATGAAATACATCTAGAAACTTTCAAGCTATTCATTTTAACAATATGAGATACCTCACCTCCTAGAAATGTCATGAATTTATGTTACGCAAGATTTTTCTCTCACCACATGGATCTCACAAGATAGAGTCACATCTTTCAATTTAAATATCTATCTAGAAACATCTACTTTGTTCTAAAATCATGATTAGTTCAGTTATGAATCGACACTACACTAATGCAACTTGCTACACCACCTTAAAGTGGGAAACATGAACCATTTAAAAAAAACCAAGGAATAAATGTGTTTAGAATCTTTCAAGCTAATGCAAATGCCAAGTGAAAATCCAACACCTAAATGTTATTTCAAAAGCTTTTAAAAGTAAATGCGAATGGTAGGTGTAAAGCCGAATTTTGTAGAAAATTTCAAGAAAATGAATTTAATAAAATTCTTTTATTGTAACCAATAGATGGGAAGGTCGCACCCCAACACCATCAAATTCACTTTTGAAAGGAGACAACCTTTATTCTCTTTTGCAGCGATTAGATTCTGGCATCAATTTGAATGTTTCTTGAATGGTATTAGGACACAACCTCAAGATTGACAGCAATAGTTATAGAACCTTTGACGAGCATCCTCCTAGCTTGCATGTTTTTTGAAATTCCTAAAAGAGATGTTAGCTCATATAAAGAAATGAATGCAGTGAGTTCCTTATCAATCTTATGCATTTAAACCATGAAAATGCAACTTCCTTACTACCACTCATCGGCTACTACATGGGATTACAAAAAACTTGTGAATGAGAAGAACTAGGTCTCCACTACAAAGTAGGTAGTAAATGATAAATTGAAGTCCCACAATAGTATAACCCACAAACGATAAATAGAGGAAAAAATGTTGTTGAGCAAGATATGATGTGAAGAAGAAAGAAAAAAATAAATGAGAGCTATGATGCCCTGTTTACTTCTTGTTAGGAAGGCATCCCTCTCACTACCCAAGCATTCGGCTCATGTTTTCCCCTACTCCATAGAGAGAAATTTCGAGGAGGGACAAGAAGAATCTATTTCTTTAGAAAAAGTATCCAAAGATTTTTAATGCTAGAAGAAGGCTTGCGTGAATGACCTGATAATCAACTACTTGATTTTTAAATCTCAATCGTTGATCATGCATTAAGATAAGTTGACAGATAATTAAAATCAAGGTAATTGATCGTGAAAAAATCCACGGCATGTGCCCGTTGCCTTTGTCTAATAAAAAAAACCATGTGGATTGACATCGACCCTGTCTACACACTTAATCACCTTCTTTGCATTAAATAAATCTTCCCGTGTCATGTTTACCCACTCACCCATGAGAATTAATTCACTTGCAATTCATATCAACAGAACAACGGGGAGCAATCATGATTTAATCTCAAACCATCATCCCATACCCTACCTTATTTTAATGTTACCTTCCTATGTATACCATACCTGATAGAATTGATGACCTCAATTGAGAGTGATCCCCAAATCTGGAGCACGTGTAAAAAAAAACTGGCACCATTTTAGCCCATATATTTTCTCAGCCAAACTTATCAATATTCGACCCTTACTAATATCTCACTAGCCTTTGAAATTGTTCCATGTGTCTTTCACCCACTTGCCCATTAAGAAGCAAAAGCTACAAGTAGGCCCTTCATTAGATGGAAAGAAGTGGTTAGGATTGACCCATGTCACCCACCATCAACCATTGATCTACTTCCTCATAAAAAAATTGTTGTCTCCAAAGGCTGGTGGGTCCCTCCATGAAGCAATAGGTGTCAATCTGCTTGCTAGCCCATGAGATTTTATAAATATAGACTAAAAATTAGATGAGGTGGCAGGGAGTGGTCAGGATTCACCCATGTCACCCACCATCAACTGTAGATTTTATTTTGATACTGCTCACAAATCACAAAAGGATATTGAGCCCACCAGATATAGATAACATGTGTCTTGCACCCATTTTCTCATACAATCACTTTAAAACAATACATACAATAGATGGGGCAACGAGGAATGACCCAAATGAAGACACGTCTCATGATACTAGTCATTGATTCTCTTCAAAGATCAACCTATTGACCGCTTGAAAACACTAGGCCCAATGTTAGATATGACATATGTCAACCACCCGTTAGCCCATGTGATTATTTTAATGGTAAAGGAAAAAAAAATAGGATGGTGGGGAGCAGCCAAGATGTAGCCACATCATCCAACAACCACCGTTGATTTCCTTATAATATCGCCCACAATCTTTGAAAAAGGGACTAGGACTGCCAATGCACAAGACACATGGCTTATGCCCACTATCCCATGACAATAAACTAATAGGCCATGAAATATAATCTAGGTGTGTGGGGAATGGTGGTGATCTACTCATGATGATCAAACAGTCACTATAAAACTTAATATCTATGCATGTGACAAATGTTAGTTTTAAAAGAGGGCCATTACTAGGAAAATGACAATCGAGGACATGGATACATGGATTAAGACCCTAGGTAAATATTAAAACCTAAGCTTCGACCTAGATGAAACATTTTTAAAGACATCAATCTCGATTTTAATGAATCAATAATTTTAATACAACTATGGGCGTCAACCGAAACCACTAGGATCAAGTGGTCGGTAAGGAAATGAACTTGATTACATGTGTTGAAACTTAAACCACTGGGAATCTACTTTAGAAGGTTAAGAATGAAATATAATGATTGCCAAAGGCCTCAAACTCAAGGTTAATTCAAAAGGGTTTTATCAACACAAACCCAAAAACATCAATGAGAAACCTAACCCTAAGCCCCAAGACAAGGGATTAAACCAAATTTTATAAGATTTGAAATGGAATCAAAGAAAATTTTAAAAAGGTTCCATCATAATACACCATACAAAAAATATAATTCGAGTCTATATCTAGGTTCTTGACTCTTCATTTTATGCAAATTTATTTTTTTATGACAATGCTAGCATTTGAATATAAGAATGGCATAATTCTAAAGCTAATTATCTCCTTGTGCATTCTTTACATGAAGTATCAATAAAAATGATCAAAAGTCTTTTTAATGATCTTCATTTTGTTCCAATGAATGTATGATTTTATCTTTGTTCTAATTCAAGGAATTAGTTAAATCACTTTGATAGAATTATAGTTTATGTGATTTGAGTACAAGGATAGATAGTAAGTTCTAGTTTTGAATATTTGAGTATGATGTTGTAATGTAGTGTTGTAATAGCTTTGAGATACTAGGTTTTAATCTACTATTGCTCATTATGGTTTGTGTTAAATTTGACTCCATACCCTAGGTTAATACAGTGGTTTAGGATCTATATTTATGTTACAATATTCATGATCTTTCACAAAAAATGCATTCATAATCATTGAATCTTTATTTTTTGTTTAAAATGTATGTTGAGTTGAAGTATACCATGCTCTATTGCTTATGAAATGATTACTCTATAAATAATTTCCTATTTCTTTGCATTCATTGAATTTTCAAGCAATTGTACGCAGAGCTTATCTATTATTTACAATGCACAAGGTTAGTTGGCACATAAGATCTTAATTGCCTTCTGTGGGATCACCCTCTCGGTTCTTATAGTGCCCAAAGTGCAGTAGGGAATTTCTTTGTATCTTTCACTCGTTCGTTGGCCAATCCCTCCAATTATCTAACCATTGGAAGATGGAAATTCCATAGGCTATTTGTGAGACCCATTTGGTATTGAAAAGCACAAATAGATTGGTGACTCTATTGGGGAAAAAGTGTGGAAATTCTTTAGCTCTAGAAAAATCTTTAAAGTTGGAGTCATATAGTTTGCAAATATGTATTCATCCATGATGAATACATTGATTTGTCTTGTTATTTTTCAAATTGAAGTCAGTCTACCAAAGATCTAGGTAGTATTTTCTTTCCTTTGTCAAGTATCCATTATTGTTAAGTGTCTATCTTAAGAGTCTTTGTACTCGTAAACTTGTTTAAATCTATTCAATATTCATAAATATTTTCATAATTCCCATTAATTTGAGTGGTGACCCTAAGTCTTTGTGCTAGTGCAATTAAATTCATTATAAGAAATTGAGAAGAACATTAAGGGAACTTGCAAAGAAAAAATGAGGAAGACTAGAGCTCATATGGAGACGCATCCGAATGAGAATCTAGAAGTAACTTTAGAACATGCCCAAACAATCATTTAAAAAAGTACACAAATACAAGTAATTCTACCTCATATCCTATTCTTGAGCCTTCTCATTATTTTCTTAGCAATCATAGTAGTCATGAAAGAAAACATAACTTGTTAGGATTAGACTATGAAGATAAAGAAGATGTAACCAATAAATCAGTTGTAATCATACATAAGTCTAGACCTAGGTATGGAAGAAGTAGGAGTAGAAGCATTCAACATAATGTTCTACAAATGCTATTTATTGTTGGTAATATTTTCCCTCCCACTTCTAAGGGTTATTCTCCTTTGCCACCTGATCTATTAACTAGATCTACTGATAATGGCCAAAACCTTATAGATTTAACATATACCTCAAATTCTAACATTACTCTCTAAAATCCTGATGATGTCTTTGGTGAAATTAGTGCTCTTTAAAGGTAAGCTAAAATACAGAGTGAAATAAGGATGAATAAGGAAAAGGAGAGGAAGGAAAAGATTAGAAATGTTATGATTGAAGGAGATATGTTAAAAAGAGACTGGATCAAATGAAATTCATGAACCAATTGAAGAACATGAATCAATTCCCACCAATACCACAGGATTTTTTGTTTATGAGATCCTTAACAAGAAGAATAAACATAATCCCAAAAAAAATACCAACACCACTACTTGGACTAGTTCCACAGTTACTGTGAGAAATATTTTTTCCTAAGCTAACATGATCAACACAAAAGAGAGTTAGCTTGGTTAGAAAAAAAAATAATCAAGCTCCCTGTGAAATTCTTAATCACATTAAGACAAGTAAACATGACAATAAAAGCATACAAGCATGTAAACCTATCTAAAATGGATCAAACCATCATCTCATAGGGGGATTGGTGCTATTTTGATGTGGAAAATAGCCCTTTCCCAACCCCTTTTTGATAAGCTCATGGATGTTATTATGATCAAGATTCAAATACTTAAGATTGTGTCTCAAGTTGTGGAGTTTTGTAGGATTAAATGAATAGAGAGGGTCTCTATTTATAGAATGAAATGATAGAAGAATGCAAGATAGGAGGAATGTGGGATAAAAGATAATCCAATGGCATTTTTCCAATCGAGGAAGGTTGTGCACATCTTGGTCAATGTGCCAAAGAGGTGGAGATTTGAAATTCAAAAGATGGCTTGTTGGAGGGAGAAGAAAAGTCTTGAATGCCAAGTAGGGGACATGTAAGAGGGGAGTTAATACTATGTTGGAAGGGACAAGTCATTTGAGGGGGAGATTTAAAATGGGGGAATATTCCACTTTTATGCCATGTTGATGGAAATAGAAGATTTAATAAATAAATCAAATGATTTTTTTTTGCAAGTGGGAAAATCTAGAGGATGGGACATGCATTAGATTTAACCTTAATCAAGATTTGATTAATTAAGATGAGGACTATGTGATTTGACCTATTTGATTTATATTTATGGATTAAAATAAATTAAAAGGAGATGGAAAGTGATTTAGACTTAATTTTTAAATAAATATTTTGATTTATTTAGCTAAAGGGAATGATGTTAATACTAAAGATGAATTTATTTAATTTAAATGGAGGACTTTTAGAGATTAATCAATTAACTTGATTTATTTGATGAATGGATGAATATGACCTAACTAAATGCATGATGCCAATTTTGCATGTCTATAGTCACAAGTACCGTTGCTCCACAAAATACATCAAGTGTCTAGAGCCAATATATTGATAAAGGAAAACAACCCATGAAAATTTTTATTATCAATGAAGGTGCCTCATCTCAAAAGGCTCATGTGCCTGATAACTTGGAAACAATGGATTTAAAATTGAGAAATGAAAATTTGGAGTTAAGGAAGTGTATAGGAACAAATTTTCACCCCATATGCAAAGTCATTCACCTTAGCTCCACAAGAGCTCGGTGGAGAGGACCTTGTGGGGCCCTCTTCCTTATCCCTTGTTGCAGGAGGGTAGGAAGATCCTCCCCTTAACATTCCTCCAATGCAAGGTCATCCTCCTTCCTCCTATGATGATCTAGAGTGGGAAGTGGATGACCTCTTGGTCAATTAGTGTTAGGGGAGGCCCTCTTCTTTATATTTAGATTAGATGTGTGTGTGTGTGTGTGTTGTGATGTGTTTCCCCCATGATTGTGCTATATGTGTTTGGATGACCATCATCACCCCTTTTGTTGCTTGGATACATGTGTTTTTTTTGTGTCGTAAACCTTCTTCTATTTTTATCATCATTCTTCCATGTTTGTGATTCATTTTCAATAAATTGGGGACAATGCAAAGCGTTCAGGGCATTTAGGTTTCCCTTCCATGTTGACCCAATTTTTATTTTTACTTTTTCTTCTCATGCATTCTTCACATGGTTTGCTATAGTAGGGGGTTGATGATAATTCATTTTATATACTATTACTATACATACACACACACACACACACACACACACATATATATATATTTATGAGTAGTTTTGACCCTGAAATATCAAGATACCCTTGTGCCATTTGCTTGAGTTGTCCCTCTCATGTGTGACAATGCGACTTCTACAACACTTTGATTTTTAGAAAACACATTTGTTGCAAATGAAACTTTTCTCAAAAATCCTTGCAAACTCTTTGAAGAATCACATTCTTGACTTGAAACCCTAATGGAACATGTTTCCTTCAGTAGGGGTTCATAAAGCAAGAACTTGAGAACCTTCCTCCAAAGTGGGAATAGCTTTGATCTTCCCCTTGCATGGATGTATATTATTCCCTTTGAATTCCTTCATGAAGTGAACATCTTTCAAATGGATTCCTTGATGATGGATTAATTCGGGAAAGAAAGATCTCTTTTGTACTTTCGAAACAACGCATCCCTTGAGTGGACCCCTTCTTCATGTCAGGTTCTCGAAGGAACCCTTTGAAATTTTTCTAGCCTGTTGACAGTCTACATGATTGTCCACTTGCTTGCTTGTGTGGTCACTTTATGACATGTTCTATTTGTGGGTAAACATGTCACTTTATAGGTGTGCCTATGAAGCCGCTTCCTAACTCTATGAAGTTAGTCATCCTTTTGTTTCCTCCATGTGAGAGATCTTGGGGGATACCTCCCTATAGATCTATAGGCCTTTAGGATGCTTCGTTTCAGCTTCCTCCATGTGAGAGATCTTGGGGGTCGCTCCCCTATATTTATGTGGGCCTGTAGGGAACTTTCTTTGGATTTCCTTCAGTGGTGAGAGATCTTGGAGGATAACTTCCTTGCAATTTCACGAGTCTTTAGGGCTCTTTCATTGGGTTTCCTTCATGTAAGAGATCTTGGAGGATACCTTGCAGGTCTATGGGTCTATAAGGAACTTTCTCGGCTTCTTCCATGTGAGAGATCTTGGGGGACACCTCCTTACAGGTCCACAGGTCTGTAAGGCACTTTTCTGGTTTTCCTTCACGTGAGAGATCTTGGAGGATACCTTCCTTGTAGGTCTATGGGCCTATGAGGCACTTGCTTCTCAGGGATTCATTCATATGAGATCTTAGGGGTTGCCTCCTTGTAGGTTTGCGGGCCTATAATATGCTTTCATTCTTTAGTTTCATAGTTCTTTAGGGCTATGAAGTCAGCTTTTCCCACACTCTTGAGTTTACCAAATTGTGGTATGCTTCATCAATAGTTCAAGTATACATTTCTAACTCTACTACTTCTTTGATCTACTTTATCGAAGTACTCATCAGTATTCGTGCTCACTAAAGTGGGGGAAAAATGTATAGGAGCGAATTTACACCCCTTATGTAAATTCCCCTTTTACCCTTCCTCAGTTTAGAAAACCAAATTCAGAGGCTAAATTCCACACAAGCCCATTTCCTTCAGTCCACTTGGTGCCTATTTTGTGTGTCGATAGAGGAATAACTTCTAGGGACACCCACACAGTGCACAAATGTCTGCACGGCATGCTTATGTCCCTAGCAGATTCATGTGTATGGAGCCTGAAAAGGCATTACACTTCCCATTGGAAGTTGATTTGTAACACCCTCTTCAGTCAACCAACTTGAATATGGCCATTTTCTTCATTCTCTCCTTCAAATTCACTCTTCATTCCTTCAATCCATCTTCTTTTGCATTCTCTAGCAAGCATTCTACACAATATTCTTTACATTTTCAAGTACCCATCACTTCGAGTAGCACTTTGCACTCCATAGAAGAAACAACAACACTCCATCAACTCCATAGAGAAAGTGTGGAATGTCCTCTCATTTTCTCCTCCATTAGCTTGTGAGCTCTTGGTGGAGGTGTTAAACTTTCTACTAATCACCTCTATGATTTGGTTGAGTAGCATAATACTATTTTGTAGTGTTATTGTGTTCATTTCTTTCATTCTCCTTTATCATACTATTTCTCCATTCTTGCAAACTTGGTTGTTTGTGGAGGTGGAAACACCAAAATAGGGGTCTAACTAAGGCAAGCCCCTATACATCAACCCTAGAAAATTTCCCTCTTTCTTGTCTGTAGGTGGACATGCATTTAAAGCTAGCTGAAGAATGAGTTCCTTTGTGAGATCATTCTTGCCACCTTAACTCTTATATACTTGTTCTATCATATTCATTCATATATTTTCTATTTCGTATCATTGTTTTGGCCCCTTTGAAAGTAATTAGCTAGGCTATCGGCTCATTTTCTAAGAGTTTTCATAGAAATTTTGGTCCTTTGGTCGTATGGACACCAGCACACCTAAGAGACACTAGCGCACCATGCTGTAGTTCCAAAACCACACTTTCCTCTTTGGGCATAGGGCTACTTGAGGGACAATGTGGGAACTGAAAACTAACTCGCATAGCCCCACTTTGAATCTCAAGTCTACAAGGTGGTTGAAGGACCTCATAGTCCTCATCATCCTTGTCCTTCATTTCAAAACACCCCTTTAAGCTGAGGTAAGTTAGGGCAGCCCTCCGCTCTTGGCTCTTCGTGATCTGCGGCCTTGAACATGGTTGGTCCCCCTCCCTTATAGGAAGGAATTGGAAAGAATGTAAATCCTGGTAGCTAATGCTGAAATACAAAAGAAGATTGAATTCTTGAAGTCTTCATGCATTGTTAGAAATTCCATAGCCTCTAGCTCACAAGATCCCCCTCATTCCTCATCAAAGCCTACACCTACAATGGAGATCAACACTTCATCACAAATAGATAAATCCATCCCTACCTCCAAGCCTTTGAACACAAATAAAAATGAGCACACCTATAACCAATCTAATGATATGAACCACAAAGTAGGAGGAGATGGAGGAAATAGGCACATTGAGAATAGAGAAAACCAATTTCACAAGTGACCTTTGTAGTTGGAAAGTTATAGACAACTATGTTTTTGATGGGATACATGGTTACCCAACTCCCATTCATAATGATATCAAGGTTATGTTGAGTAAATTCAATGAAAATAATGTAGTTTCTGGTGACAATCATTTAAGGACTTTATAAAATCTACTTGATGATTATGAAATTGAGTATGAAGATTTCATAATGAAATTTTTCATGCAATCATTGATTGATGATGCAATAGATTGGCACAGAGGCTAGTATTGGACCATGGAAAGAGTTTTAAAAAAAAATTAGAGAACAATATGGGGACAAGACTTACCCTAGGTTTATGCTAAATGAGTTTTATAATATCACTAAAGGACATAATGAAAGGGTGTCATATTTTAACATCAGATTCCAAAAGGTTATGAATAGAGTCCTGCCAAATTTGAGATTAAATGATCAAGTATGTCTATTTACTTATTGCAATGCATTTTACTCTAGAATGAGTTATCACCTAAGAGATAAAGACCCTCAAAGTTTGAGGGATGCTTTTAAAGTTGCATTACATATAGAAAGTAACAAGAGAGATTTGAGTAAAGTGGGAAGAAGAGATCATGTTAAGATTCTAAAGAAACCTAAGGATAAGCAAGAAAAGGTTTCCACTTCTGATGAAAAATGGGACAAGGTGATGAGTACCTTGAAGGATATAAAATAAAATGTTACAAGGAATGAAAAGGGACTTGGAAATGAGAAACAACATTTCCGAAAAAATGAGAGGCCCCTAAGACTCCAAGATTACCCATATAAAATGAAATCGAAAAATGGAAAGCCAATCCGTAACAATTAGGAAAACACACAAGGGTAGGTTCCACCTAATCCTTTATAAAAGCATTATGGTAATTTCACTGATGAGACTCCTTGGTGTGTAGTTTTTCAATTAACTCATCCCCCTCATCAATGTGTAGTCAGATGATTGGTGGAGGGTGAACAAGATGCATCCAATAGTTATGATCCTTCTCATGACCATGTTATAGAGATAAATGTAAGAATTAGAAAATCTGATTTTATGGATGGTGAGTGTTCTTTTGAAGAATAATCTCACAAAGTTTATGCAGATAGTCAAAGACAGAGAGCTAATGTGTATCATTAAAAAGTTCTTTTAGATGAAGAGAATGCAAGTGATCATAATGTGTATACCTTGAAAATAGATGAAACAAATGTAAGTTTAAGAATACTTTCCAATCAAGAGATTCAGAGGATGACAGTTACCTTGGGTGCACAAACAAGAAAAAATTACCACTCAAGCAATAGGATTGTGAATAGAGATCAAGGTTATCTAGGAAACATATTCATTAAGGAGAAGAATGCAAACAATAAAAACTAAAAAACTAAAAGAAAGATGGATGAGGCTAAAGCCAAGGATAATAAAGGGGGTAAATTTTGGGCAAAGAAAACTAAAACCATAAAGGTTGATTGTGAAGTTGTAATACTTGCTATGAAGGGAAAAAATCAAAAGAAAATTGTTAAGCTAGAAAAGAAGGAGATAAGAATAAAGTTGAAGGAAAGTTTGAATAGTAGAAGGAAAATGTTATTGAGTAGGTTATGGTGCCATGCGATTTACCTAAATATAATTATGTTGATATGTTTCAAATCCTTTCACAAGTCAAGGTTACATTCCCCTTGTTGGAAATGATGTGGATTGAAGAGCACAAGGAAAAGGTAGTTTCCCTTCTTCTATGGTGCAACCGCAACATGTGGTGATAAGATCGTGCCTACTCCACCCAAAGTGAATAAAAATGAAACAAAAGATGAAAATGTGGGGGGAGTGATTAGCAAAATCCCTTAGATCTACTTGGGTTCAACATTTAGTTCTTGTCCCAACCAAGTAGATTAATTTTGTAACTCTAATTATCGATGGAAAGTTGTTGAAGAAATTCATGATAGATTCAATAGCTTCTTCAAACATAATGCCAGTAGAGATTATGAAGGATATGGGATTGCAAATAGATAGTTCTTATGGAAAGTGCTACACTATGGACTCTAGAGAGGTACCTATTATTGGGGTGATTAAGGAACTTCATTGCAAACTTGTTACATTCCTAGATAAAGAGTTTACTATGAGCATTACAGTAGAAAAAATTCCACCCAATTATGGGATGTTGCTATCAAGGAAATGGAGTGCTTCCATGGGAAGAAATATGTGACATGTCATATGCCACATTCCCCATTGATGGCAAATAAATCAAGTTGGTTAAAGAATCTAGGGTACCACATATGATAGAATTTTCTTCTGAGGAAGACATAATTCATTTTGTTGATACTAGCATTGATGATTTTCAAGTGGAAGAGTTACCAGAAGAAGGTGACAAGAAACCTACACTTCTAGAAAAAGAGATAATGAAGTTATCTAATGATAATGATATCTAGACAATGTACTTTCATGGAGCATGTTCAAAGGATTGATCAGGTGTAGGGGTAGTACTCATTTCCCCTAGTGGAAAAACTTTTGAATTTTTATTTTTCTGTTATTTGTATGCACAAATAATGTGATAGAGTATGAAGCATTCTTTCTATGGTTGAGGTTAGCTGAGAAGCATGGACTTAAGAAATTGAGAATCATTGGCGACACAAAGCTATTTGTTTCCCAAGTCAGATCAAATTTTGCATCCAAGAAAAAAAGGTTGAAATAGTATAGGAATGTTGTTTGGGATTCAATTGAGGAATTTGATGCTTTCAACATAGACTGGTTAGAGAGGACTAAGAATCAAATGGTTGATTTGTTGGTGAACATTTCTCTCAAACTAGATCACATAATATTTGTTGGAAACTCCAAAGTTGAGGTGTAGACACGGCCATCAATCCCTAATAACATATAGAATTGGCAAGTCTTCATTGATGATGAAGAAATTAATTTTTTTGACATGTGTGAACCAATATTGGAGTTAGGAGATTGAATTTGAAGAAATTTTTTAGATTTTGGATGGAAAGGAAAATAAGTTTGGTAATGAAATCATTCAGCTTAAGGTTAACAAGAACCATAAGGGTCTTGTGGCCTAAGAAAGGGTTTTTGATGGCCTTGAAAAAAGCAACACCAAAAAATCATCCACAAATCCATAGGACTTAGAGGAAGTGAACACAGGTATCGAAAATGATCCAAAGAAAGTATATGTTCGAAAAAAGATGAAGCCCCAAATTCAAGCAATGCTAATTGTTTTACTTGGAAAATGTAGGAATGTTTTTTCTTGGTCATATGATGACCTAAAATCATATAGAGAGGACTTGTTTTAGCACGAAATTCCTCTTAAATCAGATGTAAATCACTTTAGGAAAAAAATAGAGGCATATTAACCCTACCTTGGTACCTAAAATGCAAGAAGAATTGAGGAAGCTAAGAGATGCAGGAATCATCAAGCCTATCAAACACATCTTGGGTGTCTAATATGAAGTGCTTGTGAGGAAAAAGAAAGGTGACATCATATTGTGTGTTGATTTCAAAAACCTCAATGTGTCATCATTGAAAGACAATTATCCATTACCAAACATGGAAGCCATGTTACAAAAGGTAATTGGCAGTGATATTTTTTCAATGATGGATGTTTTTTCAGGATACAACCAAGTAAAAGTTGAGGAATCTAAGAAGTACAAGACTACATTTACAACTCCTTGGGGCACCTATGTGTATGTAAGAATTCCTTTCATCTTAACAAATGTTGGTGCTACTTTTCAAAGAGCTATGGATGTAACTTTCTCTGACTTCATACAAATATTCTTAGCAATTTATCAAGATGACCTAACTGCTTATTCCAAGAAAGAAGAAGATAATTGCATGCACTTGGAGAATATTTTTATTAGGGCTTTGGAATATGGGATATAACTCTATCCAAAGAAGTGTGCCTTTGGAGTTACTGAAGGAAAATTTTTGGGACACATAGTGTCTAGAGGAGTGAAAATGATCTTGAATGTGTAGCTGCAATAGACAAGATCCCACAACCAAAGAATGTCAAGGGAATTCAATAATTCTTTGGATAGATAATTTTTTTGAGAATATTTGTCACTAAATTTGTAGAGATCACTCATCCTATATCTAAAATACTAAAGAAGGGTGAGCAAGTGGTTTGGAGTGAAGAGCCAAGTAAATATTTACAAAGTATTAAGCAGGCAATTAAAGAGGCTCTAGTCCTTACAACTCCTAAAGTTTTCAAACCACTTCATATTTTCTCTTTTGCATCCTTGCATACAATTATTGTAGTGCTATTATAGAAAAATGAGAAAGGTTTTGAACAACCAATTGTATTCTTTAGAAATTCATTACAAGTTACAAAGATTAAGTATGACTTGATAGAGAAGCAAGCATATGCATTGGTTAAAGCATTCAAGAACTTCAGGACTTATCTTGTGGAAGCTAAAGTCATTGGTTATGTTACCAGTGTTGCAGTTAAAAAAATCTCCACCCTACAAGAGGTCACAAGTAGAAGATGTAGATGGATAAATAGAATTCAAGAGTTTAACATTGATCTTTAGATTACCATGCTAGTAAGAGGCCAAGGTTTAGCCAAATTTATGGTTGAGAAAAACTTAGAAGCTAACCAAATTAATCAAGTGGAATATACAAATGTGTCACCAATTTTTGATATGCAAACTTGTGATTGGTACAAGCATATTGACCAATTCTTACAAACAATGTAGTACCCCGAAGGATTAATGGATAATGAAAGGAGAACTCTAAAGTTGCAAGAAATTAAATATGTTATTTTTGATAATGAACTATGGTGGAGGAGTCTAGATGGGATTTTTTTGAAGTGTGTTGATAGTGCAAAAGCCTTGGAGCTTTTAAATGAGATGCATAGTGGAGTGTGTGGAGGGAATTACATGGGAAAAAAAACTACTCATAAAATATTAAGAGTAGGTTTTTGGTGGCCTATAGTATTTAAGGATGCCCACAAGATAGTGAAGGTATGTGATGCATGCCAAATATTTTTTGGGAAAATCAAGTTCTCAAGAAACTTTCCTTTAAGGTTTGTTTTAGTCCAATCACGCTTTCAACAATGGGGAATTGACTTTATAGGGGAAATATTAGAATTCCAATGGAGGACACTATTAGATTTTAGTTGGTAGAGACTACTTCACAAAATGGGTGGAACCAATTCATACTAAAATGGAAACAAGCAAATTGGTCACTGATTTCCTAGTGGATAACATAGTGATCAAGTTTGGCGTGCCAATGAAGATTGTTTCAAATACTGCAATGTGTTTTAGGTCTAATGAACTCATAAAATTCTATGATAAACATGGGATTCAAAAATATTACTCATCTCCATACCACCCACAAGGTAATGACCAAGTTGAGTCAAGGAACAAAATCCTAATGAATATTATTAAGAGAATAATAGAAAAGAACAAAAGGGCTTGGGACTCTAAATTGAAGTTAGCACTATGGGAAGATATGGTAATAGTTAAGAAAGCAATAAGATATTCTCCTTTTGACTTGGTCTATGGCATAACTATAAGATTTCCATAGAATAATCTAATAAAATGTATAGGTTTATCTAGGAGTATGATGATGAAATGTGTGATGAAATGCACCATAGGATTGATGCTATAATGGAAGTGGATGAGATAAGGAGAGAAGCTCAAAATAAGAATGAAAAATTGTAGTTACAAGTTAATAATTTATATGAAAAAAGGGCCTCTCCAAGGAAATTTGAGATTAGGAGCTTGTTGCTAATGTGGAATACAAGGTCCAAAGATAAGGGAAAACTTAGGAAGTTTGATGCTCTATGGTTGGGCCCCTACCTAGTTAGCAATACTCATGGTGAAGACTCATATTTCCTTCAAAGCTTAACAAGTGAACTTCTTGAACTGCTAGTACATGGATAGTTCTTAAAGCCATACTTCTCTTGAGGTATGCTCTTTTCCATGTACAATGTATCTTTATGTATATAGGTTTGGTGTGTTTCTAGTTTTAGTTTGGTTTGACTACCTTGTTTGGGTAGTTCCTTGGTTTTTGGCTCTCTATATTGGTCTCATCTACCTAAGATTATGGGATCTCTCTTTTTTCATGTTGAATAGATGTACCCAGCTAGGGCCATTGTTGGGACCTTAAAAAAAAATTTGGCTCTAGGATTACATTTCAAATTTTGGTTGTCCTAGGTATAGAGTTTTTCTTTCCCTGTTGCTAGGGTTTAGACTTAGGGTTAAAACTATCTTAAACACTCACTTGTAAAAACCCTTAATCTCCTTCTAATTCATCATTGACTCTATTTCACTTTTTCCTAGTTGTTTAAGTCATGAATTGTGTCCTTTAACAATGTCCTTACTTGGCCCCTTTTCTTCCTCATGAAATATTTGGGTGTGTGCACTTCTAAAATATTAAGCCTAATGTGCTAAGTCTAGTTGGGTGGAATTATTCATGCCTTTATTTGTACTTAAGGTTGATGTCAAAATATTTCATCAAAAATTTCCTAAGTCTTGTTATGCATCAACCTAGGAAGTTCCCCCTCTTAAGTTGTGTCTTATTTGCATGTTCTTTGATGAACCCTTTGGTCGTGGTAAGTAGGTCCTATTGATGATGTTTTATGCACAACAACTCAGATATAATATAATATCTTGTCTCTCTTGAAAGGTAAATCTCTATTAGCAAGCCTCAAGTGATAACCCCAAGGTCTCTAATGTCAAGTCTTGACAATGCACAAACAACTCAGTGATAAATGTGAAAATTCTGGTAATCACAATGGGACCTTACTACAAGCAAAGACTGAATCTTCACTTTATCAGATCTAGCAATATGATGATAATTTGATCCTAAATCTAACTCAAATGATAAAGAAAACAACAAAAGATTAGGGTTTCAAATAGATTACTAAGACTAATGCTACTCTAAGATTAACAATGCAAATGATGAAATACTTGAAATGGACCAATCCCTCATAAACCAATTCTTGCTTAACCCAGATGAATCTACAATTTCACAAGAACAATGCAATCTTCTAAGGTAATAATATTTTCAGATCATGAATATTCATCCAAGACAAACCTAAGGCAATTGAAATGAATAAACCTTCACAATTGAACTAAGTACAATAGATATATGGTCTAGGCTAACTTTCCAAAGCAACTAATAGTTAGCTAGTTGCAAAATGTATGGACCAGGGATTGCTACAACACTTCAAATATCAAACCATAAACATCATTGAATCAAATCTAATCCTAAATATATAATAACAATCTTCCTCAAAGAAATTTTAAAGATAGAATAACAAGAACCATGCAAGATAAGAAGAACACAAGTATGGTACCAAATCACAATGTCATTACTTGCATTAAATTATCCAGTGTAGCAACAATTCCAGCAATTTGTTACAATATTTGCTTGGGAACACTACTTTCTAACTTCTACTCTTCTTAATTTACTTCAACACTTTCTATCTCTATGTCTCTATCTCTATTTTCTATATCTTACAAATGAGGAAAAATGCCATATTAATAGAGGACTCAAAACATGTTGGCCTTTCCAGGGTTTTACAATAATATTTGGTCACAAACAAGTCAACCAAGAGAAATTCACAATAAGATAAATTATGCATTACATGCATGAACTTCATCCAAGTCAGACTAGGATCTTCAATGCAGCTTTGACCAATACAAGAAAAATAATAGGGAAGGAAAAACCTTAAGTCGGCTTTCAATTGAAGTAATATTTTCCTTAGACTACTCCACTGATTTATCCCACTCAACCTTATATGTTAGATATTTATCAATAACAACAATGTAAGTGGCCACATCATCTAATTGGTGTTTAGTAATAGGATCGTCACTGACTAGAACATAAACCTCTTGCCACCATTTCCTCAACTATTCTAGACTCAAGTACTTAGGTGCAATCTTCCTTCTCCCTATCATTATCTCAAAGAAAGAAATGCAGCCATTATAAACACCAACTAGGGTATCATCAATTTTCCTCTTCTTATAGATCTTTTTCAGAACCTTCTACCTAATTTGCAAGGCTTCAAACCATTCCCAAGGTTCAGCAGCTCTAGAGGAAGGGAGAATTCCATCACTTATAAGTTTATCCCTAGTATACTCTATGATAGTTTTTGTTTTCTATAGCAGGAGATTTGTATATTCCTTATCTTGAGCTGATACCTCTTTCAACCAATTTTTCGCCCTCATAGCATCTCCTCTAGTTGAGAGAATTTCCTTGATAGCATCATTTCCTTTGTATTGCACCCCTTGTAACCAATTTGCAGTAGCAAGAGTGGTGACTTTCATTCTTTCTAACTCAGTGATAGTCTCCTTAGGGAGGAGGTTTGGAGCAGAAGATGAGGAGCCAATGGACTGCAAGGGTTTCATCAGATCCTCTAAACATTTCGTAAGTCTTTCATTTTATTTCTTCAGCTCCTGTTTAGTTTGAACCTCCTTTCTTAATCCCCCCAAGATAACCACACTAGAACCTTGATATTCTTCAATCTCCTATTCCATGGAGGCAGATCCTAGGTTAATGGTCAACAAATTGTAATCTTTTCCAGTTACTTTGTCTTTGTTTTTATCTGAAGCAGGAGTGGCAATGTGGACCACCCTGTTGTTGGCCTCATCCCTCTCGATCTTTGAAATCACCTTGGCCTTCTTCTTTCCATTATCCTTTCCTATCTTAGCTAGTAGGTCATCCCAATTGGGTGCGGTATCTTCCACAACAACTTGCTTTATCTTTATTTCCTTATCTAACCACTCTGGGATAGTGGACTCCAATTGCACTTCACTTTGTCCTAATTCCTCCTATTGATCCTTAGACACATCTTCATTCAAATTCTTCTTTTCAGGAACCTCCTCAGACTTTTCCTCTTCTTCTTCAACATGCTCCTCCTTGTGCACTGGTGATGGAACTTTAACTGATTCCTCTTCTCTTGGAGATGATCTAACCTCTTTAGTTCTAACTGGCGAGTCCTCATATGCAACCAAGGGAGACTGTATCACTCTTTCTATTTCGGCCTCTGCCTTATAAAGCTCACCCTCATGAAATTCTTCTCCTTCAATATCTTGATGTTCCTCAGCCTTCTTAGATTCACCTAGTTCATTTTGAGCTTCATGGGAAGAATGAATATCATCTTGTTATTTTACATGAGAAGAAACCAGAGGAGGATCTACCTTTGGCACACTATCTGTAGGAGAAGGATTCCTGGACTTCCTTGTATACACCTGTGTCTTTTCTCCTAAACTTTCTACACTTACCACATGTGGATCAACCTCTTCCTTATCCTTAGAACCTACCTTTTGTGACAATCTTATGATTCTTCTCCTTTTAGGCACATGAGTATCAACCTCAAGATCCTACTTTTTAGCATCCTCTACTCCATGCCTCTTAGCCCTTGAAGTATGCCTCTTTTCTTAGTAATAGGCTTCCTCTATTTTTTTGCTTCTTGAACCTTTTCCATTTGAACATCCTTAATCTTGATTTTGAAAGGAGAACCAACCTTTCCTTTACCTTTAGGATCATGCTTAGTTGATTCCTCAAAAGTAGAGTGTGGGTCCAAATCTCCCATTAGATCAAAGGTGCACTACACTCCTTCATTTTCTAACTCCCATATCTTATGCTTTAACCACATCTTGGTATACTTGGTGACTGGATCCATTATCTGCCCTAATTTTGTCTTTTCTTCTTCTAGCCAATCCACATCACCAATTGGTCTGTCCTTAATTTCCTCATAAGCATGGCCCTAAATTAGGTCCCCATCATTCTTGAGTTGATCTAGAACTGCTTTCACATTATATAGTCGCACAAATTCAACTGGAAACTGAGAAAACTTCTTCTTCCTAACCTCATACTCATCGCTGCAATTGGACTAGTAGTCTTCTAACTCAACCTTATGGCTATATTCTCTACTGGCCCTCTTTTGAGCTTCACTTGTTATGTCAAATCTTGATCTCTTGGAGTGGAAAGATAAACCAAGAACACTCATCTCCTCCTCAAAAGCCTAGGTAGAATTGATGGAAGGGAAAGCCTCTCTAGTGCCAATCCTCAAAGGAAAGTCTCCACCAAAACCAGTCTTATGTTTGTCCCTTTTGACAATAGCATCAAAATCACATATCTATCTAGTGACTTCCAAAAGTAAGATGTTATCAGTAGGATACCTTGGAAGTCAGTAAGGAGCCCTTTGATAGCGATCAATCCAGATGTATGAGAAGGTTGGAAATTGTATAAACCAAGCACCATATTTATTGATGAGCTTCATAGCTTGATCTAAAATCTTCATGTGTTTTGCACCTTGAAGCAATCTGGTGATATGCATGGTGAATGTATAATTCACCCTCCTGTAGCTCGAGCTTCCTAAGTGCAACTAAGGGTAGACCTCATAAATAACATCTTGTCCAAAGATACCCTTTGTGCTTAATCCTTTATAGGGATGGAATCTTGCAAGTGGATAGACTAAGTACAAGGTCATTGTGAAGGTCTTGGTTTGCAACACATTGGACAATTTCTCATAAATCACCCTACTTATGACACCTTCCCAATGATAGTTAATCTTTTCCTGTTCCATCCTCACAATAACATGGTACATCCAATTTTCAAACATACCTGCATTCTTCAATCCAACCACCATGTTAAGCAATGTGATGGCATCATAATACTCCTTCTTGAATTTTTCTCTAAATAGTTGCTTAAGTAATTTAGAATAATGAGACTTGGGATTCTCTAGCCAAGAATTAATGAGCTGCTGCGATTTCACAATCTCCTCTTCATAATACTTAGTTGCTTCCATGTTCAATGACACCACATGGGATCTATCTGGCATATCAAAGTTTTGGTCTATGGAAACCAGATTCAGATTTTCCACTATCCTCCCTTGAGGACCAATAATTCTCTATGTATCCTAGTCATAATGTCTGGCACACTCAAGGACTAACTCATAACACTACACTATAGAGGGAAAACTAGCTACATGTACCAATCCTAATTCCATCATTCTTCTAGCCACCACAGGAAGATCCTTAGTTGCCATTCTACCCTTGAATTCTTCATAATCCCACAATCCAACATTCGTGTCTATAACCTTTGACTAGATAGAGGTGATCTTACTCTCCAGGATTTTGCTCTTGATATCCATTTTAATCCTCTCTGCTTCAGATATTGAAGACCTAGCCACCGTCTTGCTAGACTCATCCTACACTCAACAAAGGAAGCTATAGTAAGGGCCACACAAAAAATAGTCATAAACAACATGTTCATCTTAAAAATGAGTCCCCAGATAAGCAAGTACAATTAGATCTCATATAAAATGATCATATTAAGATTTGGGTTCCAGGTCCACCTGCGAAATCCAAGCCAGGGAGGAATTTCAAAATTTTTTGGGCCAAGCAGATTCCAGTGGAATGAACATGAAAACACCTATTAGCAATTAAATTTGATCATTATCAATTAAAAAATAGCACGTGAGATCTCAAAATAGCATAAATCAATTGTAAAATGCACCATCATTCGTTAACTAGTCATGTTATTTCATATTCCTTTATTTTCCATAAAATTCTAGGAAAATCTGGATGGGCTGGATTTCTGCGGAGGCATTATGTAAACTTCAGAAAGTCAAAGGAACACATGATTTTAGGAAAATCCAGGCGAGATGGAAATCCCTGGGGAAAGTAAAACTCTGAAAGCAAGTGAATTCTAGGAAAACGAAGGAGATCGGGAGAATCCGCAAGAGCTGGAAAATCCCAAAATGGGTGAAAAACCAAAATTTTGGCACTCAATCATGATTTAGCTCAGTTTGATGAATTGATCATGAATTTTATGATTCTAGGCCTGAGACAAGCTTGGTATGGGCCCTCTACAGATTTTCATTGATTTCTAGGTCAATTCGAAAGCAAACTAAGGTGAAATGGTGATGCCCTAGATATAAAACCCTATAGTTCCACCATTAATGCATAGGGAAAGCTCTAGATTCAATCATTTCACCCTCTAAATCTTCACTAGGGGATACTCACGACTCACAAGAAAGTTACCTCATGATGTGAATAAATGAATAATTTTAGAAACTACTTGGGAGACCATAAACAAAATAATATTATGTAACCCTAGCCATGAAATGCTCAAACATGCAAAAATTTGAACTCCAAGCAAACCAAAATGCCAAAGCAAAACCTACATTCATCAATCAAAAGAAAAGGATCACATATACGTACCATGATGAACAAAAATCAATCTCAAAAACAACAAACGTGAGTTCAACGATGCTTCACAAAGAATAGTAGTGAAAACACCAAATAAATCACCACCAAAGCCAATAAATTTCAAATCAAGCACCCCAAATCAAATCAAACACTCAAAGCATGCACTCCCTAGATCAATCAAACACAAACAATGAAGAACAATGGAAAAACTTTCCTCAAAGATCAATTAAATGCACCCCTCACAATAGTACGAAGGGCATTAATGCCACTGACAAGACAAGTTGGAGGATCTAGAAACCCGATGATAGGATGGATTTTAGGAAAATCCAGCCCACGTGGAATTTAGAGAAGATCATAAATCTCCAAACAATAGTGCATAACCAAAGTTTGAATAGGATCCAGGAAAATCCAGCTTGGATGGAAAATATTGAACTCAAGAAAAAAGCCGAACTTTGCCAAGAACTTAAGGTTTTCAATGTGTAACCTAGGGAGATCACTTAGGCCAGCAAGATAAAAATTTTAAGCACATGACAAAGAAAATTAAATCATCAAAATTAAAGGGCCAAGACACCAAAAATCAAAGTGAAAGAGGGTCCCTGCTTTCAGCGGGGCGTGTGTGCAAATCTACACAACAGGTCCCATAGATCACATTTCATTGGCTCCCTGCCAACCTGCACCATTAAAATATTGAATTAAAAAATCAATGTGGGGAAATGGGAAAGCATCGCATGTCTATCCATATGATGGGCCCTACATGTTTCAAAGGAATCAATGGTCAAAAGGTTGAAGCTATGACGATTCCAATGCAATGTCCAAATTAAATCTTAGTCATTCTCCACCAGCTCGTGGGGGACCCACATAAAGATTTAGATCCTATGCAGGGTAGTGAGAAGCTACCACATGGCGCAATCTACGATTCTCAAGATACTCTCACAATGAAGAAATATTTCATTGAAATATTTATGGTGACTGCAGAGGCTTAAAGGGAGAGCTACTAAAGGGGTTATAGTGCACATGGTCAAAAGGTATTGAGATGTTTTAATCTCGACCATTCATTGGTAAAAGAGGTTAATCACATGGCTGTAGGCTTGGAAACTTAAAGGGTGAGCATGTTAAGGTGTATGTACTCAATCTAAGTCATTCCCTACTATCCCACAACTGTTGATCAAGTCCCAATGATCTCATGCAAGCTAGAAGGATGATGACACATGGATATCACTAAGGATCATAAATCATGGTGGAGCCCGCTAGATAGCAAGAAAGGTGTTCCACATGGAAAAGTTTCATTGGCTTGATGTAGAAGTCAATATAAGTCAAAATTTCAAATGTGTGACTCTATTTGAGTTGCTCATCAATCCAGCTAGATGAGAGATCAACGATCAACATTTAAAATTGATCATGGTGTATATGAATTTGTTCTAGTTCCCGCGAGCGAGTAGTAATGGTGGATATGACATTGTAAAGCCAATTGAATGGTGTTTTCATCATAAAAGTAGGATTACAAGCAATGTGAAATCATTAAAAAACTTGAAAGCATTTGGTGACTTGTTGCAGAAATTTTTCAAGATCTAGGCATCCACAATTAGAGTTTCTTAGCGTATACAATATAGTAAGTCAAAATTACCTTCTTTGCATTAAATTTTCTTGCATATTCTATATAATTGTTAGTTTTGAGAATTTAGTTCAATTATGGCATCTTTTAAGGTTTGAAAATTTTCAACCTACATTCAACTGCTTCAAAATTCCCTTGCTACTTTGTGTCAACCTTAATCCCTAGTTCCAATTTTTAAACCCTAGGTCTTGTCAATTGTCAATCCAATGGCACCCCAAAAATCCCAATCTTTTGGCTCAAACCCAAAGTCTAAAAATAGACAGTTGTTCCAAGAAATATTAGACCTATTTCCTCCTTCCACCATTGATAAATGCATATGTCAATTGATGTTTCAAGATCCTAGAGCTCCATATGGCATTGTCGATAAACAATATGCCATTAAAGATGTTGCATTTCTAGTGACTAGATGGACTCTCTTCACTTATATGTTTGGGAAGAGGAAGTATAAGATCCTAATCAATAATTTATAGAGGCTAGATATGGGAAAATTGGTTGTTCCCAATGTATACCCTAACATTGACCTACTAAAAGCCCTAGAAGCTAACTATGACCCCATTATGTGGGTTACAAGGAAACATTCTAGTGTGGAAATGGTTGATATCAAAATGGAAAGGTTTATAGAGGTTTTCAAACTAAATTATGTGACTAGAGAGCCAATTGACATTAAAGCATTCAAGGTAGAATATGAGAAGATTAGACTAACCTTTAAGGTCACACATTTGAAAATTTTCATGGGGAGGGGGAAGAACACAGTAAAGATTAAGTTGAATCCCTCTGACAAGGAGCCATTCCCTATTGAAAATTTTGAGTTCTATTTCCAAAGGACCTTCTTTGTATTATGTTAGATTTTAGGGTTGGACCCTCTTACATGGATGCCAGTAGCCTTTGTGTACATGGAAGCCAATATCTAGCACCCACTGGTCAACCGGTTGTATGACTTTGCAACCTACTTATCAAATGAAATCCACTAGGGACTAACAGATCTCTCAAGGCTAGTGAGACTAGTGTTAAGTTTTGGTGGTATTCACTACTACACATGTTTTTGTATAAGGGAGCTAAGAATTTTTGTGAGGACTTGAAATTAGAAAGATAGGATTAGAATGGTGAGGACCTTCCTATCCAAGCATGGACACACCCTCTAGACATGGATGATCATAACTATAGTTTTGTGGTCTTTTCCAATGTTTTTAGTTCAAAGTTGAGAGGGTTTTTGGTGGTGGGTCCACCTAGGATCCCTAAAGAGTTGCATGATTTTCTTAGACCCAAGAAAAGAATGCTAAAGAAAGGTATTGCATACAAAAGGGGGGACATTATTCCCTATTAGGACTACACAATCCTCAGAGTCTATGGAACCAATGTCACACCTTATGTCTTCCCAAGGGATGTACCACTAAGGATTGGTTTCTTTGAGGTCATGTAGCAATTGGGGAATGTTGAAGACACCCACCTATTTGGGATGAAAAAGGGGACTCTATTCCCCACTTATACTATATTTTATAATTTTTTCATGGTTAAAGATGAATGAAAGAAGATTGTGCCTAAAATTAAACCTCTTGGAATGAAGTGTTGCAGATACAAAAACCATGATCTAGAGGGTTATATGGTATGGCTAAAGGATGGAATTAGAGGAGGAAAATTTTGGCATAATTTCTATTTTCCAGAGGTGTAACTAGAAACATTTTTAACCAATAGCTATAGGAAGAAAGGAAAATGAAATGGTTGGCCTTTATCAAATTGAATAACCCAAAGTTTAAGGGGACATATGTTGATATTGAAAATTATGTTGTAAGGATGGAAACAATATTGCAGAATTTTTACAGAGTAATTGGTAAACTCAAGAAAGAAAGAGAGGTGCAGGATAAGGGAAAAGCACCCATGGGTGAGGAAGGGCCATCACATCAACCTCCTCCAAAGTAGTTTGATTTCTCAAGGAGAAAGGAAGTTGTGAGAAAAGAGCATATTTCTCCCACTCCCACTCATTCTGAAGGATCCAAAGTATCTTCTCCTATTCACCACAAGCCATCTCCTCCACCTATGAGGCCACCATACTCACAATTCATTGAGCTTGACTCACCTCCAAGGGATTCATCACCAAAGAGAAGGAGAATTGAACTATCAAGTAGTGTTGCATCTCCTAGGATTTTTTATTATCTTGTTGACTCAAATGATGAAGTTATTGTTACCACTAAGGAAATGATGCAGGGTATGCCATCACCTCCAAGGGACATGGGCCTACAAATTTAAAGGTTGAGATTGAGCAAGGTTGATCTTATTGGAGTCAACAATGTCGATGATGTTAGGGAGAAGAGATGTAATGAATTTATGGATGATGACACATTTTTCAAGACTAGTGCCTTCCAGTAGTTTGTTTAGAGAATGAGGAAAGAAGAGTGTGATGAAAATGTGAAAATTGAGATGGTTAAGAATGTAGAGCTATGAAGGAAGGTCATTGAAAATAAAATTATTGTATAGATCAAGGAGAAGTATAAAGAATTAATACCTATAGAAGGTAGGAAACTTGTTAGAGAGATTGAAGTGATCCTCCTACCCAAGTGGGATATGGCATCTTCCATAGCTTTTGACATGGTAAGGAGGCACTATTGGTTATTTTTCAAGAACCAAACTAAATATCAACTATTATCTATGAATTTTACATAATTCAATAGTCAATAATATTGAGGATTGGCCAACGAATAGGTAGAAGCTTTCTAGGCTTTACCTCTACACTTCAAGCTCTCTTAAACCTAGGAGGGTAATCCCACACAATGTACCTATGAATTTATGCAACCAAATGACCATGTACATTGGAAATAATAGATGAATTCTCATGTAAGCGCTCAATATAAAAAGTATTTCAAAAGGATGGCTAATCCTTCACAACACTCAACATTCAAAGCATGAGAATACAAAAGTACATTGCACTTCCAAAAACTAAACATATCTAAAAAAAAGCATTTAAAAGTTGTTTTAGTTTAAATATTATTTCTAAGAATGGGGAGACAACTATGCAAGACTATTTCCTACTTTGGCCTACAAAGTCACATATCATACCTCATATTACAATACTATAACATATTCTTGATGATCTTCTACTAGATTATCACCTTATGATAATTAGACATGGGCAAGCCTATTATGCAACATACTTATTAACCCCTAGAAAATGATAACATACCCATTAGTTCATGGAAAGCATTTACTCTATCCCTTGGACAAATAACAAACCAACAAACTAATTTAAAACAACAAATGTGCTTGAAAAAATGATATAACCCTTGATTACATAGTTTAAATCATATTATCACTCACGATTGGTGAAAATTGCATAATATATTGTATTCATATTTGTGCATTCAAGTTACTGGAGCATTACAATATATGGAATTACAACATATGGAGCTTTACCCTTAGCATTCAACCCCTTACAATTGAAAATCGTTTCTCATTTTAAGAGAAATGAGAAAAAAATAGAGAATCCCTAAAACTAAATCCATGATGACACATGACACATTTGAACTCCACTAGTCAACAACAAATTAGCATTTAGAGAATGCCTCTTCACTTCATTTTCTCTCTTCAATATGTCTTCACTTGAAAATCCCGTGCAAATCTTTGCGTGGCTGTAAAAACCCATTTGTGGGCTCTATTTTCACTTGGAAGTGCAAAATATTTACTTTTGGGTCAAAACCCATTTACCTAGCTATTAAAAGTGCTTGTCAAACTTGCATTTTGACCCTTTGATATTTCATTTCACTCTATAGGTGAACACATTTTACCCATATGCTAGATTTAATTTTTGGGTTGTGAGAAATGGTTGCCAAGCATTTTTCAACTCACATGCAACCATAAAATGTATAAGACTTTTCCAAAATTGCTTCCTAGGAAATAGAAAAGGTTGAGGTACCTTTCTAGAGGTTGAGAAGAAATTTTCTTGCCTATACATGTGTGTTAAAATCTAATCCAAGTTAAGAAAAGTGATCACATTCAACATTTGCAGCCATTCACAAGTTCAAAATCTCTTCCAAACACCTCTCCACATGCTAAAATATTTGTTCCATATCAATAGAAATTCCAATATTGAAATTTTATTCCATTAACCTCCACATTCATGGCTATGGTTTCCTAAAAGATCCCTTGTTCCCTCTATTTCACAATTTATTAAATAAAGAAGAAAAATACAGGTACCTCAACTCATTAAATGAATCCTTCCAATCAATCTTAGAAACTATTTCCTTCAAAATTTTGCAGCCTCTGAGGTATGCCTTGGATCCCCTTTATGCACATAATAAAATTGTCCTCCACATTTTGAAAAGTCATCCCCAAAGGTAGCAGTATTACAACTTTGAAGAGGAGGAAAATTGCAAAATAACAATGAGCAATGGGAGTCAGAACCATTGCAAAGCTCAATACCATCAATTTTATTTATCAATCAATTTAATGTAGCTATTTTCCCGTGCATTTACCAGCCATTACTTGAAGAAAGCTATTGTTGTTTTGAAAGGAAGGGCCTCACAATTAGTGATGAGCAATGAGATATAAAGGCATAAAGGCCATTGCTCATTTGAATAACATCACTAATTTTCAATGAGACAAAGGTCATCTCTCATTTGAATTCCATCGCTCATTTTAATACCATAACCAATTTGCAATGTTGCCTAAGTTGTCGTGCTAGCGTGCGTGAAGTTTTCAACCAATAGGTTTAAAGAATTAAAAGTTTCATTTAATAAAAAATTAACAATGTTTTATTTTCCCTAAAAAATCCATCTCTCAAGCTTAAGCCATCATTGATTTGCATTTTCTCAACCACTTCAAAACAACAACGAGCCATGCTTTTCCCGTGACGAAAATTTGAATGAAGTTCAAAAGTTTGCTGACCAATAGGAAAGAAGAATTAAACTTATTTAAACTCCCCCTTAAAATTTTGAAGTATTAATGCCCTCAAATCATTTTAAAATGTTTTAAATATCATTTAAAAACATTAGAACTAGGCAAAAATTTAATTTCACCCACAGGCCAAACAATGAAAAATTCATTGTGTGCAAACGAAGACCCCTAGAGCTAAGATTTTTTGTGTGTGACCATAATCAATTATTTAAAGCATGGGTTTCAAATCAAATTTCTCCCAGCCATCAAAACTCATGTACCTCCTTTCTAAACTGGCCTATCGAACATGTTCACCTCAACCAAAATAAATTAAAAAAAAATTATCATATGACCTCCATTTTAGACGAAATTGGAACTGGAGATGTTTTAGACCAAAAAAATGGGTTGCCCTTAGAATCTAAAAAAATTGAAACTTTCTAAAACACCAAATTTGATTGCGTTGCAGTCAAAAAAGGATTAAAAGTCATATCAAAACTCATCTTGGGGGTACGAAACTGAGTAGGCGTGTTACCATATGTACCAAAAAACATTCTACCAAAAGGATTTTCATGATGAGCTCTGAGTTGTAAAATATTAATTGGAAAAGAGGGCCTCTGAGGCATATTTAGCAAGATGCGAAACTAGCCTCCATTGTCAAACGGAAGAGACATAGGCACTTCAAATGTACAAAATTTGAAGGTGTCATTAGGCACAATGTTCCTTTTTTTTGCAACTAAATAAAATGCAATAGTAGGTTTACATCGTTAAGCTTTCAGTCCATAGTGGGATATATTGGCCATCTGGGCCCTATCCCTAAACACAAGAAAACCTGAGGTTGCAAAGCCATTAGCTAATTTGAGAGGAGGGATAATAATAAAGAGAGTATCTAACACTCTAGTAGTAGAGGCAACCACATCGGTTGTGAATATGGCCTAGTTCACTAAAGCCATTGTGGAATCATTGCAGGAGGAATGTGCTAAAGTGAATAAGCATTATAATGACTTGGTGATTGAATACAATAAGGATGAGCAAAAAATTACAGAGTTGCAATTGGAAGTTGCATTGCTGAAGGAGCAATTGCAATCACAACAACCCACAACTCCATCACAAGTCAATATTCCTCTTTCTCCTCAGTCTCCTCTAGCTCAATCACCACCTCCTACCTATCCCCCACCTTCAAATTCTAGAGAATTAGTTGTATATGATCCAAACGATGTCCCCATTGCATATCTCACTCCAATTACATCTACTACAACGCAACCAAGTCAGAGGGCCAGTAGAAGGTAGTTGACTAAATAACTCAATGTTTATGAGGAAATGCTCCAATATTTTGATAGGTCAATATATGAATAATATGAAAATTGTAACTATAGTACTAGAGCATTTAAATAAGAAGATTGAGAGGAAGATAAATAGAATTCATTCAAATTATTCTTATATGTTTGACATAGTAAAAATATTTGACAAGGATAGAGAACTAGAGGCTAATAAACCACTCCACATTTCCCCAACCCATAAAATTGTCAAGGGAATTATAGAATATCAGGGGTTAGTAGATCCTCTTGAGAAGAAGATCAAGGAAATGGTAGAGAAAATTGAAAAATGTGATTTTAGTTTGCTACCTGATATTTTGAATGATGTTGGTGATGCCAAGCCCCTTCAACAATGGAGAGATTAGATGAATAGTGTGGTTGCCACACAAGCAACACTCATTTGTGAGAGAGTGGATATTGAAATGGTGAAAGATAGTATGGATAAATTGTCCTTGACAAGTAGCTTCCTTGAGGAATTTAATAAAGAAGCAAATCAAAAAGTTATCAAGTATGGCTCGTACAAGATCAAATTGGATGAATTTATTTCATATATTCCCATTTGATGATGACTTTGAACTTTGGAAAAGGAAGTATGTGGATATTCCTAACTTTTGAGTTCATTTTGGAACAAGGTGGCAATGAATTTTGATCCTTGCACACTCAACATATAAAAGAAGTCTTCAATAGGGGTGGAGATAAAGGCTTTTCACTTTGCACATGTGGAATTTTGTCTTCACATACCAACTCAGTTTCTGCAAGAAACCTTCAAATATAGATGAAGAAAAGAAGCGGAAAAGTACTCCAAAGGGGCAAAGGATTACAAGTGTAAATAGTGGTTTTTTCCTCATAATATTCCTATATTTTGAAATGTAATTATAGTTATCAAATGAAAATGCGACAAGTGTACATTGGCCCAAATCTTTGTTTCTCCCTTATTTCTATAAAAGGGAATCCAAGACCAAATACACAGGTTGTTGATTGATATGCTAAAGCAATTTTGTAATAGACTGTAGACACGTAAAATGTACCGATTGACATTGCGCACCTGATCCTGACTACTAACATTGTTTCATCCTGAATCATCCTTCGGTCAAACCATTTAATCAAATTCCCCTATCTAATTAAATTCATCAATTTCCTTCCCTTAATTAATAAATCATTTTATCTAATTAATTCCCTCTTTTTGTTAATTAAATCAACCAATATGATCTAATTATCCCTATTTAATTAAATAATTAATTTTATTTAATTAAATCTCTAAAGCCTATCTATTAAATTAAATAAATTAAAACCTTATTTAATTTGATCTAACATCATCTGTTTTAATTAAATAAATCAAAAAAATTATTTAATTAATCTCTTTTCACATTCCTCTCATATTTGATTTAAACAAATCCATAAATCTAAATCAAATAAGTCACATCATCTAATCTCCTGTTAAATTAATTGACCCTTGAAAATTTTAATTCTAATTCATGTTCCATCCTCTAGCTTTTCCCACTTGCACATGAAAATAGATTTAATTCATTTATTAAATCTCTATTTTCCTCACAAGGCATCTTTTGGAATATTCTTCCAAGTTTGAATTCAAAAATCCAAGTTGACATGTACATCCAACAAGGAATTTACTCTCTCTTACATGTCCTTTTCCTTGAGCCAAGTGGCATTTATTGCATTTTCCCTTCCCTCTTGCATGCCATTTCAACAAAATTCAAAATTCAAAAATAGGCATTTATTGGCACAATCCTCTAAACTTTCACATCCTCCGCCCACTCATGGATTGACAAGTGGCATCTTTCCATTGGATGAATGTTAGTCCCACATTGCTCTATTTTGGACATTCATCCATCTTGGAATTCTATAAATAAAGAGTTCATCTCCTCATTTGATCATCCACAAATTATGCAAAGTTACCATGCTAAAATATCTATCAAATCTTCATCCATCTTATTGAATTCTTAGCTAGGTTATGTAGGTTTTTAGCTTGGAGCACTCTTCAACATTATCAAAGTGGATCAATTATCATAAACACATTAAGCTTGCATCGTAGGGATTGGGAAAGGGCCAAATTTCACATCAAATTGGTAGCAATTCCCCCATGGAATCATGTTTTTACTAGTCTAATTAGGATTGAATCTATATTTTGTTATTTTCATTGTGTTCTTCATTGTTTTCTTTCCTAATTTGAACTTGGTGAATGTATTTCATGGGGAATCCTTGTTCTAACTTGCAATCTCTAATCTAATGTGTTTGTTCTTATTGTTTTGCAGGAATTATCTCTTATTTGAATGTAAGAATGGCATAATTCTAAAGTGAATTATCTCCTTGTGTATTATTTACATGAGCTATCAATGAAAATGATTAAAGTTCTTTTCAACGATCTTCATTATGTTCCAATGAATGTATGATTTTATTTTTGTTCTAATTCAAGGAATTAGTTAAATCACTTTGATAGAATCATAGGTTTATGTGTTTTGAGTATGAGGATATGATAATGAGTTTCTGGTTTTGAATATTTGAGTATGATGTTGTAATAGCTCTGAGATACTAGGTTTTAATCTACTATTGTTCATTATGGTTTGTGTTAAATTGGACTCCATACCCTAGGTTAAGGCACTGGTCTAGGTTCTATATTTATAATGTTATAATATTCATGATATTTCACAAACAATACATTCATAATCATTAAATCTTTAATTCTTGTTGAAAATGCATGCTGATTTGAAGTCTACCATGCTCTATTGCTTATGAAATGATTAATGTGTAAAGAATTTTCTAGCTCTTTTCATTCATTGAATTGTTAAGAAATTGTATGTAGAGCTTATATGTTATTTACAATGCACAAGGTTAGTTGGCATAGAGTATCTTAATCCAATTTTGTGGGATCACCCTCTTGGGTCTTGTAGAGCCCAAAGTGCAAGAGGAAAGTTCTTTGCAGCTTGTACTCATTCGTTGGCCAATCTCAACAATTAGCTAACCATTGGAAGATGGAAATTCCATAGGCTATTTGTGAGATCTATTTGGTATTTAAAAAACACCAACACTCTCTATATCCATCTTTGTACCTTTCTACCCCAATCTATTTATTCATTCATCTCTCCTTCCCTTTTCTCTTTTCATCTATATATGTCTATATCTCGATCTCTCCCTCCATATATCTCTTTTCCACTTTCATTCTCTATATTTACCCCTCTCTCTCCCTCTCTCAATCTCTCCCTATATCTATCCCTTTATCTTCATTTATCTATCCTTACCTATATCTCTTTGTAGGGAAAAGGTGTATTGTACACTTGATGTATAATGAGTATTATGTAAAATGTAATATTTAAATCTGGTGCATCTAGTAAATCCATGGATGTGTGTATGACATATGTTAAAAATTCTTGGGGAAACTTTGTATCTTGTACATGTAACATTGAGATGAATATTTAATGTGGGTTATACATTGAAAACGTATTTAATATTGAGAAAAAATTAATATCAAATAGTAAATTAAGGGGACATAGTTTTGTAAGATCATAATTTAGAGGCACATAGTTCATGTAATACCACTTAGTTGTTTTATGCAAGCTTGTTTCTAAAAAACCGAGAACATCAGTAGTTGTTGAGGTTCGTTGTTATAAAATTTTACTTGTTGGCTAAAGTTGATTACGCATATCTTATGGGTTTCATATGTGAGGAGAAGAATTGTGAATTCAAATGTGTGGTTATATGATTCTCATTTTCTTATTCACATGAAGTGCAATTAAGAAGCTTGATGTTTCAAAATCCTTGTATGAATACTTTGCAAGTGTATTGTAATATTTATTCATGAGATAATACATCAATTGAGTGTTTGAGTGTTTTCGGAGGTTGGGTTTTCCCAAGATAAATCGTATATCATCTTGATGTTACATTTGTATTTTAAACAAAGGCCCTAGCTCTAAAGTGAATAAAATATGTATTAAATAAAAAAACTCTATAGTAAAATAAAAACAAGATATTAAAGCTTTTGAATATAGTAATATTAAATTTTTAAAAATATTTAGTAAATAAAATAACTCTATAGAAAAATAAAGATAAGATATTAAGACTTTTAAATATGTAGTAACATCAATTTATAAAATTTGTAGTAAATAAGATAATTTTAAAGTAAAATAAATTAACTCTTAAGTGAATAAAAACAATCTATATATTTTTCTATCTTAAATACATCTGTCTAAAATATTCATTGAATATTTACCCATCCTATAAAAAAAAAATATAAACATCCTAAAATGTTTTATGAAAAACGTAATCTAAAATTGTCAATTAAATAAAAAATTTAATAACTCTTATTTTGATTACATTTTATTTGAATTTTATCCCTTCATTCTAATTGGATAGAATACATTTTCATTATGTGCATAAAAGATTTATACAACATGATTTGTTTGGTCATGTGGAAATTAGAGAAGAGAGAGGCATTTTGAGAAATGAATATCATAATGGGAATGGGGGAGCAAACATTTAAAAGTTGTACCTATAAAGGAAAAGGATTTTATATATTTTATATATTTTTAATTTTAATTTATTATAAAAATTCATCTCACATAATTAAATTATAGTTTGTAAAATATAAAATATAATAAAATATATATTTTATTTTTTTGGTTATGGAATGGTTTAATATCAAATTTATATAATTGTTTAGTCATTCAATATGAAAATAAAAGTCTTAGTTGAAATTTTTTCGGTTAAGAGAAAGGATGAGTGGTATTTACTCCATCAAAGTCATCTAAAGCATGATCTTAGCTTCATCTTTTATGGCATCAAAGTCTTTCCTTTAGTACAAGTTCATCCCTCATGAACTTATTCAAAATAATTCAATTCACCAACAAACCAAAAATCCATTGACAAAAAATAATATTTAAATTTAAAGAAAGTTTTTAAGTTAATTATAAAAAGTACAAGAACTATAAAAAGTAATTATGTTTTAAATCCAATTATAGTCTATAATAAGCATAAAAATAAAAATAAAAAAGGTTGCATTTATTAACACATCACTTTTTTATAAACATTCCAACATCCCATGGAAAGAAAATGGTGAGCAAGAATCATAGTGGGGGAGGGTTTTTGAAAACCTTTGTAGGCAAGGCCGAAGATGATGCCAACAAAAATGGTGATGAGGATGGTTTCTCTATGCAACCTGTGTGGTTTGTGTTGGGTGTTGGTGGCAAGGTCATTTTTGGCTTTGCAAATGGTTTTTCAATTGCTTTGGGTTTCCTCCCATGCCTTTACTTAGATTCTTGTAGTTTCAGATGGGTTTTTTTGCATGTTCCTTTTGCGAGTGTATGGATCTATGTGTAGTTTCAGGGTTGCTATTTTTTGGGTGGCTAGGGGTTGATCTTTGCAAATGGTAGTGCTTTATTTGTTGATGATGAGGTTGTTGGTCTATGCCCTGTTTTCTCATGGGTGGCTCTTGTGGTTTTCTCATGTTGTGTTGGGAACTTTCCTTTTTCTTGGCTATTTTGGTGTGTTTCTTTTGTGAAGTGCTAGAATGGGCTTGGTTTTGGTTTGGTTGTTCTTGAAATGACCAACGGTGGTGGAGTTGATGCCTATGAGGTTTCAACTAAGTCCTATTCCTCTTTGTGTGTGAAAAGGATCATTGCATTTTCCTATTGATACTCATGCAGTGGTCTCTTTGGTTATGAAATTATTCTTATTGCAATGTGGGATTCAACAAAAAAAATTCATTAGAAATTATAGCTTCATCTATTTTTTGGAGTTTGGACATCAGTAGTTAAGAGTTTTGTTCCCAATTGACTTTCCCTTTCCTATTTTTGTAAATGGGTACATTTAGATCCTCTTGCTCCATCTTCACATTTATATACTTTCACAATGACATATTTTGTAGATACTCATGAGTTGATAGTTTCAACTCAGTCTCCATTCATGTTGACATCTTCTACAATGGTACCTAATTCTTTATATTTGTACCTCATCATTTGGCATCTTTTGGAGTAGAATTTGGAGGACTTACCATCATCTTTGGTTGATGATCTACATCAATCTTCACTTTGTTCTACATTGTCACCTTCTTCAATTAAGATTGATACTCCTAACATTGTGACATTTGAGTTGATTCCAGAGACTCATTCCTCTCAAGAATGAGAATATATCATGCATTTATTTGTCTCAATTTCTTCCTAAGGGAAGTTGTTCACCAATCTTGGACCATCTTTAGAGTTCTATATCGAGCATCCACCATCAGTATAGGATATTTTACATTCAGGGGGGTTCAATTGACCTTCCTTGTTCATTCTCTCTTATGGGGGGACTTTTTCATCACATGGGGTTTTTTCCTTCACATTTTCTCAAGAGAATTTTTTTTTTCTCTTTTGGAGAGGAGTTTTGTCCCACTAGGTTTTCTCCTTTTCTCCATTTGTGAGAGATTTATATGTACATGGGTACCTCATTAAGCCTAATAGTTGAGACCCGTATTTGCATCTTTTCATTGTATACTTCTCCCTAAGTTGCACTTAAGGGCGATGTTGGTGTGAAAGGGGTACTTTATCTAACTATTTTAGTTACTAGATAGTTATCCAATTAAGTTCTCTTTACACTAGATTAATTTTACATAGAGATAAGGTTGTTGAGCTTTAATGACCCTAAGTTGTCACTATTGACTTCTCAGTTGTCTTTGGTTGTCCTTGATGACAAAATTGATTGGTTATTTGACATACTTTCAGTTCTATTCACACATGGAAGTTGAGAAATATCATAGCACTTTGGCATTGGTATCTTGACACATAGTTCAGTTGATTTTGGCATACTTTTGCTTGGTTGGAACATTGATATTGGATTATTGCATATATAGTTTTGGCACACTTGGTTTTGGCATTCTTGTCTCAGCCTTTGGCATTCAGTATCTTGTTCATGAATAGCATTATGATGTAGATTTACTTTCAATTCTATATTGTTGTGGCAATGAACTTGCTGACTCCGTGTGCAAATTGTCTTGCATATACATGTGTTGAGTTATGGCATTGGATTTTAGGTGATATCATTTATATGGTATAATATTGTTTTGATGAGACATACAGGTGATGACATTTTAGTGATGGTATATTTTTGTTTCATATGTGATGACTATATCTTTATGCTCAATCATTTTATCAAACTACATTTCTATGCACACAACATTCATGCATTTCTTGATACTTACATAATAAGGTGAAAGTCATTGTTTCACTAGCACACATTATCTTGTGCTTGAGCTTCACTTTAATATCATTTACTTTGGTATAAAGGGCATAATACATTCTAAGGAGAAGTGCATTGTTTACTATATTCATTTATCCACATGAGCATAGTGGTTATCGTCGATTTATTTTGGGGATTTGATATGTTTATTAGCACTATGATTCATATTGGGTCCATTGACTTTACATGGAAACATTTTATTCTTCTAAAAGTGCTTTCATAAAGCACTAACTAAGGCCAACACTATATCTTTCAGTCTCATAACTTATAAAGGTTCATCAACCTTGATAGTCGATCACACATGTTATCAAGCAGTATTATTATACTTGAACTTTGATTGGTTATTAAGCATGCAACAACAATATTTTGTCTAGTCACTTAGTGGTGACATGGACAATGACTTGGCTTTGTCTTGTGACATTATTATTGTTGTGTTGATTTTAGTTGACATGGACAATAAGAACTCACATGGATAGTGAGTGGCCAATTATGTGGAATTATTATGTCAATTTTGAGTTGAATCTCAAAATGATTGTGTTTTATTTCATGGACTCCAAATTTTATTCATTTGCATTGAGGATTCGATAAGCTTGAGTAAACTTTTTGTAAAACAAATGAAAGTGGTTTCAATTCACAGTGTAAGCTTACCCTAACCTGTTGTTATTAGAAAGAAGTTACAAAGCTACTATGTAGATTCTACCTTGAATGGTAATGTGGGTTTTAGTTATGTTGAACTTTGGAGGTTGGCGATTCACATGGTGGTTTTCTCTTACAAAAAACATGGAAGAGAGATTTGATTGACAGTTTTCAAAAGCAAAAATTTGAGTATTCTATTTCTAATTTCTACATTTCTTAATAGGTATTATTGAGCCTTTTATAATTTGTTTTAAGCAAGATTAGTTTTTTTATTAGGCTCAAATATGAATAGCTTCAGTCAGTTTTTTGTTTATAAACTGCTCGAATTTAAAATGTATTAGTTTATAATCAATATTTGAGAGTTGTTAATCTCTTTTGAAGGGTTATTTTGAGATTGAAATGGAATTTGATGTATGGAATCCTAACTGCATTCGTTACTTTGAGAATTAGTTTGAAAGAGTTGGTTGATTAACGAATAGAGTTTCATTGTTCAGAAATGATGAATCAAAAATCTTTTAGTTTTTCCTTTTTGGAATCCATTTCTTAACTATATTGTATTGTATAAATGTATGGATGAAATCCATTTCTAAGGAGAGAGAATTTGTATGGCTGAGGACAAGAGTTGAAGTAACATCAGGGCTTGCAGACTTGTAAGGGTATTTTATTGAAACATCTTTATAGTGCAAAAAAAGAGGTTTTGAGAGAACATTATTCTCTCTGGTTCTATACAGAGATTATTTTTTATTGTAAAATATTTTTGTAATCAAGTACTGGTATTCATAGTACATATTATGTAATGGGCTATAATGTAGACTATCATATTGTTTACTATTAAGAGGTTGTGATTGCATAAGATAATTGCAATTATAGTACCTTGATAGTTTACATTGTTTATTGAGAAACATTGAAAGAGGGGTTGGTGCTTCTTTAGATTGGTGTCTCTAAATGAGGGGTTGGTTCTCCTTGAGTGGGTGCTCAAAGATCATCATGTAAGGCATTGCAAGCAGTGCTTTTTGAAGTTAAGCCAGTAAAGTAGTTTTGGAGTGGTTTTTCTTCCCTAAAAGGGCTTTCCACTCAAAAAAAAATTGTGTTCTCTTCTTGTCTAGTTCGTGCTTATCTTGTTTAAGTTCTCATTATGTCATTTGTCAAATTTAGTTTGTCAATGCTCTGATTCTTAAAATGTTCAAGTTGGTCATTTAAATCAAGTTGTGTAAAGCTGATGCAATAGACATATGCATTTTATGTTAAATACTTAAATGGTTCAAGTCTGTTAATTGAAATTGACAAATTGTGAATGTTCATAAATTGTCAAAAAAAAGTTGCAGATATCTCATTCAAATCTGCCATTGTATTAAAAGTCTAAATTTAAAATTTGTGCATTCAAGTTTTAAAATTACTTCACTCTGATTCACCCCCCCCTCTCAGAGTGAATCCACTTCCAACAATCACACCTCATAGGATGAAAACACTTGTCATAATCTTATTACGTCCTCTCTCTCCCCTTGGCCTATATAACCAAGGGTTCCCTTTGTAATATTACAACATTCATTCATATAATTCTCAAGCTCATTGTAGTTTTACAATCTCTTGAGTAGAATACATTTTAATCTTGCTCATCTCTTATTTTTGTATTTTCTTTATTTCATTCATTTGCGTATTGGGAAGGCTATTTAGAAAAATATTACAAGAATGGGAACCACCAATAAGTGAAAGAGTTCTTAGTGAAATAGGAACCCCTAACTAAAAGAAAGGAGTTCCTAGTAATATAAAATCTCTTAAATATTGGAAAGATTGATTATTAAAGTGACTGATTGCCTCCAAGGCAGCTAGAATTTTTTGGTAGAGTTATTGATGAGTGTTAAAGTGTTGAAAAATCCTTGAATAATTTTTTTAAAAAAAGTATTTTTGGACCTTTTAAATGATCACAAGTGGTAGGTTGAGATTAATGACTTGTGGCTTTTTTAGTTCTAGTGGTTCAACTTCTTTCTATGAATGGTATTTAATATGAAATTGATACAATTTGAGTGGTTGGTTTCAATTAGAGAATGGGTTGGTTTTTCATTGGAGAGGGGTGAATTTCTTGGTTGGTAACAAGAATAAAATATTTCTTTGATTATGTTTGGAAAGGAAGATTGTAATTAAAGAAGATTTTGTTGACGATTTGAATTATGTTGTACTTTTGATCAAATTGAACATTGCATATGCATAAAAAATATAATTCAATTGTGATTGTGAATATTTTTATCTTATAGATTTTCCTTTGTTATGGCATCAAACTTTATGGTTAGATGCAAAAATTGGCTTCTTGATAGGGCTCTCAATTTTAGACTACATCTAATGATATTAGAGTAAGGTTTATTGTAGAAGTTACCAAAAGATAAAAATTTGGAATTGATAGAGTGTATCGAAGGCTCAAGAGGTTCATTGTAGGTGTGAAGAGGAGTCCTACAATTGTAGTGAGATGAGAGAGATAGTGGAAATTATTAGAGAGATAATTTACATGAGGGAACCAACATAGGTATACAATATTTTTCAGTGAAAATATTTAAAACCAAAAATACACTCAAAATAGAGAAATCTTAGAATGGAGGAAATGTTTTATAAATTTCATGTTGAAATGAGAAATGAGTTAAGGAATTCATTTACAAATTTGAGGAGGAATCCATACTTGGAATCTATACATGATGACGAAGAAATGATAGATGATGAACAAGAAAGAGAAAATTAACAACCAACAGGTGAAGGTGAAGAATATTTACTAAGAACTTTCTTACTATAATTAGTCTAGGTAATATAAGAGAATTCCTAAATTTTTTAGGTACTGAAAGGAAAAAAAATATTTTTGGTTTTCCTCCTTAGGGTTTAGGACCTAGAAGGACAATTTTCACTAACTTTCACTCAAGAACAAACTCTTGAGATCTCAATGCAAAGGAGAAAGAGATCTTGCAAGAGGGTTTCCCTAGGGGCTGAATAGAAAGTAATAAGGGGTTCACCACCAAGTTTAGAATTGGAAAAGAAAATAAAATTCAAGATGCAATACTAAACCCCAATTGAATGTAGCATAATACTAAATGACCTAGAAATATAAGTGAAACAAAATAGAAAGCTACATCAAGGAATGTGTGCACCTAGAAATCTAGAGATGGCTGAGTGGAGATCTAGAACACTAGAAATCCTACTTTTAATGCTGAGTGGGACTCATTAACCAATCTGGGTGAATCAATAAAAAATCTAGAAAATTGTGCAAGAACAAGAATCTTCCAAATGGGTATCTAAATCTACAAGAATCTAAATTTTGACTAGAACTAGGACTCATTCGCCATAAGTTGTGAATAAGTCTAGTTAGGCTTTTCTAAAACTTCAAAGGTTGATCCTGCTATTCTCTATCTGCTTTGTCCTTCCTTAATGATTTTCAAATCTAAAACCTTGATTTCCAACCTATAGGTCTTCTCCAATGTTCTCCAAGGCTTGATGACAACTTTGACAACTTTGTATGACTTGACAACTTTTTTCCAATCTTTCTCCTTAGGAAATCTACAACATAGACCTACAAATCACACACAAAGGAGAGGGGAAAATGTTGTTGGGTTAGTGAATAAGGGTTTTCCTTGGTCAAACCCCTTGTTGGTAATTAAACCTTGAAATAGAATGAAATATGAATAGAGAATGATGAATGAACAAAATAAGATGTTGCAAGTCACCAAACCCTAGCAATAAGAGGCTAAAAACATTTGTGAAGTGGTTGCAATGGATGTAGATCTTGACTCTTGCTTGAATTGGATAGATCATGAATGGGATACTTGCTTGAATCATGAAATCCTACATCATAATTGTTAGCTCCAAAACAAACATAATGCATGAAGTCCTTGACATGATGATTGATGCTTGAATGTTTCTCTAAAATGCTTGATAATCTACCCTTGAATGCTCTTATGAACTCAAACTTTCTATAAGGATGAATACTTGAATGCTTGTTAGATTGCTAGGTGAAAATATGAGTGAAAGAACCTTGTATTTATACTCAATTATGCAAGAATTCCTGAAATTACAACACTACAAGCCGACATCAAATCTAGGAGAATAAAATATCACCATAAATTTGAATTAATTTTGATTTTGGGCCACACAGGACTCATTCAACCAAGGTGGCGAATGACTCCCACCAGGCTTATTTTTTGGGACCATTTTTAAAAATTCCTAGAAATGTGTGAAACCAGGTTCAAGACCTAAAAGTCTAGGTGGGACCCATTTTCCCAAGGTGGTGAATGAGTCCCAAATCACTGAGTCTAGGCCACACAAGTTAGAAATACCTAAATTATGATTGGGTTATGATTGGTGTCAACTAGATTATCCTCAAAAAGATGCATTAAATGAGGCTTGTGGATGAAAAATGAGGCCAATCAAAGCATAAGAAATCCCAATTATTAATGAAAAGCCTAGAAAAGTGTGAAAGTTTGTTACAACAATTCACAACACTTTAAAATAAGGCAAGATTAAGGTTTATTTTGATTAAAAAGAGATTTATTAGGTTCAGTTAATTAATAAAACCTTAGAAAAGTGTGAAAGTGAGTTACAACACTTCACAACACTTTAGCAAGGTACCATTTAAATTTACTAGTTCAAGACCTAATGTGAAAGTGTCAACTGCATTACAACACTAAATCAAGGCAATATTAATCTCAATCCAACAAGGAGGGCCCAAACAAGTGTGAAAATGTCCCTGATGACATTTTTTGACACTACATTTAATCCCCACTTTAGTGAGAGGATGAACTTGTTTCAAACTCACACTAAAGTAGACAAACATGCATCAAGAGGGGTCCAAGTGTACCAATGCCAATAGGATGGGGTGACAATGATCAAGAGGGTTGATCAAGCCCCAATATCAAGATCCCATGACAAAAAAACATAGGCACAAAAGAACACACATGAGAATGATATAAAGAGCAATAAAAAAGTGCAAGCATACATTGCCAAAGATAAAAAAGAGAAAATATAAAAGAATTGGATCAAGCTTCAACCATTTTTCCATCACAATGTGGATTATATCTAGGCTATTTTTATGAAAAATGCATACTCACTTTGTGGCAATGGAACTCCTGGTTGTCCGCTGGGTGAGAAGTCCAAAGAGGTGGGACACATACATACACTGTCAGTATGTACTCACACTCACACATAAGTGGCTATGGGGAAATTCATACCTTGGTCAAGCTTCCCATTCAAGCCTTACCATAGTTATACCCCCTGATAACTTTAATAAGGCACCACACAAAAAAATATTTTTGAGCTTCATGAGACAAGCAAAACTTTGTATCCTTGGATCTCATGAACAAACAGGATGGATCCACAGGAATGCAAATTGTGTTATGCAAGGTGGCCATATAACTGGAAAATTCAAATGAAACAATAAGAGAGATTCAAAGGAGTCTTACTTAGTTCATGTGAGGTCTTAACTTAGGGAACATTGTGCCTAATGTCTCCAAGAGAGGACCAATCAAAGAATAGAGGATTCACAACTTAGGGGATGCAGTGTGTCACATCAAGCCACCATGAGGAATATAATATGCTGAGAGAGATCATGATCTTGAGAGACATCACACCCAATGTCATCCGCAAAACAAGAAACACATTATATGATGTAAGAAAACTACACCATGAACCATGAAAAAGAAAAATGCAAAATAATAATGCCAATGTATGCCCCCACTTTAAAGAAATTGTGAAACACCATGTTGTGAGAAATTACTTTAAAGTAGCAAGTGATAAATGAAATCAAGAAGACATGAGAGCTAACTTGGAAAGCCCTATGCTAAGTCATATGTTTCCAAGTAGAGCTACATCATGTAAGAGAAAAAGAAAAGAGGGGTTTCCCTCAAAATGAAAACACCAAACACATATGGGATCTATGGATTTGGGGTTAATATGTTCTTGCTACAAATTTTTTAGAGAGCTCAGAACTATCATCATTCCAAAAATACACATAGAACTGGGAGAATGACATAAGAGATTGAAGACAAAGAAAAATCCTTTTGGGTCAACATGGAAGGGACTTGAAAGTATCAATGCCTTGCATCATCCCAAAAGGAAAACACAAGAAAAAGAAAAGAGATAAAGAAAAGTAAAGAAAAGGAATTTGGGTCAACATGGAAGAGACATGAATGTGTCGACACCTTGCATCATCCCCAAAAGGAAAACACAAGGCAAATGAAAAAGATAAAAAGTGAAAAGTAAAAGATTTATGACATAGAGAAGAATGAATGTACAAATAGAGGAAGGTCACAAAGAGAGAGAGATACATCAAAGAGAATGTCATGGGGGATCACATCATGTACATACAATCACACGAAAGAAAAAGAAAAAGAAATAATACAAAAGACTAGAAAGGAACAGATGAGTCAACCTATCAACATGTCATCTACCTTCCAATCATGTTCATTGTATACCAAAGGCAGGCGACTAGCCAAAGGGACAATAGCAAGCATCGAACTAGGACCAGCACTAGGTTCAAGACTCTTCTTAGTAGAATTTTTGTTTAAGCTCATGGAAGAGGAAAAAAATGTATTCAATGCATGGAAGAGTTAAAATCTTGTTGTTATTGTTGTATTGGATTGTTTTGTTTTGGGGCAGGGGTAGATTCATTATGCACTACTTCAGTCAAGTTTGGATTTTGATTTTCTTTGTTTAATTCTTCATGTAACCTATGAGAAAGGGCACGATGTCTATTCCTATGCTCTCTAGCACCTATGTTTATTTTAGTTTTGTTTTCAAGTTGCATTTGTGTAGGAGCAAGTTGATCAACCATGGGTTTCTTTTCTTTCCTAAATGGAGGAATAAAAGGAACCACATGAGGTTGTTCGACCACTTTCTCTTTGAATTTGTAAACTTTCTTTATTCTGGGAGGTGTGATGGGGTTTTTTTCATTGTCTCTTTGTCTTTTGTAGGATGTAGGTGAATGTTTTGTCTTGGGTTTGTTTTGGTCATTTGGGATTTTTTTAGGTTCAATCATGGTTTCGTCAAGGATGGTAGGATTGGTGGTAGGTGGAGGCATATTTCAAAGGGATAATTATACTATTTTCTTTGTCTTGAATTTTTGATAGGATAGGAAAAAGAGATATTGTTTTGGTTTTATAGGTTCCATAGGCTTTGGCCAAAAGAAATCTAGGCAAAAGTTTCCATAGGCAGACAAAGGGTTAAATCCATTATGGTGGACAATGAATATTTCATTGTCAAAGGGGAACTTTAAGCATTTGTGTATGACTGAAGGGATTGCATTCATGGAGTGAAGCCATGGATAGTTGAGCTTCACACAAAATTGGTCTGACTATGGGATGATGGAAAATGAGATGTCTAATGTTTTTGGTGTATTTGTAATGGCAAGGTGATCGATCCCATCGTAGGGCAAGAAAAACCATTGTGCATCTTGATCCATGCTTTTGGTTTATCATATATTTCTTGATAGAGCTCATGTAGAAGTAAGAATTCCTTGGCGACCATGTTCTCTCCACAGGAGGGATCTATTAATTCCCATTATTGGGCTTATCATAGATACAGTCGGCTATGTAAAGAGGACCATCGATGTATGTTTTTAAGTATGTCACTTTGTGAGCAAGCAATATCAAGAGGATTTTTAGGTTGGCCCTTTTGATGTCAAGTTTCAACCAATGCAACCAAACCATCGAAAGAATTATTGATTAGTATCCATAGGACTTTGTTGCATTGTAAATGTGTTCTCATCATCTATGTCAACATTCATCACATCATTCTTTGTAGTTTAGCTGGCTTTGAAAAATGAAATACTATGTTTTGGCATGGGTTTGGTAAAGATTTACAAGTTTTGGTTAGGAGGAGAAACAAACTTATTTCCTTGATCACTAACACCTCCAACAGAAAGACAACCAAAATCAATGAGGTCTTAAACAAGATGTTTAAGATGCTTGCAATGTTCTATATCATGTCCATTTTGTTTGTGATAATTTCAATATGAATCTGATCTAAAGCTTGGGGTTAAAGGCTTATTAGGACCAGGTGTTTTGAGAGGAGGCAAGGTAATCATTTGTTGTTATTAAATTTGGGACATTATGTTATGAAGGGTATCAGGCAAGGGAGTGAATTATCTTATTGGGTCCCCATAGCTAAAGGGTATTGTGGATTTAATAATAACTACTTGGTTATTGGCATTCTAAGTTGTTTGTTGAGGGGGATTGAATTGAAGGAACCCTTTTTTTTTCTAAAAGGTTGAGAGTTGTTTTAGTTTGTGGGCTCATATTTCTTAGTTTAGTTAGAAATGGACTTTGAATCATGAATACTAACCAAATTTTGATAATCAAGGAGGGTGGTACACAAGTGCATGAAGGATGGGAATTTTATCATGGTAAGCTTTTCTTGAATCTTTCTTTGATAATTTTCTATGAACATCTTTTGAAGGTGAGGGTCGGGGACCTTGACATCGATTTGGGAACAAAGTGATTAATAGCATGAGATAAAGTTAGTTATTTTTTTGTCTTCTTTTTGTTTACATCTCATCAAATCATCCAAGGTCATCTTGGGACTCATATTCACTTGGAAATGGTTTACAAATGCCTCAACAAGTTCATTGAATGAATGAATTGAGTTGTTCGGTAAAGAAGAAAACCATTCTAAGGAAATATCTTTCAAGGACCTAGGAAAAAGCTTAGCCAAAAGTTTATCATCAAGGACAAAGTCACCACATAAGGAAGTATAGGCATTAACATGGTTAGAAGGATCTCCATCCCCTCCATATTTCTCAAATCTAAGTACTTCTACACCTTGTGGCATCAATGTGCACAATATCTCCAAGGACAACGGATTGCTTTTCACATAATATGTAGGTGGTCCATTTTGGTTTTGATTGATGTTGGAAACTTGCTTTTGAAGGGATGAAATGGTTTGCAATAGTTGGTTTATGAGAGGGTCATTACTTTTTTTATGAGATGGAGGTGAAAAAGGTGAGGGGGTGTATGTGTTTGAGGGACAAGTGAATGGAATGCTTATAGGTGGTAAAGTGGTGGGAGATATGACATGAGATGCCACATAGGAACTAGGGATGCTAGCAAAAATACCCAAGGAAGGAATCACATTACTAGTTGGTTGCATTGTTGTTGTGACTTGAGGGTTGGTATAGGTAGGTATTGACGCAATTTTTGTGGGAGGAGGAATTTGAGTTCCTCCTTGGCTTGTGACCTTGCTTGTAGGTAAAGGGAAACTAGTGGTTGGAGTGAGGTCTTTTCCAAATATTTAAACTATGTTTTTCACAAGGTAAAGTCTATCTTCACTTCCAAGCATGTGATGAATGTTATCTATAGTAGGGATGGCAGTGGTTGAAATGTTGTCATTTTGCACTTGATGTTGTAGGTTAGCTAGGTCCTCATGAATTTGAATTATTTTTTCTTGCGAGACATTATGAATCCTTGTTTCAACTTAGATAATGATTGAAGGTAAAGAGTTGTGAAGGGTATTGTCCATACCTATTATACACTAGAGTCAATACTAGGAGTGAAAGAGCTAGATAACCCAAGATCCACAATGATTGTGCTATTGTGGGATGACATGAGTCTTGAAATTCATCTCACTAAAATATTAGCAATAGGACACCAAATACTCATACAAGGGCTACTACTTGTGCAAGATGAATGCAAATGCAATGTAAGCTAGGAACAATGAAATGCTTATAAAAAAAAAATTGGAGACTAAAATAGAAAGGAAATAATAGAAAATAGAAACTCAGAAACAAAGCTTTAAATGCCAGAAAATTCAATGCAGAATCTATACTAGGACTAATTCACCCAAGGTGGTGAATGAGTCCCAAAGAGATTTTTTTTGAAAATTTTTAGAAAATTTCCATTGAATTTTATGGTTTTTATGTTTTATGATATGAATGTTAAGTGAAAATGCAGATTTTGTATGAATTTCAATGATATGAGATGCGAAAATGCAAATTATATATGCACTTTCACTAAAATGCAAAATTTGAAAACCCTAGAATGCAAATTAACTAATGTAATCCCTAATGCAATGTTAATGCAAGAAAGATCTAGGATGATAATGCACTCCAAATTAGAATTATGATGTTCTAAATGCAGGTTCACCAAAATGAAAGGTGGAAAATTGTTTTGGGTTTTCGTCCTTAGGGTTTAGGACCTAGAAGGACAATTTTCACTAACTTTCACTCAAGAACAAACCCTTGAGATCTCAATGCAAAGGAGAAAAAGATCTTGCAAGAGGGTTTTCCTAGGGTCTAAATAGAAACTAATAAGGGGTTCACCACCAAGTTTAGACTTAGAAAATAAAATGAAATGCAAGATGCAATACTAAACCCTAATTGAATGTAAAGTAACACTAAATGACCTAAAACAAAATAGAAAGCTACATAAAGGAATGTGTACACTTGGAAATCTGGAGATGGCTGAGTGGAGGTCTAGAACACTAGAAATCCTACTTTTGATGATAAGTGGGACTCATTCACGTATCTAGGTGGATCAATCCAAAATCTGGAAAACTGTGCGGGAACTCTACCAAATGGGTATCTGAATCTACAAGAATCTAAATTTTGACTGTCCAACTAGGAATCATTCTCCAAAAGTGGTGAATCAGTCTAGCTAGGCTTTTCTAAAACTTCAAAGGATGATCCTACTCTTCTATGTCTGCTCTATCCTTCCTTAGTGATTTCTAGATTTGAAACCCTAATTTGCAACCTGTAGGTCTTCTCCAATGTTCTCCAAGGCTTGACGACAACTTTGACAACTTTGTATGACTTGACTCACAACTTTTTTCCAATCTTGCTCCTTAGGAAATATACAACATAGAATTGAAAATCACATACAAAGGAGAGGGGAAAATATTGTTGGGTTAGTGAATAAGGGTTTTCCTTGTCCAAACCCCTTGTTGGTAATTAAACCTTGAAATAGAATGAAAAATGAATGGATAATGATGGATGAACAAATTAAGATGTTGTAACTCACCAAACCCTAGCAATAAGAGGTTGCAAACATGTGTGAAGTGGCTCCATGGGATGTAGATCTTGAATCTTGCTTGAATTAGATAGATCTTGAATGAGATGCTTGCTTGAATCATGAAATCCTACATCACAATTTTTAGCTCCAAACCAAACATGATGCATGAAGTCCTTGACATGATGATTGATGCTTGAATGCTACTCTAAAATGCTTGATAATCTACCCTTGAATGCTCTTGTGAACTCAAACTTGCTATAAGGATGAATACTTGAATGCTTGTTAGATTGCTAGGTGAAAATATGAGTGAAAGAACCTTGTATTTATACTCAATTATGCAAGAATTCCTGAAATTACAACACTACAAGTTGACACCAAATCTAGAGAATAGAATCCCACTATAAATTTGAATTAATTTTGATTTTGGGCTACATGAGACTCATTCACCCAAGGTGGTGAATGAGTCCCACCAAGCTTAAGTTTTGGGACCATTTTTAAAAATGCCTAGAAATGTGTGAAACCAAGTTCGAGATCCAAAAATATAGGTGGGACCCATTCACCCAAGGTGGTGAATGAGTTCCATATCACTAAATTTGGGCCACACAAGCCAAAAATACCTGAATTATGACTGGGTTATGATCGGTGTTGGGATTATCCTCAAAAAGATGCATTAAATGAAGCTTTTGGATGCAAAATAAGGCCAATTAAAGCATCAGATCTAGGAGAATAAAATCCCACCATAAATTTGAATTAAGTTTGATTTTTGGCCACATGGGACTCATTTAGCCAAGGTGGGGAACGAGTCCCACTAGAGTTAATTTTTTAGGCCATTTTTTAAAATGCCTAGAAATGTGTGAAACCAGGTTCGAGACCCAAAAATCTAGGTGGGACCCATTCATCCAAGGTGGCGAATGAGTTCTAGATCACTAAATCTAGGCCACACAAGCTAGAAACACCTAAATTATGATTGGGTTATGATCGATGTTGGGATTATCTTTGAAAAGATGCATTAAATGAGGCTTATGGATGCAAAATAAGGCCAATTAAAGCATAAGAAAGCCCAATTATTAATGGAAAGCCTAGAAAAGTGTGAAAGTGTGTTACAACACTTCACAAAACTTTAAAATAAGACAATATTAAGGTTTATTTTGATTAAAAAGAGATTTATTAGGTTTAATTAATTAATAAAACCTTAGGAAAATTATGAAAGTGAGTTACAACACTTCACAACACTTTAGCAAGGTACCATTTAAATTTATTAGTTCACAAGGGCCCAAGACCTAATGTGAATGTGTCAACCACATTACAACATTAAATCAAGGAAAAATTAAGCTCAATCCAGCAAGGAGGGCCCAAACAAGTGTGAAAATGTCCTCAACGACATTTTTTGACATTATGGGTACATTAAATCTTGAATTGTTTATTGATTGAATTGATAAATAATATTTTTAATTTGAAAGTATTTTCCACCCAAAACAAATATTATCACAAAAAAACTCAAGGGACATACTTCCCTTTAGTGAAGAGAACAATAGAGAGAAAGAGTAGCCAATGAAAAATTGAAAATAACTTGGTGGAATCAAATGGTTACCAAGTTAAAGAAAAAAATTATTCCTAGAGACTATGAACTGGAGTTCATAATATTCAAAATTTGAAATAGAAATAAATGAGTGTTAAAGACTATACCAAGGATTTTTATAAAATAGTAACTAGATTTGGGCATCATCAAATGGATAGAGAGAAGGTAGCCAAATATATAAACTGGTTAAGATTTAATATACAAGATGATATGAGTAAGCTAAATATTTCTATTGTTGAAGAGGCATACCAATATGATTCGAAAGTAGAAGAAAAGATAGAAAGAAGGCAACAAAACAATTTAAGAAGAAGAGAAAAATTCTTAGCTAGGAGAGGAAAAACAAGTAGTAGTAAAGGGAAGCAAGATCATGAAAAATAAGCTCAATCTCTAGTTGGAATAAAGAAACAAATTGAGAAAAACAAGATAATATTCAACAAGAGGAAATGGTAGCTACAATAGAGGTTTCCTTGGAAAATAACTAGAGTGTGGAGAAGTTTGACAAAGAGCTTAAGAGTATCCACAAATACACCAAGAAAAAATGGGAGAAGTGTGGAAAGGAATCATTTAGAATAAGAAGAGGAAGAAGCTTTGGCATCACTAAAACAAATGAAAGAACTAAAGGAATGGGAATATATCATGTCTACTGTTCTAAAGTAATTGTAGATAGTGGTATTATTGATAACCTAGTTTATGAAGTAATGGTGGAAATGCTAGGTTTTAAAAAGATAAATTAGTTCAATACTTATAAAATCACTTGATTGAAAATATAACATGAACTAGTGGTGATGAGTAGTGCATAGTTAGTTTTTAGATAGGTCCATATAGAGATGAAGTAAATTATGTGATGTTATGTCCATGAATGCATGCCATGTTTTGTTGGGAAGGCCTAGGCAACTTGACAAAGAGGTAATTTGTGATGAAAGAAAATATTTTGTATACTCTTAAGTAGGATGAGAATAAGTATGTTTTTATTTCATTAAAATAAAAATAAAAGGAATTAAATGACAATAGTCCTAAAACTTGTTTTAGATTAAAAAAAAAAGATTATGAAGGAGAAGAAAAATAGGTTGAGCATAGTCCAAAGGGAGTTCTTGTGAAAGGGAATACAACTGATATTAAAGGTGATAGTGATGGTTTTGTGAATCATCTACATAAAGATTTGAATAAAATAATTAACAAGACCAATAAGTACCAAAGAAGTAAGGATTTATAGGAGAAACAAGAAAAGTCAAAATTTGGAGATTTGACAATTTTCCATGGAATAAAAGGAAAATTTGCATTTGTATTGTAATGGATAGTTCAATAGTGATAAACTGAGTTAATAGTGGAAAACAAGAAAGAAAGAGAGAAAAAGGAAAGGAAAGTGAAGTTGGGTAAATTTAACATGTAGTGAAGAGGATAGATCAAGTACATAAAGAGAAAGTTTGAATTAAGAGAAAGCATGGGGTCAACATCCCAAGAATCTTCAAATGTTCCTAAGCTTCACACACATGGAAAATTTCATTACTCAATGTGTCTAGAGACTCAAAGGATTGTAATAAATCTAGTGTATTTCACACAAATATAGATGTACCTAGGATAGAAAGATTAGGTGAGGCACTTGAGGATAATAACTCTCTTCTCAAATTATGGTCTAAACACATTCCACCACACTTGGGCAGTAGACATTGAAAATTTGTTCCAACTCTGCATTTGACAAATACCCAGTGAATGGTTGTTCCCAATTCATTTTTCCAATAAAAAAATTCATTATTTTTTTACTATTAATATATGCATTTTTCTAATAAAAAACCATAATTTTTCTACATTAGAGTGAGGATCTAGTCATAATGAATGGATATTGTAAAATATACTTTCATGTAGGCTATTTTTTATAAAATGATGTGTTGTTGTGGGTCCACTAAAAATAAAAATATATAGCCTCTAATACCTTGCATTTAGTTGTTAAGTATAGATTTAAATTATATTGATGGATAAAAGGGCCCTCAATTTAGCAAGTTGTCTTAATAATTTCTAATATTTGGAGAAGAATTAAAAATGAATGATATATTATGAGGGGGTGTTACAATTCTACATTCTTTAGTAGTGAAACAAAAATTGATAAAGGCTTAGAATATAATGCTATTACTATTGGTTAAATTTCATAACTATGTTACACATTTGACCAACTAAATAGTTTTGGGAAAAATTGTTTCACCATAAATAGTTTCAAGAAAAACTATTTAACCCCTAAGTTGTAACACAAAGATTTTGAGAAAAAAAAATTCAGTTAAAATTATTAAATAACTATATTTTAATTTTAAATTGTAGAGAAGATTGAATTTACATTGATTTTTTTACTAAAATGTTAAGGTGAAAGTGTTCTAATCAAAATACTTTTTCTTGAAACTATCTATGTGGTAGCTTAACCATTCTTTTAAGAAAAATTCAACAAAAAATCATCTTCAATTCTAGATTTTTTTGGGAATGTGCGAGATGTTGGATCCACAAAACATTCAAAAAGTGGAAGTGTTTTTCCTGATTTTTCAAAATTTGTCACGGTTGGACTAAAAATTTGAAGCACTTACACATTGAATCTTAAAAATGTTTAGTACTATAAAATTTAATATCTTGAGTCTAGTTTTCAAATATGCAATTTATTCTAATACCCAAATGATAGAAAATAATTTTTAAGAGTAATGTATAAAACCCACTTTTTAAAAGCCACTTTTTTGGGACGATAACATGCATGTGTATGGACACCATAATATGACCTAAATAAAAGTACTTTTCTAATTCATTTTGGGTAAAGATGTGTAACAAACTAAAGATTAATGAGCATATTTTTTATAATTTTTAAAAAATATTTTAATTAATTTTTTACTAGCTTTAATTGCTATTTTTTGGAAAACCTCATGTATGAACACCATAATTTGACCTTGTAACACCCTACCACGCAACCCTAGAGGAAGTTGCAATTAACTACTCAAACGTACTATTTTTTTTTTTGTTTAAGTACAAATAACATGAAAGTTCACTACCCATTGCCAATAACCTCTAAGGTTATGAGACTAAGATTACTTAAAACCCAAACAAGAAACATAAATTGAAACCATAACATTTAATTACTTAATAAATTAAATACACATGCATTATATACATGATAAATTACATCAAGAATAAAGGATACCACATGTTTTCAAATAACATAATTTAACAATAAGATTACAACTCTCATTCCTCGAATGAGGTAAATCCAATAAGCATGGTTACATAGTACATCTTCCACCTTGATAAAAAATGAGGGGTAATAAATTACAAGATCAACTAAAATGAATAAAGCATGAAATGAAACTGGATCCCACGATCTCTCCAACTGGAAATCTCGTCCACACAAACACGAAGAAAACCCAATGGAGAAAGGTGCACGTTCCACCCAACCAAGTGATACCCAAAGGCTCACCCCTCATGCTAGGAGATAGTAACAATGAATCGTATACAAGACCATCAACCTCTAGACATAGACTAACTCACACTGACACAACCAATCACATGAACCATACAGCCATAAGAATAACACAAGTACAACTCTAACATCATTGACATAAGTCACATTGCTTCCAGAAATAAAACAGATCAGGTATGTTAAGAAGACCAAACACATTAAACCAAATACCAACTGTTGTCATAGAAAGAGTGTCATCACACAGCTCAACATGGGATATCCTCTGGGAATCTTCAAAGGCTCCGGCCCCCACTATGGGATATCCTGGTGGACTCAACCGAATCCCAACCCCCATACTCATACAAAATCAAATACCTCTCATAAAGACAAGATAGATGGCCTTTCCATTCTAGGCCTTCCCACTCATCCCAATCCTATACTAGCAATTGTGTCTATGAGTGAGGCTCAATTATCTTGATTATTGTGAAATACTACCTAAGCTTCTAAGTATATTGTTTTAGTTATCACTTGATTAAACCACCTCTAAAGGTTACCCAGTTTACCTTTTTGGGCTCTAGTTTCTAATAGAATCCACTCTTCTACTTGACAATAAACCAACACAAAACCAATAACCAAGGGTGCCAAAGTGCATACAACAAGATAAACAATCATTCCAACTCTAGGAGGAACATATAAAGAAAACTCACTCCAAACACTGGAGGCAACAAAAGTCATAATCCACTCCTTCCAAAGGAGGCACAAATCACATAATCCACTCCTAATTCAAAGGAGGCACAAAACACATAATCCATTCCTAATCCAAATGAGGCACAAAACACATAATCCACTCCTAAACCAAAGGAGGCACAAACCATCCTTGTTCATGAAAATTGGGTAAAACAACAGGATACAACTATACGCACTACCCAAGGCAATACAAAGGTTGACTAACATAATACAACAACCCCAAATAGTTAAACCCCTTATGGAAGACTTAACAACCCTTCTAATCAACTTCTCCAAAGCGAAAACAAAAGAAGTGTACATTCAAGAAGGGCAATCAAACAGGAATTAAATCTATATTTGGATTTCTTAAATCCACTTCCTTTAATAGCATCCAATAGTTTATTTCCACAATAAAACTAATTAAATTATGTCTCTTTCAGACAAAGGATAAAATTTAACCAAATATTTAATTCCCTAATTGCTCTTAAATAGTAATAAGCATTTACTTCTATGATCTAGAACCTATCATTTAAACATAACTATTGGTCCTTTGCAAAATAAATCATTTCAAAAACAATTAATCTCGCTATTAAACTACTTACATTTAAATCCAATATTTGTCCTTTCAAATATATTATTTTACAATAAAATCAGTAATGTGACTATGAACACAATAATCTAAATTCCTCAATTACACATTTCATGAAAATAACTAATCTTATCGTAAATTCATTTGCAGCTAACAAGAACTATAAATAAAAGTCGCTCTCTTAAACATTTCATTTCATTTAATACAAATATCCCTTTTCCTTAAAATCATTCCCTTATTAAATAACTATTTAAGCATTTGACAAGTAATAATAAATTAAATCTAAGGGTAAACTTTAGTTTCCTGATAATATTCAAATATAAAAATCTCATTTCCCCATTGAAATCATTTCATTAGAAACTAAATACTTGCACATAGAAATGCATCTCTATTAATTAATATTCATTTAAATAACAATGTGTTTCTATTTACATTTAATATCCATTTCTCATATTTAAATATTCATCTATTAAACCACGTGCATATTATCCATTTTCCTTCATTACCTAAAATGATCAAAATCAATTTTTTAAATAAAATCATTTTATTATAACATCAATATTTTTTGCATCTATTATAATAACATAATCATCTTAGGATCAATATATTTAAATATAATTATATGTTAAACATACATATATATAATTGTATACTCAATGTATATATAATTATATGTATAAATATATAAATATTATTTAAATATTTATTTTCTTAAAATCAATTTCAATCCCCAATCATTTAAATCAAACCCCATTTTTGCTAATGAAATACACCAAGAAAATATACACATATTATATATATTAAAATAATATATAGAATATATATATAAATTTATAAAACACATATATAAATAAATATATATCCACACACACACACACACACACATATATATATTTATATAATATATATAATATATATAAAATTTATAATAATAATAATAAATTTTAAAACAAAGTCAAACCCAACGGACCCCACCTATGGGAAGGGGGCACAACCTATGGCCACGCCCATCCTCCTCTGTGGAGGTTGAACTGCCTATGGCAGCGCTTCCCCCACAACTTGTGGGGAGCGTTGCCACAACAATGCACCCTCCATGGGTGCTGCTATGGCAGCTGCCCCCTCTCCCCCTCCCACCACCCTCCCCTCCCCAACTCACCAATAAAAAAATTATTTTGTTCATATTTTATTTTTTTACTCTCTTTTTTTTATATAAAAAAGAAAAAAAGAGCATAGAAATCCTATGTTCTGGTAATTACTAGAACATGATTTTTTTTGCCAGAATTTTAACAGGAAAAAAAAAAGAACTTCCCAAGATAAAACAAACCCAAAATGAATGAATGAAATATATGTATATCCATATATATATATATACTAAACATATACCTAAAATCTCCATTTTATAGTCAAATTGAACCAATTTTCTATAGAAAATTTACAATAGAAATAATTTTCAAGCACAATTTCATGATATGAATTTCTGAAAATACTCAAATCCAAAAGAGAGGTTTCTAATTTTTTTTTTTTTCTTTCCTTCTTTTTTCTATTGTTGAACTTTCATTTGCCAAAATTTATGTTGTAAGAGTTTGTTTTACTACAAGAATCCAAATTCTTTTTCCATGATTCAACAAGATTTTTCAAAATTTGTTTCCAAACAAGTTTTCAATTTGAAAAGAGCCAGATTTTTAAAACAATAAACAAAAACAAGAAAGAACCTATTTGAAGCTTGAAGAATAAGACTGGAGTTGAGCTGCAATTTCCAATTTGCCAAAATCTCTCCTAATCTTCACTCCAATTCCAAAATGCATTCCCAAAACAAGAAAACCCTCTTTCCTCTTCATAGCAATTTTTTTTTCTCCAAGCATGAATAATCCAAATCCTTTCATTCTCCCCCAAAATCTTCACTTCTCCCTCAAAGAATGTATTCAAAACAAGAAAGCCTTCATTTCTTTTAACAACAAATTTTCTCCAACCAAATAAAATAAACATAAAATAAAAATAAATATCCCCCATAAATTTTTCCTAAATTTAGTCAACTTCTCCAAAAATATCCCACAACCACCATAATTATTTCCCCTCTATCCATTTTGAGATATTTTGTTTTCTTTAAAAATTTAAAATCAAATTTCTTTTCAACATGACTTTATTACTCTTTTTTTCAAAAAAATCTATTTCAAAAAACATTTGAGACTTCTTAAAAAATTTCCATTCAAAAGAATTTAAACTTTTAAATTTTTCTTTTCAAAAATCATTTAACACTTTTAAATTCCTAAAATGAATAACTTAATTCAATTCCACGCAATTAATTTAATTAATCAATAACGTAAATCTAATCCAAGATTGGATTATGTTATTAATTAATAATTTAAATAACATTTCTAACATTATAACCAGATAAATTTAATAAACAACTTAAATATATAGTCATTTATTTACCTTTTCCAACTTGAAATTAAATAAAATCACGGAGAGATGAACAACAAACAAGCAACTTAACCCAACTAAAACCCGACGACACACTATGACTAGGGTGATGACTTGGCATGGAAAACCTAGCTAGTATCTCCCAATCGAATACCATTGACCAATGGACACGCTCAAACCTATGAAATTAGGTGGAGTCGATGTCCTGTACCTGTCAACTTGCGAACAAAGAGTATATCGAACATGCATATATATAATATGATAAAAAACAATGTGTAGAGGAAATCGCATAATCGTAGGGCACTCGTAAGCGAGTGATGCGACCTCATCCCCTTCACCAATACACTCATATAGACTGATAGTTCTATCATAAACAAATATATCATGCAATAACATGTTACAATAACTAATCATCATTACACCAATTAAAACATGTCCAATAAAGCATCAAATAAGATACATCACATCACACAAATAGACTATCACTCTATAAATAGCGATCAAATCGCACACACATGATAAAGTATCTCAATAACCAAAAAGCACATGAAAGAAAACAAGGACACACTATCTAGCCAGAAAGAAAAATAGAGGGGTATTACAAACCTAAACTAATCATTTTATGATATTTTTCATTGTGTAGAGAATTGTTTATAGATTAATGTCATATAATTTTTTTACAAAGAAACAAATTAAAAGTTATTAAAAACTAAAAAAAGTTAGACATTTCAAATTTATTGGCTAGTTTCATTAGAAATTAATAAAAGATAGAAAAAAATATCCAATCATAATATATATATATATTTGAAAACTAGACATTGTGATCTATAATGATTTTTATTTCATAAACCAATTTTTTAAAAATTCATCAGTCACATTACCAAAGTCAATTATTTCTCTTGACATTGCCTTAGTATTTTAGTTGCAAGTCCAAGGCTAAAGTTTGGATTACCAAAGATTTGTCAAGCCTAAAACCAAAGGAAAAGGTGACCTAGAAATTCAAAATTAATAGAACAAGTACTCGTTTTGAAACAGGTACTCTTTCTAATTTCAAAATGGGTACTCATTTCAAAATAGGTACTTGTTCCTAACTTTTCCATTTGGAAAGTGGAATGAGATCCTATTCGAAATAGAATGGCTACCCATTTTAAAATGGGTACCTATTTTTATTATAAGTGTTTTTTTTTTTCCAAATTTGGCAAAAAATGGCTTACCACCTTTCTTCTACCACATTCTCTTTTTGCCATACGGGCCCAACAATGACATTTTCTAAAAAAATTTATTTAATTTTGTATTGTGCAATCTCTTAACATGTCATATTCTATTCAAGTTCTTGAAGGATTCAATCACAAGTTGATTATTTAGAAGTAGAATCAACTACAAGGACTTTTCTCAAGAGGAAAAAATAAGGGTTTTTGATATATTCATATTTATTTACACTTTAGAGTTTTTAGAACAAAGGATCTAGATATAGTTTATTTCTAAATTTTGAGGTAGTAATTTGAAAATAAGTTAAAAATTATTTGTTTGTTTATCAAGAGGGTTTGGTAATCATGGGATTGAAGCAAAGAAAAACAAAAATTGTAGGAAGCTCATCAAACCTAAAGAAATTGAAGCAAATAGAGAGATGGAGGAAAAACAAAAAACAGATAAAAGAACAAGGATTCATCAAACGAAAAATATTGAAGCATCTAGTTCCATGACTCTTGAAGAGGAGACCATGAAGGATGGGATGAATGTAGATGATGCAAATATAGAAATGGTGAATATGGAAGAAAATACAATTACAAATACAAACCCAGCTATATCTTCAAATTTAGCTTTGAATGAAATGAAAATAGTGACTATGCAAAAAAAAATGGGTATGTCTTCAAATCCACCCTTCAATGATATAAAAAATGCATCTATTCAAAAAAATAGATATGTCTTCAAACCCACACTTTGATGAAATTGATATTCACTATTTAAATGAAGCTAGATATACCAATAATGATATTAACTATACTAGTGAAATAATGGAAACATAAAATAAGAATGAAATCCCTTGTATGAATGAAAATGAGAATGAAACCTCTTGTATTGATAAAAATGAGAATGAAATCCCTTGTATGGATGAAAATGAGATTGAAATTCCTTGTATGGATGAAAATGAAAAAAAAATTGCAATTGAAAGAAATGTCTTGGATAACCTTCTTGGTAAAATTTATTGGAGATAAATGAGAACCCATGAAAATAGATTATATAAAATGTTTTTTTATAGAAAAAACTAATATTTTAATGTTAACTCATGGTGAAATTGATGAAAATGTGGAAAATAAGAAAAATTATTAAAAAAATTAGGCATTTTTTTACAACCTTAAAAGATATGATTTAATAAAACAAGTCATATCTAGTGTTTCTAATACTATTAATTATATAGCCTGGAAAATGTTTATCTAAAGATAAAAATGCAACATGATATGTTGTAACAATTGCTTTAATCAATATAAATAGTGTGTACTATTGTGTGGAAAATAATCTAATCTTATAATAGACATGATATTTTCCTTGTCCATACTATGATTGAGAAAAATTTTGGTAGAAAATTGTGCAATTATTTTCACATCAAACAATACTTACACAAAATGATGTCAATTGAAGCCATACCCACCTTGAAACATGTATTATAGACATCAAGACAAAGAAGTTCCAAACATCATAATCTAAAAAGTTTAAATCCTCAACCTAGATTCAAATTTGTATATATAATTCAAATTTACAAATGTAAAATTTCATTTGACAATCACATAAATAGACTAAAATAATGAAAAAACAAAATTTGTGAGCCAGTTGGAGTCCCTGCCTAAAGCAATATTTGGTGTTCATGTAACTGTAGGTGCCAAGATTCTATTCTTGACATTATGAACTATTTTGCACAATCATTTAATGGGCAGGAAAAACATGACTTATGGCCCATTAATCAAGTACAAAACTCAAAATAGATAAGTTGATATGATATGTTGCAGTCAGTGATTTATGGTCCATGAATCAGGTACAAAATGGGAAAAAATAAGTTGATATGATATGTTGCAGCCAACAACTTTTTAAGCTTTTATAATTCATTTGGAAAATCATAGTCCCTATAATTGTCTAGGAAAGCATACAAAATTGCATCATAAAGAGTTTCCATTTGGGCACTATGCCTACAGACTCCATTTAAGTTGGATTAGACACACATAAATTTTCACTACAAGCTATGATGATAATGTGCAAAAGAAAAACATGAAAAATGTGAACACTCTCAGTTCCTAATTTATTTCCAAGAAATAAATTGAATGGTAGAAAAATGAACCAAAAGAGGACTTGTTAATAACACATAAGAAAAATGCTAGACTTTATCAGATGATTTGTTGCATGGAATCATAAGAATTGCAAAACTACATCTAAAACTCTTAGACAATGAATTGGTCCAGATGCAAATACAAGGCCATGCCTTGAGCTTGCTAATAGCATGGAAACAATCATATTTTGATATAGCTTCATGGGATGATCTTCATCTTTTTGAAAGGAGAGCTTGCAGCTCTTGTAGCTCAAGAAAACCTCCATTGTGTGGCCTTGTTGCCAAACAAATATTAATAATCTAGACCCCTATCCCATTGATGTATATTAGAAAACAACTCCTTGCCCAAATTAAATGGATATATCTATTACTCAATATTAAAATAATATTTGTCACAAATGTTTCTCAAGCACAACAATTGAAAGCTCAAAGCAATATGGTAATAGATTCCTATAGAAAAGTGCTTTCTACATATTGTACAATAGTGACATGAGAAGAATTTCAATTGGTTCTTAAATATATATACATTTACTGCATTAAAGATCAAAACAATTATTTACATAGTCATTTTCATCATTTTTATTTGAAACATTAATTTTAGTCTAATCTATGCTTATGGATAGTATGGAAAGAGTCAGAGAGAAAGATACCAAGTTCATAATAGAAGTCACCAATGCCTAACAATTCAACCCAAAATCCCTTGTTTGATGAAAGTGGATCCACAACAACCTTGGCACACACCTCATGAAACTATGACCTAAAAAGCAAGATTCTTCTTTATATCATTTTGTAATCAACAAAAAACTAATGAAATTCTAGCTGCAATTATTTCTTCTTAAGTGAAATTCCAAGGGCAATAGTCAAACCCTGCCAAAGTGACATCAAAGACAAATCATATCAAATCTATTAGCTACTCCTCTTACTACATTTGTATGGCCCATGACCAAAAAAGCAAACAATTCCCTAGTGTCTAATGATTAAATTGTCCTAGACTACTATTATAAGCATTCTAGATACAATTAATAATTGTTCTCGCTTATCATAGTCATTGCATATCACAATTACAAAAAATAATTATTTGATGATTTTTTGGATCTTTCTCAAAAATTTGGCAATGTGGTAATCATCATGAAACTTAATCCTGTATTGATCCTATATATTAGAAAATTATGACCAATTAGAGGTCAGAAATCCATATTGTTACATAAATCACTTCTAATTGGAATAATCTTCAAAACAAAGAATATGGCTAGTGTCTTTAGTCAAAAACCCTTTGTACATGAAATGTAAATAGAAAATACATAGACAAGTTGCAACAACAATTTGAAGCCCTGATATTCCTGGTCAATGCTTCATATTTGACCCCTAACTCAAAAAATTCAAGGTAGATTCAATAAATTTGGGTGTGTTCAAAAAAATAAAATAACTAAAATGCATCCATAGATGAAAATTATCTGGTAAGACAAACAATAAACTTTGAGTCAAGAGTTAATATATTAAACATTAGCAAGATGAGATTTTCAACTTCCATTCAAGTGGATACATAAAGCTCTTGAAACTTAATGTTCTTCCCTAATCCAAACTAAGAAGACACATCAAAACACAATGTAATTCATAGAAGGACCATGTTCAGGTACCAAATAAAGGTTAGTGATCTAGCAACCTTATTACCATACACATTGAACAATTTTAGGAATCATCTTGATCTCACCCCATTAGCAACAAGAAGCTGAAATTTAAATAGTAAGTACAATAACAATTCATTGATTCCCTAAACATTTGATATAATGATAACCATATAAATAATGTAAAGCATGATTTATATTGAGAGATGCCAAAAAAAGTAATGTGGCTCATGCATAATCCAAAGGTGCAATTAGCAACAAGCTCAAAAATCAATGTTATCATTTGATTAAGTTCAAAAACTAAGGGTTCCAAAACCTGCACAGTTCCATCTAACAATCTAAGGGAAAACTAGTTGGGATCTATAGGGTGAGCTACAACAACAAGTGGGTGTGCATAGAGTTGTAGAACATATAAATATCAAATGTGAGATCTACATATTTGAAAAAATAGATAATTACTTCCTATAGAAAGTGAAATTATCCATGGGAAAAATCATGCTCTACATGTGAATGATGATCTGCACCAAGCTAAACAAAGACAACACAAACATCATTCCCTATGAGATTCTTGATCAAAAAAAGATGAAAAAATGAAACAAAAGTACAAAAGAAAGCAAATGAAAGCATGCTAACAAACTAAATAGATCAAACCTCCATCCCATAGGGGGATTGGTGTCACTTTGATGTAGAAAGTGGCCCTTTTCCAATCCCTTTGATAAGCTTCAAGATCCTTGATGAATTTGGAGTAGAGTAACAATGTCTAAGATTGTGGATGAAAATGGATTTGATAAATGTCAATTTCCCTCAAAGATAGCAATAGCAATTGGATGAAATGAGCATAATGACTTTGCATGAGATTGTGGATGCATATTGTGTAGAGAAAGCCTCTACTTATAGGAGTGAAGGGTTGAATAATGGATGAAATTGGAGGATGTGGGACTAAAATGGGAGCAAATAGGAATGCGACACTTTTCATAAGGCTAATGGTCGAAAGTGGAGCAAATTATGGGGAATGTGTTGAGGAAAGGGGGATGTAAGAGGAATAAATGAGAATAGTTGAGGATTTGAAAGGTTGTAAGGAGAATTGAATGGATGTGGTTGGAGATGTGAGAGGATGTAAGAGAAGTTATTGAGGATGTGATAGGTTTTTGAAACCTTTGTAGGGAAATTGAATGAGGAGGTGGTTGGGAGGAATATTCCTAGGAATATACCATTGTGAGGATAAATATGCTATTTAGTTAATTAAAAGAAATTATTTTAATGTGCAACTTGGTTAGTTGACCATGGGATGATTTAACTCTTGAGGAGTTAAAAACTAGAGGATTTGTTAATGTTGATTAGAAAGTGATTTGTGATTAATTAATTTGAATGGATTAGGGGATTGTGGCATTTGATTTAAATACTTTGATTTATTTAATCAAATGAGAGGACTTAGGAGGATTTAATTAAATATGATGAACATTAGTTGGAAGAAGGATGAATTAATCCAATAAATTTAATTATTTGATTAATAGTCGAATTTGCTGAATTTAACTAAATAATGTTGATTATTTAATTAATTGGTTAGTCTGAAGTGATTTAGGAAGAAATGGTGTTAGTTAATCAAAATCAAATACATAGTATCAATCAAGACTTTTTAAGTGTCTACATTTTGTCTCTCTTTGAAGCAGTGTACCAGTTGTGTTGGTTCAAAGAATAATAATGTTGAGATCAAAATTCAAAAATTTCCTATTTTTTTATGCCCCACTATTGCCCCAGCAGAAAGAATTACATTGCCGTGCATTGCCCCCTTGAGAGATTGGGTGAAAATTTTGATTTTAGGTTGAGCTCGCAATAAAGATTTAGGATTAGTTTAGCTCAGAAAGGACTAGAAAGCTTGAACGTTTGATGTAGACAAATTTGATTATTTATAGATAGTCATCTACCATGGGTAGCCTCATGTATATTTTGATATATCACACAGATTTTGGATAGAAATGTTAGTAAAGATAGAAGAATAAGAAGAATAAGATGGATGGATGAACCCTTGAGTCTGAGAAGATGTAGAAGTCCAACAAGTCCATGAATCATTAAGACTTTATTAGATATGGTGATGAGTGATGATGGTTTGCTTATCTAGGGATTGGGACATAAATGACACAACTTTCCTTATGTTTTATAAAACACATAGATACAATGCATCAAGGTATAGACAACCAGGATGGTGTTGTATCTAGTGCAATGGACTTTGACTCAACAAAAAAATAGGAGTATTCTTGTTCACACCTGACATACGGAAACCTCACTAGGATGTACTTTAGAAGTTTCAAACATCTCAAACCAAGACACGGAAAGGTATAACCTAACAATGTAATAGTCAACAAGTTGTACAAAACACTTTCCATACACACCTAACAAAGAAAGTATTCACCAAGGTTATATTACAAGAATGTCCAACAAGAATGATAAATGAAAGATAATGATCAATGCCCCATTCCTTTATCTATAAATTATTTTGATTAGACATCATCAAGAGGTCATTGGAATGAGTGAAATAAGATAAATCAAAAGAAAAGATCAAGTGAACAAACAAGTCAATGTTCGTCATACCTTTAGCCAAAGGGATGTGTTTTGTTTAGGATAAGTATCCAAAGTGATTGCCAAAGATAATGCCCATTGTAGGAAGGTTGCATCCTAGGACATGTTAGTGGATGGTCGCAAGTTGATAGGTTGTTTGGAAAGGTCATTGATATAATGTTTGATTGACATGTTTGAGAATGATCAAGAGTTTTATTTTGCATTTAAATGTTTGTTGTTTGATTTTGATTTTGTGTTTGGAGTTTGATTTTGCTGATTGTTGTGGTTGTTCCTATTTGTGTTACCAAAGGGTGAGGGTGATGATTGTTTTATTATGGATGATTGATTATCGTGGGTGAAGTGAAATGAGACGGATGGATTTTTTCAAATATTTGTATTTTTTAATGTTTTTGAAATGTTTTTGAGGCTATTTTTTTAATTTTTGGGTTATTTAAATGTTTTTTATGTTTTTTTGTCTCAGGGGCTCATCAATGATGGCCTTACCTACGTTTAAGATCAGAGATGACATAGTTCAGATAACCATGTTTTTGAATTTTTCTCCTGTTTTGGAATTTTTTATATGTTTTGGATGTTTTTTTATGTTTTTCGCATGATTTTGACAATTTGGATATGGATTTGTGTGACAATATTAGTGATTTATTTGGGATTTTGTTGAAAACCAAGCTAGGGTTGATTGATCTAATTGATGGATTGATGATGATAACATTGTTGAGGATACACAACAATGCAAGGATAGTGTTAAGCAACATGAGGATTGGGAAGGCTATCCCAAGATGATGATGGATTGATTGGATTTGATTGATCAATATTTTGAAGCTTGATATAGAACAAAATTATGTTTGAATGATTTGATGTGACATTTGAAGTGTAAATTAGATGCGACTGATTTGATTATTTGGATTGATGTTTGATGAAAGATAAAGCTTGATAAGGAACATCTTCTTGTCAAAATATGCCATGGGCTAGTGATTTGTATTTTTTCTCACAAATGATTTGACCAATTTGATTTCATGTTTGTCAATGTTCAGATCACCACATAAGTTGGAAGATATAGATCAAGATTTATTCCTCAAGAAAGATGTAAATATCTGCCCCTAGTGTCTAGCAATGTATGGAATACCATGGGTGGTTGCTTGGATAGATGTATGGATGGATGGATATGGTAAGCACACAAAGGATGCCAAGGATTATCTTATGATAAGATAAGGTGTTCGAACAAAGGATGCTCATTTGGATAGTGCTTTGTGGCTTATATAATGTTAGGTAGGATAGGATCAATGAAAATGACTCATGTCAAGATGTTTACCATAAGCAAGTGTAAAGTATATACCAAACTTTTCCAAGATCAAGATAATTTGGAAGATGGACGTAGATGGATAAAAATGGATTGGATAAATGATTTATGGATGAATGGATTTATTATGGATAAGATGGAGGGAATGTTGGAGTTTATTATGGATGAGATAATATGATTCCACCTAAATAAGCACATGTAGATGCTTGATTCTACTCATGACACCTATTTTCCAAGTTTTCATCATGGTACCTGTCCAAAACCATAGTGGTTTTCACTAGAGGACAATATTTTATCTTTACTATTTTCATAATTTTTTGAATTTTTTTTCTAAAATATTTTAAGTTCATGTCGAACCACCAAGTAGTGTCGATGTCAATGCTTATTTCATAATGTTCCATTGATATCCTACTTGAAGAAGTTCATTTGCTAAGATACGTGCACTTGAATGCAACTTTTGAGATTTCTGATCTACTTTGTTCATACTAGATTTAACTATGTCTTTGTGCGCACATCATAATAGAATTCCTTATGAATCATTATGATGAAGGGTTGTTGCCAATACATGGTCAATGTGAGAATTATATATCATGCACGGAGGAGTGGATGGTGGAGTGTGTTTAGAAATAGAAGATGGATTGGTTGGTAGCTTGGAACCTTTAACTCTCCAAACTTGGGAAGATGAGCAATGATGGGTGGATACAAAAGTGTGCTTGGAATTAGGATCAACTGCTTGATATACTTTGTACGTTGCTTGAGAAGGTTGCTTTTTCCTTTTTGGACATCTTTCATGGATACATTTCCCTTTTTGATTTTTCCCCATAGTTTATTTGATTGATGGAGTTTGATAGGGATTATCTATCTTTGTATTTTTTGGTATCCATGTGTATTTGATTTTTCCATTATACTTCTTAACTTCTTTTTCTTTGATAATGTTCATTGTGCTTTGATTCAAGTTTTTCTTTTGTTTTTGGTCCCAATTTATGGATGGGATGATGGGTGGATGAAGATTCGTGATGTTGTTGGTTGTAGTATTAGCACTAGTTTCATCATAAGGATTCTTCATGCTCCCTATTTTGATGTTTTCTTGAGATGAAGTTGCCCATAATATTGTGGAAATAGTACCTTCATGCTCTAAGTCTATCTATTTCGAGATGTCTTGTTTAGAAAACTTTCTTTGATAAATGACCACTACAGATAATGTTATTTGAATTTGTTGCTCTGTTCTCTATGGAATATCCTATTCTATCTGACTTGTTTCCTTGAGTGGACAATGTTGGATATCTTCATATATGATTTCCTCAATCTGAATCTGGGATATATCTAGTCGTGATGTTGACAACTTAGCCTGACTGTGGGAATCAATAACTTCCTACATTCTTGTGTAATAATGTCAAGAGTAGAGAAATCTTGTTCTAAATGAAGATCACCTATGTGTCCATCCAAAGAAAGCATCTTATGGGTAGATGGAGGAGTATATGTTATATGGATATGATCAGCATTTGTGACATCTTGCATAGATTGGAGAGTGTCCATTAGATCATTGTAGTATATTGGAGATACAAATTCTTGATCTTGACTGATTTCAAAATTTCTTTCAACATGCTTTAGATCAAGTTCTTGACATGGGTCAATTTCAAATGATGGATTGCTTACAAAGGGTTCTTGGATATCTTCATTGCGCATGGGAAGTGGCTCAATATCCTCTTGAGCTTTGAGTGAATTTGGATCGAGTGTGGAGTTGAGGATCCTTCAATATCTACAACCATGAGGTCAAAGGATGTTAATATGTCTTGGAAAGGACCATTGCTAGACTTTGGTGAAAGATGTTGATCATGTTTTGGAATAAATTCTTGAGATATGTCCTCTAACTCATTGGATGATGTAGAGGTATTGTCAACATGATCATTGGTGGATGGATCTTGTATTATGTCAATAGGATCAAATAATTCTAACACTCATTGAAATAGATCATTGTGGGATATTGTTGATGGGTTTTGATCATGATTAAAAATTCATTCTTGATGTATGTTTTCAACAATTATGGTGGAGAGATTGTCACTGCTATCACTAGTGGTGGGATCTTGATCATTGTCCTCAATTGTTGTGGTAGAGATATTTTCACTACTATCATTAGTGGTTGAATCTTGATCATTGTCCTCAATAGTTATTATTCCTTGATCAAGAAGGTCTTGGATGATATTAAGTCGAATACAATTTGATGTTTTATGATGATTGTCTCTATGATACTCACAATAAGATCCACTTTTATTCCAACAGAAGTTTATGATAGAGTTGAAATCACTTACTTTTGGAAGAGTGATGATTTTTGTATTAACTAGCTTTTTTAACACTAATTCGATTGTCTCTCCCAAAGGAGTGTATTCACGTTTGTTACCTTGTAAGATTTGTACTTTAAAATGACCTTGTGGTGATTGATTGTGGAGATGTGGTGATTGGTCTTGGAGATGTGGTCATTAGCTTTGTTGTTGATCTTGATATCCACCTTCTTGGCATTGGAGATATTGTTCTTGATGTGGTTGGGGACACAACTCAATACTTTGATGACATGGTTTAATTAATGGGAAAGTGTGTAGATTTTGGTGTGGAGATGTTTCTTGGTGACATGAATCAATTAATTTTGTAAGTATAGAAATTTTATTTCACAAAATTTTTTCTTGATTTTGATCTTGACACCCTTGATATAGTTGATTTGGTTGTTGGTCAAGCATATTTGGACTATACACTTGTGGTATTTGTATGGGATCATGCACAAATTGATTTTGGACAATGTTCTGATTTGGGATGGTGTTTCAATTTTGCATTATAGGTTAGCATGGAACATTTTTTTGGTTGGGAAACATATTGCTTTAATTTGGGTAACTTCAATTTTGCATGAGGTTACCTTGACTTGGATCAATACATTGAGATGTCAATATATTGTTTGGATTTTGAACAATATTGGTTTGATTTGCTAATGTGTCTATCCCATAGTTCACCAAGTGCGTATTTGATATGTTCATGTTTGATAAGTTTGCACTTGGTATATTCATATTTGGCTTGTATTGATTTGGTGGGATAATTTTGTTTTGTTGAAGACTCATGCATTGATTGTTTGGTTGATAGGTTTGTAGGTTTTGAATTTGGTTTAAATCTATCATAGGGAAAGGTGATCCAAAATTTAGATTGGGAATATACTCACATTTTTTGTATCATTGAAGTTTGTAGGAGATTGTATAAATGTGAGTTTCGATAGTCAATTGTATTGTAAGGCTTTGATAGTTCAGTTGACTTGGATTACTCATGATGTATGAATGGAGTTTATATTCCATGTTTTTCTTGTGTTTTGACCTTGTTGACCTCTAAGGAATTTAGGAACAATGATGAGATGAAAGATGAAATGGGTGAATTCAATATGGTTGTTTGAACTTTTAAGGACTTTGGAGGAAGACTAGACCTTAGGATTTTGATTTGGGAATGGTTTGATTTGGATAATGGACTTGTAGATCCCAAGATGTTTGATGTTATCTTGGGGTAAACTTGTCCAAAGGAGTGCTAATTTAACTAAATATGTGAGAAAGGATTCATCCCCACACACCTAGCCAAACAAAGTGATTTTGATTTATGTTTTAAGGATTAACCCAAGTCTAGGATTTTGATTTTTTACAAAGATCTAAAAGTTGTTTGTGGGATGTAGATGATAGATATTTTGAGGATGGATGGAGTTGTTTGTTGTGACCCTAGATGAACCTAAGAGGGACCTTGTTTACAAGACCAAGATAGTGAAGAACATGCTTTTTCCTAAGATTACTTCAAACCAATAGATCAATATTTTCTCGGAAGACCATAAGACAAAAGATAAACAAGCACATGTGTGGGGTTCAATTGATTTTATCTTGATTAATGAATTTCTTTTACCACATACACTTGTCTTGTTTAAATTTTAAACTAAATGTTTATGTATTAGCTCTTTTTCATTCCACAAGGTACATTATGTGAAAATCAAAGAGTCAAGGCCATAATTACCCTATGTTGACTTTGGAGAGAGTAAATTGAGATGTTGGTGTAATTGGTGTTCCAAGGCTTGCTTGCACAATCTACTAGAAGACCTTTTCACTGTCTCCTTCCTGGAACCTGATACCAATAGGTTCTTGTTAGGCTTGGATGATTAACCAAGTCCTGCTCCAACTCTTCTCCAAGAGTTTTCCTCTTGTGCTTCACCCTAGAAGACCAACACCATGTGAACTTACAAACTTCTTCCCAACACCTAGAAGATTCTAAGTGCCATCATCTCACAAAACACTGAACTACTTGCAGGGGTGTTAGAGACACTGAAACCATTCATTTTACATCTATTTAGATCCATCTTTGAGGACCTTCAACTTGTTGTCTTACCGATTTCAAGATTTTGCTTTAAGGAGGCCTAATTGCTTGTAGCCCTTACCAGTCACCTTTTTGCTTTTCTTGCCCAAACTTTCCTAACAACCTAGCAAATGAACTTCACTTCTAGATACCCTTTTTGGTCCTTTAAAATATTCTCTGGGTTTTAATCCCCTGACTCCTCCGTACAGTGGGTTCCTACAATCTAGGGTAAATAGGGCTAATAGGCCTAATTCTTAGGGTTTCAATGATCTCCTACTAATTTCTCACACAAATGGATTGATCAAGCCTCAATCCTTCTAGAATTCTTAGGTTTGGTCATGCCCCACCTGGAACTATACTATTTTCTGTACAGTACTTCCTTCCCCTGCCTGTTCTATTCAATCTTTGACTGCCAAACCTCTAACCAGGTAGTAAGAACTCGCTTAGGGTTTGGTTTTGAAAGAAAATGCTCGACTCCCAATACTTCCTACTGCTAAATATTTATAGATGATTGGCTCCCTTGTCATTTCCATCCAATCTCAGGAAGATCCCGTGGTTAGATTTCATGGGGGAGCCATTAAAAGACTGACTGCTCAAAACAGAGATAACAAACCCTCTAGAACCTAATCTGTGAATTCAAAGCAACAAATCAACTCTAAACAACTTGATTACAAAATAGAAAATGCTCAAGAATACTGTATGTACAAAAATCTAACAGCGAATCAACACATCTAATTCATCTACAAGCACTGTCACTCAAGAACATACGGTATACACAGGAAAAATGCAGAATTCTCTATTCACACAAACCAAAAACTTGATTACAATAACAACTAACTGCTTGTCTACGAGCCACCACACTTACATAGATTCCTTTGCCATGTTTCAAGGGATTTTGATCGATCCCACACTCCTAACTTTTAGGGGATCCAAGACAACTAAGTTGCATGCAACCTAACAAATGTTGTCATGCAACTTTGCAACATTCTTGCAACTTCGCCATCATCCTAAATCTTAGGACCTCAATCTCCCTGATTCTGGGCCATCAACTCCCCTAACTGCCTCTTAGCATCTTCTAACAATGACCATTTGTTTAGAACACATTTAAGGCTCAACTCTCAAATTAACCTACTAAGCTAATTAAAACAAAAGATACTCAACAAAGACTAAGCTATGGTGACCTTAGTCCTAATGACTAATTCACTTATTCCACACACAAGCAAGACCTTCTAAGGTTCAAAATAAACACACTATCACCCTGACTTGGCTAAGGTCAGGTACAAGCCAAAATTGAACATTAACAAGATGGAGGTTAGCCTAGGTGCCCCTACACCATCCTCCCCAAAACAAAAGATTTCAATCCACCCTTGGATTGAGCAAGTTGAGATCAATGCCCAACTTCTTGAACTCTGATTCCTTGATCCATACTGCATCAGCATTAGATTGGCCATGCCTTTTAACTAGATGTTCTTTGTATTCTTTGGTCCTAGTCCTCTTATAGACCCTAGTATCCAATACACTGTTAGCTTGTTTGACTGTACCAGAGGGCAGTTTGAGCTCCTCCACATCTTGGATGACTTCATTGAGACTTTTATCCATGTCTGGTGGTGGTCCTTTGTAATGAACCAGATCTACAATGTTAAAAATAGGGGATAGTCCACTGTCATTCAGTAGCTGCACCTTGAAAGAATTGTTTCCATATTTCTCCAAGATAGGATAGGGACCTATCCTCTTCATTTGAAACTTATGAGGAACCCCTTTTTGCAATCTAGACTTGTTTAAATGCACCATCACTAAGTCTCCAACATGGAACTGCACTTCTCTTCTATGCTCATCCACCTTGGTCTTATGCTTCATGGTACTTTCTGCCAGTGTCTTTCTGACTGTATCATGAATCTCCTGCATTGCATAGGAAAAATCATCAACATATCCACTTCCCTTGACTCCATCCTTTAAGTCTCTCAGCTCATAGATTCCTCTAGGATGTAGTCCATAGACAATTTCAAAGGGACTCTTCCCTGTTGATCTATTCATAGTATCATTATAGGCATATTCAGCTTGCCCAATCAATTGATCCCATTGTTGACCATACTCCTTGGTCAAGCATCTTAATAGATTTCCAAGTGTTCTATTTACAACTTGGGTCTAACCATCAGTTTGGGGATGTTATGCAGATCCAAAGGATAAATTAGTGCCCACTCTCTGCCAAAGTGTCTTCCAAAAATGGCTCATGAACTTAGTGTCTCTATCTAATACAATGTTGATGGGTAGTCCATGAATCCTTACTATCTCCTTGAAGAAAAGAGAAGCTATTTGACTGGCATGATTGGTTGTTTTACATGGCACAAAGTGAGCCATCTTGTTGAATCTGTCCACAACCACATAAACACTATCCATGCCTTGCCTTGTATTGGGTAATCCAGCTACAAAATCCATACTCAAGCATCCCCATGGCCTAGTAGGAATGGGCAGTGGTTGGTATAGGCCTGCATTTGAAGAAGTATCCTTGGCTTTTTGACACACTATACAACTCTCCACATACCTCCTAACATCTAGGTTCATCCTTGGCCAATAGTAAAACCTTTGAACAAGTTCTTGAGTCTTGGTGATCCCAAAGTGACCACTCAATGCACCATTATGCTTTTCTTGTATCAAATTCTCTCTAATGGGGCCTCTAGGAACACATAGTTGATTCCCTTTAAACAAAAGATCACTTTGCAAAGTATATTCAGCATATTTACTATGAAAGTGATTCTTGTATTTAGCACATACCTTATAAATGTCTGCAAAATCTTCATCATCTGCATATATATCCTTGAAATGATCTATTCCCATGCTCTTCGACTGAATTTCCTGAATTGTGAGGACTCTTCTACTCAAGGCATCTGCCACCTTATTGAGAGCTCCTTTCTTGTGCTTGATATTGAAGGTGTAAGCTTGCAGGTACTCCACCCATTTCATGTGTCTATGACTCAACTTCTCTTGTGAATTCAGGAAACTAAGTGCTTGGTTGTCTGAATACACTATGAATTCCTTGGGAAGCAGGTAGTGCCTCCACTTCCTTAGAGCCTAGACCAATGCATACATCTCAAGGTCATAAGAAGAATACTTCTTCTTGGCTTCACTTAACTTCTCTAAATGAAAGGCCACCAATTTTCCCTCTTGACTGAGAACAACTCCAATAGCCACATTGCTTGCATCACACTCAATAGTGAATAGCTTCTCAAAGCTTGGTAGCACCAAAACAGGTTGGGTAGCTATCTTTTCTTTCAACAACTCAAAACTTTTGTTAGCTTGCTCATTCCATACAAACTTAGTCTTCATTCCTCCTTTAATGGTATCCAACATAGAAGCACAAATAGCACTAAATTGTCTTATAAACTTCCTATAGTATTGAGCAAGACCATGGAAGCTTCTTACCTCTGTTGATGTCTTTGGAGTAGGCCAATTGAGGATGGCTTCCACTTTGTTGTTGTCCATCTTCAAGTTGCCATGTGATAGCACAAATCTAAGGTACACCAGCTTTGTTTTGATGAACTCACACTTTTCTAAATTGATCGTCAATTTATCCTCCTACAGCTTCTTGAAAATCAACTCTATCTGTTGGAGGTGCTCTTCTCTTGTTTTGCTATAGATCAGTATATCATCAAGATACACTACTACAAATTTTCCAATGTAGTCTTTGAGGATTTCATTCATGAGTCTCATGATTGTGGAGGGGGCATTAGACAATCCAAATGGCATAACTAGCTACTCATAGAGACCCTCATTGGTTTTGAAAGTTCTTTTCCACTCATCTCCCTCATGTATCCTAATTTGGTGATAACCACTCTTTAAGTCTATCTTGGTATAGTACCTAGCTTCACCTAGACAATCCATGAGATCTTCAATCCTAGGGATAGGGAACCTATACCTGATGGTTATCTTATTTATGGCCCTAGAATCAGTGCAAATCCTCCATTCTCCTCCCTTTTTAGGTGTTAAGATAGTGGGTACTGCACATGGACTAATACTCTTTCTAATAAGACCTTGGTTTAGGAGTTCTTGGATCTGCCTAGCTATTTCCTCATTTTGTTGAGGGGTCATCTTGTATGCTGCTTTATTTGGTAAGGTAGCTCCTGGTATCAAGTCTATCCTATGACTTATGGCTCTCTTAGGGGGTAATGTTGCTGGTTGTCCACTGCTTACAATGCCTTCATAGGTCTGCAACAATTTTTGTATCTCCTTAGGTAACTCTGGCTTTTCAACTGCTTTCTCTTTGCTCACCTCTCTTGGCTTTAACATCACTGCATAGCCAACTCCTTCTCCTTCTTCCAAGGCTTCTAGGAACTCTTTTTCACTAACCATGAGCAGTTTAGGACCTGCTGTCTGCACCTCTGCATCTTCTAGCAAAGACTAAATTTTGAATGTTACCTTATCTTTCTTGAAAGTATAGGAGTTTTTTGCTCCATCATGCACAGCTTGGTGATCAAATTGCCATGGTCTATCTAGGAGCAAGTGACATGCATCCATAGGTAACACATCACACAAAACTTTGTCCTTGTACCTACCAATTGAGAACTCCACCCATGCTTGTTCATTCACCAAGACATGTTGACCTTTATTGAGCCATGTGACCTTGTAAGGATTGTTGTGGGGTATCCTTGTCAACTTCAGCTTGCTGACTATCTCCTCTGACACAATATTGTCAGTAGACCCTGAGTCAATGATGACTCTACACACTTTTCCCATCATCTTACACTTTATCCTAAACAAGGACCTCCTTTGGCTTGGTTCTTTCACCGGCTCCTTGATCAAAGTTCTCCTCATCATGAGGTTCTCACCTTCCTCTGAGTTTAATGGTACTTCAGGATGTTTTTCTGCTGCAGTTGTCTCATCATGAACCAGGTTAGTTCTCTTGTCACTTCCATGAGAGGTACCACCTTTCTCTGGACATCTATAGGTCAGGTGTCCCATTTGATTGTAGTGGTAACATTTCATGTTGGTAAAATAGTTACCTCTTCCTTGTCCACCACTTCTTCCTCTGGAGTTGGAACCTCTTCCTCTACCACCTCTACTAGAGCTTCCTTCTTACTGTTCAAAGTATCTGACTTCTCCTTGGGCCCTTGGTTCTGAACTCCTTCCACCATAGCCACCTCTTTGTCCTCTGTTGTCTTTCCCTTTACCTCTACTTTTGGGGTTTTTCTCTTGCTTCTTTTTTCCTTTCTCCTCTATCTTTAAGGCCATTTGATAGCATTGGTGGATGGTTTTGAAGTTCACTAGGCTCATGTCTTCTTGGATAGACCACTTAAGCCCATTTAAATACCTTGCTAGCTTGATGCTTTCATCTTCAACCACCTTTGATCTGAGGCACAATTTCTGAAACTCCTCGGTGTATGTTTGGACATCCATATCTTTTTTCCTAAGGTTATGTCTCCTCCTATGCAACTGGACTTCATAGTCATCAGGTAGATAGGTCTGCCTTATTTTAGTTACCATGCCTCTCCATGTAACTATGGGACCCTTTCCTTCTTTCTCTCTTTCAGCTTGTACAAATTTCCACCATGTGAGAGCTGCTCCCCTCAACCTTGACTTGGCCACCTTTAATTTTTGGGCCTCTGTTATACCATCACATTCAAAGTGATTTTATATGCTTTCAATCCAGTCCACAACTGAATCAGGGTCCATTTGTCCACTAAATAGTGGCACACCTTCCAAAGATTTGCCACTTAAGGCCTATAGTGCCTTCAAGAAGGGTTCTTTAGCAAGGACAAGGTCAGGTTTTGGAGCTTCCTCCTCTAAGTCCTCTTCTTTTTCCTTTGCTTCCTGCTCTTCCTTTTGTTCTATCTTATCCTTTACTTTGTCTGTTGTTTCTTGGACTTCATCCAAGAGCTTCTCCATTCGAGACAACCTTTCTCTTAGCAGCCGGTTGTCCTCCTCTTGCTCTTCTACCCTTTTAGCTAACTCAGCATTAGTCACCATGGTTCTTTCTTCCTCTGGTGTATTCTCTCCCACTGACTCAGTGGGTTGCAACATCAATCACAAGCCTTGATCAAACAAAGGCTCTGATACCAATATGGTGTAATTGGTGTTCCAAGGCTTTCTTGCACAATCTACTAGAAGACCTTTTCACTGTCTCCTTCCTGGAACCTGATACCAATAGGTTCTTGTTAGGCTTGGATGATTAACCAAGTCCTACTCCAACTCTTCTCCAAGAGATTTCCTCTTCTGCTTCACCCTAGAAGACCAACACCATGTGAACTTGCAAACTTCTTCCCAACACCTAGAAGATTCTAAGTGCCATCATCTCACAAAACACTGAACTGCTTGTAGGGGTGTTAGAGACACTGAAACCATTCATTTTACATCTATTTAGATCCATCTTTGAGGAACTTCAACTTGTTGTCTTACCGATTTCAAGATTTTGCTTTAAGGAGGCCTAATTGCTTGTAGCCCTTACCAATCACCTTTTTTCTTTTCTTGCCCAAACTTTCCTAACAACCTAGCAAATGAACTTCACTTCCAGATACCCTTTTTGGTCCTTTAAAATATTCTCTGGGTTTTAATCCCTTGACTCCTCCGTACAGTGGGTTCCTACAATCTAGGGTAAATAGGGCTAATAGGCCCAATTCTTAGGGTTTCAATGATATCCTGCTAATTTCTCACACAAATGGATTGATCAAGCCTCAATCCTTCTAGCATTCTTAGGTTTGGCCATGCCCCACCTGGAACTGTACTTTTTCTGTACAGTACTTCCTTCCCCTACCTATTCTATTCAATCTTTGACTGCCAAACCTCTAACTGGGTAGTAAGAACTCGCCTAGGGTTTGGTTTTGAAAGCAAATGCTCGACTCCCAATACTTCCTACTACTAAATATGTACAGATGATTGGATCCCCTGTCATTTCCATCCAATCTCAGGAAGATCCCGTGGTTAGATTTCATGGGGGAGCCATTAAAAGACTGACTGCTCAAAACAAAGATAACAAACCCTCTAGAACCTAATCTGTGAATTCAAAGCAACAAATCAACTCTAAACAACTTGATTACAAAATGGAAAATGCTCAAGAATACTGTATGTACACAAATCTAATAGCTAATCAACACATCTAATTCATCTACAAGCACTGCCACTCAAGAACATACAGTATACATAGGAAAAATGCAGAATTCTCTATTCACACAAACCAAAAACTTGATTACAATAACAACTAACTGCTTGTCTATGAGCCACCACACTTACATAGATTCCTTTTCCATGTTTCAAGGGATTTTGATCGATCCCACACTCCTAAATTTTAGGGGATCCAAGACAACTAAGTTGCATGCAACCTAACAAATGTTGTCATGCAACTTTGCAACATTCTTGCAACTTCTCCATCATCCTAAATCTTAGGACCTCAATCTCCCTAATTCTAAGCCATCAACTCCCCTAACTGCCTCTTGGCATCTTCTAACAATGACCATGTGTTTAGAACACATTTAAGGCTCAACTCTCAAATTAACCTACTAAGCTAATTAAAACAAAAGATACTCAACAAAGACTAAGCTATGGTGACCTTAGCCCTAATGACTAATTCACTTATTCCACACACAAGCAAGACCTTCTAAGGTCCAAAATAAACGCACTATCACCCTAACTTGGCTAAGGTCAGGTACAAGCCAAAATTGAACATTAAAAAGATGGAGGTTAGCCTAGGTGCCCCTGCACCAGATGTGAGCCCAAACATTTAGAAGCCTCTAAGGATAAAATCCCTAGGGAAAAGTAGTAATAATTGGATCTTGAAGGATATTTTATCTTTCCAAAGGGTTTGAAATTTTGATGACTTGTTGAATGTTTGTTTCAAAGTTTGAGATCCAAACAATGTATTTATCTGACTCACAAATTGTACAATCCTAGGATAGAAATGGCTATACTTGTTGAGTCCCCACTCAGATTTGTCCAAACACTAAGACAAACCAAACAATTAGAGATTTGGTGACATAGGCTCCCCTCCATGGCACACACATCTCAAGACCACCAAATCTCAAAATCCTAAAGATCTGGAGACCATAAGGATTTTTTTTATTTCTACTTTGAATAGTACAAATGTGGGGTGGCTTCAGAATGACCATTCTTACACCAACAAGTATTAAGGATTTTGGTCTTTAAACAAAGGGTTGTAGTAAGGGCATTTGGTTCAGGGGGTGCAATGATAAAATTTTTCAAGTGATTTGGGATTAATTAATTTGAATGGGTTAGGGGATTGTGGTATTTGATTTAAATAGTTTGATTTGTTTAATCAAATGACAGGACTTAGGGGGATTTAATTAAATTATTTGATTTAATTAAATATGATGAACATTAGTTAGAAGAAGGATGAATTAATCTAATAAATTTAATTATTTGATTAATAGTTGAATTTGTTGGATTTAACTAAATAATGCTAATTATTTAATTAATTGGTTAGGATGGAGTGATTTAGGAAGAAATGGTGTTAGTTAATCAGAATCAAATACATAGTATCAATCGGGACTTTTTAGGTGTCTAGACTACAAATAAAAATTTAACATAAATCCTATGTTAGTGACATTAATTGCAAGTTCAATCATGGCTTCGAAACTTTGCATAAGAAAATGAAATAGCAGTTTGATTTATAGAATGTAGTGATAAAAATAAAAAAGTTGCAAATATCTATGGATGTAAGAGAATCCACATAGTCCATTGTAGTAAGGGATTATAAAAATAATACATATGATTAGTAATAATCATAAGTTATAGAAGATTGCATATGTTAAGCCACAAAACTAAGTTGTGTAATATTTAGAATTAATATTTGTACTTTAATGTCGCTCCTCTTAGACAAATGAAACTAAACGGAAAATATATAGCTAGGGGAAAAGGGAATGAGGAAATTTTCTTCAAGAATCCAAGAATCCTATGAGATAGATTTAATGTTCAGTAGTGACAATTGTTTGTAACAAAATTTATTATAACAGTTAGCATTTGTTCACATTGAGCCTAAAATAAATTCCAAAATCAATAACTCAAAAGTTAATTCATGTTACCAAAAGAAAGATGGGTTTATACACACTCAAGGGTCCAAAGTTGATTGACACAAATGCACAAGTTAACTAGTTCTGGCACAAGTAGATTTATAAACTTAACAACCTTTCAATTATTTTATAATATCTCCATAAAAAATATTATATCTTCATAACCTTCTACACATTTTGTAAATCTAAACATATACATCAATATTAATGTAAAATCTTTGTTTGCAAATTTTATTTTGTTATGTGTAATAATCAGATATATCAATAAGTTGTGTTGTACAAAAAATGGGAGAGTTTGTTCCATATTAGAAATACCCCTACCAATATAAGGTGGCCTGTAAAAAACCTGGGTCAAGGATGTGGTGTAATGCCCGACCATGTGAACCCCAAAGGACAACTAAAACTAACAAATACAACACAATTTGTTGTTTTGAAAGTGGAACATTACAATAGATGAACATTAAAAAAAAACACATGTAATGCTATTATATATATTCTACATCCTTTGGGATGCACCTGACAACATTACATAACATAAACCCATTCCATAATGATAATTAACAAATCCCAAGATTTCATGAGAAAACCATAATATAGGGTAACTGAACCATGTGCATACATCCATCATAATACAATAATGAGAAACATCCATATATGAAACACATGATATAGGACCAATAATATCCATACATTACATTGATCAACTTAGAATGTACATATACATCAATATGAAGTTATGTCATTTTAGGATTACATATGCACATTAGTGCTTCCTGACACATAGTGGGAATGATACAACAATTACAAGAGTGTACATAAATGAACATGGTACAACGAAACTGAGGTGAAGCTCTAGATCAACGACATCAACATGAACTTTGTGCTTCACAAACACCATCTGGGAACGCAATGGGGTGCAAAGCACGTTCCACCTGACTACGTGGACCCGAAGGGCAACCCCATGTGCTAGGAGCTCACAGGAAAGACCCACGATAAAGAATAGTCAAGTGGAAAAGCAACAAGACTCAACAACAAGGGTAACAAAAAACATAATTAACATCAACACCAAATGACAACTTACAAGATGACTGCTTCTAGAAGCACACAAAGTAAATAACAAGGGATACTACAGGAGAGTGTCCTCGCATAACCCTATCATGGGTTATCATGGTTTCCTCTCAACAAGCATCGGCCCCCATCTATGGTTATCTTTGTTGCCTCTCAATAGGCCTCGGGCCCATAGGGTGAGACATGTGAGACCACTAACCTCTCATGAGGACGAGGTAGAGATCTTGCTGACCATGGCCTTCTTAGCCCACCCTCAGTCTGTGAAATCAATAACATCATGGGTGATGCATCTTATATAATCTTGTTTAGTGTGATCCTACCCAACCAACTAATTAATTTTATTAGGTTATTACTTGTTAAGGGAACTCTTCCATGGGTTACCTAGGTCACCCCTTTGCGCATCAACCCCCATGAAGAGCCACTCTCCCTAATAGCCCCAAAACCAAACTCACAATGTGAAGGGGTGTACCAAAACATGTAAAGCACAAAAAAAAAATAGAACAACCAAGAATATACGCAAGATATAAATCTTGTCGCTCAAATCCATAACCCAAGGTAAGAAAACCATTGAACAAGGTACACCCATGTGAGCTCGAAATAAGAATAAGATCAAATGAATCACAAGGGACTAAGCATGGAAAATCCAACATAAATCCAATTTTCCCCACTGCGTCTGGAGGCTTAAAAAGACAACTACCCATAAATACCAAGTGAGAGAAACTTATGCATTGCAAGTTCCCATCATAAACTCGAAAATGACTACTAGAAACCATCACCTAAAGCTCCATAACACCAAAATTTATCACTAGAAAGAGACCTGTATCAAGGGACCATAAGACAAAATCAATCATTTAAATTCTTCAATACATTCAAAATAATAATATAAAGGGAACACATTTTACATCATCACAACCTTCAAATTACACTTCCATAATAAATTCATTTAAACTATACAAATATTTCATACATATCTAAAGTAATAACATCAAGGGAGTTTCTAAATAAAACGTTGCATTTAAACGTACATTGTAAAACCAACTACTTATCTTAAGAACCATGCAACATATTTTACATCTAATTACACATCAAATACAATAAATTTTCTTTTAACATTAATTATATAAATGCATATCCCATTTGATTAATTAATTCAATTCCATTAACTAACTAGAATATTTACCCTCCTTTTAAATTTATCAAATCAAATATCTCTTTTCCATAAATTAACCAAATATAAATATATATATTTATCCACATTCAATATCAATATAAATCGTAAATATACCAATATAAATATACTTATTATCATCCTCTTTTTAACAATACACGAGTTGGAGAATAGAAAGCAACACATTTATAATAATTAAAGAACTACAAAACTCTATTGAATAATAATTAAATGCTCATTTAACACAACAAATTTCTCTTGAACGATCAATTACATTTTAATTATATGTTCAAAATAATATCAATTGCATGATTGGACACTATGCAGTCATAATCAACCCAATAACTAATTATGCATTTTAATACAAATGAATTATTTTTAATTTTAAAATGATATTGTCACTAACATATTAAACAAGCTTACTGGTTGTCTTTTGATAGCATAGGAAAAACATTCAACCCAACAAAAATACACCCAATAAATAAATATAAAACTATATATATTACCATTTTCTGTAAGACTATACCCAAGCTGAAGACTAGAGAAGAAAAACATATATAAAATATAAAGTCAGCTAAAGAGGCGCAGATAAAATCAAATTAATAAAATAAAAATTTAATTTAATTTTTTCTTGTGTATTTAACATAATAGGACATATCTAACTTGCTATTATATTTTATTATTATTATTTTTATAAAACAAACTGATATTAAATTATAGCAAACATAAATATATATAACCTAACACACACACACAGAGAGTTTTCATGTATTTACATGCCTTCTTATATGTCGGTCATCTTATGTATGCCTGGGCATAACTTTTTCAAAGGCTTAGCATTGTTTTGTTATAGAGAAATTGGCTGGCTTGTGTGTGTGGCTCCCAACACCTTGCCTAAATAATCGCCTTACCTGCTAAATATATATATATATATATAGGCAAGGTGTTGGGAGCCACACACACAAGCCAGTCAATTTCTCTATAACAAAACAATGCTAAGCCTCTGAAAAAGTTATGCCCAAGCATACATAAGATGACCGACATATAAGAAGGCGTGTAAATACATGAAAACTAAAAATACAATGTTCATTAATCCTCCAACAAAATCAAGTTAAAGACATTACAAATCTAGGCATCCTAAGGGTAAATGGCCACCTAACCAAATGACAACCTGTAGCACTTTAATTTAAAAAGGAAACAAGACAATTAAAGGGGTTTGAATAGGAGCATATACTCTTAAATCAAAAGTATAAAGAATTGATATGGAGAGGACAAGGGCGCGACTGGAAATAGATCATAGAAATCACCTATACGTAAGCTTAGCATTGGAAGTAAAGGAACATGCCATGACTGACCTAAGCCAGAGACACCATTCTATATGGCAACAAGGAAAACAAAGGACGCCAAGGCAATGACATACTAAGGAATCAATAACTAGAAATAATTCTACCACTTTTGAATGAATAATAATAGTAGTAAAAAGGGAAAACATCGACCCACGAACTCCAAAACTGAATGGTACTTAAAGAGAAATTATACAAATTAGAGCTCAAATAGCATACTAGATGAATCTTAAAGTCTGACAGGAAATACATTAAAAAACATCACTTTTATGATATGATTGAAATTTGAGCAACTCTATCAAAGTATAATTAATCAAAAAGCATCACACATTGGATAGATCGAATTACAAACGAGAAGCATGCAAAATAAATTTCCAACTCTAAATTTTTAAAACAAATTACATACAACAGAATATCGATGACCAACCTGGAATTGCAATTGAAGATGGAGATGGTGAGTTGAGTTAATCCCTCTGTTGTATAATCCAAATCTATTCTCAAGAAGAAAAATAACTTCTTCAAAATTCTTCGGGGTGTAATATTTTTTTTTAACATTTTACCGAGAAAGATTACCCAGCCAACCAAAAACAATTCCCATCCTAATTAAAGAAACATCTTTAGTTTTCAAAAAACAAAACCAATACAGATGGAAAGTTTCCAATTATTTTTTAGTTTCCGAGTGTGCATGCACATGCACTCGTCATTTTCGCTTTTCTTGATTTTCCACCTATTGGTAAATCCTTACGCTTTTATTTAATTTAGAAACCTAACTCTCTCCTCAATTACTTGATTAAAAACTAAGGGTAATAATTTTCACCTTTAATTATTATTTCATCGTTTAAACATTAAATCACATTATTTAATTTAATTAATCATAATTTTTAACCACAATTACTTTTCTAAACATAATTCTTTTAATTACTTTTTGAAAATTAAAGTCATCTCAAGATTTCCATTTAAAATATCCAATTTAATATTTTATTCAATACTTCATTATCCATTATATTTAAATTTTTAAAAATAAACATTATTAAAAATACATTAATATTCTATTATATTTCATTTAATTATTCATAACTGAATCATTGTAACATAACTAATTAATTTAATAATTAATTAACGACATTATTCTAATAATCTAATTTAATAATTAATTAATCAACAACATTCACTTAATAATTGATAATTTAATTAAATCACATAATACTTGCGAACTTCGAACACTAACACATTACTTGAACGACATTTAAAACTTGACACACCGAGAATAATAACTATGTCATTAAATTAAAACAATGTTAATTAAGCAATTAAAATAAATGACTCAAAACATAACTATACAAAAATGGAAACAAGGCTGTAAGCGGACCACATCGTCAAACACAATGATGGGGTGACGGACTAGGATGGGGGATTTTCTTGTCAACTCTAGTTTCCACATCATACCCATTGGGCTTATAGGGAACACTCAAAACTGATAATGCAAGTGGAGTCGATGCTCGGTACCTACATCTTGAACCAAACCAACGTCAAGCAACATATATATCTAATCACAAGCACACCATGAGAGGAGGTCGCAGCATAGTAGGGCACTCGTGAATGAGTGATGCTACACCATCCCCTCACCAGACTCCAAACAATAACACAATATCATAAATATCATAAAGCAAGCATTAATCAATTTACACAAGAACATAATACCACATCTAGATGATAAGAATAATGAGATAAAGATGAACACCATGCATCATCATATCATCAACATCATTAAATAGTATCATGAGCATCCAAGCAAACTAAACTGCTAACCACACAAGCCAAACTAGTGAAACAATCACCATCATAGTCTCAAGTCCACAAAAAAACATGAGAGGAGTATGAGAATAATGACAAAAACACGAGAGGTATTACATCATCCCCCCTATATCTAGGCTTACTCTTGGAAGCTAGTGAACAAATAAGGAAATGATTATCTAATGTGGGATGCATCCTCCCATGTCATTGATGTCTCATCATTAGGGTCCCATTGGACCCACACTTGCTCAATTTCTCTGCCCCTAAGAGTGAGCCTACTGTGTTGAAAAATGGCCACTGGCTTGAGTGCTAGTTTCTTGTCCTCTACCTATGATGAATTCCAATCAAGTACGTGAGATACATCTAGATAATAAGGCCTAAGTACAAAAATGTGAAACACATCATGTATGCACGATAGAATGGGCGACAACAATAGGTGATAAGTAACAAGGCCAATTGTCTCCAACACCTCAAATGGTCCCACAAAATGAGGCTCAAGCTTAGAGCCCTTTCCATAAAGGATTGGACTCTTTTGTGGGCGCACTGGTAGGAAAACCTAATCCCCAATAAAAAAATAGACGGTCGAACCTATGTCTATCAGCATACTTCTTTTGCCTATCATATGCTGCTACCAAGTGCTCTATGATGTGAGCAACCTATTCCTCCATATCCTAAAGCATTTTGGGTCCAAGCAGAACTCTGTCCTCAAGACAGTGCCAACTCAACGGGGTTCGACAAGGAGGGCCATATAATTCCTGAAAGGGAGCCATACCAATCAAACCATGATATCCATTATTATAAGCAAACTCCACCAAATGCAAATAGTCCTCCCAACTTGACTATTGATCCATCACGTACATTTGAAGTATGTCCTCAAGAACCTAGTTGAATCTCTCAATCTGCCCATCTATTTCCATATGGTATATAGAATTGAAGTTCAACTAGGTCCCTAAGGCATGCTACAAAGATGTCCACAATGTAGAAGTGAACATCAGATCTCTGTCAAAAATAATCCTTCAAGAAATTCCGTGCAGTTGAACAATATCTTCCATGAATATTTTGGCTATCAATGAAGCAGTATAAGATGATCAGATAGGAGAGAAGTGTGCCACCTTGGTCAACTTGTCAATAGTGACCATGATAGCATTGTGTTGACGAGAAGACATAGGCAGACTGACAATAAAATCCACTAATATGATATCCCATTTCCACTCGAGAACAAGACGAAGCTGTAGAAGGCTTGTGAGATGCTAGTGTTCTGCCTTAACTCTCTAGCATTCCAAACATCTCGCCACAAATTTTGCAATATCTCTCTTCATGCTATCCCAAAAATATAGTGAATGAAGGTTTGCATACATCTTCTTGACTATCGGATGTGATGAATAGGGAGGCCAATGTGCCTTAGTCATGATTAGGGTACAAAGACCCTATGCAGGAGGTACATACATGCAACCCAAATACCACAATAGGCCATTTGAATCTAGTGAGTAACCATCAAACTTTCCCCCCATAGCCATATCTGACTCAATTTTTGACTTCACTTCTTGATACCAGCTATCTGTAAGAAGTGCTACAAGGATATGGCTCCTCAAATCCACACTAAGAGTTACTATAGATCTATATCTCATGTCTCCACTGACTCAAAGCATTTGCTACTACATCTTCCTTTCCCTGGATGTACTTAACCTCAAAATCATATTAGCAAAGAAATTCCATCCATCTTCTCTTTCTAGCATTCAGGTTTCGCTGCTTAAAGATATATTGCAAGTTGTGATGATCACTATGTAGCTCGAACTAATGCCCCAATAAAAAGTGACTCCATCTCACAAGGGCCTGAACAACAGTGGATAACTCCAAACCATGTGTAGCAGGGAAAACTTTAAGAAACCCCCCCTAGGCGAAGGTGTAAAATCCTAGTGAATCTTGTATACTTCCCAATAAAAATATTAATTTTAGTGGTGATTTTTTTCATTTTTTGTGAAAAAAAAAGTAATATCCATTGGTAAATATTTTCTAACCACTAGAAGTCTATGGAAAATCCTGGTGAAATGTAATTTTTTTAAAACCACTAAATTTTTTCCATTGGTGATTAAAATATATTTTCAAACCAATTAAATATTTTGATTGGCGAATTAAACTTGTTTTCAAACCAAAAATAATTTTGTTGGCAATTAATTTTTTTTTTCAAACTAAAAAATTAAATTCATTGGTGAATTAAACATATTTTCAAATGATTAAGAAAAAAACATTGGCAAATTAAACATAATATCAAACTAATAAAAAAATGCAATGGCGAACTATCAGTGCAAATTTTCCTAACCTTAGTTGCAAGTCTTTCTTGATCATCTTTGTAGTTGATGCGTCAGAGGTTTCAAAAAATTCAAAACTTTAGACTTTGGTTCTAAGGTTCCAAGTTTTAGCAACCACGTGACATTATGCACCATGACCTTTTGATGAATTTTCGATGGATGGCTATAGTTTTGTTTCCGAAGTATATCTCTCAAGCACTAGATTTGCAAATTAACACCTCCGGAATTACACTAGAACCATTAGATTTTCATAAATCAATGGTTGAGATTTTATTAATTATTTAGGTCTTTCAATCAAATTGCTCTTGTTTACTATTTAATATTTCCTAAGTCAGACCAAAATATTTTATGACAAAGCCTTAAATCTTAACTCTTTAATCTTGAGGGTCGAGTCTCATCAACCTAGCAATGTCCCTATTTTAAATTATGCACGTGCATAAAGTTTGTTTTAAAAGAGGGACCATTCGATGAATTTTCAATGGACAGCTATAGATGCATTTCGGAAGTAAATCCTTGAAGCACTTGACTTGTGAACTAAAACCTCCAAAATAACACTAGAACCATTAGATTTTCAAAAATCAATGGTTGAGATTTTATTAATTATTGGTTTCAAAAATCAACATATAGTTTTGATCATAAGTGAGCGAAACTTATTGTGACTTATTAGAACATTGATAATGATTAAGGTAAAATGAGACATTTAATTATCTCTTTTCAATGTGTCGAAGTACTCTACCTTTCATTTATTCTATTGAAATTCTCAATTTGGTTGTGGTACTGGGTAGTGGCATAGATTAATACCATATGAATAGCTAGAGTGATTGATTGGATAGCTTTATATTGAAAATTGCACGATGTACTATAGAATCGTAGATGATGATGTCAATAATCCAGTGATTTTGAAAATTGAAAGCTTCTGTGGCACTGCCAATTTTGACAATTGACAACTTGTTAGATTGAGGAATAGTTTGCAACTTTGCATGTAGCCAGCTTGAGGTACCAATTAAGTGGATTTTTGGTTTGTGCGAATCACAATTATTACTAGTCAGTAGTAATTATACACAACCTTAGTGCTCACATGTGACACGTGTGAGGTGTACAAGGGACCAGGCTGGTAGTGGCACTTTTGGCGGCACTTTTGGCCCATAAATAAGGATAGTGAGCACAACTAAAATCATTCATTTAATTTTCATAAGGGTTTTCATTTTGTAGGGTTAATAACTTAATAAGGATTCAGGAAAAAGATGATGCGGTATTATTGGGGATGCTCTAAATTCTCCTACCTCCACTTATGTAGTTACAGAGTAAAAGACCAATTTCCTTCAAGTTCATAATGGGTGGAATCGGAAATAAGTTGATTTGGTTCACCTGACTTCTCAAATAGGTTTTGAACTAGGATGAGGAGCTCTAATGGAGATAAGTGTTATCCCAGTGCATGGAAGCTGCAAGTAGAAGATGGGAGCAATTTTACTACCCCTCATCATCTGTATGGTTGCCCAAGAAATTCCCATGCATTTATTTTCAATGCTCATCTTCTGCATGGGAGTAGTTTTACTACACCTCATCGTCTGCATGGTCGGCCAGGAGAGTCCCTTGCATTTATTTTGAGACATAATGGCCTACCAGGCAAGCCCCGTGCATTTATTTTAAGTGCTCATCTTCTGCATGGGAGAAATTTTACAACCCCTCATCTTCTACATGAGTCTGGTTTTGAAAGGGGCTAAGTACATTTTGTATCTTCACAGTTCCCATTTCTCCACTTTGATTGGGCCCCCTTTCCCCATGCATTTATTTTCAGAGACCATGGCTAACCCGACAAGTCCCATGTGTTTATTTTTAGAGCTCATGGTTGACCTGGAAAGTTCCATTTATTTTCAGAGATACATCTATCACATTTACATTTTCAAATTTTCACCAGCAGTCCAGCAGAAGCTTGGCACTTACGCTTACATTTGTATTTGTACTATGTAATAATGTGACATTGTAATTCAGTTGTAATAAAATAAATGGTTGTGCTATTAATGTGACATTGCAATTCATTTTATTAAGTCCTTTGCAAGTTAAGTGCTATTAATGGTTGTGCAATGTGCTATCAATGTGACATTGTAATTCATTTTATTAAGGCCTTTGCAATGTTAAGTTCCTAGCCCCCTGGCCTTGATGTCAATCCTAGCACATTAAACTTTAAAGCATTTGAATTTAAAACACAAGTTTTATGTTTATTATTTATATCATAAATTAGTCAACCATTCGATGAACATTTGATGTATGGTTGTAGTTGCATTCCAAAATGAAATGCACAAAGCATTACACTTGCAAACTTAAACCTTTGAAATCACCCTATAACCATTAGATTAACAAAGATCAATGGTTTAGAATTTTCTATCATTGCAAGAGTAAATCATTAATGGCTTGTTTTAAATGAGCACTTTCTATTGCTAAGTGATTTTATTTTGAAGTTAGAGTGTCAGCACATGGGGAGATTTCAGTCTTCAGTTTTCTCATTGTAGTGCACCAACCTATTCTAGGTTCCACAGTTCCACTTCCAACAAAGCCATTCCAGCAACCCAATTTCAACTTCAAGAATCAAAATTAAAAATCTAGGTAAGTTCAAGAATTCCTATGGCTATGTTTCATCACTTGACGTTTCTTAAAATCTTATTTTTTCAAACTTTGAAGTTTAGGTTTAGGGTTAAGAGGCTTAAGAATAAAGAAAAATTAAGGACTCATAGGTAATTCGCAAATTTCATATTGTTGATTGTATCATCATATCTACCACCAGTACCACTAGAGCAATGTCGGATGAGAAAATACATTATGAAAAATTGCTTAAAACCCTAGGTTTCACTTATGAATACCATGATATTTATGATCTTGAAACCTATGCTAGGTGTACCTCAGAACTTAGATTTTCATCTGAGAATAAGGCTGCAAATAAAATGCAATTGCAAGTTTTAGTTAATAGTATCAGTGCACTATGGGTAACTAGATTAGGGCACATGATCTGTTACATCAGGTTTTCCCTTGCCCATAATTTATCATGGTTTGTGCCCTAAATTATGATGATAAGAAAAGAGAAATTGTTAATAAAGATAGCAAAGAATAATTTTTATCCATTAATGCAAAAGAACTTGGAAAAGTGTTGGCCTTGGGGTTTACAACCAAAGAATTTGGAAATGTCCACATTGACCTAGAAAAGCTTGCTAGTGATTATGAAACAATGGATGAAATGGAGAAAAAATCTTTCTTAAATATAATAGTTCAAGATAGAAACAAATTGAAAGGTGATCATAAGCCTCCTTATGATTTAGATATTTTTAAACCATGGGTTCAGGATACTATTTCCATGCTAGCATTTTTCCTTGGACTGGATAGCAATTTGGAAGTGGGTGCATTCCTCCTTGAAATGGTGTATAATATCCATTATGGTGTTCCAAATGCCAAATATAATTTTATTGAGCACATTGTAGAATCCATGCATAAACAATTTTTAATGATTAAAGGGGGTTCCACCAAGACATTTAGGTTCACAACCTACTTGTGCTATCTTTTTCTATTCAAATTCAAAGGAATGTTTCAAACCAACAAGCTTCAGATTCAACCCTATGGTAATAGTAATCCTAAACAAAAGAAAATGCCTCTAGTATATGAATGGACCAATGTTATAAGGTTGTAGGATTCTCAAAGGAACTATAGTCATTTTTTAGACTGTGCTTTGGCTCCATTACATCAATCAATTACAAATACTCCAATGCCTAGATTGCCTATATCATGTAGAAACTACATTCAACTAGGAAAAGAAATACAATTGGATGATTGGAAATTAATAGAAGAATATACTGTGCTAAAATTTTATGGATCAAAAGTACAACCATAAAAACTTCCAATACATGTGATAGAAAGGGTTTTTGCTTTGGAATATGTAAGGCAGATGCAGAGTATTGATGAAAGACACTTTAGCGGTTAGGGGAAGAAGAACTTATTTCCTTCTTTACCTTTTTCATGTGGAGGGATGACATTCAAGAGAAAAGCATTTAGTATGGCACATGATCTTTTGAATTTTTTTTATTTTGATGCTATCTATCATTGGCAGTATGATCTATGTGACACCATTAAATCAATGATTGTGCTCATAAGAATGTTGGAAGTAGAATTTAGCATCAAAGCAAACCCTTGCTTGAAAACTTGAGAAACAAGAATTCTTGGGATGAGGTCAAAGTAGCAATGGAGAAAAGTGTTGTTTTGAATGGCATTTCTTTTGAACAATTGTTAGTAGAAATTATGGCATTGCATCAAAAGACAATTAGGAGGTACAAATTTTTTTATGAAAAAAGTCATCAACCATCTAGTAGAGTAAAAATGCTAGATTCTCTAGAGAAGGAAGTTATAGAAAAAAAAATTGGTCACGATAAAAAATTACTGCCTTTTGGTCTATGAGGAAGGAGCTAGGTGATCCAAGAGCTCTTGCAGAGTATGGAGATAATGAAGATCTTGAGTTTAGTAAATTATGGAATATAGAGCATCTAAATGAACAAGAAGATGAAGAAAGTGATGATGATAGGGAAGAAGAAAGTCATGTTAATTTCAAACTTGGTTTAAGCGAGGCTACAAAATAAGCATTTACTACAAGAGCAGCCATAGCTGAAAAAATGGGTTATGAAGGTGGTGGTTTGGGTCCCAAGGACAAGGAATTCCTACAATAATAAATGTACAACATAGAAAACCAGTTGATAAATTTGGCCTTGGAGCTAATAAAGTGGACCAAGGGAAAACAAGTAGAGCCAAAATAATTCAATTTGTTAGAGCTTCAAATCCTTGTCCTCATGGTCAGACACAATCACAACTAGGACATTCCCATGGTGGAGGGCTTAGTGCAACTAGCACTACCTCTAGTGGCGATGGTATGGGTAGTAGTACAAGTAGTGGTCAACATGCGCTACAACAACAAAATACACACAAGAGGACAAATAATATACCACAGAAACACCAGGTGATCAAGGCATACAAAAGAGTCGAAGGATTTTGACAAGTACAACTCCAAGTCACACTACCAGTGGATCCACCACAAAGGAGTTATTTCCAAGCATTCCCCCAATGCTAGTTAGTCTGGCTACGACATCATTAGCAACTAAAATTATTCCTATTCCTTTGCCATTCAAGCATTCCATTGTTCCTACATCCTCGGGTTTTTATTATATTGAAGAGTTTAAAAAGAAATCAGAATTGAATAAAAAAGAAAAGAAGCAACTGATGGAGAGTGTGACTACTCTAACTTTAGAGTCTACAAAAACCATGGTATTACCCACATTTGACACAAGTAAAGAAATCATGGAGTACACAATTCTTGTTCCCATAGTTCAAAACAAACCATCAAATCAAATAGCTCCATCTGAATTTGAGGTGAATAATTTTCAATTGGATTTTTCTAGACTCAGAAATGCTGACAAAATTAATGTATCAAAGAAGAACAATGAATTGGTGTAAAAATCATTGCTAAAGCAAGATACAGAGAAAAAAAGGCTACAAACTCAAATTGAAAAGTTATAGGAAAACCTATCAATTGAGAAAGCAAAGAGGAAAGCAACAGATAACAAGAGTAATGAATTAGAAAAAAGAATTAAAAAATCTACCTCTACATTAACAAGCAAAGAGGATAAGCAGACTAAGACTATAGTGAATGAACTAAAGGAAAGGCTAGATGATAGCAACAAGAAATATGGTGAGGAAAAATACACTTAAAAAAAATTAAGACTAAGCATTGCAAATGGAAATGTATAGTGGGAACGAAAATTGGAGAAGGAGAGAAAAAGAAATGAAAGATTGGAGGTAGAGTTGTTGGAAGCAAAAAATGGAATTAAGTCTTGTCAAAATAAGTTATCTGCATTTTGTAGAGAAACAACATTTGAAGCATATGAAACAAAATATCTGGGATGAAATAATGCAAGGGATTGATCATTTGTGTGACATGTTTCAATTGATTGATGTTATCTAACAACATCATAATAAGCTCAACAAATATTTAATGGAGAACAAAAATGTGTTGGCATTAGAGAAATCAACAAATCAAATTCAACAAACAATCTACAAATCTAGTGACAATGTTTTCAAATCAAAAGGGATTACTAATTGGCTTGCTACATGAATGACGTTGTCATCTATCATTGAAAAGTGTTTGATAATGCGTGAAATGGAGAAATATTTGCATTTGGCTACAGACAAGATGAAGAAGGTGGATGAAAAGGTGAGGAACTTCATAGAGCTTGGTTTGCCAGAGGATTTTGAAACAAATGAGTGATTCATTGGAAAAAATTATTTCAAAAAGAAGGTGGAGGATGCAAGGAAGATTGATTTGGACCAATTTCCTCATAACCCAGATGTGGTGACCTATTTGGATTCCATCAAACCATTGCTAACCCTGAATGCAAAATTGACTGAAGAATCCAAGATAGGTTCCAATTTGAATCATGAATTGTTAACAAATCTTCAATTCAAACAACATTAGTTAGAACAAATGACAATTCCAACACCTAAAGAGTGGAAGTTGCTAGAAAAGGTGATGCAGTGATTTAATTTTTGATAATATGAGTTTCCAAGTTCTAACTCAACTTTGTGCAGAGTTGTCTTTGAGAAAGATTTTGCATTGCCAATGCCTCTGTGTATTCGTTCATATGATAATCAATTTAAAAGTTCAAATTTAGACTTCAATAATGTGTTAATGTTTAATTATCTGTATTATTTATTATATCATTTGAAGAAAAAGTTTGGTAGTGGTTTCAACTTCTAGATACACTTTAAACAATTGTTGATGTTCATTGTTGTATATGCCACTAATACTATTGTTAATATGTTATTAATCTAATAATCACTGAGTTGAGTGATGAATCGCTGAGCACATGCTCAAGTTTTACTTTAAACATAATTAAAATATGAACTATAAGGTGATTTTAATTCTAGGAATCCATAATCTTAGTGAAATTGCATTCCAATTCACACACTAATACTCAATCTCCATGACTACTTAGCATATCCACTAAACATTTATATGAATTCAAGTTGTGGATTATCTATTATTGGAATCGGAATGATGGATTTTTTGTTACTTTCATTGTTGTCGTTACTATCACTCAAAGTTATGGTTTTGGTGCATTTCCTAACCTTAGTCGCTAGTCCTCACTCCTTAGAGTCTTATAAACTTGTCATGGAACTCTAAATTTTCATAACTTCCCAATTCCTCAACTTGGTTGATGGTTCACTTTGTTGAGTTGCAAGTCTTTCTTGGTCATCTTTCTACTCGATGGGACAGAGGTTTGGAAAACTTCTAAACTTTAGACTTTGGTTCTAAGATTCCAAGTTTTACCGACCATATGACATTATGGACTTATCTTGCCTTAACCTTTCAAAGGTGCCATCATCTAACACCTCATTGAATGCTATGTATAGACTTCCGACTAATGTAAAATATAAAATATAAAATATCACAATTTCATGGAATACAACATAAAAGGTCATCAACTACAGTTTGACTTTAGAATATGATTCATGAAGTGCAATATAAAATAAAATATCATGAAGTGTAATGATTCACAATTTCATTGAATACAATATAAAATATCATTAACTACAGTATGGAACAATGGAAACTAATCCTAGGATACATGAAGTGAAGTATAAATACCTAAAAGCTGCTAATTCTCTTCCATTTACCAAATGGACTCAGGGTCCTCAAACTGGCATTCACCATCAGATAAAGTAAAAGATTTGTCTTGAATTTGATTCCAAGTCTGCTCTTCATTTTCTTCGACCTATGTCTCAAATTCAACATTCATTTTGTCATTTTTGTCAATGTCATCTATCTGGGTCCCATTGCCACTACGAGTGCCACTAGTACCAGCCTTTGGAATTGGAGTGTTGCACAACCTAGCCCCTCTTCTTTCACATGTGGACCTCCAGATTGTGAGTTCCCTTTCAAAAGGAAAATTTCTAACATTATACGCAACTCCTTTCATCCTCAACCAATTTTCCAAATTATTGTCTAGTTTGTTTCTTAACTTTGATTTCAAAAACCCCAATGTACTGAAAACTCTCTCATCCTCCATTGATCCCAATATCATTGTTTGACATAAATCAACAATTTTGAAATATTATGATATCGAACCACGCAATATTTCACTCTAACCTAAGTTTGTTTAAACCATTTTTATTGATTCCAATTCAAAGGTCTTGTCCTCACCCATGGATTTATACTGGTCCTTCATAGTTGTTGCAAAACTCCTACATTGTTTTGTAATCTTAGCTTCATCTAAAATTCCTTCTATTTTCTACTTATTATATACAGTTACAGTTTTTAAAAATAGTTTGATCAAGATTTTTACCTGAGCATGAAAATATTTTAGGTTATCTTCATTTTCCCAAAATTGAGGATACACAATACTCATGGCTTCAAGTATTTCATGGCAAGGGAATCTTTCACCAATCTTTGAGGAAAGAGATTTTGCAATTTCCTTCAAACTATCACCAACAAATTTAACAATTCCTTCAAAATCTTCCTCATTAACAGCTACTTCTCTGCTAGAGCTCTTGGTTGTCTTACATTGGTACATTTGTATCTCATATCCACGTACATAGATACATAAGTGTCTGCTTGCATTAAATTGTAAATAATTATCAAGATCATTCAAATTAGTAATTTTCTACCACATGAAATAATTTGTGCCATCTTGTGTTAGATCTAGATATAGATGATCGAGGGCCAAGCATGTATGTTTACGTAGATTGGAATATTCATTAATATACATAGTTTTGTCTTGGGCTTTCTTCACAAGATCGTTCATCACATCCAGCATGGGGAGAAGACTAGTTAAAGTCAAGAGTGTCTCTATATCACTTAACCTATGTAAGAGGTCAAGAGCTTTGTCTACTATGCTATGATTTTTATACATCACTCCAATCAAGGATTGACATTCTAAAAGAACTTGTTGCACTAGTCCATGCAAGGAGATCCATCTAATATCGACATCTTTGAGAAGCTTGTTTCTTGGTATTATTCCCTTAGAAAAAATTTTAAATTTGGTGAAACGCTTAGGACTTTGACAAAAGTATGTGTGGATCTCATAGACTAGATTTTTGACTTTTGATACTGTAGGAAACTTTCTTACAATTTTGAATGCTAAATTCATTTTATGGGCCATGCAGTGAATTCCAACCATATATGGTGCACAAGTAGTTTGTAACTTTGTGCAAACACCAATCCTTTGACCTTGCATCACTATAGCTCCATCAGCTCCTACACACACCAACTTTTTTGCAATTGTCAACTCATCCATACCTATAATTTCATTCAAAGATTTCTTGACTAGTTCAAATATATTTTCCAATGTTGAATTGTCCTTCATTTTATGAACACAAAGAAGATGAGCTTGGTGAAAATGTTGTTGTATAGTATACAAATGCATATAGACCCAAGAAGTATTTTCTACCACAGTAACTTCATCTAAAGATAATGCAATGAAATTTGACTCTTTTACTTTATCCTTTCAATCTTCCTTTTCCACTGCAGCAAGACAGTTTGCCCATTCTCATCGAGCATGTACTAACCAATGTGAGTAGGGATAGTGAGGAACATTTAAATAAGATAATAAACTAGAATATTTTGGGTAGTCTATCATAGGATGCCCTCTAGACAAATTATGAAAAACAACACTCATCTGAACAGTTTTTGACAAAAAATTTTCTTCCATTGCTTTTCCAAATTGAGCTTCAAGTGTGCCTTTACATGCAAAAATGTTTGACATTCTTTTTTCATGCTCTTCATAATCTGTGACATACCTAACATGAAGACATTCTTCCCTTGATTTCCATTGTACGACTAATTCTTCCTTTATGTTTATGATTATTTTTTCATAAAATTTACCGATATGCTTTTCTACAATGTCAATCTTTAGCTGCAATGTCTTGGCTCTTCCACATTTCCAACTAAAAACCTTACATTTGGCCAATGTTTCCTTTTCAATATCATTTGCATTTACAATCCCCACTGGTACCATGAATGGGTACTTTACAACCAACCAAGTTGAAAATTCCTTATAATTTCCCACTCGTGCCCCCTTTTTGGTTTATTTTTCCTTTTCTTGCTACTAACATCATCATCCTCATCCAATTCAATTATCTCATTCTAGCTAACCAAGCCTAGGGTATCCCTTGGAACATCTTCTATGGTATTTCCATCCTTATTTGATACATTTTGATTTAAATCAATGACAATCTCAACTTGACCTTCCAGTGGTGGTGAGGTATTGTGAATGCTAGCAATATTTAGTGGAAGAGTTTATGATGTAGCTCCATCTTGACCTGATGGATCAGAAGCTTTGGCAATTCCAAATTAAGACTGTATGGTATGTCTAATTTTTTGGCATTTTGATGGTCTCCCAGTCTCTTCACCACCCTAAGGAGCGGTAGGAGTCTACAGAATGGAAGGAGCCTTACCAACCTGAGGAGTAGGAGTCTAAGGAGTGGCAAGAGTATCTTCACCACCTTGAGGAGCTGTATGAGCCTTAGCCTTGCTGCTCGATTCATTCGACATATTGATCTCTGATTCGCTTGACATATTCATCTCTCACTTCAAATAAAAATTGGAAAAAAATGTCTTCTTGTTTAAGGAAAAAGAATAATAATATAGATCCCATTCCCTACTCAATATCATCTTTAAGACTAAAGCAAGAATGGAAAAGAGATCTAAAGAAAACTTATTATTATAACTAATAATACTATGAAGAAATGATCACTCACTTTTAAGTCTACGTTTTCAAATTTCGCTAACTTCTAAATCAAGAAGTAGAACCTCATAATTGAACAAAATGTGTAAGAATAAATGAAACTTTCAATTGTATTTATATCAATCCATGATTCCATATTTGGAAATTTCTGCGGGATTTTTAAATGGTATATAAAAAAATTGGCAAATCTTGCATTTTTATACAATGGTATGTTGTAATTTTCAAGGAAAAATGCATCCTCAAATGTAATTTTTTTTAATGTTATTGGCAAAATAGGTCCTCATAAGCAACTATTAATAAATTTTAATTGGTGAAATGGGTCTTCACAAGAAACTATTTGTAAATTTTAATTGGTGAAATGGATCCTAATACAATGTTGTTTTAATAGTATTGGAAAATATGTAGGTGTTTTATTAAATGCTTTTAGGATTCTAGGAAAAAATATTAGTCGGTCCAATTGAAACATGTAGTTTGACAATGGAAAATTTGTTATTTAAATATGCCTCATAAAAAAACTAATTGGGCAATGAACATGCATTGGGCCTATAGTTTGTAAAATCCAGGTGATTTGGACACCCTATTGGGTGTGAGAAATTCACCAATTTCAACTTGGCTAATTCTTAGAATTCGCCAATTGGCAAAGATTCGCCACTAAAGTTTTCCTTGGTGCGTAGGGTAATTCAGGTCATGATCCTTGAGCTTGTGGGACTCAAATGCAATCACACGACCTTCTTGCATCAAAATGGCTCCTTGGCCTTCCAAGGAAGCATCTTTACACACCACAAAATCCCTAGTAGGATCAGGAACTGCTAGGAGCAGTGCACTAGTCAACTTTTCCTTAAGGGTCTAGAAAGCTAACTGGTACTATTCTAACCAAAGTAGTTTCTTCCCTTTCCTCTGAAGAGAAGTGATGGGATGTGCAATCCTCGAGAAGCCCTGAACAAACCGTCGATAGTAGCCCGCCAAACCCATAAAACTGTGAATCTCAAGAATATTTGTGGGCACAGGCCAATCAATGATGGCTTGAATCTTTGAAGCCTAATCCATAGCGATACCTTCTCCAGAGATAATGTGGCCCAAGTATTTCACTTTAGACTTATAGAATTCACACTTCACCAAATTAGCATACAACTAATTGTCTCTCAAGCACTTCAACACTTGAATTAAATGTTCCTCATGCTCCTCCATATTTTTTGAGTAGATAAGGATATCATCGAGGAATATGAGAAAAAATATATCCAAGTAGGTTCAGAAGACTCCATTCATCAAACTCATGAAGATTGATGATGCATTTGTCAACCGGAATAGCATAACAGTGAATTCATAATGCCCGTAATGAGTGTGAAATGAAGTTTTGTGAATATCAGCTTTGGCTATCTGTAATTGATGGTATCCCAACTTAAGATCAGTCTTTGAGAATACCTGAGTCCCCTTTATTTGATCAAACATGTCATCAATTATTGGCAAAGGGTACTTGTTCTTCACCGTCACTTTTTTTAACTGTCTATAGTCAATGCACAAATGGAGGGAACCATCCTTCTTCATGAATATCACTGTTTCTCCCCGCAAGGAAACACTTGGAAAAATGAAACCTTTTGCTAATAAATCCTCCAACTATAATTGTACCTCCTAAAGTTACTGTGTTGTCATCTGATATGGAGCCCAAGATATAGGCTCAGCTTCGAGTACAAGGTTAATTATAAAGTTGATGTCACACTTTGGTGGCATCCCCAAAATTTCATTCAAAAATACATCTGAAAAAATTGTTAAGGAGATGACAGTCATCCAATGACACCTCTTGACTCTCCCAAATCCAATTCATTGACTGACACAACAAACAGCTGACAACGCTAATAGAAACACCTCATCAATTGCATAGTAGAAATCATCCGTAATGAGGTGGGTCTCTGTATGCCAACGATCTCAACCTCATTTCCTAAATCATCTACACATCATAGATCCTTGCGACGACAATCTATTATAGCCGTTGAGCACTCAACCAATCCATACCCAAAACAACATCATAGGAACCAAGAGGTAGGATTCAGAGGTCCACTGTAGTCACCAGTGACCCAAATTTCAAACCACAACCCTAAACAAGTGATTCAACAGCTACCTTTTCCTCAGAGGTCAATTTGACCTATCACTTAACGCCTTGCCTTTCTACCACCAGTCTATAGCGTTTTACTACTGACGAAGAAATGAACAAATTTGATGCACTGGAATCAAACAAAATAGAAATAATAGTGCCTTGTAACACACCTAATGTCTCAACCCATGGTGCCTGATGATCAACTTGATGATTGTCAACTGTCACAAAAAATCGATGTGATCTTCTCGCATCACCCACCGTCAGCTCGAAAGCGGCTAGTCTTTGACTAAAACCTATAGTGTTCCTTTATGGACATTGTCTAGCAATATGTCCCTATTGACCGTAGGAGAAACAACTTGTACCCTGACCAAAACCTCTGCCACATGACAGTGCATTAGACTGCTAAAAACTGCCCCAACTAGGGGCCGATTGTGCACTCTATGCAGGCTACTCAAAACATTACTACAGAGCTCAATGCCAATTTTGATTCTTTCTAGCCTGAGATCTACCACTTTGCTGAGACTAAGAATTTTTGTGCTTAAGCTCTAACTGTTGTTGCTACTGCTGACCACCCTTAGAGGGTGCATGATGACTCCTGGAAGAGCTTGCAGCTTGATGCTTCCCACCTCAAGAACCAAAACTAGATGTAAGTGAACTACTAATCTAAACACCTGTGTGGCCTCCCCAATCCATGGCCAATTTTTCCTCCACCAAACGATCCTTTTCTATAGCTACCTCCATCATTTTCAATTTGAAGACTTGAACTCCTCCACTGATTTAGGCATTCAAGCCCCTAACAAACTGTTGTACTAGCATAGCCTCATCATTATTGATTCTCGCATAGTGCTTGAGCTCATAGAACCAATGCTCATACTACACAATGGACATTTCCATTTGTCTCAACTTATGGAATTCATCTGCCCAACATTGTATCCATTGGTCTAAAAGGAAACGGGCCCTGAATCTCTCCAGAAATAACTCCCAAGTCACCATGTTGATGTCAAGATGCAATTCATGCTCTTCTAGTCGTCACCAAGTGGATGCAAAGCCTATGAGGTGCATGATGATGCATCTAGCCTTAGTATTGTTTCCATAAGGGTGCATAGCAAAGCATCGGTCCAAATCAATCAACCATGTTTCTACCTCCAGTCATCCACCAATACCATCGAATGTGGGAGGACATGCTCTCAACAGGTCTCTCATGTGGCCTGCCACTATGGCATCTTGCTCTACTAATAATTATCTCTACCTTAGTGATCTCTCTTTCTCTCACCACCTACTACTCCTCCCACCTAGGGCCTAAATGGCCAAGGATCTCCTCAAGTAGGTGTCGTAAATTCCCTCCTTCCAAACCTGGCTGCTTTGGTTTTTCTCCTCCACCTCGAGGATTATTTTGGGAACTCTAACGTTCCTCATGTTCTAAACCATGGGAGATCGAAGATGAAAAACTATGGTGGTTGGCTCCGTGGCCACCACCTTGGCCTCTTCCATGGCAATGACCCCTACCCTAACACATGTTCCTGCACAACATTAGAGGGGAACATGTGAGATCAAGATTTAAGCACAAAGGTTAACCTAATGGGCACAACTAACCTAGAGTACCCAATGTTTGCAAACCCTACTTTTATCTCAAATTGTAATGCCCCACAGTAGACACCGAAATATGGTTTAGGCCTGCGACTTCAATATTCTTCATAATTCGTATTCTTAATGGTCATGATTAAATGATGTCAATTATTTAATTATAATCTATAGTCTTCATTTCTTCTATTGATTAGATAATCTTAATTAGTTAATTAAATCATCTTAACGTTAATTCTTCTATTAATTAAATAATCTTAATTATTTAATTAATTCACACTTTTCTTTATTCTATCCAATTAATTAAATAAACGCTTTTTATTTAATTATGTTACTAATTAACCTTATCCTCCTTGTCAAATTAAATAAATTCCTATTTAATTTACTCTTTATCATACTTCAACTATAATTAAATAAATTCTTTATTTATTTAATTATTCATTTAAATCCCTTCATCACTTAATTAAATAAATCTTATTTATTTAATTATTCTTCAAATATCAAATCTTGAATTAAAATGAATTATTTAATTCATGAATTCTATTTTAACGCATTCCTCTATATTTAGATAATTGTGTGAGTTATCTAAGTATTCACTTTTACTTGACTCAAAGATCTATTCAAATCGCTTAGTTAACTCAAGATTTAATGTCTGAGTGGCTTTCTTGAGTAATCTCTTCGTCAAATCATTCAATCATCTAGTGCTAACTCAATTGCATGTACATGCATATTAATTAAATATTCTTATTTAATTAATTAAACCTTGTACGTGCATTTGAACGAGAGTTGCTTTAATCCATCTTTATCTTTGTCATGCAAAGATAATTCTTTTGTTTTCGAATACCGAACTAGAAGATTAAATTATTTATTTAATCTGTATTTCTATTTCTAGTTGGTATCACTCATGTCACTACTAACAGTTATCAGAATGCATTTCTAATCAGACAATCTCAACTGTCTATTGATCTTTCAATCCTGGCTTGTCATTTGAATAATCAATTTTTTATAAATTGATTTGTCATTCATCATTCCAATCTCTCACAAAATCTTATGACTTTTGAGAGAACTTATCTTGAATCTTTGATGTTTTGCTAAATCACTATCCTAGGCTATACTTGCACAAACCTTTGAAAATATGAGGGCAACTATACTACAACAGCAAAATGGAGAAGGGAAATCAAGATGAATCATGGAAATACGTACATATTGGGTGAGATTGTTCAATTTTTTTTTACATTTTTTACTTTCCTGTGTTCTTTATTGCTTGCATTAGATTGCATTTAGAGATCTTAGATTTGCATTGCATGTTTACCTTTAATCTTGTCTTGTGCATTTTCTAGACGTTACACCCACCATGCGAACCCCAAAGGACAACTAAAACTAACAAATACAATACAATTTTTTTTCTTGAAAATGGAACATTATATAAGATGAACATTAACAAATAACACACGTAATGCTATTATACATATGCAACATATACTACGTTCTTTACGGTGCACGTGATGACATTATGTAACATAAACCCATTCCATAACAATAATTAATGAATCCCAAGATTTCATGAGAAAACCATAATATAGGGTAAGTGAACCATGTGCATACATCCAGCATAATACAATAATGAGAAACATCCATATATGAAACACATGATATAGTTAATAATATCCATGCATTACATTGATAAACTCGGAATGTGCATATACATCAGTATTAAGTTACATCATTTCAAGATTACATATGAACATCAGTCCTTCTCAACACATAGTGGGAATGATACAATAATTACAAGAGTGTACATAAATGAACATGGTACAACCGAACTAAGGTGAACCTTTGGATCAACTGCATTAGCATGAACTCTATGCTTCACAAACACCATCTAGGAAACCAATGGGGTGCAAAGCACGTTCCACCCAACCACGTGGACCTGAAGGCCCAACCCCCCATGCTAGGAGTTGATAGGAAAAACCCACAACAAAGAACAATCAAGTGGAAAAGAAACAAGACTCGACCACAAGGGTAACAACAAACATATAATTAACATCAATGTTCACTAAATGAAAACTTACAAGATGACTGCTTCCAAAAGAACACAAAGGCAATAACAAGGGATACTACAGGAGAGTGTCATCAGACAACCCTATCATGGGTTATCCTGGTTGCCTCTTGATAGGCGTCGGCCCCCATCTCTGGTTATCCTAGTTGCCTCTCACTACGCACCAACCCCATAGGGTGACACATGCGAGACCACTAACCTCTCATGAGGAAGAGGTAGTGATCTTGTCGACCATGGCCTTCTCAGCCCACCCTTAGTCTACAAAAGCACTAACGACATGGGTGAGGCATCTTACATAATCTTGTTTAGTGTGATCCTACCCAACCCACTAATTAACTTTATTAGGTTATCACTTGTTAAGGGAACTCTTCCATGGGTTACCCAGGTTGCCCCTTTGTGCGTCGGTCCCCATGAAGAGTCACTCTACCTAATAGCCCTGAAACCAAACTCACAACATGAAGGGGTGTACCAAAACATGTAAAGCACAAAAAAAAAATATATGGAAGACATAAATCTTGTCACTCAAAGCCATAACCCAAGGCAAGAAAACCATGGAACAAGGTACACCCATGTGAGCTCGAAATAAGAATAAGATCAAATGAATCACAAGGGACTAAGCATGGAAAATCCAACATAAATCCAATTTTCCCCACTGCCTCTAGAGGCTTAAAAAGCCAACTATCCATAACTACCAAGTGACAGCAACTTATACATTGCAACTTCCCATCATAAACTCGAAACTTGACTACTAGAAACCATCACCTAAAGCTCCATAACACCAAAATTTATCATCGAAAAAAGACCGGTATCAAGGGACCATAAGACAAAATCAATCATTTAAATTCTTCAATACATTCAAAATAATAATATAAAGGGAACACATTTTACATCATCACAACCTTTAAATTACACTTCCATAATAAAGTCATTTAAACTATACAAATATCTCATACACTTCTAAAGTAATAACATCAAAGAAGTTTCTAAATAAAACGTTGCATTTAAACATACATTGTAAAACCAACTACTTAACTTAAGAACCATGAAACATATTTTATATCTAATTATGCATCAAATACAATAAATTTTCTTTTAACATTAATTATATAAATGTATATCCCATTTGATTAATTAATTCAATTCCATTAACTAACTAGAATATTTACCCTCCTTTTAAATTTATCAAATCAAATATCTCTTTTCCATAAATTAACCAAATATAAATATATGCATTTATCCACATTCAATATCAATATAAATCGTAAATATACCAATATAAATCTACTTATTATCATCATCTTTTTAACAATACACGAGTTGGAGAATACAGAGCAACACATTTATAATTATTAAAGAACTACAAAACTCTATTCGATAATAATTAAATTCTCATTTAACACAACAAATTTCCCTTGAACGATCAATTACATTTTAATTATATGTTCAAAATAATATCAATTACATGATTGGACACTATGCAATCAAAATCAACCCAATAACTAATTATGCATTTTAATACAAATGAATTATTTTTAATTTTAAAGTGATATTGTCACTAACATATTAAATAGGCTTACTGGTTATCTTTTGACATCATAGGAAAAACATTCAACCCAACAACAATACACCCAATAAATCAATATAAATTTATATATATATGGGTATGTGCAGGATCATCATGGAAAAAATAGGCCCTTAAGTGGCAAAAAAATTAGAAAAATCAGAGTTAGGCAACTTGACGTAAAAATTTGAATAAGTTATCTATATTATTTCAAAAATATGTAAGAATAGAATCTGTAGCAAATTGAATGTAGTTTCTAAACTACCAGGTTTGTTTAAAAAATAAATAAATTATTTGGTGAAAATTTGAAATTTCAATGCAACAGTACTTAAATTTTAGGGGAAAAATAAGGTGTTTGTCTGACCACCCTAACCACAATAAAATGATAATATTTTTTTATAATATTTTAGATATAAGTAGAGGATTTGTGTCTCGATGTGATGCATATTTTTTTGTAATTTTTTTCCAAGTAAATAATTAATTATGATTTTTTTATTACAACTTTTAAAAAATATAAAAAACTTGTGTGTCTAACCACCTTAACTTTGTCAAAACTTCATGAAATTCAATTTTTCCTTTTTTAATCCTATAGTATGTGAAACATAGAATGTGACACATGTTTTGGATTCAAAAAATGTGATACCATTTGAAAGCTATAGATTTTTTTCAATCAGCCTATCAATCAGGACTTTAGTCATAATTTGAGTAGAAAATGAATAATAATTACTTATTAAATTCAAAGTAAAGCATGATTTATATTGGTGGAAAGTTGAGAATCTCCTTTAAAAACCCTTTTCGTTTCATCAATTTTTGGTAAAAAAAGATCATCAGTCACATACCCATCATATTGCCACTTTTTGGCCCATCATGATCCTGCACATACCCATATATTATCATTTTCTTTAACATTATACCCAAGCTGAAGACTACAAAAGCAAAATGTATATAAAATATAAAGTCAACTAAAGAGGCGCAGATAAAATCAAAATTAATAAAATCAAAATTTATTTTAATTTGTTGTTGTGTATAACATAATAGGACATATCTAGCTTGTTGTTATATTTTATTATTATTATTATTATTAAACTAGTTGGTATTAAATTACAGCATACACAAATATATATAACCTAACGCATATATATTTAGCAGGTAAGGCAATTATTCAGGCAAGGTGTTGGGTACCACACACATAAGCCAACTAATTTCTCTATAACAAAACAAATGCTAAGCCTCTAAAAAGTTCAACCCAGGAAGACACAAGATGACTAAAATATAAGAAGGCATGTAAATACATGAAAATTGAAAATACAATGTTCATCAATCCTCTAAAAAAATCAAGTTCAAGACATTACAAATCTGGGCTCCCTAAGGGAAAATGGCTGCCTAACCAAATGACAACCTATAACACTTTAATTTTAAAAGGAAACAAGACAATTAAATGGGTTTGGATTAGAGCATATACTCTTAAATCAAAAGCATAAAGAATTGATATGGAGAGTACAAGGGTGCAGTTGGCAACAAATCACAAAAATCACCAATACGTAAGCTTAGCGCTGGAAGTAAAGGCACATGCCATGACTAACCTAAGCCAAAGACACCATTCTATACGACAACAAGGAAAATGAAGGATGCCAAGGCAATGACATACTAAGGTCCAAGCAATAACTGGAAAGAATTCTAACACTTCCAAACGATACAATAAAAAAATATCACTTTTATGATATGATTGAAATTCAAGAAATTCTATCGAAGTCTAATTAATCAAAAAGCATCACACATTGGACAGATCAAATTACAAATGAGGAGCATGCAAAACAAATTTCCAGCTCTAAATTTCTAAAACGAATTACATACAACAAAATATTGATGACCAACTTGGAATTGCAATTGAAGATGGAGATGTTGAGCTGAGTTAATCCCTATGTTGCAGAATCCAAATCCATTCTCTAGCAAAACAATAGCTTCTTCAAAATTCTTTGGGCTATAATATTTTTTAAACTTTTTATGGAGAAAGATTACCTAGCCACCCAAAAACAATTCCCATCTTAATTAAAGAAACGTCTTTAGTTTTTGAAAAACAAAACCAATACAAATGGAAAGTGTCCAATTATTTTTTCAATTTCTAAGTGTGCATGCACATGCACTCGTCATTTTCTCTTTTCTTGATTTTCCACCTGTTGGTAAATCCTTACGCTTTTATTTAATTTAGAAACCTAACTCTCTCTGCAATTACTTGATTAAAAACTAAGGGTAATAATTTTCACCTTTAATTATTATTTTACCGTTTAAACATTAAATCGCACTATTTAATTTAACAAATCATAATTGTTAACCACAATTAATTTTATAAACGTATTTATTTTAATTACTTTTTGAAAATTAAAGTTATCTCAAAATTTCCATTTAAAATATCCAATTTAATATTTTATTCAATACTTCATTATCCATTATATTTAAATTTTTAAAAATAAACATTATTAAAAAATACATTAATATTCTATTATATTTCATTTAATTATTCATAACTGAATCATTGTAGCATAACTAATTAATTCAATAATTAATTAACGACATTCTTCTAATAATCTAATTTAATTATTAACTAATCAACAACATTCACTTAATAATTGATAATTTAATTAAATCACATAATACTTGCAAACTTCGAACACTAACACATTACGTGAATGACATTTAAAACTTGACACACCAAGAACAACAACTATATCATTAAATTAAAATAATGTTAATCAAGAAATTAAAATAAATGACTTAAAATAGAATTATACCAAAATAGAAATGGGATTGCAAACAGACCACATCGTCAAACACAATGACGAGGTGACAGACTAGAACAGGGGACTTTCTTGTCAACTCCAGTTTCCACATCATACCCATGGGGTTTATAAGGCATGCTCAAACCTGACAATGCATGTGGAGTCGATGCCCAGTACCTACATCTTGCATCAAACCAACATCAAGCAATTTATATATATCCAGTCACAAGCACACCATAAGAGGAAGTTGCAATGTATCAAGGTGCTTGTGAACAAGCGATGCTACACCGTCCCCTCACCAAACTCCAAATAGTAATGCATTATCATAAATATCATGAATTGAACATTAATCAATTTACACAACATAATACTACATCTAGATGATAAGTATAACCAAATAAAGATGAACACCATGCATGCATCATTATATCATCAACATCATAAAACAGTATCATGAGCATCCAAGCAAACTAAACTGCCAACCACACAAGCCAAACTGGTGAAACAATCACCATAATAGTCTCAAGTCCACAACAAAACATGAGAGGAGTATCAGAACAATGATAGCAACACAAGAGGCATTACAAGTGGTGCAACAATTTGGAGCATAGTGGAGTGTGACACATGTTACGTTTTAATAGATATTAAGAATGGGGATTATAGTTGCAATAGAGTGAAACCCATATTTAGATCAGTTTTGTAGGGATGGTTAGTAGGCCAATAGAGATACAATCTACGAGCATAAATTTTGGAGGGTATGTTGACTCTATTAATGAAGAAATAGACATACAACTTCACAATAAATTTTGTCAATTCATTGACCTCTTTGAACATCTCAATAAAAGTGAATTTGTTTCCAACATGTTCTTTACTCTAAGGCTTTATTTGCACTTTTCATTTTGAACAAAGAAAGTGAGGCCCATAGAATGATAGGACTTGAATAATTCCAGTGTGTTATGAAAGTCAAAGGCAACATGAATATATGGAAAATAAGAAACTCGCATATGCTTTAGCGTTTTTAAAAGAAATGAACCAAATTTAAACAAAAAAATTTAAACTACTAAAAGTGAATTTAATAAAAGGAATAATCTTTTTACAATGCCTGCAAACAGGGATGGGATACTTAAGAACCTAGCTATGGTCTTTCTTAAAATCTCAAGAGCTAAAAGTATATCTCCAAAACATCCTAGAAGTATTTCTTATTATATCAGGTTCATTGAGCCGTTGTGGTTTCTCTTAATTACATAGCACTGGAACCACTCACAATTCTATTAATCCTATGAATCTCCCACCATAGAATGGCTTCTACAAATTCTTATAAGAGATATAAATTATTAAAAAATATGCTTTAAAAAATGATCAAATCTCAAGCAGATGAGAAGAATTTTTATTTTCTTTCACTTATGGGTGGAGCATAGTAGTTGCCAGGTATTAAGCCAAATTCCATAACATTTTCCAACATCCTCCTTACCTATATTGAAGTGAGCACTTTGACACAGGGTATGGATATCAATGAAAGCATAATGGAAGGGGGTTTTCATTAGATATTATAGTTGGGAATTCCCTGGTAGACACTATGCAAAAAGTGGACATGTAGAGAAGGGAGTAGACTATTTGATAGAATGCCATGACTACACACTATGCAGTAGAAACTGTGAGTAAGAAAGGAGAATTCCATCACCATGGAACCATATTTCTTTGAGGAATTTTTCCAAACAGTTCATTGCCTTGTCTATGATACCACATCTTCATAGATGTCTACCAAATAATTTTATCAAACAGGTCATTGCCTCGCTGCTATGGCTAAAAGCCTAAAATAGGTGCTTTCAAACAAGCCATGGATGCTTGGACAAAATCTATCAAAGCATAACAATAAGCACCTGTTTTAGGATTTTAGCAACAACCTGAAAAATATTAGAAACCCATGAATGGATAGCACTTCAACCCAAACCAAAATCAATGCCTAAAGAATCTACTTATCTGTTGTTTCCCTTGGAACAAGCCACATCAATTGCTTTCATGAATGCCACCTTCCCACTAGAACCCTCATGGTGAAGACACGTCCATAGCCTGAAAACGTTAGGAACTGATGAAAAAATTTCTCATGTTCATCTTTGATTGGTAACAAGAACAATTCACAAATGGAAAAACAAAAAACCATTGGCAAAAATCTGAATTGCCAATCAGAATATTGCAAAAATCAAGAGAAATTCCACTTTACTGATGAAATTCAAGCAAGCCTTAGGATAAAATCTTAATGATGTTTTCGAGAAATGAATTAATAAGGAAAAGCGATCAGCAAAAACATTAGTCTCCACCTATAGATAAACATGGACTAATATTCTTTTTAATTTAACTATAATTTATTTATTTATAATGGTGCTTTTCATCCCAAGCCCCAAAGCTAGTGAAGGTGTAAGAGAACACTAATATATCAATATAATAAGAAAATTAAACATCTCATGCTCTTAGAAATTCAAGGTTTCTCTTGAATACAAAACATCAAGGTAGCAAATAATCTAAGCTTATAATAGACATGATATTTGCCTTGTCCATACTGGCTTTGAGAAACTTTTTGGTAGCAAATTGTGCAACTATTTTCACATCAAACAATACTTACACAAAATGGTGTTAATTGAAACCATACCCATCTTGAAACATGTATTACAACGTTAAGACAAAGAAGTTCCAAACATCATAATCAACAAAGTTCAAATCCTCAACCTAAATTCAAATCTATATATAGAATTCAAATTTACAAATGCAAAAATTCATTCCACAATCACATAAATAGACAAAAAAAATGAAAATTAAATTTTTAATTTAATTATAATTTATTTATTTACAATGGTGTTTTTCATCCAAGCCCCAAAGCTAGTGAAGGTGCGAGAGAATAATAATCTATCAATATCCAAAAAAATGAAAAAAAGTCTTAAGTAACGTCTCATGCTCTTAGAAATTCAAGATGTCTCTTGAATACAAAACATCTAAGGTCTATAATAACCAACTTTTTTTTTGGATACAAAAGGGGTGTCCTCGCAATGCAACCCAACAACCCGTATTTTGAGTACCTAGGGCGAGTTGGGACTAGTTACTTGAGAGTGAGATCCCCCACCCGCAAAAAATCTCACTTCTTAAATTCAAAAGCGGAGTCAAATCCGACACCAATAAGCAGCAAACCCACTACCCAAACCAACTCTGCTTACAACTAGAAATTGTGAATTCCACTTTCCCCTCGCCTAGCTAATACCAACACTCACAAGGAAATCCTCTTTGTCGCTCTGTTTCGGTTGCCTCAAACTCCAAACATTTTACGCACACCCCATATTAATGCAGTTACGGTCGCAGCCGCGCCCGCCACAGGCTACGAATACCTCTTCTAACTCGGCCGTTTCCGAGTTGGTAGCCGGCCTCCCTCGCTCAGACCTCACATCTCCTTGGCGTGAGGAAACTGGTGGAGCCCGTCCCTCCTGCTCTCATCTCACCTCCTCTCTGCGTGACGAAATAGGTGGAGCCCATCTCTCCTGCTCCGATCTTCATGAGGAAACTGGTGGAGCCCATCTCTTCTGGTGCGATCTCGCCTCCTCTCGGGGGGAGGAAACTGGTGGAGCACGTCTCTCCTGCTCCGACCTCACCTCCTCTTGACATGAGAAAACCTTTGGGGGCTTGTGGTGTTTCTCACTCACAAAGGGATAAGGCGCCACCTTTTTACTTTCTTCTGCTTTAGATGATGGGTTCCTTTGTGTTCTTACAGGCCGCTTCTTACGCCATCTTACTTTTGGAAAGTAATCTTTCCTGCCCATTCGCTCTCTTAAATGGGGTTGGGAAGGTGCCCTGAACAGTGGTCTGGAATAGAGATTCACTTCTATGATGGAACACGAGCTTTTCTAAAGAGCCACAGGCGTCTGGTGTCATTCGACCACAGTACACCATCCTCATCTTTGGCAACGTTCATCAGAGGAAAATTGCTAGCATGGAGTCGATTTGAGCGGAGGTCACTTAAAGCGTCCCTTAGATGAAATTCCTTTCCATTGCCAATTCTGACATGATCTGCAATGGAGTCCTAAGTGAACCTTAGCTGCTTAGGCCTCACCTTCACAGTTTCGTGATCCATAACAACAATGAATATTCTCCTGTTGAACGAGTTACAGAACACCTACAAACTTCGAATGACCTTGGTTTTCTCTATATAAATCAAGTACTTGGTCGCAGCGCTCCCTTAATTCACTATTACATTGAATTTGCAGCTGCTTTAACAGGATTGATCAGAGAATAAGGTGGTGGAGATTGGTACGAGGAGCCCCACTACAAAGTTTGATTTGCAATGTTTGCTTCAAGGAGAGCGACGCCGGTGCTGTACCAAAAAAATTATTCAAAGATGATAATGATTTCTCATTTCAACTTTACTATGATCATTAAATATTTTTACCTTTAAGCAAGTAACCTTAAGATTGAAATCATTTAAATGGTTAGGGGAGAGGAGTTAGAATAGTTGTTATAGCATTTGTCGATTTAATGTTCAATATTTTCAACAATATTGGACAAATAGTTGTGGCATTAAAGTTGTTAGTGTTGATGATGACTACCCATAATTGAATAAAATGTATTCAAGTTAGATCTAAAAAGCAACAAATCATGTGATGCCACATCAAGCACCAATAAAACATGATTTAGTGCACACCTATTGGTCTCTTTTTTGGGGGCTTTTTTGGACACCTTGCAAAAAATATGTTGATGTGGCATCATATTTGATGATGTGGCCCTAAAACCTTAGTTATAAGCAAGGAGTTTGCTAAGTAAGTTGTTGTAAAAAATTTGGAGTGATTTGGAATTTTCTACATAAGATTTTGAAAAGTGCAAAGTTAGGGTGCTCAACTGCATAATCTTCTCCCCCATTAGTATCTCTACTTATCAAATTATAATTTTTATTTAAAATAAATATTTAAATTTTAAAAAAATAATAATAATTAGCATTAAGATTAACTAAAAACAAAATCACCTTTTATTTTTGTTTTCACTTCAATTTATTCAACAATAACAATTATTTTACTTGATAATAATTACTAGTCATATTATAATATTCTAAATGAAAGATGATGATACAATAAACTTTACAAATAATATTTTTCATAATGTAAATAATATTTGTTTGTAAAAAATGAGTATTAAGTACTTACCTCTTATGATGCAAGTCTACTTTAATATTTCACGCACAACAAATCACAAATTTTCCACTTTAGAGTGACAATCTAGTCATCATGAGTCCATGTTGTAAAAATTCTATAAATTCTAACATCTTGATCTAGTTATTAAAAGTATAAGTTTAAAATATAGTCACGAATAAAATACCCTAAATTAATGGGCCAAATTAATAATTGTTAATATTTGAAGAAGATTAATAAACAAATAGTGTACTATGAGAGGATGTCAGAATTCTAAGTTCTTCAGTATAATTAAGACAAAATATATTGAGCTACGGCTACTCTATAATTGCTTCAATTACTTTAATCGATATTGTAACTCTTATATAATTGACTAAGATAGAAGGTTGATGAACAAAATTTTGATAAAGTTCTCACACTTTAGGGTTACTCTATGTTGTACTCATTGCATATCAATCTTGTGTATATTCTTTCCTTCAATGATTTCATCTCTATTTTCCATGTTTCTTTCATGTTACATCTTATTGAACAAGTGTAACCATAAAATCCATCTATTTAAGATATTGTAATAGTGTTTTAAAGGTTGATAGTTAAGTGGACATATTGATATTCATTATTTGTGATCACTAAAAATAAATTGGACTAGATGATCTATATGAAAGTTTAGAAAAGTAACAATTAAGAGATAAATCAAGATATAGCTTGAAAAGACCTAGCCTTCATAACAAACTCAATGCATTAATCTCAATAATATGATTATAATAAATACAAATTTTAATTACTCTTAATAAGATATATGGGACATCCAAACTCACTACATAATGAGGTGTTCCTCACCAATTCAATAACCCTAATCCATGTACATTTTTATAGGTAGATCACTATAGGAAACCACTATGGGGTATAAATCAATTGGCATAAAACCATGAGCCAACTAAATACTTTGAAAATATGTAAAATATAAATATATTCTTAATAGTTCTAGATCAGTGTATTCGTAAGGAGTATAAAATATGTAAAATATATATAACATAATCATAACAATCACAAGGGTAAATGCATGGAAATAAAAGAAAAAAAGAAGTTAGAAGTGTCCATTTTTCTTAGAAATTGGTTAAACCTAAACTTTGACAAGTAATTTGAGATGTGTACACTCAAAAATTAAATATATGATAAAACAAGAATTGTAGTACTCTAAATTTAGTTTTTAATTATTTATTTTAAATGGCTAAGGTTAAGAGAGTAAAATGTTGATCACACAAAATTGATCTTATTTTCATCACTAAAACATAATATAGTATTTGATGTGAGTCCTCTATTTTTAATTTCTTGACTTATTTGTTAAAATTCATTTGTAGAAATATAACCAAGAGTGAATAATAAAAGTTATATTATTTTTTAATGATTTTTTGAATTGGATGCATCTTAAAAATTACATCACTAAGCATGTACATCACATAAATTATAAAAAATAATATTTGGATAAGTGCATCAAATTTTATTAAAAAAAAATCAATGCATATGTATTGAGTAATATAAAGACGCCTCAAAGAATAAAAATAAATACTTTAACTTATTCAAAATATTTTTAAAAATATTTATTTAGAAGCTAAGAAGTAACTGGGTATGTGCAGGATCATGATGGGCCAAAAAGTGGCAATATTATGGGTATTTGTAGGGTATGTGGCTAACGACTTTTTTTTTACCCAAAATTGATGAAACAAAAAGGGTTTTTAGAGGAGATTCTTATATTTCCACCAATATCAATTATGATTTAATTTGAATTTAATAAATAATTATTATTCATTTTCTATTAGAATTATGACTAAAGTCATGATCAATAGGTTGATTGAAAAACATCTATTACTTTCAAACAATATCACATTTTTTGAATCAAACATGTGTCACATTCTATGCTTCACATACTATAGGATTAAAAAATAAAAATAAATTTCATGAAGTTTTGACCAAGTTAAAGGGTCAGCATACAAGTTTTATATATTTTAAAAGTTGTAATAAAAATTCATAATTAATTATTTACTTGGAAAAAAAATTACAAAAAAAATATGCATCACATCCTGGACATGTGTCCTCTACTTTATATATAAAATATTCTAAAAAATATTATCATTTTATTATGGTTAGTGGTCGATAGACACCTACTTCTTATTTTTCTAAAATTTAAGTACTAATGATTGAAATTTTTCACCAAATAGATTTTATTTATTTTAAATAAACCTAGTAGTTTAGAAACTACATTCAATTTCTACAGATTATATTTTACATATTTTTTGAAATAATATAGATAACTTATTCAAATTTTTACATCAAGTTTCCTAACAGTTTGCCACTTAAGGGCCTGTTTTTTCCTTGATGATTCTGCACATACCTAACTCATTGCTTTTGTGGTGGTTTCATCAATATTTTGTTATAAAATGAATGAATCTATAACAATGTTAAAAGTTTTAAACTATTAAAAATTAAATCTTTGTGAGGTATCATAGAGGTCTAATCCTTAGGTTTGGTCACCCATGCCTAAAATGGTGGGACCAAATTTTGAATAAATAATGTGCTCACATTGTGTTCATCACCTGCAAGATGAATGAGAAAAAATGTGATAACCCTTATTGTAGTCGCATTTATAATTTTGTACATGCTTTGTAAATTGTGATTTGTTCTTTCTCTCTCATTTATCTGTCTCTATTTATCTCTCCCTCCCTCTATCTCTATCTATCTTTCCCTGTCTATCTCTATATTCATCTCTTTATCTCTCCTCCCTGTATCTCTCTATCTCTCTCTATGTATTCATCTCTTCCTTTCTCTCTCCCTCTCTTTCCCCTCTCTACCACTCTCCAACTCAATCTCTCTCTATATATCACTTCATCTCTCTATCTCTCCCTTCTCTCTCTCTGTAATCACCCTCTATTCTTCCCTCTCTATCACTGTCTATCTAAATATCTCCATCTCTACCTCTCTTCCCCAATCTATTTATTTATCCATCTCTTTATCCCTCTCTCTATATCTCTTCTCTTCCTTTCTCTTTCCATCTCTATAAATCTATATCTTTCCCTCTCTCTCCCTCTATCTATTGTCCAATTTCTTTCTCTATCTCTGCCTCTCTCCCTATATCTCTATCACTAGATATCTATCCCTCCCTATCTCCCTCTATCTATCCTTATCTATATCTCTCTCTATATCTTTCCCTCTCTCTCCCTCTATCTATTGTCCAATTTCTTTCTCTATCTCTGCCTCTCTCCCTATATCTCTATCACTAGATATCTATCCCTCCCTATCTCCCTCTATCTATCCTTATCTATATCTCTTTGTTGGGAAAAGGTTTATTGTACACCTTACATAATGATTATTATGTAAATGGCGCGCTCTGCTCTGAAAATTTTCGTAACTCCTACAACCTTTACGAGCTCTGAATTAGATTGTGGCATACTATTATCTAATATAGGCCATGGCTTAGTTGGTTCTGTGGGGGTCTCGCCAGTTCCTGCTTTCCCTAATGTGGATTTGTGGGCTCCTCCTACCATGCATGTGCCCTTGGAGGATGAGAAATTTGGTTCTCTGTTGGCCTCACAATGCTTGATGGATGTTGGTGGTAAGTAGGCAAAAATTTACCCTTCTCCCTCAATAGCGACTAGCACTTCGAATAGGGGTTTTGGATGTGCATTTGGGGGTGGCTCAAAGATGAGTTTTATGGCTACCCTAGTTAGGCACCCCCCTTCTCAATGAAGCATTCTCCATGAGGTGGAGGGTAACACAAGATTGGGGGTTTCTAGAGCATCTCCTCCCATGCATAAATCCAATACCATTTTATCTTTTGGTGGTGCTCTTATGATCCCTCCCTTTGTTGTTCAACACTCGGCCTCGGCTCTAGAGATCTACCTTGATGATTTTTCCTGTGATAGAGAAGAATTTATGGTCGAACATGCACTCATTTGTCAATTTATGAAGGTTTGGCCTAAACTCTGTGACCTTCATTCTTGGATTGATGCAAACTGGAAAGATTATCTCGAAAATGAAACTAGCATATACCCATGTATGAAGGGGTTCTTTATTTTAGAATTTGAATTTGTGGAAGACAAAGAATTGGTGCTCAACACCAGCCCATGGTTTTTCCATGACAATTTTTTATGCATGAAGCCCTAGTTTCCCTCATTTGATCCACATACAGAGACTTTTGCAACAGCTTTTTATGGATTTTTTTGCCATAACTCCCATTGTAGTTCTGGGAAATTGGTTGCCTAAAGGTGATTGGCAATGGATTGGGGAAATATCAAGGCCTCTCAAATGAGACACTCAACTATGAAAATTTGGCATTTGCTCACTTGTGTGTTGAGATGGATGTTTCAAAAGGACTTCCAGCTGATATTTATCTCAAAGTTGGAAAGAGACGTTGGTGTTAACTAATAGATTATGAAAAGATAGCATTCAGATGCAGATTTTGCTTTGCCACAAACTACGGTACTGCTTAGTGCAAGCGAAAACATGTCGGGGTGCATGCTAATGATGCTCCTATTCATAAACCCTCATGGTGGGAAGGGGCTAAATCATGCCATTACACAATTTATCCTCCTTCAAATATTGCAACTCCTTCCACTCCCACTTCTTTGAGCTTGATTCCTATCCCATCCCCCAATTTGGTGGCTGCTAGCATGATAGATCCTTCCCTCCAGTTGGTGGATGAAAACACTTCATCTCCCATTCATGTAATTGTTTTATAAGATAAATGCTTTGATGCTTGCACTACCAATGTAGACATTTCTTCTCCACAGATCACATAATTGGGCCTCCTTGATAAGGTTGATGTTTCCACTCTTTCGCCTACTGCCTCCCATAACAATGTTGTGAAGATTAGGCACGAGTGTATTGATCCTTATTCAGCCTCTGAGACATAACAAGATTGGACTAAAGTTAGGAAGTAGAGATCTCTTCCCTCTATCTGAATGGCATTAAGAAATAGCGTTAAGGTTTATCATGCTTTGGGTTTGATCTGCCCATTTTTTGGTCCTTTTGTGTTGCACCCTGTTATCAGGGCACACATTTATGCTCTTTTTGGATTTGTATTTTATGGGAGTTGTCCCCTTGACAGTACTTACCTATAAAAAAATGATTATTATGTAAAATATAATATTTAATTGTGATGTTTCTAGGACATCTAGGGATGTGTGTACAACATTGCTGGCAACACAAGGGTAGACAACTAAGAGGGGGGGTGAATCAATTGTCACAAAACTTCAAACTTATTATACTTATTAATCCTTATTCTTAGATCTGGTTAATATCAATGAAAGCATGAATCAACAACACATTAGCCACACACATAACACCAAGATTTTTTATGTGGAAATGTTGTTAGGGGAAAAACCACGATGGAGGTCAATCCACAAGATTATACCCTATTCAAAGTATAAGAAGAATAAATGGGGAATGCACATGCATTTAGGCGCACTGCTTAGAGCTCACTGCTCAATTGCAAAGGAAGACACACTGTCTTACAGAAAGATTTGGATTAAAACCATCTATATTTGAACTGAGAAAATAGTATCTGCTAATGCCCAATTACAGTTCTGGTTAAGCACATGAACACTTCTTCACTCTTCTTCACACTTTTCTCTACCTTTGAATGATCTAAACTTTATTCGCACACAGGACTCATACACTTCACATACTCTTCCACTAGCATACTTCAATTCAAATAAACAATCACTCTTATATATCTGCAACAAGAAATTTCATCACTATAAATCAGCCTCAAAGAGATAGTAAAATAATTACAAGCAATTGACCAAAATCAATAGATAATTTTTAATGCAAATCAACCAAGGTCAGCCACAACTTAGTGAGGACCCAAAACATCTCCAACACAAAAACACTAAACAATTAATTTTTTCTCGAAGATCCACAACATGCTTCACCATGTCGGCCAAGAACATGAAAAACATGAACACGCAAGATAAAATCTTGGATCATGAGCACAACAATCAACGCAGACGTGCAACAAAGATAGAGTATGAACTAGAAACATCCACAAACATCATGAATCACCAAAGAAGCATCCGTAACAACTCAATTAACTGAAATCACATAATTTTCAATCAAGAACACAAACTGAAGTGATAGAAAACTGTCAAAATGAAAATACTCATAATTCAATCAAATCTTCACGCGGATCTCTGAAACTCAACGTGGATAAACTAGACATACTCAACAAGAAACCCTTTAGTCCACAACCTCATATCATCAACGTATGGAACTCACCGAAAGACAAAACTTCACTTCACCACTGACAACCTACAACTCATTCTATTACAATTTTCTCAATATCCTTGACATAGACAGCTTCAAATGCATTAATGCTAATAGTGTTGACATCAATGACAACCACATATCAACAACACAACCACAACATCCAACAAACATATGTTTAAAGTGCTTGAGGAAACTTTGTATATTGTATGTAACATTGAGATGAATATTTAATGTGGGTTATACATTGAAAAATATTTAATATTCAAAAAAAATCGTTTCAAATAGTAAATGAAGGGGACATAGTTTTGTAAGATCATATTTTTAGAGGCACATGGTTCATATAATACCACTTGGTGGTTTTATGCAAGCTTGTTTCTAAAAAATAAAGAATATACGTAGTTTTTGAGGTTCATTGTCACAGTTTTTTATGTTGGCTAAAGTTGATTATGCATCTCTTGTAGATTGCATATGTGAGGAGAAAAACTATGGATTCAAATGTGTAGTTATATAATTCTCATTTTATTATTCACATAGAGTGCAATTAAGGAGTTTGATGCTTCAAAATCCTTGTATGGATACTTTGCAAGTGTATTGTAAATATTTTGTGAGTGCTTTTGGAGGTTGGATTTTTCCAAGGTACATCTTATGTCATCTTGATGTTACATTTATATTTTAAATAAAGACCCTAACTTTACAGTGAATAAAATATGTATTAAATAAAATAAATCTTTAGTAAACTACAAATAAGATATTAAAGCTTTTAAATATGTAGTAACATCATTTTTTTTTAATAATAAATAAGATAATTCTATAGCAAAAAAAAGATAATATATTAAGACTTTTAAATATATAGTCACATCAATTTATAAAAATATTTAGTATATAAGATAACTCTAAAGTTAAATAAATCTTATCTTAAGTGAATAAAAAATTTATGTTTGTTTTTATCTTAAATATTTCTATCTAAAATATGCATTGGATACTTGTCCATCCTAAATAACAAAATGAATATAAACATCTTAGAAAATATTTATGAAAAATATAATCTAAAAGTACCAATTCACCCTAAATAATAAATTTAATAACTCTTACTTTTATTATATTTTATTGCAATTTTATCACTTTACTTTAACTAACACTTTATGTAACACTAGATTCTCACCTTCAAATTTTTAAAATAAAATAAAATATGGCTTCAATTTTTTCTTGAGCTACATGAGATTACCATACCTATTCTTTACTAAGATAATTCTCGAATATGACTGATCTGACTACAAAACAAATTCCCACTACCAATATATGTTCATGATTGTTAATCTCCTTATTCAAAAAAAAAAAAAAATCATAACAAAGAACTCTTTATTCAAAAAAAGAGATCATGTAAAAGAACTTATTCATTAAAAGAAAAGATGAACAATAATCATTACAAACAGATTTAGATAGTGAAATGAAACGAAATATTTTAATATCGATCACTATACCACAAAAGTCTGAAACCCAGGAACAGTACGAGACCATCAGCAAAGAAAAAAAAGACCCTAAACAGATTAAACAGTTTGTGATCTTTACTCAAATCAGCTTTTCGACAGTGGATTTTGATTTTGCAGTGAAAATTTGTTTTGCAGTCAGTACGGCCATTAAACAATCAAGAATTTTCATAGTTTAGAAAAAGAGGAGAAACCGAGAAAAGGTGAGGTAATGGCTCCGGTTTTGGAGGAATTTTCTCTTCCCAAGTTTAAAGAGAATTCAAGCTATTGTACGCTAATAGATGGAAATCAACGGTGTGCGTACGCCATATAAGCCGTCCAAGCCATTAAAGTCAAATTCAGAAACAATGAGTATCATTCTAGTTGGATCGAATACATTTTCATTACGTGCATAAAAGATTTATATGATATGATTTGGTTAGTTGCTGGGAATCGGGGGAGAGATGGGCCCATTTTGTGGAAGAAATACAAGAAAACTGTGGAAGATGGGTTTAACTATTCGTACAAGGAAAAAATGTGGAAATTAGAGAAGAGGGAATCAGTGATGATAACCGATGACTTCAATGGAAGAAGGGTCGAAGAATGTGAGAGGAGAAGGCGTTTCGAGAAATGAAAATCATAATGGCAATGTGAGAGCAATCATTTAAAAGCTGTTTATAGGAAATGTATTTTATATATTTAATATACTTTTAAATTTAATTTATTATAAAAATTTATCTCACATAAAAAAAAATAGTGAAGAATAGTTTGTGAAATATATTTTATTATTTTGGTTATTGGATGGTTTTATATAAAATATATATAATTGTTTAGTAGTTCAATATGGGAAAAAGAATTTTAGTCGAAATTTCTTTGGTTAAGGGTCAATAATTAAGGGTATTTATTCTCTCAAACTCACCTAAAGTATGATCCTAGCTTCATCTCTTTTAGTGTCAAAGTCTTGCATTTAGTACAACTTCATCCCTCTTGGACTTATTCAAAATCATTCAAATTCACCAACAAACTAAAATGAAATGAAATGAAATATTTTAATAACGCCCATGAGGCCACAATGCCTCTATGGGACCCAAGAACAACACAAGACCACCACCAAAAAGAGAAGACCCTAAACACTGAGATCTTTGCTCGAGGTTAGCTCTAAAAGGATCCATTGACAAAAAGAAATATCCAAATTTAAAGCAAGTTTCTAAATTAATTATAACTAGCAATTGCACCCGGGTGTGCAATGGGTAGGATGAAGAGGTGTGTGGAAGGTCAATTAGAAAAAAATATGATTTTTTTGGGCATACGTTTGTGTAATACATGAGGTCAATTAGTAGGTCATTTTATTATTATTATTATTATTATTATTATTATTTTTTATATATAGTACATATAGTTTTATTTTTTTGAATCTATCGAAAGATCAATTAAATTATGAGATTTTTTTATAAATTTATTTTATTTTATTTGATTAAATTATGAGCTTTCTTTTTAAAGTTGAGATCTACAATCTTCTATCTTATTTTATTTTGCTTATATTAAAGATAAAGCAGTAATATAATTAAACCATTGTCAATGTTTTTGAAATCTTAGTCAAGGATATCAAAAGAAGCATTTCCCTAGAGTATCTAGTCACTAATAGCAATATTGGTAGGCATTGGTTAGTTATTGAAATAACTTTTAAAATTAAATACATTGTAAAATAATGAATCATGCACAGGAATTTGTGTTGCCTACACCTACAAATTACATTTTCTTTTGATTCTCTTTCTCCAAACCCTTGTTATTATTTTTGGAGAGACTTTTTTCTGTTTTTGGACATTCTATTCTCATTTTGACAAAAGAAAATTGCAAGTTTGAGCTCTGGAAGAGGGTTTCAGCAGTATACAAGTCTTCTAAGGACGAGATCCCTTCGAGGATAGTGAATTGGACGAAAACCCAATTCACAAAATAGGGAAATCTACCTAGGGTTTCCATTTGGGAATCATTGGTCTTCATCACAGGTTAATTTGCATTTAGAATTGATTGTAGTAGTGAGTTATCATAATATAATTGCAGATTTGTGCTTCTTATCAACAAATATCATCATTTCAGTGCATTGACAAACTAGTCGTACTCTTTGGGTGTCATTTTCAATCAAACCATAGCTAAAAATTAGGGTTTTTAGACCACTAAGGAGCAGATCATACTTTATATCAGATATTTATTATATATGCTTGGTTTCATCAATTAAATATTCAATAAATTGAGTGTTGGCTTCCGGGTATGCAAATTCTATGTAATCGGTGGTTCAATTTCATTCATTCTAAAAATTACATTTACTGTCCTAGGAAAGTTAGAATTCATCATTTTATATCAGTTATTTATGTTCCTTTAGCATCTATTTCTTTTTCGCAATTATCAAGCACAAAACCTCAAAAAAAAATAAAAACCACCAAAAATCACAAAAAAATCATAAAACAACAAAAACAAACAAAAAAACAAATTCCCTATTCACTAGTAAAAGTCAAATTAGAAATCAAACTCAGAAAAATCGGATCAAATTTGGGTTGGGAACCTTTCAAACATTCAAAAAAATATAATATTGTTTGTAAAGGTTTATATAAACTATTAGATCTTGATTACTATGGTTTCTTCCTTGATAAAAGGGAATGCATTTTTTTTAGATATTTGAATGTTCTTTCTTTAGAGTAATGGTGGGATATAAGTATTAGTTAATTTCATTCAAAATTATGGATTGAATTTGTTGAGACCTATAAATTATATAGTATTGTAATTTATGTATTATTTCATTTCATATTATCCAATTGGCTAGTTGGTATATTTTGTGTTGAAGAGACATTCGTACATTTGCATATACTATGATTTATTTCATGTTTTCTAGTTGCATTTATTCAAAATTTGTATAATTATAGATGTTTGGATATGATAATTATTTTGATGAATCTCATGTTCAAACCATTGCCTACTTGCTAACTATAATTTTTTCTTGTGTGGTTAGTATGAGCATTTTCATTTCATTTTGTGGAGTCTTTTGTTAAACTACACTAGAGAATTAGTTGTTTGGTAAGTCTTACTTTGTGATATGGAATTCCTTTAAAGATAACACTTTTCTAATGATAATATTTTTTTTTGTTAAGAAAGAGGTAGTTAGTTTAGAATTTATCTACTTATGCATTCAAAAGTTACAATGGAAGTTCAAATTTTGCATCTCTCTTTACCATTCTCTTCCTCTCCCTATCTTTCATACCTTTTTATCACCAACATTGTATATATTTGATTAATGCATTCTATTTCCAATAGTAGAATAATTTCTAGATTAGTAAGATTAGAAAATAATTTATAGGGTACGAATGGTGTAAATGTCTACATCTTTCAAATCTAACTCATATTTCAAGATTCTATTAGAGTAATTGTGTAAGTCCCTTTGTGTTACTAACAAAAATGGGTAAATAAGTGGGTTATCCTATAGGCCAAGACCTGCTCATAAGGGACTTCTGGGTAGTCATTTTCCATCTTGATAATTTCCTTTCAAGAGAGATGAGGTTCTCAATATTTCATCTAAGTTGGAAAATGTTTCTAAAAACCCATTAGAAATACCTAACACAAGAAACCCATTACACATTGCATCATCATATGAGTATGACATTAGCGTGTTGCATAAAAATTTAAATGCAAATTACACAAATATCTTTTAAATTTAATTATTGTTGTATTTTTTGACAAAATAATAGGGTTTGACCATAAGAGAACAATACTTACCTTGCAATCTCCTCAATAGTATTTATTGGCATCGCTCTTTCCTAGATGTAGATGATAGATATCAACTTGAGTATATTTCTAAGATCATTTTCAACATAATTTAGATATATGAGAATTATTCAAATTTGTAGGGTTCAACTCTATACCTTGTTAGTTCTTCAGGCACAAAAGTGAGCTAGAATAACAAACACTAGTTTTATTAGTCCTAGTGTAGTTTCCAAAAAAAATTATTTTTCTAACACTTTGGTGAGATAATTAGAGATGCATTGTCACAATCAAATCTTCATTGAACTTACAGCTAAATGTCATTATTTTTTATTCAAATTTAAAGTAATTATTTTAATAACTTAATTAGTCTCAAATCTTTAATATAGATGTATTTACTAATTTATCCCTTTAGTTAGATATTTGCATTCTATTAGTTAGATAAAAAGTTATTTATTTTTCTTCTCAATCTTAAAATGATAAAAAGTAAATGCTAAAACAACCCTATTTAACTTTCTTGCATAAAAATCTAATATATCAAAAACTATTTTATTTTATTTATCTTACATCCTAACAAACTTGAAATGGGATCACAATTTTATTGTCGCTCAAAAATATTAGTTTAATATAAAATTAAAATTAAAATTAATTTCTATTAATTTAAGGAAAATGTTTCAACCCAAAAAATTTAGGGTGGATAAGGTTGAATCACTCAAAACTATTTAAGTGGAAACCTAACCCCTCCTTTGAAATAAATTCAATAAAAAATGAATCTCAACTCTAGTTTCTCCAATTAAGATTACTTTTATAAAAATATTAAAATATCTTATCATAATGTTTTGAGTCGAATATATATATGTATAAATTTAATTATAATTTTTAAAAATTTACTACAATTCATTATAATGAAATATGAAGACAGTTAGAAATTAAAAATATATATTATAATTGAAAAATTATGTAACAAATTAGAGAAAAGAATCTTCTTTAAAAGGGTATTTTTAATATGATAAAAAAATAGTTTAAAGGTTATTTCCACCAAAACTATGATATTTTGAGTAAATTAAGTTTTTTTCTATATATTAGATTTTCAAGTTATCTAAGTGAAAAATAATAATAAAATTGTTATATTTTTTTTTAATTTCTCATCACCTCACTTTTTTTAATAATTAACTTAATATTCTTTGAAATTAATAAAAAAGCTATATACAATTAAGTTTTAAAAAATTAAAAGAACTATAAACATAAAATACACTAAAAGTTTCACCTTTCAATAGTTAATATCATTTTTTTAAATTCAAAACATATATATCACTTTTAGACACAAGAAATTGAAACATTATATTTGTGTAGGTCATTTAAGAAAAATGGAACACAGTGCTAAAGTTTCATTCAATTATAATGGTGAAATAAATACTTTGCATTTTTTCCTTTTACTTTGAGTCATCTCTGACAAGGTTATTCCTAATGCAATGACTAGTATAAAATAGTGTGTACTATTGTGTGACAAATAATCTAACCTTATAATAGACATGGCATTTTCCTTGTCCATATTGGGATTGAGAAACTTTTTGGTAGCAAATTGTGCAATTATTTTCACATCAAACAATACTTACACAAAACTACGTCAATTGAAATCATACCCATCTTGAAACATGTGCTACAGACATAACAAAGAAGTTCCAAACATCATAATCAACAAAGTTCAAATCCTCAACCTAAATTCAAATCTCTATATAGAATTCAAATTTACAAATGCAAAAATTCATTCTACAATCATATAAATAGAGCAAAATAATGAAAAATATATTTTTTAATTTAATTATAATTTATTTATTTACAATGGTACTTTTTATCCAAGCCCCAAAGTGAATACTAATATATCAATAAAAACAAAAAAACAAAACAAAACATGACTTAAGAAACGTCTCGTGCACTTAGAAATTCAAGATGTCTCTTGAATACAAAACATCAAGGTCTATAATAAGCCAACTTAAAAACTAAAAATTATGTGAACTCCAAAAACTACTTTCCCCTCGAACACTTACAAGAAGCAAAGGAAATCCTCTTCGTCGCTCTCTTTCAGTTGCCTCAAACTCCAAACATTTTACGCACACCCCATATTAATGCTACTACGGCCGCGCCCGCCAGAACTCCGAATACTTCTTCTTTCCCGCCCGTTTCCGAGTTGGTAGCCGGTCTCGCTCGCTCAGACCTCGCATCTTCTTGGCGCGAGGAAACTGGTGGAGTCCGTCTCTCCTGCTCTGTTCTCACCTCCTCTCTGCGTGAGGAAACTGGTGGAACCCATCTCTCCTGCTGAGATCTCACCTCCTCTCGGAATGAGGAAACTGGTGGAGCTCGTCTCTCGTGTTCCGATCTCACCTCCTCTCGACGTGAGAAAACTGGTGGAGCACGACTCTCCTGCTCCGATCTCACTTCCTCTCGACGTGAGAAAACTGGTGGGGCTCGCCTCTCCTGCTCCGATCTCACCTCCTCTCGACGTGAGAAAACTGGTGGGGCTCGCCTCTCCTGCTCCGATCTCACCTCCTCTCGGTATGAGAAAACTGGTGGGGCCTGTCTCTCTTCCGCCGACCTCACCTCCTCTTGACATGAGAAAACCGTTGGAGGCTCGTGGTGTTTCTCACTTACAGAGGAATAAGGCGCCGCCTTTTTACTTTCTTGCTCTGCCTTAGGTGGTGGGTTCCTTCGTGTTCTTGCAGCCCGCTTCTTACGCCATCTTACTCTAGGAAAGTAATCTTCCCTGCCCATTTGCTCTCTTAAATGGGGTTCGGGAGGTGCCCGGAACAGTGGCCTGGAATAGAGTTTCACTTCTATGTTGGAAACACGGGCTTCTCTGGAGAGCCACAGGCGTCTGTTGTCCTTCGACCACAGTACACCATTCTCATCTTTGGCCACCTCTATCAGTGGAAAACTGCTCGCCTGGAGTCGATTTGAGCGGAGATCAATTAAAGCGTCGCTTAGGAGAAATTCCTTTCCATTGCCAAGCTTGAAATGATCTGCAATGGAGTCCTGAGTGAACCTTAGCTGGTTCGGCCTCACCTTCACAGTTTCGTGATCCATAACAACAATGAATCTCCTGCGCTGATCGACTTACAGAACACCTACATACTTCGAATGACCTTAGTTTCCCCTATATAAATCAAGTACCTGGTCGCAGCGCTCCCTTAATTCACTATTACATCGAATTTGCAGCTTCTTTCGCACGATTGATCAGAGAATAAGTTAGTGGAGATTGGTACGACGAACCCCACTACAAAGTTTCATTCACAATATTTGCTTTAAGGAGAATGACGCCCGTGCTCTACCAAAAAAAATATTCAAAGATGATAATGATTTGTCATTTCAAACTTTTATTATGATAATAAAATATTTTTACCTTTAAGCAAGTAACCTTATAATATAAGTTGAGATTTAAATCACTTAAAATGGTTATTACTGTTTGTACTTGTCAAATTATACTTCTTATTTAAAATAAATATTTAATTTTTAAAAAATAATTTTAACTAAAAAAAAAAAGCATTTCTATTCGTTCAAAAAAAAAGTTTTGTTTTTCTCTTCAATTTATTCAACAACATCAATTATTGTAGTTGATAATAATTACTAGTTATATTACAATATTCTAAATGAAGGATGATGATACAATAAACTTTACAAATAAATATTTTGTCTATTGTAAATAATATTTGTTTATACAAAATGAGTATTATGTACTTATCTCTTATGATGAAGTCCACTTTAATATTTCAGCCACAACAAAGCACAAACTTTTTGACTTCAGAGTGACAATCTAATCATCATGAATCTATGTTGTACAACAGACTTTAATATAGATTATTGTTTTATAATATAATGTGTTCTTGTGGGTCCTCTAAAAATAAAGTCTATAGCCTCTAACACTTTGATTTAGTTATTAAGTTTAAACTATTTTCATGGATAAAATGGCCCTAAATTTGATAGGCCAAAATAATAATTGTTAATAATAAAAAAAAATTTATAAACATACATAGTGTACTATGAGAGGATGTCAGAATTTTAAATTCTTTAGTATAATTAAGACTTAGAATATATTGAGCTATGGCTACTCTTTAATTGCTCCAATTATTTTAATTAATAGTGTAACTCTTATATGATTGTCTAAGATAGTAGGATGATGAAAAAACTATCACTCTTGCTAGAGTTCTCACAGTTTAGGATGAATCTAGGTTGTACTCATTGCATCTCACTCTTGCGTGTATGCTTTCCTTGCATGATTTCATCTCTATTTTCCATGTTTCTTTCATGTTACATCGTATTGAACAAGTTTAAACATAAAATGCATCCATTTAAGATATTGTAATATTATTTTAAAGGTTGATAGCTAAGTGGACATATTGATATTCATTCTTCATGATCACCAAAAGTAAATTTGACTAGATGATCTATATGAAAGTTTCAAAAAATAATAATTAAAAGATAAATCAAGATATAGCTTGAAAACACCTAGCCTTCAAAGCAAACTCAATGCATTAATCTCAATAACAAGATTATAATAAATGCAAAGTTTAATTTCTCTTAATAAGATATATGAGACATCTAAACTCACTACACAATGAGACTTTCCTCACTGATTGAATAACCCTAATCCATGTGCAATCCTTATAGGTAGATCACTATAGGAAACCACTATGGTGTATTATAAATTAGTTGGCATAAACCCATGAGTCAGCTAACTACCTTGAAAAGATGTAAAATATGCATCATATTCTTAACAATTATAAAAGACTGTATAGTTCATAAGCAATGTAAAACATGTAAAATATATAACATATTCCTAATAATCATAAATGTAAAAGCATGAAAATAAAAGACAAAAAATTCAAAAGTGTATTATTTTGGAGATTAGTTAAACCTAAAATTGGACAAGTAATTTGAGATATGTACACTCAAAAATTAAAGATATGACAAGAATGAGAATTGTAATACTCTAAATTTAGTTTTAAATTATTTATTTTAAATGGTTAAGGTTAAGAGAATGGAATGTTGATCACACACAAAAGTGTTCTTGTTTTCATCATTGAAACATAATATAGTGTTTGGTGTGATCCCTCTATTTTATGTTTCTTGACTTAATTTTTAAAAATAATTTGTATAAATATGACTAGGAGTTAATAATAAAAGTTGTGTATTTATAATTTTTTTAATTTATTTTTAAGTGGATGCATCTTAAAAATTACATCACTGAGAATGCACAAAACATAAGTTACAAAAAATAAAATTTGGATAAATGCATCAAAAGTTATAAAGAAAAATAAATACATATGTATGAAGAGCAATATAAAGACACTTCAAAGAATAAAAATAAATACTTTAACCTATTCAAAATATTTTTCTTGAACTAGATACTTAGAAGCTAAGAAGTAACTCATTATTTTTGTGGTGGTTTCATCAATCTTCTATTATAAAAGGAATGAATATATAACTATGTCAAAAGTTTTAAAATGTTAAGAAAACAAATAATTATGAGGTATCACAGAGGTCTAATCCTTAGGTTTAGTCATCCAAGCCTAAACTTGGGTGGGACCAAATTTTGAATAAATAATGTGCTCACATTATGTTCATCACATACAAGATGAATGAGAAAAAATATGCTCCCTTACTGCAATCACACTTATAACTTTGTACATGGTTTTTAAATTGTAATTTTTTCTTTCTCTACACTTTCCTATCTCTATTTATCTCTCTCTTTATATGTATTCATCTATGTGTATATCTTTATCTATCTTCCTCCCTCTCTATATGTATATATTCATCTCTTTATCTCTTTCGCTATATCTCTCTATCTCTTCCTCTCTATGTATTCATCCCTTCCTGTCTATCTCCCTCACTCTTTCTTTATCTTTATCTCTCCCTCTATCTCTATTTCTTTGTCTCGCCCTCTCTCCCTTTCTTCCCCCTCTCTCCACCACTATCTCTCTCTATCTCTATCTCTATCTCTCCCTTTTTTGTTCACTCCTTCTAGATCTCTCCCCTCTCTATCTCTATATCTATATCTATATTTATACCTCATCCCTCTCTCTATATATATCTTTCTCCCTTTGCCTATCTCTCTCACTCTTTCTCTCTCTATATCACTCTCTATCTCTCCTTCTCCATCACTCTCTATCTCTTTGGTGGGACTTAAAAAAAAAAATTGGTTCTAGGCAAACATTTCAAATTTTGGTTGTCCTAAATATAGAATTTTTACTTCCCTATTGCTAGGGTTCAATCTTAGGGTTAAAACCCTCTTTAAACCCTTGTTTATAAAAAACCTTAATCTCCTTCTAATTCGCCATTGACTTTGTTTCAAATTTTCCTAGTTGTTTAAGTCATGACTTATTTCCTTTAGCAGCATCCTTGATTGGCCCATTTCTTCCTAATAAAATATTTGGGTTCGTGCACTTTTAAAATATTAAGCCTAATGTCCTAAGTCTAGGTAGGCTGAATTATTCATGCATTTATATATACTTTAGGTTGATGTTGAAATATTTCATCAAAAAGTGCCTAAGTCTTGTTATGCATTGACATAGGAAGTACCCCATTTTAAGTTTCCTTATTTGCATGTGCTTTTATGAACCCTTTAGTCATGGTCAGTAGGTCCCACAGCTTGCATTTCATTGGCTCCTCACTAGCCCGCACCATTAAAATATTGAATTCAGTGGACGAGTGCCATGTGTATATCCGTATGATGGGCCCTACATGTTTCAAAGGCATTGGTGGTTAAAAGGTTGAAGATCTGATCTAGTTCCAGTGTAATTTTTAAACTAAATCTTGGTCATTCCTCGCCAACCCATGGGGGTCACACATAAATATTTAGATCCCATGTGGGTTAGTGGGTGGCTGCCACATGGCACAATCTATGATGCTCAAGAGATTAACACAATGAAGAAATATTTTACTAAAATAATTCAAGTGACTATAGAGGCTTAAAGGGCAAGCTACTAAAGGGGCTATAATGCACATGGTCAAAAGGTATTGAGATGTTTTAATCTCGACTGTTCATCAATAAAAGAGGTTAATCACATGGGCGCAGGCATGGAAACTTAAAGGGTGAGGATGTTAAGGTGTACATACTCAATCTAAGTCATTCCCTGCTAGCCCGCAACCATTGATCTAGTCCCAAAAATCTCATGCAAGATAGCGGGCTGATGACACACGGACATCACCGAGGATCATAAAGCATGGTGGAGCCCGCTAGATAGAAGGGAAGGTGTTCCACATGGTAGAATTTATTGGCTCAATGTAGAATTCAATATAAGTCAAAATTTCAAGCGTGTGTGACTCCATTTGATTCATTCATCAATTCAACTTGATGAGAGATTGACAGTCAACATTCAAAATTGATCATGGGGTAGATGAAGTCATTTTGGTTCGTGCAAGTGAACAGTAATGGTGAATATGAAATTACAAGTAAAGACAATTGAATGTATTTTTAGCCATAAAAGTAAGATTGCAAGTAATGTGAAATCATTAAAATGATTTAAAGCATTGGGTGACTTGTTGCAGAAACGTTTTGAGCTCTGGGCATCCACAATTAGGGTTTCTCAATGTATCCAAAACAATAAGTCAAAATTACCTTCTATGCATTGAATTTTCTTGTAAATTCTGTAGAATTATTTATTTTGTGAATTAAGTTTGATTAGGGCATCATTTAAGGTTTAACGTTTGTCAACATACATTCAATTGCTTCAAAATTGCCTTTCTTCTTTGTATCAACCTTAAGCCCTAGTTACAATTTGTAAACCTTAGGTCATGTCAATTCTCAATCCAATGGCATCCCCAAAATCCCAATCTTCTGGCTCAGACCCAATGTCTAAATCTAGACCATTATTCCAAGATTTACTAGACCTATTGCCTCCTTCTACCACTAATAATTGCATAGGTTAACCATTGTTTCAAGGTCCTGGAGATCCAAATGGCATTGTTGATAAACATTTATACCATTAAAGATGCCACATTTCTAGTGACTAGATGGACTCTCTTAACCTATCTATTTGGGAAGAGGAAGTCTAATGTCCCAATCAATAATACATCGAGGCTAGATATGGGAAAACTAGTTGTTCCTAATGTATACCCCAACATTGACCTACTAAAATCCATATTAGCTAACTATGACCTTATTGTGCGGGTTATAAGGACACATTCTGGTGTGGAAATGGTTAATATCAAAAGGGAATGGTTTATAGAGGTTTTCAAACTAAATTTTGTGGCCAAAGAGCCAATTGACCTTAAAGCATTGAAGGCAGAATATGAGAAGATTAAACTAATCTTCAAGGTCACACATTTCAAAAATTTCATGGGGAGGGGGGAGAACGGAGTAAAAATTAAGTTGACTCCCTCTGAAAAGGAGTCATTCCCTATTAAAAAGTTTGAGTTCTATTTCCAAAGGAACTTCTTTGCATCGTTTCAGATTCTAGGGTTGGACCCTCCTACATGGATACTAGTAGCCTTTATGTACATGGCAGACAATATCTAGCATCTAATGGTCAATGGTCAATTAGTTGTATGAATTTGCAACCTACTTATTAGATGAAATCCATAAGGGATTGATAGCTCTCAAGACTAGTGAGACTAGTGTTAGTTTTTGGTGGTATTCACTACTACTTCACATGTTTTTGTATAAGGGAGCTAATAATTTTGGAGAGGACATGAAATTGGAAAGACATAATGAGAATGGTGAGGACCTTCCTATCCAAGCATGGACCCATCTTCTAGACATGGATGATCAGAACTCTAGTTTTGTGGTCTTTTCCAATTTTTTCAATTCAAAGTTGAGAGGGATTTTGGTGATGGATCCACCTAGGATCCCTAAAGAGTTGCATGATTTTCTCAAACCCAAGGAAATAAGGCCATAGAAAAGTATTGCATACAATAGGGGAGACATTATTCCCTATCCTGACTGTACAATCCTCTGAATATATGGCACCGATGTCACACCTCATGTCTTCCCAAGGGATGTGCCACTGAGGATTAATTTCCTTGAGGTCATGTAGTAGTTGGGGAATGTTGAAGACACCCACAGGTGGTTGGGATGAAGAAGGGGACTTGATTCCCCACTTGTACTGTATTTTCTAATTTTGTCATGGTTAAAGATGGCTGGAAGAATATCATGCCTAAAATTAAACCTCTTGTAATGAGGAGTTGCAAACATAGAAACCATGATCCAAAGGGTTATATGGTATGGCTAAAGGATAGAATTAGAGGAGGACAATTTTGGCATAATTTTTGTTTTCCAGAGGATGTAATTAAAAACATTTTTTACCACCAACTATAGGAAGAAAGTAAAATGAAATGGTTAGCCTTTGTCAAATTAGACAAGGAAAAATAAGATAGAGACCCCAAGTTTAAGGGGACATATGCTGATATTGAAAATTGTGTTGTAAGAATGGAAACAATATTGAAAAATTAATTGAAAATTTTTGACAGAGTGATTGGTAAACTCAAGGAAGAAAGAGAGGTGTAGGATAAGGGAAAAGAACCCATAAGTGAGGAAGGGCCATCACATCAGCCTCCTCTAAAGCAGTTTGTTTTCTCAAGGAGAAAGGAGGTTGTGAGAAAGGAGCATATTGCTCCCACTCCCACTCAATCTGAAGGATCCATAGTCTCTTCTCCTATTCACCACGTGCCATCTCCTCCACCTATGATGCCACCATCCCCAAAATTCATTGAGCTTGACTCACCTCCAAGGGAGTCATCACCAAAGAAAAGGATAATCGAACCATTAAGCAATGTTGCATCTCCTGGGTTTGTAGATTATCATGTTGAGTCAAATGATGAAGTTAATTTTACCACTGAGGAAATGATGCATAGTATGCCATCACCCCAAAGGGAGGTGGGCCTACATATTCAAAGGTTGAGATTGAGCAAGGCTCCAGTCTTACTAGAGTCAACAATGTCGATGATGTTAGAGAGAAGGAATGTAATGACTTTATGAATGATGACACATTTTTCAAGACTAGTTCCTTTTAGGAGTTTTTTTGGAGGGAGAGGAAAGAAGAGTATGATGAAAATGTGAAAATTAAGATGGTTAAGAACCCAAAGCTGTCAAGGAAGGTCCTTAAAAATAAAATTATTGCATAGATGAAGGAGAAGTAAAAAGAATTAACACTTATAGAAGGAAAAAAACATGTTAGATAGAGTGGACTAATCCTCCTACTCGAGTGGGACATGGAATTTTTCATAGCTTTTGAAATGATGAGTAGGCACAATTTTCATTTTTTTGCAACTAAAGAGGAGGCGACATTAGGTTTATATGGATCAAATTTCAGTCCATAGTGGGATACATTGGCCATCTGGGACCTAGCCCCAAACACAAGAAAACCTAAGATTGCAAGGCCATTAGATGACTTGAGAGGAGGGCTAATAATAAAGAGATTTTCTGACACTCCAACAGTAGAGGTAGCCACATTGGCTGTGAATGTGGACTAGTTCACTAAAGCCACTGTGGAATCATTACAGGAGGAATGTGATAAAGCGAATAAGCAATATAATGACGTGGTGATTGAATACAATAAGGATAAGCAAAAAATTATAGAGTTGCAGTTGGAAGTTGCATTGGTTAAGGATAAATTGCAATCACAACAACCCATAGCTCTATCACAAGTCAATATTCCTCTTTCTCCTTAGTTTCCTCCAGCTCAATCACCACCTCTTGCCCATCCTCCCCCTTCAACTTCTGCAAAATCAGTTGTATACAATCTAGATGATGTGCCCATTGCATATCTCACTCTAGGTACATTTGTTACAGCACAACCAAGGCAAAGGGCTGGTAGAAGGGAGTCGATTGAAAAACTCAATGTTTATTCAAGGAAATGCTCCAACATTTTGATAGGACAATATATATGAATAATATGAAAATTGTAACTATAGTACTGGAGCATTTAAATAAGAATATTGAGAGGAAGATAAATATCATTCATTCAAATTATTCTTCTATGTCTGACACAATAAAATGATTAGATAGGGATAGAGAACTAGCTATCCCATTGATGGAGAAATAGATCCCTAGATTGGAAGCATTGAAGCAAATGTTTATTGGATCAACTCATGAAACCAATAAACCACTCCACATTTCCCCAACCCATAAAATTATGAAGGGAATTGTAGAATATCAGGGGTTAGTGGATCCTATTGAGAATAAGATCAAGGAGCTAGTACAAAACTTTTATGAATGTGATTTTAGATTGCTACCTGATATTTTGAATGATGTTGGGGATGTCAAGCCCCTTTAGCAATGGAGAGATCAGATGAACAGTGTGTTTTCCACACAAGCAACACTCATTTGTGAGAGAGTGGATATTGAAATGCTGAAATATAATATGGATAAATTTTTCTTCACAAGTATCTTCATTGAGGATTTTGATAAAGAATAAAATTAAACAATTATCAAGTATGGCCCATACAGGATCAAATTGGATGAATTTATTTCATATATATGGCCATCTGATGATGACTCTAAACTTTGGAAAAGGAAGTATGTGGATATTTTTTACTTGTGAGGTGATTTTTGGATAAGGTGGTGTAGAGTCTAAAAATGTATTGTAGACTTGGTAAAACCTACACAATTTAGAGGTATGACTAACTGAATAGTCCACTCAACATAGTAAATACTTTCATTAAATTATCAACCAAGGTTTGTAAACTTGTAATGGTGTTGTGCTATATGTGCCTTCAAAGACTTAAAGCTACCTAGGTTACCCTAATCTAAGTATTCTACTTGCTGGAAATTAATATAATTTCATAACAATGAAAGAAACAAACTAGCACTAATGGCTACAGGTACTACAACTTAACCTATAACTAAACTATTGCTAATAGAGAATTACTGAACTAACTCAAAACTGATCAAAACTAGTGATTAAACTTATTATAACCTATGGAGTACTATAGATTAACCAAATGCATGCATATTCATGAGAATTTATTACTATTAATCAAATTATGAGAATCTAATTTAACTTGCATGCAATTCATAAAATAATGATGAACAGAAACAACTACTAAACAAAAATAAACAACAATAAATGAAGTGAAGAATAGTTACCTTCAGTGGCATACTCAAGTGGTTGTCCTCACTTAACTAGAACCAAATCTAACTATCAAATTCTATGCATCCATGTGATTTGAACTTCATTCATTACACATTACAAAAGATTACACAAAATCTTCTTCACAGATTGTATTCGATGAAAATCCATTCTAAATAACCAACAAGGACCTATAGATAATAATTGAAATTGAAAATCAATTAATAACAAAATACTAAAATCAACTAAATAATCTAAGGACTCAACCACTGGTTATATACAAGCATGAGGGAGTTTTATTCTAAGCAACAACTAAATGCAATCATTAACTATCACTCCTAGATATCAAAGTATATAGTTAGGATTGAATTATTCAAACTATAACTGAAAAGAAAAAAAGATTTATAATAGAACTGAAACTCTGTAAAATAGAACTACATGTAAAACACATAAACAGTAATTCATAATCCTATCAAAAAGAGTTATTTTTCCCCATTGCTTTATTAACTTGTCATAATGATGCATGTTAAACTCTACCAATGTCTTCATAGAGTAGTTATTGTATTTAGCTTGATCTGGCACTTCCCCTATTTCATTGTCCCAATCCTCCTTTTGCTACGGGTTACAACTTCTAGTTACTACAGACTATAGTTCCTTTTTGAGCTGCAAGAGGTCAATACACAAAAAATATACACAAATCTAACTACCATAATCAAACACAGAATTCCATCCACATTTCATACATACTCACTTATAAACTATGCAATGGTATTATATTAAACCATATTTCCATTACTATGATTTGCGTCCAAGGTTGTATAATAAACATGAAAAGATAGCATAGCATAGGAGTATTTTCCTTAAAGGTATATCTAATAGTGTATGAAAGTATGCATAAATACAATAGAAAATAAGCTAATAATTGAACCCATCATTCCCCCCAACTATAATTTTACTTGTCCTCAAGAAAAACAATATGGGTACATATTATATTGTAGAGTGATCGCCCTAAATTCCATGACAACATCAACTCCCTTGATTTTTTTTAAGTATAAACCTATGTAAGTTGCAAGTTGTCTCATTCTGATGATCCTAGCTTTCTCACTGTGAGATGAGAAAATGTCAGTGAGGGTCGATTACACTTGATTCATGATGAATCGAAGCATATTGTTTTCAAATAAACCTACATCTACAAACAAGATCATTCAAATTGGAAATTTAAACTAAGTATTTTATTGAAATTGAAAGCTACAAACTAAGAAAGCAGTTAAAATCTTAATCTAACCCATTTGAAACTTATCCTATTTTGGAATTGGTGTCGTGTTGATGTGAAATGACAACCCTTTCCCAATCTCGTGAATAGTGAGCCAATTTTAGTCAATTATATGGAAGAGAATCGACAAAACCATTGTGATTGATGTATGAAAACCTAGTTTATGCTAAAAATGAGCATGATGCAAGCTAAGTTACCATGTTTTATGCTAAAAATGATCTAATTATGCTATTGCTAAGATAATATAAGCTAAAGTTGTGCTAAAAGATGGAAACCCTAATTTATAAACAAGCTAAGCTAAGATGGATGCATGGAATCCATTAATGGATGCTCTAAGCTATGATGCAGTTAAAATTAACTAAGATAAGCTAAAAAGTGAGTGAAATATGAGTGTGAGTGCATATGAATTCAACAACATGACTTTGCTCTGAAAAGATGGATCCATTTGTCTCCAAATAGTGACCTATTTATAGGAGAGAAAATGAGGAATGAAGGTTTGAGATTAAAAATATTAATCAACGGTCCAAGATGAAGGAGATGAGAGCAATGGATCATGGATTCTCATCAACGGATGAGAATGAATGATGGGATTTTAATCAAGGCTTCACACTTGCCTCAAACAAACACACTTTTGACCTGTTCACACAGGTCAAAGGTGACTTGTTCAAAAGGTTGAAGGTTAAAACTTGCTTAAGAAGCCAAGTGAAAATATCCCTTTTTCAAATGATGAAAGAATAAGAATATTCTTTTGGAATATTCTCATGGGTGAGGAAAAAGTTATTTTGCAATTTAAAACAAAGTTTAAATTGTGCAAAAAGGGAATAAGGAATATTTTATGGGAATATTCCCTTTTTAGAGAAAATTTAGTTTAATTACTAATTAAACAAGATTTAATCATGCAATTAGGGAATTAGAAGAATTGAAGTGTTTATTTATTGAATTAAATAATTTAATGAATGGGGGAGAGATGAAATGATATTTAATTAAATAACTTAGGGTTATTTAATTAAATAAGATGATTTAGGGAATTAAATTAAACATTTTTATGTATTTAATTTAATGAAATTAGTTAGCACAATAGATGAAAATGATGTAATTAATTAAATATATAGGCTATTTAAATTAATTAAGTGAAAAGAAGATGAATTAAAGTGGAAATGATGTTAATAAACCTATTTTAAGTGTATGATATCGATTAGGAAATTTTTTAGTGTCTACATTTTGCCCCTCTTTGAAGTGAGGTACCTATTGCTTCAGTTCAAAGATTGATGTTTTTTGGATCAAAACTGCTACTTAAATCAAAAAAGAAAAAAAATCTATTTTTTTAGATGCCCCAATGATAAAGCTAACTCCCTACCCCCTTAAGAAATTGGGCAATTTTTTTGAATTTTGGGTTGATTTCTTGATAAAGGTTCAAAAGTTGCCCCAAGGGTCCAGAAAGGTTCTGGGAGATGGGGATGCAAAAATTATGCCAAAAATGCAAAAAATGATGCAAAATTAGGTCCAAATTGGCAAAATTGGTGAAAATGATAATAAACCCTATCTTCAAGGTTAAATTAGGGAAAAAATCCTAATTTTCTAGCTTAAATAAGCCAAGAAGGATCAATTTCAATTCATTTGTACATTCACACTTAAAGATATTCTTGTTATTTTGAGCTTTGACCCTCGATGAAATGGCGACCGAGCTTCCTAGAGCACATCTTGATCGTTACGAGGAGTTCCCGGCCAACTTCAAGTGCAGATCTTGTTGTGTGACTCACAAAAATGATTTGAAATTTGACTTTTTGATCCATTTATTATGCTTTGAAGTTTAATCTTTATCGGCATCGCTATATAGCGACGCTCAGATGAATTATATCAATGCATATTTATATGGTGATGCTATTCACGATTTAAAATTAGGGTTTCTAATTTTAAAATGCGACGCATGTTTGTTTAGCGATGCTTTAGCTGATTTAAAAATTAGGGTTAGGGTTTTCCAAAGGTTAAATAACAATGCCAGTTTATTTGGTGACACATTTTTTTATTTGTAATTTTACATGATTTGGGCATCGCAATTTGAAATTTGAATATAGCGACACTATTGAAGATAGTGACACTATTGTGATTTTTGAGATGTAAATTCCAAATTGAGTCAAATTTCCTTAATTTCCTGACGTCGTGCACTTCATGTATGTAAGAGGTTATTCCACCACTGATGTCGCAAGAGCATAGGCCCACCATTTTGGAGAGATTAGATGATTTATCAGAGTTGCGCCAGGAGCACCTAGGAGAGATCAGCCTCTAGTATGTCGCATATGTGCCTATGATTCAGAAACATCTTTCCATGATGACTACTTTGTGCGAGAGATGGCACAATGAGACCTCATCTTTTCACCTTCCAATAGGTGAGCCGACGGTGACCCTAGAGGATGTTTGGCAGATACTGCATTTTCCCATTCATGGTGGTTGTGTGATTTATGACACTAATGTAGGGTTTGATGCTTGCCTTGAGGTTATGGAAATGGATCAGATCACTTTGGTTAAACATCATAGATCGACCTCGAGTCATACAGAGGTAATGTTTCGAACTTCAAATTGATTGTTGTAGCCATTATTTTAGGTTTAGTGGCTCCTGATAGACATACGTAGTAGAGGATTTAGCCCAAGATGGGGCTTGGTATGGCATCAGATGTTGCACAGGAGGATATTGTTTGTGTGGGGTCCCATGATGCTAGCCTCCCTATATCATGATATGCATGATTTTGTTTATTGTGATGGGAGATCCATTGGTGCAAGGGTGACTCTGCTACATATTTGGGAATGGGAGCACATTGTCATGCCTCGGCCTATTGTTTAGATGGCATACATGGAGCTAGATGATCCTACCATTTGGAGATACAGAGGTGCCATTACCCTGAGGCACACTAGACAGATTGGGCTCCCATATTGGCGATGAGTGATTGATGATATGATAGTTTTTCGCTAGCACCCGTGGCTTCAGATGCTACCATGGTTCAACGATATCTAGTAGTTATATTTCCCCAAGCAGACTCGATACATGTAGGGTTGAGAGAACCATATTATTGAGAGATATCTACTAGATAGGGTAGCCTGACGGTTTGAAGAGGTCCAGGATAGACCTAATAATGCATATAGGGCCATTTTTGCGAGATCGGCTAGAGAGGTTCCCAAATGGGGACTGACTATCATAGCTCCCGAGGCAGTAGAGAGCTTCATACAATTGGTGGCTCAGTCTTGGGCATACAATTAGGGACGGGTGGTAGCTCAAACTACGCCTGCATATGATGCTTGGTTTCTCCCTCCCTGATGATTGATATATCCAGCGGGTGCTCCTCCTTGAGGGAGACCCAAAGGTAGAGGATAGGGTAGTCAAGATTGCTAGGATGGTCAGGTTTTGAGGGCCCCACCAATTATACAATAGTCTCCATAGGTACAACCATACGTATAGCCTCAGCTAGGACCACCACCACCACCAGATGCTCAGGATGCATAGATACAATAGCTGCAACATTATGTGTGCAAACATTGACTGGTGAGCGGGATCAGGTTCGACAACGGGTTTTGGGTTTTACTGCTAAGTGAGACTAGGCACGATAGCAGGAAGTTGCGCTCATAGTTGAGAGAGATCAGGCATTATAGCGAGTATAGGTTGTGATGGGAGAGAGAGACCAAGAGGTTGCTCAGCATCAGTAGATTGAGGTGATGATGGTGGCCACTCATGGTCGGACAATTTTAGTGTGATTGTATAGAGAGATCATTATAGAGGTTGCATATTAGCAGAAGCATTATCATTGTGATGAACCAATGGCATTAAGACAACTGAATTTTTCACAGTGCAGCGATGCATGACCACGAGTAGAGGATTAGACAGAGAGGTAGGTTAAAGATGGTAGTAGCCATCAAGGCTAGCTATTATGTATAGACACCTTTTTATTTTTCCCCATTCTTTATCATAGATATACATTCATGGGATCCTTTTTGATAGCCTCATGGATATTGTACTTTTGATCGATGTTCATAAAATGATCCATATTTTGTACCATGACACTCATTTTTTGATATATATATGATATGAAGATGGATGATTCATTCTATGATATGTTCACTTTATTTTATGTATGGATTCTTATACTTTATCATGGATGGATGCATTTTATTTATGCCTATGTGATATGTGATGATCATGATATGAATGGATGCAATGTTATGTTCTTTTTCATTATCTTTTCATGATATGATATGGATGGATGATTTATGATATGAAGATGTTTATGGATGCAAATGAGGTGGATGCGTTTCTTTTTATATATTTTCTATGCATTGTATGATGACGATGTATGCATGTGGATGTATGGATGCAAATTCCTATGATATGCAATGATTTGAGATGCTTAAAATAACAAATCTCTATTATTCATCACAACTCAAATGATTATACAGAATGTATGGTGTGATATGCAATGATTATGTTGATGGATGTTTTATGATTATGCTATGATTACATGAGATGCATGTATGTTGATGCTTTGTGGATGAAATGTGGATGCATTGATAATGTTTTTGTTGACTATCATGATACCAATTTAGCACGGAGAGAGGATAGAAGAATAAAGAATGAATAACTATTGATGATAATTGCTTCAAAACATCCAACAAGTTCTTGATCCACCGATACTTTATTAGAGGTGGTGATGAGACAATACAAAATGCAGGATGAGTTGCTCACACTTTGGGATTGGGATTTTTTGTCGTTCCTTATTGTTTGATATAACACAGACATGATGCATCAAGGTATTGATAACTGGGATGGCATTGTATCTAGTGTAATGGACTTTGACTCAAAAAATAGATAGGATAGTTCTTGTTCATGTCTTGACATACGAAAACATTGTTGGAATGCAAGTTAGAAGCTTAGAACATATTAGACCAAAGCATACGCAATAGTCAACAACATATCCTAAATGACCTTCCTACACACAACTAAGCAAGTATGTGCCAAGATTATTTTACAAGAGCATCCACAAGCACAACAAATGAAGATAATGATTGATTCCCCATTCCTTTCTCTCTCAAATCATTTTTTAGATAGTCATCATCAAGATGTCCTTGGAATGGGTCATTAAAATAAATCATAAGAAAGATCAAGAAAAACAGTCAATGTTATCTATAGCTCTTGCCTAGTTTAAGTTTAGCTAAAAGTTATTTCTAATACTAATGTCCATTGTAGGAAGGATACATCCTAGGACATGTTGATTAGAGAGTTGTTTGATATTGGGACAATGATGCTAAGATGAGACTTCATTGCTATAAACTTTACTGGCGTGTTTGTATGTGATCTAGACTTTAGATTTTGACTTTTAGGTTCACACTTTATGACTTGTTATTCCTTATGTCTATTTGTTTCACCAAAGGTTGAAGGTGACGGTGGATTTATAATTATGGGTGAAAGATTATTGCGGGTGTAAGCAAAATGGGATGGATGGGTTTTGGATTTTCTGGAATATTTTAATGTTTTTTGTATTTTGAGAATGTTTTGAGTTTGTTTTTGGTCTTTTTGAAAGTTTATATGGATGTTTATGTTTTTTTTTTTAGGTTGTTTAGGTTTTTCTAAGATATGTGAGGTTTTTTAGGTCTTTTGATTTTTTTCTATTGTTTTTGGATTTTTAATTTTTAAATGTTTTTGTATTTTCTTGAGATATTTGGATGTTTAGGGTTTTAAAGACTTTACCAATGTTTAGGAGTTTCTAGAATTTTCAAGTTTGACCAAGAACCTAACTAAGGAGAATACCTATCCTAGGGGCCTCGGGGTTACGATCAAAGATAAGCCTTTCCTCGTTATACACACAAGGAACCATAGTTTGACTTATAGACCTATTTACTAGATGAAATGCAAGTGAAAGATGCAGTTTATTATGAGAGACTCTTAAAGGACTAACCTAGGGTATCTCGGGGGCACATCAATGATGGACTTGCCTATGTTCAAGCTCAAAGACTCATAGTTTGACAAGGTACTTTTTTTGGATTTTCGATGTTTGACCTTTTAAGGGATTTTAATGTGATTTGGATGTTTTGGATTTTGTCTTTACAATTT
>VDFB02058242.1:207014958-207034953 GCA_007258455.2 Sequoia sempervirens | reverse complement strand
CCTAAACTCTGTGACCTTCATTCTTGGATTGATGCAAACTGGAAAGATTATCTCGAAAATGAAACTAGCATATACCCATGTATGAAGGGGTTCTTTATTTTAGAATTTGAATTTGTGGAAGACAAAGAATTGGTGCTCAACACCAGCCCATGGTTTTTCCATGACAATTTTTTATGCATGAAGCCCTAGTTTCCCTCATTTGATCCACATACAGAGACTTTTGCAACAGCTTTTTATGGATTTTTTTGCCATAACTCCCATTGTAGTTCTGGGAAATTGGTTGCCTAAAGGTGATTGGCAATGGATTGGGGAAATATCAAGGCCTCTCAAATGAGACACTCAACTATGAAAATTTGGCATTTGCTCACTTGTGTGTTGAGATGGATGTTTCAAAAGGACTTCCAGCTGATATTTATCTCAAAGTTGGAAAGAGACGTTGGTGTTAACTAATAGATTATGAAAAGATAGCATTCAGATGCAGATTTTGCTTTGCCACAAACTACGGTACTGCTTAGTGCAAGCGAAAACATGTCGGGGTGCATGCTAATGATGCTCCTATTCATAAACCCTCATGGTGGGAAGGGGCTAAATCATGCCATTACACAATTTATCCTCCTTCAAATATTGCAACTCCTTCCACTCCCACTTCTTTGAGCTTGATTCCTATCCCATCCCCCAATTTGGTGGCTGCTAGCATGATAGATCCTTCCCTCCAGTTGGTGGATGAAAACACTTCATCTCCCATTCATGTAATTGTTTTATAAGATAAATGCTTTGATGCTTGCACTACCAATGTAGACATTTCTTCTCCACAGATCACATAATTGGGCCTCCTTGATAAGGTTGATGTTTCCACTCTTTCGCCTACTGCCTCCCATAACAATGTTGTGAAGATTAGGCACGAGTGTATTGATCCTTATTCAGCCTCTGAGACATAACAAGATTGGACTAAAGTTAGGAAGTAGAGATCTCTTCCCTCTATCTGAATGGCATTAAGAAATAGCGTTAAGGTTTATCATGCTTTGGGTTTGATCTGCCCATTTTTTGGTCCTTTTGTGTTGCACCCTGTTATCAGGGCACACATTTATGCTCTTTTTGGATTTGTATTTTATGGGAGTTGTCCCCTTGACAGTACTTACCTATAAAAAAATGATTATTATGTAAAATATAATATTTAATTGTGATGTTTCTAGGACATCTAGGGATGTGTGTACAACATTGCTGGCAACACAAGGGTAGACAACTAAGAGGGGGGGTGAATCAATTGTCACAAAACTTCAAACTTATTATACTTATTAATCCTTATTCTTAGATCTGGTTAATATCAATGAAAGCATGAATCAACAACACATTAGCCACACACATAACACCAAGATTTTTTATGTGGAAATGTTGTTAGGGGAAAAACCACGATGGAGGTCAATCCACAAGATTATACCCTATTCAAAGTATAAGAAGAATAAATGGGGAATGCACATGCATTTAGGCGCACTGCTTAGAGCTCACTGCTCAATTGCAAAGGAAGACACACTGTCTTACAGAAAGATTTGGATTAAAACCATCTATATTTGAACTGAGAAAATAGTATCTGCTAATGCCCAATTACAGTTCTGGTTAAGCACATGAACACTTCTTCACTCTTCTTCACACTTTTCTCTACCTTTGAATGATCTAAACTTTATTCGCACACAGGACTCATACACTTCACATACTCTTCCACTAGCATACTTCAATTCAAATAAACAATCACTCTTATATATCTGCAACAAGAAATTTCATCACTATAAATCAGCCTCAAAGAGATAGTAAAATAATTACAAGCAATTGACCAAAATCAATAGATAATTTTTAATGCAAATCAACCAAGGTCAGCCACAACTTAGTGAGGACCCAAAACATCTCCAACACAAAAACACTAAACAATTAATTTTTTCTCGAAGATCCACAACATGCTTCACCATGTCGGCCAAGAACATGAAAAACATGAACACGCAAGATAAAATCTTGGATCATGAGCACAACAATCAACGCAGACGTGCAACAAAGATAGAGTATGAACTAGAAACATCCACAAACATCATGAATCACCAAAGAAGCATCCGTAACAACTCAATTAACTGAAATCACATAATTTTCAATCAAGAACACAAACTGAAGTGATAGAAAACTGTCAAAATGAAAATACTCATAATTCAATCAAATCTTCACGCGGATCTCTGAAACTCAACGTGGATAAACTAGACATACTCAACAAGAAACCCTTTAGTCCACAACCTCATATCATCAACGTATGGAACTCACCGAAAGACAAAACTTCACTTCACCACTGACAACCTACAACTCATTCTATTACAATTTTCTCAATATCCTTGACATAGACAGCTTCAAATGCATTAATGCTAATAGTGTTGACATCAATGACAACCACATATCAACAACACAACCACAACATCCAACAAACATATGTTTAAAGTGCTTGAGGAAACTTTGTATATTGTATGTAACATTGAGATGAATATTTAATGTGGGTTATACATTGAAAAATATTTAATATTCAAAAAAAATCGTTTCAAATAGTAAATGAAGGGGACATAGTTTTGTAAGATCATATTTTTAGAGGCACATGGTTCATATAATACCACTTGGTGGTTTTATGCAAGCTTGTTTCTAAAAAATAAAGAATATACGTAGTTTTTGAGGTTCATTGTCACAGTTTTTTATGTTGGCTAAAGTTGATTATGCATCTCTTGTAGATTGCATATGTGAGGAGAAAAACTATGGATTCAAATGTGTAGTTATATAATTCTCATTTTATTATTCACATAGAGTGCAATTAAGGAGTTTGATGCTTCAAAATCCTTGTATGGATACTTTGCAAGTGTATTGTAAATATTTTGTGAGTGCTTTTGGAGGTTGGATTTTTCCAAGGTACATCTTATGTCATCTTGATGTTACATTTATATTTTAAATAAAGACCCTAACTTTACAGTGAATAAAATATGTATTAAATAAAATAAATCTTTAGTAAACTACAAATAAGATATTAAAGCTTTTAAATATGTAGTAACATCATTTTTTTTTAATAATAAATAAGATAATTCTATAGCAAAAAAAAGATAATATATTAAGACTTTTAAATATATAGTCACATCAATTTATAAAAATATTTAGTATATAAGATAACTCTAAAGTTAAATAAATCTTATCTTAAGTGAATAAAAAATTTATGTTTGTTTTTATCTTAAATATTTCTATCTAAAATATGCATTGGATACTTGTCCATCCTAAATAACAAAATGAATATAAACATCTTAGAAAATATTTATGAAAAATATAATCTAAAAGTACCAATTCACCCTAAATAATAAATTTAATAACTCTTACTTTTATTATATTTTATTGCAATTTTATCACTTTACTTTAACTAACACTTTATGTAACACTAGATTCTCACCTTCAAATTTTTAAAATAAAATAAAATATGGCTTCAATTTTTTCTTGAGCTACATGAGATTACCATACCTATTCTTTACTAAGATAATTCTCGAATATGACTGATCTGACTACAAAACAAATTCCCACTACCAATATATGTTCATGATTGTTAATCTCCTTATTCAAAAAAAAAAAAAAATCATAACAAAGAACTCTTTATTCAAAAAAAGAGATCATGTAAAAGAACTTATTCATTAAAAGAAAAGATGAACAATAATCATTACAAACAGATTTAGATAGTGAAATGAAACGAAATATTTTAATATCGATCACTATACCACAAAAGTCTGAAACCCAGGAACAGTACGAGACCATCAGCAAAGAAAAAAAAGACCCTAAACAGATTAAACAGTTTGTGATCTTTACTCAAATCAGCTTTTCGACAGTGGATTTTGATTTTGCAGTGAAAATTTGTTTTGCAGTCAGTACGGCCATTAAACAATCAAGAATTTTCATAGTTTAGAAAAAGAGGAGAAACCGAGAAAAGGTGAGGTAATGGCTCCGGTTTTGGAGGAATTTTCTCTTCCCAAGTTTAAAGAGAATTCAAGCTATTGTACGCTAATAGATGGAAATCAACGGTGTGCGTACGCCATATAAGCCGTCCAAGCCATTAAAGTCAAATTCAGAAACAATGAGTATCATTCTAGTTGGATCGAATACATTTTCATTACGTGCATAAAAGATTTATATGATATGATTTGGTTAGTTGCTGGGAATCGGGGGAGAGATGGGCCCATTTTGTGGAAGAAATACAAGAAAACTGTGGAAGATGGGTTTAACTATTCGTACAAGGAAAAAATGTGGAAATTAGAGAAGAGGGAATCAGTGATGATAACCGATGACTTCAATGGAAGAAGGGTCGAAGAATGTGAGAGGAGAAGGCGTTTCGAGAAATGAAAATCATAATGGCAATGTGAGAGCAATCATTTAAAAGCTGTTTATAGGAAATGTATTTTATATATTTAATATACTTTTAAATTTAATTTATTATAAAAATTTATCTCACATAAAAAAAAATAGTGAAGAATAGTTTGTGAAATATATTTTATTATTTTGGTTATTGGATGGTTTTATATAAAATATATATAATTGTTTAGTAGTTCAATATGGGAAAAAGAATTTTAGTCGAAATTTCTTTGGTTAAGGGTCAATAATTAAGGGTATTTATTCTCTCAAACTCACCTAAAGTATGATCCTAGCTTCATCTCTTTTAGTGTCAAAGTCTTGCATTTAGTACAACTTCATCCCTCTTGGACTTATTCAAAATCATTCAAATTCACCAACCAAAGATCCATTGACAAAACAAAATTGAGCAAGTTTCTAGAAATTAATTATAAAAATACAAGAACTGTAACGAATAATTGTGTTTTAGAGATCTAATTATAATTTATAGTAAGCATAACAATAAAACTAAAAATAATGTAACAAATATCATTTTAAAATGTGAAAAAAAAAAAACTAAAAACTAAAGAAAAAAATCATGAAAGAATAGATAATCAACAATCTTGAAAATAAATTTTAAAGTTTTAAAGTTCCTTGAAATAAAAACACGAAAAATAAATACTTATAAAAAAAAGTCAACTTTTTGGTTGTTCTATTTAAAAATGCAATCTAATGGCATTCTTTTGAAGGGAAAACACGAAACCCAAAAAAATCAAGTTTAATAAAAAGATTTAGCAATGTTTTAAATAAGTATGTTAAATCTTTCAAGGCACCTTTTGAGGCATATTAGGAATGAAATGCCTTGACTTATTTTAGGATGGGATTCAATGAAGCTCAATGGAACATATAAATGTCTATGCACTTTCCATTCCATGATAGCACACTATCAGCTCTAATTATGACTATAAGAGGATGTTCTTATGAGCATGACTCATATAGTTGTCTACCCTCAACATTGCTATGTGCACCTTATAAACTCAAACCTATGCTAAACTCTAGCATTTCAATAAGACATTTGACATTCTTAGCTATCTCTATGTCATCATTCTTGATAATAATTGATAAACTAGAGATGGTCTCTCTAGTGTCAATAATATCAACCAAGGAATTGGTTGTTATTCACAAAAGGTTCTAGGTTCATGTGAAGTGGAAATCATGGTTGCTTAAGCTAGGGGTGCTACAAACACAAAGAACAATTATTGAAGAATTTTTCAAGTAGATCTCCCATGGATTTATAAAGCAATTATAAGCAAGGTGTAATGCCCAAAACTAAAATCACAAAAATAGGCTAAGCACATAACAAAATTACCAGAATTTTAACCCACAACTCAAGACCAACTCACAAAAGTATTTTTTTTTAAGGCAAGTATGGGGAACCTAAGGGGCCAGACCCAATTCCTCGGGGGCTCATCTCTAATGACCTTGCCTATGTATGTAATTCACAGAGGATTCATAGTTCGACACTAGAACTTTCAAAACTATACTCAAATCACACTCAACCACTGTAATTAGTAAAATGTATAAATCTTATCATCCTCAGCATATCATAAAATAATTCTAAATTACCTTAAGCATTAAATCCAATCATAATTTTATCAACTTTCATTCATTTAAAATGTTATTCTAACAAGATTACTTTGTCAAAAATCATGAAGTGACCCCTAGATGTATTATGAGAACTTTACCAAGTTGTGTTAATGTATTCTCCCCCCTTGTATGGACTTCCTCCTGTAAGTCCTTAAGGAATGAGTGCAGAGCCATGTGTTTCTTACTATCATCAATTCTAGGAATAAAGAAACATATTTTAGCACATCGTCCATCAAGGAAGAAGAGTATTAGGTGATTAGTTTCTAGTCTTAAGTCTCAAAAAATGAATTATAGAAATAAATTACTCACAATAAAATATTTATGTAATTTACTTCCATGACAATGATTGTTAGCAACCACCCTAATATTAAATTTCTTAAATATTGTAAGAAAGGAGGGTCTTACACAAGGATTTTCACCTTGACATGACTATTAGAGATGACATACACCATGCCTAGCTTAAAAAAATCATAAAAATGATTGGTTGTATCATTGAAGCATGTTAAATGTATCTCACTTCCAAGAGAATCAAGAAGGTTGAAACCAAAATTATTTCCATTGTTTATTATTTTAATGTTGCATAACATACCCTAAGCTAACATCCTACCTTGAATCAACCATTTTTCGTTGCTAAGGAATAAGTACACCGATTGGGATGATTACATTAGGCATACTTAATTTATTGATAGGATATTGCAAGGCTAAGCCATGTGATGATGCAACAACATCGAATGAATAAATTCCTATTGTAGAGACACCTAAGATCTAATTGGAAGGAACATAGGAAAAAAAATAGGTGCAAGAATAGGAGATTGAAAAAATCAAACCTTCAAAGAGCGAATAAGAATTGACCTAAAAATTATAAAGAAGAGAAACATAAACACCTAGGAAGGTCATTGAATTTAAGGTAAAAAATGCACATGAGTATGTAGGGGTTGTTGCAACCAATTCCTTACATAATCTGGTGGAACACCAAACAAGCATAACCTATCAAATACACAATGGACTTATCCATAAGACCACATCTAGCAATAATTTTATTATATTAAAAGGGAAGGGTAGCATTGTGCATGTGTGTTCCATCAAAAATTTGAAGGTGACAACTTGAGTAACGACTAGGCTTGGACACAATGACCTCTAATTAAATGACTTTGAGGGAAGGGAATAGGCCAAAGGAGTTGGTAAGAACTCTATTGATCACATAATTTCTCAAGGTGATGTCCATTCAAGGAAAGTGAAGAGCTAAGGGAGATGAGCATATCAATATTTTAAAATTATGAATATGTAACACGAGAATAATATGAAACATGGTCTAGAGGAGCATGCATCCAATTTAAATGAGAAAGTAAGCATCCTACATAATAATGAGAATATTTAATTTAACAATGGATACTATATAGAGAATTTTGAGAGTAAGAAATTATGTTAAACAAAATATATGTGTAGCCCTCAAATTGAGAAAGGTCATCTTAAAGGAGGGTATTTCAACTAATGGAAAATCATAAAGATAATAGATTTCTAAAATTGTTGTAACAAAAGAGAATTATATTTACAAGTACAATATGCAATCATCTTATACAATTATCAAAGAATAATTGTTTACTTACAAGGATTTTATTTATGATTGAATATAGAACTAATAAGCAATATCAACAATTAGCATATTCAAAATTGAAATAGGAATGTAAAAATAAAAATTTACAAGGATGTATGTAAAAAAAGTTCATTGATAATACATATTAGCCAAGTAGCATGGAAGTGCACATAATATCTTAGTTTATCCAATTGATAGAATTTATCATAGAAGAGATCTTTAAACTACAATTTTATAATTGATCAAGTTTCTCATACATTTTTTGAACTCAACCAAAGAATCTTGGAATTCTTGTATCTCATCCTCCTCCAACAATTATCTAGGAAGAGCCATACTCTTGGGTAAGTGCAAAAGATGGAGGACCAAAAAGTGGCCACACCACTATTTGGCCCCCTAGTAAATATAATGCAAACACATTACAACTCACTCACATTTTTTCTTTAAATCAAAAAAGAAAGAGGGGGAGAGCTCATTTGAATTCAACCTCTCAACAATAAAAATTGGTTTGAAGTCCTTTTAGAGCATGCTCATATTGTGGAATAGGTCATTAGCCACCATTCGTTTGCTAAATCATCACCAAAATTCCACCATAACATCACCAAGAGGTAAGCTTTTTTAGTTTTATAGTGTAAAAATTCAATTAAATGGATAGATAGAAAAAAAATAGTGGATTTTCTTTAATTTCTAGGAATAGACAATACCCCACTAGTTGATGAAAACTCCCATTCACCAATCCATGAAAACCTTACTAAAGAACAACCACAACAAACCCCTCTAATAGTGCCTCAACATTATCTTGGGATGTAAGAAAATATCTTAGGGAAAATATAAAACAGCAAAAGAAAACTTGAGGCAATAATTGGAAGGTTTACCTATCCATCAAGAATAAACTCACATAGGTCTACCCTCGCCAATTCACTAGAATATATTTTCTCTCACTTAGTATCCATGAGTGGCCAAATCGACACTTGATAGAATAGGAGGGAAGAAAAAGATAATTTTATGCAGAAAAATTATCCTATGAGTAAATAAAATAAAATAAATATTGAAATGGACAACTTGTATGTGTTGTTCATTGACCCATATAAACTGATGTACCCATACACGATGCTTGCATGAGGTTCCATGTCCATTGCTTCCACCACCAAGAGATAAGGAATAAATTTTTTGGATAGGTGGTGGATGGTTTCTGACCATCCTCCATGCAATAACAATGAGGTCCTATGAATTTTTTTAAGGAATCTCTATTACAATTCTGTCCTTAATGAGATCTTAGATTACTTTGACATTTGATATTTCTAGGGTAGAGGTTGGGGCTCAACATAGGATAGAATGGGGACACAACACATGCCCAAAACGAAGGACCTAGACCCCTCACTAGAACAAATTTTGATCATGTCACTATCCCTTCCATTGTGAAGGAGGGTTTTGAGGTTGAGACCCTATAGTCCATTAGCTCACTCACTTAGACCCCTTTACATTATGCTAGGCCTCTAGCATAGTGTGATGTGGGTGATTCTTCCAGGTCCCGACCTTCTCCTCACTTATGTTTAAATTGTTGTTTTCATTGTGCTTATGGGTTATAGGATTACTAGGATTCACATGGAAAACAACATGACACATCTATATTAGATCAAATTATCATGAAAGATGAAAAATTTTGGATTGAACATTTGGCAATGATAGACAAGTAAATTTGAATACGGTTAAATTCAATTAATCATATTTTATTTTGAAATGTAAGATAAACTAAATTAATAGTTTTATTGTAATAAAATTTTAGGGTCAGAGTGTTCACCCTACATCGATAGCCATCCACCTCCCATTTACATGGCAATGTCAAGTTCACAGGTATGTAACTAGTAAATAAATAATAAATACAATTTACATGTGAATAGTATAACCTTATACAAATGGTAATCTTAAAAATCACATTACATGTTGAATAGGTTATTGTTGGTCCTTTGACATCAACACCTATTAGTTGGAGTGAACATACATCTTACATTGAGGTAAGCTTGAGTATTTTAAATAATTAAATGTTTATAAAATAATGTTAGGTAGATTTTATCAATTTAATAATGTTATTTCATTTTCAAATGATGACATCATTTGATACTCTTCCTAATATTCATACCATAATGGAGCATGGTGTTTTTGTAGTATTATCATCTTTGATGCCTTTGATAGAGGTATGAGCCAAATTAGTTCAATTATTGCATTCAAAGTACACCTAATCCCATCCCATCCCTTCTTTCTCATCACTATCATTTTTCTCTTTCCTAATCATAGATTGTATGTACATATTCATTCTTTATTTCTTCTATATGTCCCTACACTTAATGTATTAATACATGGTCACTTGGTCTTCATCTCCATACAACTCATCTCATCATTGCATTTTATCTTTATTTAAGTGCTTAGATTTGTTATTCTAAGCATCTTAAATCATCATTTCATGTTTTCATCTTAAGTGTTTATATATTTTTTATTTTAAGCATATTATCATCATTACCTTTTCATCTTAAGTGTTTAGATTTTCTATTCTAAGCATCTTAAATCATCTTGCATGTTTATTACATTTTATATCCACAACATACATATACATTCTTCATTAGATAGATTCTCGATTTATTTTAAACTATATACATTATTATCTACATTAGCATTCACTTGCATATGTCATAAATCACATACACCAATACAAACATCATTATTACTACATTGATATCGTAACCATCATTAACATAATCCATTCATGATAATCATATATGTCAATCTCCTCGACCTCCTTGATCTAGCCAATCTAAATGTCCCAACCCTTAGGTGATTTATATAGCTTTACAAAATATGTAAGTTTTTTTTTAACTTAACAAAACACATATGCGTTTTTCTTAGTTTTGGGATTATAATGGATTTAACTTACCGAAACCCAATACACTTAACCCTAACACATATACACTTAACCCTAAACTATATACCCATAACTTGAAACCCTAGATACCCAATACCATCAACCCTAAACCCTATCCCTCAACCTTAAACCTTACACTTAGCCCTAGGCCATAAAGCCTATACACTCTACCCTAGACCTTATATGGTCTTCAACCCTAAACTCTATACCCATAACTCAAAATCCTATACCCTATACCATCAATTCCCTAAACCTTATCTCTCAATCCTAGGAACTAAAGCCAATAGGTTAAACCCTTAACCACATACTCAACCCTAAACCATATACCCTCAACCCTAAAACCTATACCCTATACCCTCAATCCTAAACCATATCTCTCAATCCAAAGCCTTAAAGCCTATATGGTAAACCTTCAATCCTCAACCCTATACCATATACCTTCATGACCCTAAACCCTAAACCCTAAACCCTATATCATATACCCTCAACCCTCAACCATATCCCTTAATCCTAGTCCCTAAAGCCTAGGGGATGAACCCTTGACCCTTACACTCAATCCTAAATGATATACCCTCAACCCTATACACTATATATCATATTCCCTCAACTCTAAAACCTACACTCAACCCTAGGTCGTAAAACCCATACACTCTACTAAGTAAGCCATATACCTTCAACCCTTAATGTTCCTATAACCTTAAAACTAAACCAAGTATAACTCAATCTTATACAAACTCAATCCTAAACCCTAAACCCTACACCCTACAACCTAAATCCTAATACATAAACCTTATATCCTATATGTTAAACCCTAAAACCTAACATTAATAATTTAACACTAAAACTTACATAATTAAATTTAATCCCTCAACCCTCAACTCTCAACTCTCCATCATAAACCATCAAGAATGTGATGCTTAGAGAGATGTAGAGAGAGTTAGAGACTAAGGTGGAGGGAGAGAGATTTGGATAGTTAGATTCAAGAACATGATGCTTTTAATGCAGGCCAAAACAATATCTCCTTTGGCATAATGCCAATATTTTATACAATGAGTTATATAAGGCTAACAATAAAATATAGTGAGTACATCAAAATCTAGATATATATTGTGTTTATCAATTCATTATAAAAAAACTATTTATGGATTATTACTAAAGGTCATCCTTATGGTTTACTAAAAGGAAACCACTTAAGAGGACTAATTTACTCCAAATGATCTTACTACAAAAGGGGTATTTTTATTATTTTTACGTAAGTGATAACTTGAGTCTATAATAGAACTGACAATCTTAAAATCTTCCTATTGCAAAACTGAAAGCTAATTGTTCATGCACACTTATAATTCTTGTATGCATGTAAAGTGGATATAATAGAAATATTCATAAAAATAGCTTAAATCAAACCAAAATGCATGCAAACCTCAAAAGATTGAATGTATTATGCTAAGTTGTTGAAGATTTGAATGTGGTTGCTCATGAATCTAGCAACATAATAATAGTACAAAAGATGTTCATATGAAAATGGGATGGGAGACCTCTTCTTTATGGAAATCCAATTTCAAATTAAGGGCTAGGATTGAAAGATGAAGAATGATGTTGATCAATGAATGAAATTTCTTACAAGTAAAGAAAAATAGGGTTTAGTTAAGGATGGACGGTGGAGATTAAAAGGTAATGTCACATGATCAAGGGTGAAAATTAAATGAGATGAAGAAATAAGAATGACATGAAAAATGAGGTTGTTGGAATAAATTAATTAATTATAAAATTATTTAATTTAGAAAGGAAAGTGAATAATTATAGTTTATTTATTTACAATGGTGTTTTTCATCCCAAGCCCCAAAACTAGTGAATGTGTAAGAGAACACTAATATATCAATATAAAAAGAAAATTAAATGTCTTGAGAAATGTCTCATGCTCTTAGGAATTCAAGATGTCTCTTGAATTCAGAGCATCAAGGTCTATAATAAGCCAACTTACAACTAAAAATTATTTGAATTCCAAAAGCTACTTTCCCCTCAAACACTTACAAGAAGCAAAGGAAATCCTCTTCATCGCTCTGTTTCAATTGCATCGTTCTCTGAAAATTTTACGCACACCCCATATTGTAGTTACAGTCGCAGCCACGACCATCACAGCTACGAATACTAAACCTAGATCCGGTCTCCCTCGATCAAACTTCACATCTTCTAACCCGGGCGTTCCCAAGTTGGTAGTCGGTCTCCCTTGATAAAACTTCACATCTTCTTGACGTAAGGAAACTGGTGGAGCCCGTCTCTCCTGGTTTGATCTCACCTCCTCTCGGGGTGAGGAAACTAGTGGAGGACGTCTATCCTATTGTGATCTCGCCTCCTCTCAGGGTGAGGAAATTGGTGGAAGACGTCTATCCTACTCTGACCTCACCTCCTCTTGACATGAGAAAACCGGTGATCTCGCCTTCACACCTTTTAATATAAGATTCAAATCAAAGCACAATTTGCAAATGAATAAAATCCTATCTATAATTCAACACACTTCTTAAATTCTCATTTAATGCTATTAAAACGAGTATCCTAGAATTGTACAATAAACCTTTATTTTTGAATTAAGTTTGATTATGTTGATCCTGCTTCCTGGCAGAAACTGAGACAGGAAGACCACTAGAATCTACGACAGGAATTATAGTAACAGAAATTGTGATAGCGAAATAATAAAGTGTTCTATTGAAATGATATGCTATCAACAATGAATTCCAATCTGCACGAACCAAATCTTCAATTCCTAAATGATTAATAAATACATGAATGAGTAAAGAAACCAATCATAACTCTAAATACTCAAATCTGCTATGCATATAGAAAATTGAATTCCATGTGACTGTAAATAATCAATTTATGTTCAGAAAAGAAATAAACTTGAAATCAAATCACACATTAAATTACAACACTGGAAACTGCAAATAGATCATCAATTGACGCGAGGAGTAGGCCCTGCCTCCTTGGTTGATTGATGATAGAAGTATTAACGTGCTCTTCTAATTCAACTCAATCATACACGCATACAATGGATTTTGAATGATTTTTGAATAGCAAGACAATATTATATTAACATTTAAATATGAAGTCTTTAGGCTTATACATATTTATACTGGAGAAAGCACCGATAAGTTTACATAGTTTTTTTATGCACTACTGCCAACAAACCATTAAGTTTTATAAACAACAAAACATACGAGTATGATAAAACTAACATTTGACCATTGACCAAAAATATAAAAGTCTTTAACAAGCATTATCCTCAAAATAAGTATGAACAAAAACACCTTGGTCACTCCTCGTCCATGTCCTCAACCATCTATGCAGTTTTCTAATTACTTCCTGCCAAGTCATTCGACCACAGTACACCATCCTCATCTTTGGCAACGTTTATCAGTGGAAAATTGCTCGCATGGAGTCGATTTGAGTGGAGGTCACTTAAAGCTTGCATTAGGAGAAATTCCTTTCCATTGTCAAGCTTGAAATGATCTGCAATGGAGTCCTGAGTGAACCTTAGCTGGTTAGGCCTCACCTTCACAGTTTCGTAATCCATAACAACAATGAATCTCTTGTGTTGATCAAGTTACAGAACACCTACATAATTCGAATGTCCTTGTTTTCCTCTATATGCATCAAGTACTTGGTCACAACGCTCCCTTAATTTACTATTACATTGAATTTGTAGCTTCTTTCGCACGATTGATCAGAGAACAAGTTAGTGGAGAATGGTACGAGGAACCCCACTACAAATATAGTTTTTAATACTCTAAATTTAGGTTTTAATTATTTATTTTAATTGGTTAAGGTTAAGAGACTAAAATGTTGATCACACACAAAAGTGTTCTTGTTTTCATCATTGAAACATAACATAGTGTTTGGCATGATCCCTCTATATTATGTTTCTTGACTCATTTTTTAAAATTAATTAGCCCATAGGCTATTGTAGGTGGGAAATCCTACCGAAATTGTCTATTGTTTGATGCCAACCTGGACGACTCTTTTCCAGACTAAAAACGATGGGCATTTTTGCTGTGTGAAGCTGAAGATAAGATTGATGTGCTGGAAATAGGAATGATATGATGGAGAAAAAGAGTTTTATGTTTCATTTAGATTTCTATTTTAATAAAACAACAGCTTTTACTGCAGTTTGCATGCTGCTTTTAATACCGTGAGGAGACAACTTGGAGTAAATAGGAATGGTCCCAAACGTTGACAAGCATGGCCTCACGCATCTTTCACCATCGGCTAAATATTGCAGGAGAAGGACAAGAAGAATGGTGTGAGTGTCGAACTCCATTCACGTGGGAAGTTTTCTGCTGTCTGACGGAAGATAGTCTGAGTTGCAGCTACTACCATGGGTTCGATTTGCGATTTCTACTCACCTTATTGGAGGCATTTTGATATTAAATCCCTGGGTGTCACTTTTATAAGCAACAAACCCTTATTTAAATCAAGATTTTTGAAGGAGATTGGACAACAATCGAAGGACGCGACCTCCTGCTTGAAAAACGTCATCTGTAGTTGTTGGATGCAAGGTTGTGGTTGGTTTTGAGGGCCTTTTGAAGATGTGAGGAGTTTCCACGTTGGGCGCCATTCATCCTTGCTGAATCGAGTATTTTGAGGGAGTTTGCAGGTCGTTCTTTTACTGCAAAATATATAACAAACTAATTGAGCTATGTTACCAAATGTTGGAGCTTTATTATATTCAATAGCTTAGCCAATAGACTCTGTAATAACTAACATTAGGCTGAAATGCTTTTGGGAAAAAAAAATTCACGATGCTTTTGTCTTTTTCCTTTTTCTGACAGAGCAACAATGGTATTTTGTACCAGCCTGCGAGTGAATATTTACCAATGATGGACAAGGTATGAGCTAACTTTATTCTTTTTAGTTTTATAGACACTACTCAATATCATCTGTAGAGAGGTGAAATGAAATGATTCCTATTAGCATGTCAAATTTTAGTCTCATTACCAAGATTTATGTTGCAATCCTTTACCCTTTTACTGGAAGATGTTTAGCTGTAACTTATAAGCCTGAGCCAAATTTAGAGAAACGGAGATCCTTTCTTCCCTGCTCACACCATGCAAAAAATTATAAGTTTATTGTGATTGTTTATATTGTAATACAAATTATAGCAGGTGCTTCAAATGCCCACTATGGTTTAGATGCGTATTTTTTAAAAAGCATTTAGATGGAATTTGTAATTTTTCAAGAACTGTCTGAATCCTGTGAGATTTTATTAGTGTTACTGTTAATGTTTTCTATTGAATCATACCCTTTTAGCAATGTCTCTATGCTTGCCAGGATCTCATCACGTTAGAATCTTACTGGTTGTTTGCTCATGTAGATATTTGCATCATTGGTGGAGAAGACAGAGAATTAATGGAGCCATGGTTGAAAAAAACAAATTATGTGTTTTTGTCCATTAACGCAATGCTGAACAGAAGGTAGGTTTGGTCATTTAACTTTTGTTTCCAATATATACTTGGTAACACTAATTAGCAAGAATTATTTATAATGAAAGGAAATTCATGGTGCATGTGAACTACCTTAAGTGAGAAGCACAAGGATGCTTATGCTTTGCAAATTGTTTTGATGCAGAGTTGGACTACATTTAAAGAACAAATATTCAGTGTACTGAAAGAGCACCATGGATTCGCTTAACTGAAGGAAAAATGGTAAGCCTTTTAGAAGCACAGACTATCTTGTGCTTTGCAATGAAATATTAGAGTGGTGACAAAATTCACATGTATTCATACCAAGAGTTGCTTTCATGTAGGTTATAGGGCTTTTCCCACCAATCAAATGGGATAAGGGAAAGGCCCTTGAATTTTTACAAGAGTCACTTGGTGAGTTATTTTCCAAAGATCTGCTAAATGTCATATCTTTATTGTTTTGAAATCGTATCAGAGTACTTGGGGGCTTTTAGCTTCTTCTTCCATTGAATAGATTTTTGAAATTTTATTAACCTGTAACGGTTTTTAGCAAGAAACTGGACAGTTGCTTCTCCCATGCAAGGACCTCTCTTATCTCACATTGCTGATTCTTTGCAAGATTAGCAGATTGTAATAATGTACTACCTTTGTATATAGGAGACGATCGTACAGATAAAGATTCTTTTAAGGTAAGATGTTCCCAAGGATGAAATTTCAATTTTGTGCCATTGAAATAAAGGCTTGAAACCTATCTTTGAACTTGTGAATGTGACAGCCTGATAGGTTTTAGTAGCATGGTGTTCAGTTTGATGATAAACATGTACAAAGCTCTTTCTCATGTATTTTGAGAAATTTTATTGGCATACTGCATGTGGTTATCCCAAGTACTAAAATTTCTCTTCAATTTGATAGATACTGAGAGACAGAGGTCAAGGTTTTGGGATTCTCGTCTCTGATGCCCCAATGAAATAAGTGCAAACTATTCTCTTAAGAAACGATATGAAGTTTTACAATATACTATGTGAAAGGGATAGGGTTTGTTTTGTATTAATTTTTTTGTGTTTTCTTTCACTTAATTTGAAAATAGCACACTCCCTTTTGAATCTTTTTGAATGATACAGAGTTTTGAAAACTCTTTAGTAGATATTAGTACTCCTGCCCTTCCATTTTCAAAAATCTTCATTGATGATAATTTTATATGCATGCCTTGTAGGTTATGAAAATTTTGCAACGCCTCAGTCAGTGGAAGCAGCAAATGCCAAAGGGGGCTCGGATGTCTAAAGTATAAATGCTCATTCTAAATCTACTACACAAGTCTCGATCTCAGAATGGACAGTGTGCATAGAGAGCCCCCTAATTAAGGGTAGTTTTATAATGATCACCAATATCTGTGTAATACGCCATCATTTTGTATTTCAAATTAAAGTTTCTGATAAATTTGCCCAGTTGCTTTTGTAATTGAGGAATGCTTCAATTCAATCAACCTAGCAAGTTCTAGTGATTTTCTTCACCACTTTGTATTCAGAGATGTTAAATTGTGAAAAGAAAAAAGAATGGCAGTCCCAATTACTAGAGCAATGGCAATCTACCTAATTTTGTCACGGAACATATTCAATTTTTGAAAAGGAAATGTAAAAGCTCTCTTAAGAACTATTCCACGATTTGCTATTATTGTTTTGGTGTCTTAGAATGGATCGTGATGAATCATTCAAGTCTGGGTGGGAGAGAAAGAGACGGGGCAGGAGAGTGATTGGGGGAGAAAAATGTGAAGAGGGAGAAGGGGAAAAATGTGAGCAGCAGAGGTAGTGAGGAAGGACAAAATGGGAGGAGAAAGGTTTGTATACGCTATTATGTACATATGGGTCTATTGAAAGGGCTTTAGAAACTTTCAAGAAGATGCAAATGGGTTCATCATCTCCTATCATTTATTTCCCTGGCGGTTTATTTTTTGTGTCGTTCCTTCCTGCCTCCCACGCCGCTGCTGGTATCCGCTCCTCCAAACTCTTCCTCGCTGGTAATATTTCTTGCTCAAATTTGGTGAGCTCTACTATCGTCACCCCTTCCTGATGGTGTTTAAAGTGGTTGAATTACAAGTTTATGTGGGTAAGTAACGGGTGATCCCATAATAGTGGTTTACAAGTTTTGGCCAAATTGGACACTGAATTTTTTTTTTTAACTAAATCTTCACATTCATGCACCTATAGCGGTTAAACAGTGAGGAATTTGAAGATGATGCAAACTAGAGTCTTGTCACATTTTGTCTGTAGATTCTAAAATATTTTTCAAAATTTTTGGAATCAGATTGCACTTCTTTTCCATCTCCCATGAAAGCGGTTTTTCAAAATAGCATTTTAAAAGTGGCGCTGCCATGCAACACATAACTTTTTTCCTTGAAGGATAAAATTATAATTCTTCAAATTTAGATTTGTAACTCCGATATCTAGTGCTTCCACTTGGTTAGATAGTTTTTAATTGAATATTTTTTCTTTAATCACGTTTTAAAAGTCAAACCAATTACAATTCGGACACAACACCTGCATTATAATGCATAACTTTCTTGTATGTATGAAATTTTTTTCTTTTGGTTGGATCAAGGACTCCAATATCTGGTGCACTCATATTTTTCAAAAAAAAAAAATGATAATCTTCTATTTTCCACATGTGTAGAACAAAGAGTTTTGTTTTCGGTGAAAAACCTATATTTAGTAAAACTTAAAAAACAAATAGATAATATAATCAAAACATATTAAAATTATATTCGTTTGATAGCTCGTTTTGAGGGAAACTTGATACTAGTCGGGTTTCTGAGATCTCCTCCATTTTCATTCTCAAATCGAGCTTCGAAGTGCAAAATTTTGAGCAATTTTGGTGCCTGCTCAAGAGGATGTGGGTGAAAATAAGGGGGTTCGGTCGAATTACTGTTTGGTCGAACAAAAATCAAATGTTCGGTCGAATGGGGGTTCGACTGAACCCATTTAACATACAATAAAAAAATAGATTTAAATGGGGTTCGGTCAAACCCCATCTATTAAAAAATAATATTTAATATTAATATAAATATAAATTATATTCTTTTTAAATTATAATATATAATATACTTATTATTGCAATATATTTTAATAATTATATTATTATTATAATATATAACTATTATTATAATATTAAAAGTATATAATTAAAAACTATATATATTATTATTATAATATTAAAAGTATATAGTTAAAAACTATATATTATTTTTTTCTAATCATGGCTTTTCAAATCTTGGATTTTCAGGCTCAACACAAGTGTCGTGAAAACACTCTCCTTAGGCAGGATAACGAGAAGCTTCGTTTGGAGAACATGGAAATTAAAGAAGCCATGAGAAATCCCATATGCACCAACTGCAGAGCACCTATTGTTATTGTCGAAGTCAGTCTTCAAGAGTAGCAACTGCGTATTGAGAATAGTTGGTTGAAAGATGAGGTTCGTTTGCACAGCCTAATTAATTTGATGATGCATATTCCAAATTTTTGTATTCTCAAAATGTAAATTGTGGTTAAAAGGATTATGAATCACTCCTTTTTTAGCTGTTCCTATTCTGATTGTAATGTATTTACAACCCTACGAACCTCCTAGATTTTATTTTCTCTAGAAATATTTTTAGTGTAGTGATTTTCCCACAATGATGAAATTGCTTCATATCATATACTGTATAAGATTTAGAGACCTGGAAGGTTATTTTATTCTGATGCTTTAAATCACCTGAACAATGAAATTGAAGATTCATTAGCTTTGTGCTTATGGGTATTCTTTAACTATTCTTATATTTTTTTAATGGGCCTACATGGATTTTTTCAGCTGGAGAGGATGGCAAGTATGGCTGGAAAATTTTACGGAAGGCCCATATCATTGACTTGAGAGAGAGATATGGAGGGAGTGGGAGAGAAAGGGAGTGTGGGGGTAGGAGGGAGAGACTTGAGAGAGAGAGAGGGGGGGGAGAGAGATAAAGGGTAGGGGGTATAAGGGTT
>VDFB02058242.1:206992221-207014858 GCA_007258455.2 Sequoia sempervirens | reverse complement strand
GGGGATGGAGATGTGTATGACACTCATCTACTTTGAACTTGAGGGCTGCTCCTATTTAGTTCTCGATCAAGCTTCAGTTGTTACAATAAAATGTAAAGACATTAATATATAGAAATTACATTATAAAAAATGTTATATTTAACAAAATAATCAGTTACTTCCTCCAAATGATCTCTCTCCATATTTTCCATGGTAGTAGTCTTAGGTTGTGGCAATCAAATTTCCAATAGAAACCATCTAGATAGAAATTAAACTACAAAATAATAATCATTTGATTTTCCAATAATAAACAGCTATAACAAAGAATGTAATTTAAAATTTACTAATATGCCTCATACCCCTATCAAAGGCATTGAGCTATCAATTGCAAAAGACACACCATGCTCCATTTCCATATGAATATCGGGAGGTGTCTTTGCCTGCATCATCTAAAAATAAAACATTATTCAATTACGAAAACTAGAATAGTGATGCAGTTCATGGCTTATAATGTATGAGATAGTCAACAAAATCTTGAGTACTTTGGTAGACATGTATGAAAAATGTGGTAGTATAGGCATGGCAATGAATTATTTGAAAAAAAATTGAGTGTACTTTGATAAAATGCTTTGGTAGACATGTATGGAAAATAAGGTAGCATAGACAAGGCAATGAGTTGTTTAAAAAAAATATTTGAAGAAATGTGGTCTCATGGTGATGGATCTCACCATGAGACCACATTTCTTCAAGGCATTTTTCTAACCAACACATTTCCTTGTCTATGTTATTGCTTAGTATTATGGTTTGATAGATTTTTTCCAAGCATCCATAGTTTGTTTGAAAGCACATGTTTTAGGCTTTTAGCCATAGCAGCAAGGAAGTGAACTGTTTGATAAAATTCTCTGGTAGACATGTATGGAAAATGTTGTAGCATAGACAAGGTGGTGAGCTATTTGAAAAAATTCCTTAAAGAAATGTGGTCATCACCATGAAACCACATTTCTTTGATGCATTTTTTCAAATAGCTCATCGCCTTGTCTATGTTATTGCTTACTATTATACTTTAATATATTTTTTCCAAGCATCCATAGTTTGTTCGAAAGCACATGTTTTAGTATTTATTTGAGGCAGTTTTTCAAACAACTCACTACCTTGTCTATGCTACCAATTACTATTATGCTTTGATAGATTTTTTTCAAGCATCCATAGCATAGACAAGGTAGTGAACTGTTTGAAAAAATGCCTCAATAAAATGTGATCTCATGGAATTCCATGACAAGAAAATGCAATTGGCAACTACTCCTAGTTATTAGTTATGCAAAGTGAAGTAATTGCATAACTGCTTATGTTGAATTTCTAAAACACTATATTGTAATTGAAATTTTTCCATCTATCAACATCTAGTTATTAGTTATGAAATGTATGGTAATGCTTTGAATTTGAAAGTTGTTTAATGCAATGTAATCAACGATATGAATATAAACTACAAAAATCTATTAAGTACAATTCATTAGTTAAACTCTTTATTTTATTACCTAAGTGAAGCTTTGAACTCCACCTCCATTGGAAGGTGTTGTCGTGAAATATCCAACATTAACCTATTCAACATCCAAAATAAGATATTAGAATACCATCCATATAACAATGTTATTCACATGTAATATTTATAATTGTTTAGTAGTTACATACCTTAGCAGTACATGTTGTAGTGTAATATGAAGGTGGAGAATAGCTAAAAATTGAGTGAACACTATGACCCTGAAATTTCATTACAATCATTAAACAAAATTAGTTAATCTTGCATTTCAAAAATGAAATTTAATAAATTAAATTCAATTAACTTGCTAACATTTACCTGAGTATCAAGGTCGAAAGCCAGAGTAGGAGGGCATTTGCATTCACCAACTATTGAGTTGTAGATGTAGCCTACGCACCTACATCTTAACTATTTGTGGGGTCATAACCGCAAACTGAACCGCAAGCTTGAAAAGTATGGGGTGGAACCCTACTCGTCGAAGTCACCTCGACTCATGTTGTGTTGTAGGACTGACACGCTCTATGATGCTTTAGGTCAAGGAAGTAATGGATTGTAGTGTCTTGACCTCAGCGCTATCCTTCACAATGGAAGGGATAGCCATGTGCTCATGGGCTAGTTTTTCGAGTGCACATCTCACTGGCCACTGTGGGTCAAGACATGCCCCTGGTCTATCCTGTGCAGATCCACCACCTCTACCCTGAAAGTCTTGCATATCAAAATAGTTGGGAATTTTGTTGAGGACAAACTTGCAGTAGAGTTTCCTCAAGAAATATTGTGGAACCTCATTATTGTTGCATGGAGGATGGTAAAAAACCATCAACCACATTTTCCAAAAATGGTTCTTTATCCCTTGGTGGTTGCACCAATGGATAGGGAACCTCTTGCTTGTAGGGTGTAGAGGTTGATTTGTACGTGGGTTTATGAAAAGGGAACACATGTCAAATTTTGTAATTTTGTAAATTTTTGACTTGTTTGTAGGATAGTTTATCTACATAATATTTTTTGTACTCTCGTCTCTTCTCCACCCAATGACTTAATTGCTTGATAATTGACTCTACATGTGATAACATAGATTAAAGTGATTGTGCAAGCATGGTTCTTTCTGAGGTTGAACTTGCAAGATCTTTCAACCTCACAATTAACTCAATTTGTTTTTTTCTATTTTTAATTTCTCCCATTGAATTTTGTTAAGCTTCAAGGGGATGTTGAGGAATTGTTGGAGGTGTTTGTTGGGGTTGTTGTTCAGTAGGTATTTGGTCATGAGGTGAAGAATGATTTTGAGGAGGAGAATAAGGTGGAGTATCAACTCCTAAAAAATAAAGAAATTAACATCAAAAACATATTAAGTCTACATATTAAATAAAAAATTCACAAAAAATTTAAAAAAAAACTTACTCCTTTCAGCTCCCCGTCGATGTGGCAGAATTCTAGAAAAGAATCAATGAATAAATCGTGAAAATTGAGCTCTTTATAATGCTAGCATGCTTGGGAAGGGTTTGCAGAGTGAAATAATGAATTGACTTTGCTTTTTTTTCTTATAACATGACAAAACGTGCCTGTATTATAGCTTTGGTGTGACCGAGCCTTAGGCTCAATCACACCAAGTCATAACGCGATCACGTTATAACGTGAGTGCATTATATCGCACTTGCATTATGGATTTTCAAAAAAAAAAAAAAAAATTTGGTTACTTTTTGGTCCCCCATCTTTTTGCACCCGCCCATTTCAAAAGACAAAAAGGACATAATCAAAAAATCTTTCCCACCAAGGAAACAACATGTAACGAGGTTCTATCATCCTTTCTTTGGTTATTGTTTTTCATGCAATCAATTTGGTTGTAAGGCAATAAATTGTAGAACTCTTGTAAAACTTCTTGGGTGGAATAAGAGTCCTTGTGGATTTGAAAGTAGAAATTACAACTTATTTGCTCCTCTAAACTACAATGTTGAAGTTTATAAATGCAATAACTATGGGCATACAACAATTTCTATAGATTTTTTTTAGAGACACCAAAGAAAAATAAAAGGGAGGATGTTGTGACTGAGCCTTTCCCCACGACCTGAGCTTCAAGTCTCTACAACCATTTTCCTAATAATATTTGGAGGAAAATTACCCCAAACACAAAAACATCCAACTTTGGTGTCACTAGCCCATCTCAAAGATACTTTGCAGGCATGTACCCGTGAGTTTCAATTATATGACTAGTTAATGCAATAACCCTTTGCTAGATTTAACCAATATGAAGTTTCAATTAAATAATATATTTGAATTTTATTCTCATTAAAGTGTAATTACCTTTCAATTTTAACCTATCCATTTGGCTTCTAATGGGGACATGAACGGTGACTATTCAGCTTCCATGAAAAATGTATAAATAGGCTCAATTCATAGCCAATAGATAGAGTGGCAAGCATACATCTCTTTGGATTAGTTTGTCAAGTTGTGACATACATCTCATCTGATGGGTTTCTAAAATTATATCAACTCTCTAAAATAGTGTCCAATGGGCATACATATCTCCTATGATATTACCCAAATTGTATGGATTTGAGGCATACATCTCTCCTATGATATTTCCCAACTTGTATGGAATTGAGGCATACACCTCTCCTATGGGATTGCCTAATTTGTATGGATCCAAGGAATACATCTCATTCACGAGCTTGCCCAAAAATTTGTAATATCTTTCATATTCTAAATAAAAAATTATTTTTCATGTTTCTCACTTTATCTATTATGATTTACAATACTACCAGCACCTTGTTGAGTATTGTCCTCCAAATTCTCAAGAATAATTCAAATCAATGATATCAGAGCAAATTTGGTTTTCCTCTCGAGACATCACAGTTGATTTCCATGAAAAGAGGAGGATGAGTAGCTATTTGATATGAACCATGTGGAATATATTAGAACAGATATTGAGGGTAGTGATCTTGACACGAGAAGGAAAATTGCCTCTGTCATCCTCACATCTCTTGCTATTGTGTTTCTCTTTGTGGTATATTTTTTAATAACACTTGTTATGTGATTAATGAAGAGGAGATGTCGTCAAAGTATATAGGATGTAGAGACAAAATATTGGAGGTGGTTGAGATGCCCCAAGAATCGAACCCATTTCTCTTTGAGTTGTCAAATCTACTCGAGTCTGATAGATTAATGTAGTATAGCCTAGAAGAGCTTTGCGAGGTTTTGTGCCCAATCAAAAATTTGCTTCATCAAGGCATTTGGTAAAGAGTGTTCAAAGACTTGTAAAAAAATTCATCCAAAGTCAAAGTTTCTAAAATAGAAACTTTCTATTTTTAGAAAGTTTCTAAAATAGAAAGTTTCTAAAAATAGTCTTGGTTCAGGGTTTTTGGGTTTGTTGTCAAATGGATGTTGGAAAACCTTTCTAAAAATAGAAATTTTGTAAAAATAGAATCTTTGTTTGGAGGGCTCTAACTGATTTTAATTGGTCGAAAATACTTCCCAATCAGGTTGGTCTAGTGAGAATTGTCAAAAGGTTGAGATTTTTTTGGTGGGTTAATTCTACTTTTTCAAAAGGTGAAGCACGAGCTCCAAGGTCATCAATGGAGGATTATCTGCTACTAGGTATCGGATTCAAAGTCTCAAATGTTGTGCAGACAATGTCAAACTGTCAACGATCAAGAATAGGTGAAGTTTATGTGAAAAGGAGGCAATCTAAAAATGGTGAAATTTATAAAAAAAATCTTACTCTGGGATGTGTAGGCACCCTTTTCCAATCAAGGTACCTAGCATTTGGTGCCTTAGTCATTTTTTGGCTTCTGTCGTCCGTTTGAAAATGGTGAATCTTGCTCGTCAATAACCTTCAGTTTAGAGGTTGAGTAAAGCTGAAAAAGATATCATTGAGGTTCAAACAAGTTAGTATGCCCAACATCTGGATGCAAGTGTCTATCATCATGTGGAAATCAGTGATCAAAAGATGCAGTTGGCAAAGGTGAAGATCAAGGATATCAAAAAAAAAGTTGAAAATTATTGAAATTTGGCTAAGGCATGGGATGCTTGGCACCCCTTCAGCCAAGGGTGCCTGGGTTTTCAACACTTAGAATATTTTTGACCCCAACATGCCTTCTTTCTAGTTCAGCCTCCATTAGTCACTTCTGAGGTATTCAATTATGATCAAACAATGCCAAATGTTGATATGAAGCTAGGGATCATGACAGTAGTGGTCAAACATGAGATTGCCATGGTTAAACAGATTTTATCAGTTGGAAATACTAGATTCCTGGCTTTTCAAAGTTGGAGGCAAGCCTCGCCAGAAGCAGAAGCAAGCAAAAAAATGAAGAAAATGCATAGTTCACTAGAGAGGTTTTACATGTTTGATGATGTCATCGAACGTGTATGTTTTTTCCAAAAATGTGTCTTCACATGTGTGCTTTTTTATAGATACAAAGAAGGAATTCATCATTGCATGTGCAAAAAGACTCATATTTTTGCATACAAAGTTTCTATCTTCAAAGATAGACTTCAAAATTTAAGGGCTTTTACAAAGAAAGCACTTTTTCATCTTCAAACTCTATTCACGAAGGATTTTAGCATTCATTCTTCATATTTTGCAGGTTGGCATTCAAAGGAAGAAAAATATCATTTTCTTCTCATGAAGATTTGGAAGCTCAAACAAAGTGCTTTTTCAGTGCTCTTTGTGGATTCATGATTGGGAAGAAGCACAAAGGCATGCTTTTTCATGGTCCAAAATTCTAGGGCATTGCATTTCATAAATAAGTGGTCAACTTTTTCAATTTTTGTTCACCTAGGTCCATCTGCTTTTTGCTCCTCTTGAAGATTGGGAAATTTTATATTTTCAAAAATCTGCTTTTTTGGTGCTATTTTAGGAAGCCCTCAGCTTTTTCAAAATCTGATGAACTGGGTATCTTCAAAACGTGATTGTCTACAAAATCTAGACCTCAGCTTTTTTGGGGTGAATCTACTTTTTTAATACTCCCGATAAGGAGGTAGTTACCAGCTTTTTAGAAGATATATTTTCCCAAATTATCAATGAGTGAGTGATCTTTTTGGGGCAATGGAGATTTCCAAGAATAGAACTAAAAACAATAATTAACTTGATGCCTTTTCCGAGTTTAACTTGCTATTCTTGTTTCATGCTTATCTATTATTTGTAAAATAGAAAATCAAATGTATAGTTGGAACTTTCCCTACTTTTAAATTAGTTAATTGATTTTAGTAGATGGTAAGTTAGTTGTCTTGTGTTAGTTTTAGAAATAAATCTTGCGAGTTGGAAAGTCTATTCGGCTTAAAGCAAGGAGATTTTAGGGTTACCTACTCCTTGTTTGTGTATAAATAAGGGCAGCCTTGCCCATTATTTTCTAACTACCATTGTGTTGGTGTTTCAATTCACACCTCTGGAATGCAAATTAGAAACAGACAGCTATGCACAGATAAACTTATCTTCGAATTAGGAAGGGAAGCTCCCTCTTTGGTGATGTTACTTAAAGAAAGTAAACTAAACTAATTTTCCAATCTTTTTGTTCAACTAAGAGCACAAGGTTATAAAACTCTAGCACCATAGCTGAGATTTTCTCTTTTGAACTTCAACTACGACTAAGCCTACTCTAATGATGTTTCTAACCACTCAAGTAAACTCAAATATTGAGAGTTAGAAATGAACAAGGAGGGATTCTTTAACATAAATACTTAAACAAACTTTCTTCCAACACACATCCATTGTACTTTCAATGCAAGCTGAAATAGAGATCATATAAGCATAACACATAAAATGGAAACCTGAGATAGTAGATCAAACTAGCAAAGTAGGCATAAGACTTCCTTTTCTCAAATTTCAAGTAACAAATATTACACTTTTGGGATAACAGGATTGTAGCAATAATAGGCTTACAATTTAGTGATCAACTAGAATACATTGACACAAGTAACACATAAATTGAACAATATCTTGCAGCAAAGATAGTCATACAAGCTTGCTCTTAAAATAGGCTCAGCAATTTTCTATCATAATAATCATTCTAGAAAAATGGGCAAGGTTTCCCTTATTTATATACAAGCAAGGAGTAGGGAACCCTAAAATCTCCTTGCTTTTACAACAGGACCTGCCAACTCGTAAGCTTTATTTCTAAAATTAAAACAAGATAACTATCTAACAACATGCTGAAAGCAAAAAATAGGGAAAGTTCCAAATATTACATCTTGATTTTTCCTCTTTCTCAAATAATAGATAACCATGAGAAAAGAATAGCAAGAAAACTCAGAAAAGGCATCGAGTTAACTGCTGCTTTAAATTATATTCTTGGAAGTCTTCACTTCCCCAAAAAGATGACTTCAAACATGCTAATTGTAGTGGCAAGGCAACTGGAGTGATGACCTTTTATAAATACATCCTCTTGCTTCAGCATATCTTTTTTACCCTATGTGTGACCATCTTTTGCCATTCCTTTGTTTCTTTTGTAGCTTTTATGCTTTTGACATCTCATGATTTTTGAATGGAAGAATATTGTACAACTCTTTTCCAATACTTGTCCTTTTGCTCATACCACATCTTTTCATGTTCTTCGACTAAGATGGTGACATTTTTTGTCCATGGTGGTTTTGAAAAGCACTTCTCAACAAGATTTGGCCTAAGGCTGCAAACAACCTACCCATTTGTTGCTTGGTTCTAAATTCCATGGGAGAATACTACATGCTGAAAAACTCAAATTTTGATTGTAAACTCGACTATATTCAGACACTTTTGCACAAATTGTTGAAAATCGAAGGTTGATTTCTCCCGAAACAGCAATTTTCTCAAAAAAAAAGTTGGGACCTGGGGTTTGTAGAGAACTTTGTTTCAGAAAGACCCAAATTTTTTGTTTTGGAAAATAGTGAGGGATGATTGAAAAAGTAGAAACCCTAAAATTTTAGGATTTTCCCAAAAAATCTAAGAGCTGGGTTTTGTGCAAAATCATGTTTCAGAGAGACCCAGTTGATTAGATTTTACAAATAGTGAAGATTTCTTAGACATGCGTGGAAAAAGCAGGTTCTTGAAAAATATAAAAAAAATAAAAAGTTGTAGAGAATCAAAAACCAAGCTTACCCAGATCATTGAAAATTGAAAAAGATGACCCCCTTCTTTTGAAAATTGATGCCCTGGAAATTTGAAGCATGAAAAAGCAAGCCTCTATGCAAGTTGATTTGGAAAATATGAAGAACTCTAAAAAAGCACTAGGTTTTAGCCTCCAAATCTTGAAATGAATAAAATTCTTTGTTTCCTCCTCTCTTGCTTTGGACGCCACCTGCAAAAATCTGTGAATAATGAATGCCAAAGCCTTCTTTTATAGGTTTTGAGGAAGAAAAACACTTTTATTCTCTAGCTTTAAATCTTTTGAAGTCAATCTTAAGTAGGTTTGTCGAATGTGGATGTTATTTGAATGATGCATGATGAAATTTGAAATTTTCTCTAAGGCATGAAAACTTGGACGTCCTTCTTGGCAGACTTAGCCATTTTCTTGAAATTTCCAACTTTTTGCTTGCTTTTAACCTCAATTTGATCCTTAATTCTAGGTGCTCAATGAAACCTATGAACTAGCGGATGATCTCATTGTGGAGCCTGATTGAATCTAAGATGATGGTCCTAGAGGCAACATTTGATAAAAACATCATTTGGACTCCCAAATCATGGGTGCCCCTAGCTAGCTGGGGCGCCCATGGCTCCCAATGTTAGCCATTTTTCTGATGTTCTTCAATTTCTATGTTTTTTCACCTTCAAATGAATTCTCAGTTGAACTTGCATTTCTAGATGCTTGAATGGCCCGATGAACTGGCTGACAGATTTGTTGGATAGCTTGACAAATGCTGAGGAGGGCCTTCTGGAGACTGTATCTTTCGAAAACTGATTTTAGGGCCTCAAAAGTTTGGGTGCCCCTAGCTACCAGGGGCACCTTTACTTCCCATACTTATACACTTTTCTAGATTTTTAACTTTCAACTTTGAATTTTATGTTTTGCACAATTTTATCCCTTCGTTCAGTCTTCAATATCCGGTGATTGACAATTCTGATGGGTTTGTTGATGATTTCATTGGAGAGTTGCTTCAAACTGAAGATAACATGTTGGAGGTGTCAAACCCTAATTCAACCATTTGAATACCCAAGAGATTGGGTGCCCCTAGCTACCTTGGGTGCCCATGATCACCAGACTTAACCATTTTTTGGTGGATTTCATCCTTCAAATCTGTACCTCATGCTATATCCTCTCTTTGATTTGAATTTTCTAGCAACTGATAATTTTGATGAGTAGGTTGGGGTATCCACTAGAAATATTATATAATTCTGAAGATAATGAGCATATTTTCCAACCCTAATCTTTGAATCTAATGGCTCAAAACCCTAGGTGCCCCTGGCTACCCAGGGCGCCTTTATTTCCTAGACTTAGAATATTTTCCATGCTTTTCATGATTTGCATTTTGCTTCTTTGTCAAGACTTCTCCATTCGATCCATAATTTGAATTGAATGATTGATCTGATGGACCTACTGGTAGATTCATTGTGAAGCCAAGAGTATTTTGAGCAACACTGCTTGGGAAGCATAAACCCTAATAACATCATCTGAAGCCCTAAAAAGATGGGTGCCCCCGGCTAGCAAGGGCACCTTTACTAACAAGTAGTTTTTATTTTGTAATTTTCAACTTTTCCCCTTTCTTCATCCTTCTTCTTTGTTCTTGGCAATCGAGGTTGAAAAATATTCTAAGGCATGGCTGGCTAGGCGCCTAGACTGAGCAAGGGTGCCTAATTTCTCCATACTTAGTCAAAATTTGCAACTTTCAAGATTCCTTCAGCTTCCCTCCTCCATTCTCATTCTTCGAGCATCTGTCATCATTTCTTGATCTTCGCAATGTTTGAGACTTCAAATATGACACCTAACAATTAAGCAAACTCCATTGATGACCTTGGAGCTCTAATTTAGCTTCTAAAAAAGCATAATAGACCCATCAAAGAAAAATTGATCTTTTAATGATTTTGATTGGACCAACCTAATGAGGAAGTATTTTGAGCCAATCAAAATCAATTTGGACCCCTAGAATCAGAATTTCTATTTTTTAGAAATTTTTGCCAACACCCATTTTACAAGAATCCCAAAAAAAACCAGAAAAAGTCTATTTTTAGAAACTTTATTTTTTTAGAAAATTTCCTAAAATTTAGGGTCAAAAACTGAGATCTGGGTTCTATGGACTAGGTCACTCTGAGCAGACCCAAATCCTCAAATTTTGAAAATTTTGATTTTTTGACCCACATGCATGATATGCAAAATCTATTTTTCGACCTTTTTGAAAGTTTTTATACAAGACTTTGACCATTTCTTCAAAATGCCTAAGTGTAGCAAAAAATTTAATTTGGGGTACTATATTGCAAGAGCTGATTTGTAAGACTGTAATGTTACAAATTGTTGTTCAATTACCGTTCAACTTGTGTCAAGTGTAATCTGGTGTTTGATCGTGCATTGTAAGCCTATCATTGCCACAATCTGTTGTCCTAGAAGTGTAAATTGTTGTTAGAAACTGCTCAAAAATTGAAAACTTATGCCTTCTTTGCTCTGATTTACTTGCTCAATCTCTTTCAGTTTCTTGTCTTATGTGTTTTGCTTGTATAATATTTATTTCAACTTACATCTTATAAGTACAATGAGTCTTCAGGTGTGATCTAGAAGTTTTTTTAAGCTTATGTGTTAATCAAATCATTCCTCATTTACTTCTGACTCTCAAGCTCTGAGTTTACTTGACTTTTCAAAAGCATCTATAGTTTAGGACTAGTTGTAGTTTGAAGTTTTGGAAAAGAGAAAACCTTAGCTAAAACACAAAGAGTTTTATAACCTTGTGCTCTTAGTTGAGAATAAAAATATTAGCAGTAGTTTAGTATTCTTTTTAAGCATCATCAACAAAGAGGGAGCTTCCCCTCCTAATTTGAAGAGCAGTGTAACTATGCATAGTTGTTCATTTCTAATCCACATTCCAAAGGTGCGAATTGAAACACCAACAATTTTTTGACTCCTACCATGGGGCATGAGGCATAAAACTTCAAGAAATATTATGCTTTATATCATGGGAATGACCATCTGACATCCTATTGCATGGGAATATATAATCCTAGCTTATAGGGTTTATACTAGAAGGAGGAAAGGCGGTGCTGCATATCCATTCTTTCAACAACCTCACCCTACAGAAGTTTAAGAGTCATCCAACATAGTTCCTGAAGTTAGGCAAGAAGTACCTGAAGTTAAGCAAGAACCTATGATCTAGCTAGAAGCAATGGGTGATAACAACAATAATGCAGGAAATAATCATGTTGATAGAAACCAAATACATCCACCCCCATTACCTTGGGGCAACAACATTAGACCTTTGGCTTTGTAGGGAAATCATGAGTTACCTAAAGGTTCAAGGAAGCATTTTCCTTGGTTCCATGGAAATGGGACTCAGCACCTGGATGAACATATTCCTATGTTCACAATGGCTTGCACCATCTTACACATGGAAAATGAAGATATTTTGTGCATCTCTTCGTAGAGACTCTTGTGGGAAATATTACTAACTAGTTTAATCATTTGGAGCCGAGCATTATTACAAATTGGACAACTATGAGAAAAATATTCTTGGCGAGATTCAAGCCTGCTGAAGATAGTCATCGGTTGTTTTCCCAACTTTTAAATTCGAATATGGAGGTCAATGAACCTATGAGGGAATTTGTGGTGAGGTTTAATCTCTTGGTCACACGTCTTTCTCATACACTCAATCCATCACCAAAAATTTTGTTGAGCAGTTTCATAAATGCTCTTCCATTTGAGATAGCCTTTTTCTTGGGATCGGCTACACCACCACCACCACAATATCAACCTCAGCAACCGTATCATCCTAAAAGGAATAATTTCCAACCTTTCAATAATTACGGGCCACTATTTCCAGTACCTCCACCGAGACCAACAGTTGAAGTTGCACAAAATGTAGTATTTTGTTCTTTCCATGAGATCGATGCACATACCAGTTCTACATGTCCTGAGAATTTAATAATGAATCAAATCATGGGATACGATGATGCTACACCTAGTTCAAGTTTTGTCCCTACACCAAGTTTGAATTTTGTCTTACCACAAACAAACAACTTCGATGGTGAATCTGCTATAGGATACTTTGATAGTGAATCTGTTCTTGAAGAAGAAAAAAATATTTTCATCAATATTCTCTTGCAATGAATCATGAGAATTTTTCAACACCTATGTTTACATGTACTTAGCATTTAAAGGCACAAAAAGAAGAAGAGAGACTAAAATCAAAATAAAAAGGTAAAGAAGTGGTTTCCACTTCTAATCTTAAGCCTTCTCATGAGAGCATTAAAGTGATTGCTCAAGACCTATCTTTAGCAAATTTTGACATTGTAGACTCCATGATGAAGATAAAGGTGTAGATTTCTCAATTGGAGCATCTCCAAGACCATCTAAAATAGCTAGATCAAATTCTTAATTTTGTAAAGGAGGCTATCATTTAGCCTACATTGGTCGAATCATCCATGTCAGTAGAAGAAAAGCCTAAACCCTTCTATATAAATTTTTATATAGGAGGATTCAAATTGAAAAATTGCATCATAGATTCAAGAGCCTTAGACAATGTCATGCCTCTACAAGTGATGAATGCATTGGGACTTGCGTGCACTAAGACATAGGACAAGTGTTACTCACTTGAGTCTAAGTTGGTACAATTGGTCGAACAATTGAAGGACACTCAAGTAAGGTTGGTGGCTTGTCTGAAGAAAAAGATAATGATGACCATCCTAATAGATAGCATTCCAACTAGCTACGGGATGTTGCTAAGTAGAAGCTTATGCAAAGATCTCAAGGGAGAGATACAACTGGATTGGTCATCTACAACTGTTCCAATAAATAAAGATAGTTTCAAGCTAGAGATAGAGGCTAAATCTTGATTTACAGTGGTGAAGTCCTAGGATCCTCGAGCATAAGTATTATATCAAGAAACGGGTCCTGGTACTTATGTTATTCTGTTAGAAATAACTGAAGAAAGTTAGAATGTTGTGTGTTCTATAGATAAATAAACAAGAGATCCAAAGTTGTGGACTATGCAGTTTGATGGGAGGTGCTCAACTACAGGTTCAAGAGGGAGAGTTGTGATAATCTCTCCCAAGGTTCATTTGTATCCATTTGTGTACTGCTTGCAATTTGAATGCACAAATAATATGGCAAAATATGAGGCACGTTTACTAGGTCTCAAGAATGCAAAATATATGGTTGTCAAACTACTCAGAGTTGAAGGTGATGTAGATTTGATCGTGAAATAGGTTAGAGATAAATTTCAAGTAAGAAAATATCACCTTCAACATTATAGAAATAGGTTGTGGAATGCAATCGACTATTTTGAGGCATTCAACATCAAATACATTCCTCATATAGACAATAGAAAAGAAGATTCCCTTGCGGTATTAGCTTCTCTTTTCATGACACATTCTAATTTTCATCAAAATGCATTTTCTATTGAGATCATAGACATACTAGCTATCATTGACAATTACAACAACTAGCAAGTCTTAAATTACGATGACCATATTGAAGATTTCCTTGTCATGGGAGACAATTTTAAAGGATCATTCTTTGAGAATAGTTCGTCTCCTTTCATAGAATCAATAATAGATATTTTTGATGCAAAATAAGTTTCAGAAGATGCAAAAACCTCAAAAGAAACATATTCAAGTATTATCTAGTTGAAGGGTAATAAGATTCCCAAGGGTCTAGTATCCTTGGAGAACATATTTGATATGAATGACAAATATATCCAAGATCATAGGAACTCGGGCATCATGAGACCTCTATTGAGCATTATCAAGTAAATATTGGTATTGAAAACAAGCCTCGGCTTGTTAATTTAGGCAATTGTTGTACTGCAAAAGACAATGAGAGGTTCATCTCTTTGTTCAAGCAATATCAAGATGTTTTTGCCTGGTCATACAAAGACTTGAAGGTATTCACGCCTAGAGAATTGTCTCATACAATTCCTCCAAAACTTGAAGCTAAGCCCTTAAGGTAGAAACAACAACACTATAATCTATGAAATCAAGATACAATCTATGCAGAAATTTAGAAGATGGTGGATGCTAAAATCATTTTTTTGATTCATAATTCCACTTAGGTGTCGAACGTAGTTCTTATGTGTAAGAAAAATTGAGAGATCCAAATTTGTGTAGATTTTAGGAACTTAAATCAATAATTTCTCAAGGATAACTATCCCTTTCCAATCATGGAACATACCTTGCAGAAAATCATCCGTTCAGAGATGTTGTCTTTACTTGACGGTTTTTTTGGGTACAATCAGATTGCAATGGTCGAAGAAGATAAATTCAAAATGGTATTCACTACCCAATGGGGTACATTCTCCTATGAAATGATTCCCTTTAGCCTTATCAACATCAATGCTACATTTCAAAGAGCCATGGATTTGGTGTTTGGGGATTTGAAGAACAAAGTAATTGTCGTCTACCTTGATGACCTCACCGCTTTCTCAAAGAGGCAAGGAGATCATTTTTCACATTTAGTGAAAGTGTTCAAAAGATGTAGGTATCATAAGATTTCAATTGAATCCTAAGAAGTCCATCTTTGCAGTAATGGAGGGCAAGCTGCTTGGTTACATCATCTCCAAGGAAAGAACTCAAATTGACCCTAGTCGGGTTGATTCCATCAAAAACCTATCTCTTCCAACAAGTAGAATTGGGGTACACTCCTTCTTTGGTAATGTGAACTTCATACAAAGGTTTTTTCCAAAATTTGTAGAGCTGACAAAAGATATATCTTCTATGATGAAGAAAATGTTCACTTTCAAGTGGACAGATGAAGACAAGAAGGTGTTCATCGATATAAAAGAAGCTATCAACAAAGCACCAATGTTGGTTCATCCTAGATTTGATAAAATTTTATCCTTTATTGTTATGCATCGAACACACTATGTTTACCATCTTGACATAGAAATTGAATAAAGAAACTAAGTCTCCAATTGCTTTCATGAGCAGCAGTTTCAAGGATAGCGAGTCACGGTATTCTCGAATTGAGAAGAATGCATATACAGTTGTTAGAGCTATGAAGAACTTCAGATTTTATATCTTGAACTCCCACATGATAGGGTATGTCATTGATCCAGTGGTTAAAAGGGTGTTGAATAAATAGGATATGGGCACAAAAAGAGGTAATTGGGTCACAAGGGTTCAAGAGTATGACTTGGAGATCAAGCTAACTAAACTCATCTAAGGGAGAGGTCTTTGTCATTGATAGCAGAGGATGGTGATCAGAAGCACTAGGCTGATGCTAAACCTGAACCTGAAATTAAAGAGGAACTTTCCATGGTCCTATTTGTTGATTATGCAAATGAATGGTAATTGAGATAGTGTAATTTTTGACTTATGGTGAATGCCCAATCCACATGGACAAACAACAGAAGAGAACATGAAATTTAAAAGTGCAAAATTTTATGCGTTGGAATGATGTTCTATACAAGCAAGGGCTTTATGGAACATTTTTTTTATGCGTCAAGAAGGACCAACAACAGTATTTGTTGGAATTATTTCACAATGAGGCACGCGGTGGCCACTTTTCATCAAGGGTTACAACATTCAAAATCTTGCAAGCATAATTTTTTTGGTCGACTATGTTTTGCATATGAGTGGGTGTAGAGATGTTAGATGTGTCGTTAGTTTGTTACATGTGCAACTAGACTTAGATTTTTGCATACAAAGTTTCTATCTTCATGGATAGACGTCAAAATTTTAGGGATTTTGCGAAGAAAACGCTTTTTCGTCTTCAAAATCTATTCAAGAAGGCTTCTAGAATTTTTTGTTCATATTTTGTAGGTTGGCATCCAGAGGAAGAAAAATATTGTTTTCTTCTCATGAAGATTTGGAAGCTCAAATGGAGTGATTTTTCAATGCTCGTCGTGGATTCAGGATTGGGAAGCACAAAGGCACACCTTTTCATGGTCCAAAATTCTAGGGAATTGCATTTTAGAAACAGGTGGTTAGCTTTTTTAGTTTTCATCTTTCTGGGTCCATCTGCTTTTTGCTCCTCTTGAAGATTGGGAAATTTTATATTTTCAAAAATCCACTTTTTCAGGAAGCCCTCAGCTTTTTCGAAATGTAATGAATTGGGTCTCTTCAGAACGTGATTGTCTACAAAACCCAGACCTTAGCTTTTTTGGGGGAATCCACTTTTTCAGTACTCCTAACAAGGAGGCAGTTACCAACTTTTTCATGGATATAGTTTCCCAAATTATCAATGAGTGAGTCACCTTTTTCGGTAGTGAAGATTTCCAAGAATAGAACTAAAAGAAACAGTTAACTCGATGCCTTTTACAAGTTTAACTTGCTATTCTTGTTTCATGCTTATCTATTCTTATTAAAATAGAAAATCAAATGTATAATTGGAACTTTCCCTACTTTTAAATTTTCTAACTAATCGTATCAAGTGCTTAGTTAGTTGTCTTGTGTTAGTTTTAGAAATAAATCTTGCAAGTTGGAAAGTCTAGTCACCTTAAAGCAAGGATATTTTAGGGTTACCTACTCCATATTTGTGTATAAAAAAGGGCAGCCTTGCCGATTATTTTCTAATTGTTATTGTGAGAGCTATTTTTTAAGCCTGTGTTGGCATTTCAATTCGCACCTCTGGAATGTGGATTATAAATGGACGGCTATGCATAATTAGATTGCTCTTCAAATTAGGAGGGGAAGCTCCCTCTTTTGTTAATTATGCTAAAAATAAATACTAAACTAAATTCAGATCTTTTTATCTCAACTAAGAGCACAAGGTTATAAAACTCTTTGAATTGCAGTTGAGGTTTTCTCTGGTTTTGTAACTTCAACTACAATTAGGCCTAAACTAATGACGCTTCTATCTTCTCAAGTAAATTCAAAGTAAGATAATTTAGAAGTAAATAGGGAATGATTTGGCTAACACACAGCTTAAACAAACTTATTTCCAAAACACACCTGAAAACTCATTGTACCTTTGGATAAAATCTCAAATAAAGATTATAAAAGCAAAAAATGAAACGATAAACTCGCTTTCAAAATACTCTCAAAGACTCATTGTACTTTTGAGGTGTAGACTAAAATAAAGATTATAAAAATCAATATCACTAAAATATTTTGAGACTTTGGATCAAAGCAAGATAGGCATAATATTTATTTCCTCAAATATTTCTAACAATAATTACACATTTGGGACAAAAAATTGTAGCAAGAAGACAAGCATACAATTTATGATCAACCAAATTACACTTGAACAAAGTGAACATATATTGAATATCAAGCTTGTAGGCACTAAGGCTTCACAATTTTCTATCACAATAACGGTTAAGAAATAATGATCAAGGTTATTCTTATTTATACACAAAAACAAGAGTAGGGAACCCTAAAATCTATGTGTGTTAACAATTAGTCTTTCCAATTTGCAAGATTTATTCCTATGTCTAAACAAAGATAACTAGCAGTTAACTAGAACAAGTAACATCAATTAACTGATCTAAAACTAAAGAAATCCCAACTATACAATAAATATCTCCAAAGATAGACATGCATGAAAAGAGGACAATCGATTAACTTGTAAAATGTGTCAAGTTAACTGTTGATCTAAAATTCTATCCTTGGAGAATGCCACATGCCTCAACTAGAAGTTCACTGGCCGCCAACTCAAGCAACCATATCCTCTAGGAAATTGTTAATTTCCTCATCATCTAGAACACTGATACTCTTATGAACGATATGATGCCTCTGCAACATCTTTCTTCCATCCACAATCTAATTTTGAAAATACCTTCTCCTTTCAGTTGCTTCATCAAATTTCACTAACATAGCTACAACTTGACTCAACTCACAGTCAACAAGGTCACCGTTGAAACTACTATGGATAAGGTCCTAAAATTTTGTTTGTGCTTCGTCGAGCTCAATGTACTCACCATCTTCATATTGATATTGGCAAGGGACTTGTGACATGAATGTTCTTACAAACTTGAGAGAACTTTCCACCTTTTGTCTACATTCAGTCATTTCTGCAAAGATTGCTTCATAGGTTTTTACTTTGAAGATTTTTTGTTCTCTCCAAGTAAAAAGCTTATGCTTGTCTTCTTCCATAGTGACTAAATCATATGCTATCCTCAAGTGAGAAATGATAACCTCATCCCTGGGTTTCCTTTCCACCATGCTTTGCTCTGACTCCTGAATTTCTAAGCGAAGTTCGTGGGCATTGTACCTCAATTGGTACAACTCTACAAGTACAAATCAGCCACTGGTGATGAAATCTTCTACCCAGTCTCTTAGGTGTTTCCCATAAATAACCAACTGACTTAGTTGATTTTTTTTTGTAGATAATTCCAGTGTCTATGGGAGCAACGCAGTGACATGTGAAGTACTATGTTTAGCAAGTTGGAGATGTACTATCGCAACTGTTGGTTTTTAGTCTTGAGGGTTGTCTTGTCTTCACCATATTTGATCACTCTCTCCTTCAAGTTAACTACTGCAACCTTAAATATATTTACATCAGCTTTTCATGTACTTCTACCAAGGTTGGCTTTGACCAATGTGAATTCATCGGCCTCAACCTCATTGGTGTTCTTATCAATTAGTTGTGTAGCAATTTCAATGACCACCTCATTGTCGGCATTCTTCTCCACATGAATTTACTTATTGAGTTTGTTTTCTAATGAGTCTTGGTAGACATTATCAAAACTCTACAAATTCCAATTGGTAAGAAGCTTTTCTCCTTTTCCTACCTAGGATGTTCTCAATCCAAGGCAAAGAATCTCAACTAAATTCACTGGGAGGATAGTTCTAGTTTCATCAACTCCTGATGAATGAGTTGGTGTGAAGATTTCATGAAGTGGTGAATCAGGCTCCAAGTCAATATGAATTGGAGACGGTTGTGTTGGTGATGGAAGAATGGGAGGTTGTGCCTCAACTTCTAGCACTAATTAAGCTATATCCTTGGTTGCATCCATTTGTTGTTGTTGCTGATTTACATCAGGAACCTTCATATTTTCCTTCAAATTTCCTGACATTTTGCTACCCTTTGTACCCTCTAGAGGATTGCTCATTGCTTTCACTCTAGGTTTCCATTTGGAAGTAGAAGGTAGTGTGATGGGAACCAATGGAAACTCTATAACTGAGGTGACTACCCTTCATTTCCTCTTGCTATCCAAGAATAGTTTGTTGTTCTTTACAACCTGACTTGTCCTTTCCTCAATGGAGGTGCTCTCTTTGGCGTACCAATCAATGGGTAAAAGTGGTTGTTGGTCAATATGATCTCTGAAATATGTGGGAAATGTGACTTCCCCATCATCATCTGACAAACCTTCCATATCTTCTGATAAGAAATCAATGATCTGAGGAAAAGTAAATCTACTGTAATTACACTTGTGTACTTCGAACTCGTCTTCACAACTAAACCAAAAATCCTCCATGATAGGTTTATGTGAAGAATTGTTACCCGGGTGAGCTTCCAAGAGACCCCAAGGGTCATATGAACACTTTTCAATCAGAAACTTGAGATTAAGCTTCTTCATTTCATTGCTCATCAATTTGGAATCATCTACTGATTTGCATCTATATATACCCAACTCAAAAGGGAAACTTGTGTTTGTTACGTAGAAAAGTGTGCACTTCATGCAATTGTCATAGAAACTCCATGAAAACTACCTTATCCGATGGATATTGAGGTAGCATGGCTGGACTGCCTAATAAACCATATACGTGAATGTAGGAGAATGTGGGGAGGTAGATAAACCAATCATCCCAATCTTCCATTTCCAATCTAGCATCTACTGAGAATCATATATGCAATTAGTTGTCAAGATCTTGCATTATATGCATCAGGAAAAGGTCATTTACCCACTTGAAGTGTTGTTCTAACCGTGAAAATTCTAACTGTGGGAAATGCTCATGAACCTATTGCACGCCCAAAGTTCCAATGACATTCAACCCTCTAATATTTCCTTGAAAGGCTATAAGATATACAACGTATGAAGTCATATGGAATTCATGTTCCTTGAAGAACCCTATAATTTGGCTATGAAGAGTGTCGTCGATTAGTGTTGGTCATTCGTAATGTTCTTTGTTGTTGACAAGCTGAGATATGATGTAGAACATCCATGGCTAAAACTTGTGTGCTTCTGCTTGACCTGTGACAGAGTCGAGCAGAGTGATCATGATGGAAAACTCATCCTTGAATTCACCATGTCCAACCTTCCTTGGAAAATTGGTTCATTTCTCTTTGAGCCACCTTTGTGGCATCCTTTTCTAGAATGGTTCCTTTTGCGTATTCCATGCCTTCTCACATTCTTCTACTGATATAATGAGGTTATCTATACACGGTGGAATAGAAAAGCACCTCTCAATGTCTCTTGAATTTAGGTTGCAAACAACAAGCCCATCCACTGATTGAATTTCTCATGAAGTGGGATTGTAATGCTTGATACAAGCGATTGCAAACTCGATGTCTTGTGCCGAGATGGAAAAAGAAGCTACCACCAATAACCTAGATTGTTCAATATTTTGAATTGTGATGCAGTCAAATCCTTTCAAAGTGTCCAGATCAACTATTGGTTTTACTTGATGTAAGTCGGTGTTGAGTGTCTTCAAGAAATCATGAATCAAGACCAGTTTGGTCTTGAATTCGATTTGAGAGAATTGCATACTAAAAATCTCAACTTTTGATTGTGAACATGGGTATGTTTGAACAACTTTTGAACAAAAGCTAAAAAAAACTTTGCTAAGAGGCAGAAAAAGGAAAAATTTTGGATAAAAGATTGAGATATGGGTTTTGTAGAGAACATTGTAATGAATACACCCAGATCATCTGTTTTTTGAAAAACTATTTTTTTCACAGACATGCAAGAATCCCTTAGAGGTAGAAGCTACGAGGTAATTTTTTCCTAGAAAAAATGTGAGTTATGGGTTTTGTAGGCGCTTGAATGCTGAATAGATACAGTTTGTTAGTTTTTTGAAAAAAAGTGATTTTTTTCAAAAACCCTAAAAAATGGAAGCCACATAAGCTATTTTTTTGGAAAAAACTGGGATGTGGCTTTTGTGGCCAATTTTATGTTGAACAAACCCATATGGTGAAATCTGTGAAAAGATTGACTTTTTAGGAACATGTGAGAAACCCTAGGTGTGGAAGCTGAAGAAATTGTGGAAAATTTTTCCAATCTTGGAGAATATTGAAAAGAAGAGAACCTAGATCGATAGAAGTTGAAAATGATGAACTTCTGATCCTAAAAAATTGATGCCCCGAAGATATGGATTCTAGAAAGTTGTTCTTCTTTACAACCCGAACTCGAAGATATGAAGAAATCTAGAAATGACCTTCGTTTGATCCTCCAAATACTGTTGAAGAGAAAAAAAATTGTTTTCTCTTGAATTCAACCTACAAATTAATGAAGAATACATGCCTAGATGCTTGTTAAATAATGTTTGGAGGTGGAAGCATCAACTAACTCATTGAAACCCTAATTTTAGGAGTCATCCCACAAAACTAGGTGTTAAATCGAAGAATCCCCAAAAATTTGGGCAGCCAAGGCATGAGAAAGTCTTCAAAAATATATAACTCTAATTGACTTGGGTGCCATCTTGAGATAAGGCATCCAAGTTCAAGGCAGTGTTAGAAAATTTTTGATGATTTTCATCTTTTCTAGTGATAAACTGCCTTTGTTTGATCCTCGATTCTGGACATCTGACAGGTCCTACGAACTTGCTGATAGATTCACTTAAAATAAGCTAATTTCAGCAAAGAACATAGAAATTTCAAGGTTTGGTTACAAGTTTTGAAGCAAACCTATAAAATCCTATAAGTTAATTAGCTGATAGATTTATTGTGAAAAAGAGCTAGGTTTGGTTACAAGTTTTGAAGAAAACCTATTTCTAGTATTACAAACTATTTTGATGTGATTGACTTCTTGTTCAAATGATTAAAATAAATTGGCCTCCTCTTCCTCCAATGTATATGCCAATTTTCCAGTTGCTTCTTTTCCCTGAAACTTGGTAGAAAAAAGAAAACCAGTGTTCCTACTCTTGTAAGACTATTGTAGGCCTATTTACAAAAGTCTCCCCAAGAACTGAGTTAGGAAG